>JAWQEG010000201.1:4880000-5491250 GCA_033782935.1 Petrolisthes cinctipes
TAGCATGTTTTGAGCCTATATTTTAAAAAAACACTAGCACTGACTAGACATGTACAGATCGCTTCTGGGACCCAAAATTATCGAATTTTCGGGTGTTTTGAGGTTGAATTTGAGATATAAACGAGTGCAGAAGATGCATACACGTGATGACTTTGGGCACCTAAAATGTCGATTTTCAGCATCTTTTGGGCTTCATCTGAGTATGCATGTACAGATCGCTTCTGGGACCCAAAAATATCGAATTTTCGGGTGTTTTGGGCCTGAATTTGAGATATCGACTTTGGGCACCTAAAATGTCGATTTTTAGCATGTTTTGAGCCTATATTTTGAAAAAATTCTAGCACTGACTAGACATGTACAGATCGCTTCTGGGAACAAAAAATATCGAAATTTCGGGTGTTTTGAGCCTGAATTTGAGATATAAACGGGTACAGAAGATGCATGCACATATCGACTTTTGGGCACCTAAAAGATCGATTTTCAGTATATTTTGGGCCAGTATTTTGAAAATACTCTAACACGGAGTAGGCATGTACAGTTCCCTTCTGGGACCCCAAAATATCAAATTTTCGGGTGTTTTGGTCCTGAATTTGAGATATCGACTTTGGGCACCTAAAATATCGATTTTTAGCATGTTTTGGGCCTATATTTTGAAAATATTCTAGCAATAAGTAGGCATGTACAGATCACTTCTGGGTCCCCCAAATATCGAATTTTCGGGTGTTTTGAGCCTGAATTTGAGATATAAACGGGTACAGATGATACATGCACATATCGACTTTGGACACTTAAAATATCGATTTTTAGCATGTTTTGAGCCTATATTTTGAAAAAGTTCTAGCACTGAGTAGGCATCTACAGATCGCTTCTGGGACCCAAAAATATTGAATTTTCGGGTGTTTTGAGCCTGAATTTGAGATATAAACGGGTACTGAAATCGATGCATCCACATATCGACTTTTTGGCACCTAAAAGATCGATTTTCATTATGTTTTGGGCCTGTATTTTGAAAATAGTCTAACACGGAGTAGGCATGTATAGATCGCTTCTGGGACCCCAAAATATCGAATTTTTCGGTGTTTTTGGGCCTGAATTTTAGATATCGACTTTGGGCACCTAAAATATCGATTTTAGCATGTTTTGGGCCTATATTTTGAAAATATTCTAGCACTGAGTAGGCATGTACAGATCGCTTCTGGGACCCAAAAATATCGAATTTTCGGGTGTTTGGAGCCTGAATTTGAGATATAAACGGGTACAGAAGATGCATGCACATATCGAGTTTTGGGCACCTAAAATATCGATTTTGAGCATGTTTTGGGTCTGTATCTTGAAAACATCCTAACTAGGAGTAGGGATGTACAGATTGCTTCTGGGACCCAAAAATATCGAATTTTCGGGTGTTTTGAACTTGAATTTGAGATATAAACGGGTACAGAAGATGCATGCACATATCGACTTTGGACACTTAAAATCTCGATTTTTAGCATGTTTTGAGCCTATATTTTGAAAACATTCTAGCACTGACTAGACATGTACAGATCGCTTCTGGGACCCAAAAATATCGAATTTTCGGGTGTTTTGAGGTTGAATTTTAGATATAAACGAGTGCAGAAGATGCATACACATGTTGATTTTGGGCACCTAAAATATCGATTTTCATCATGTTTTGGGCCTGCATCTGAGTAGGCATGTACAGATCGCTTCTGGGCCCCCAAAATATCGAATTTTCAGGTGTTTAGAGCCTGAATTTGAGATATAAACGGGTACAGAATATGCATGCACATATCGACTTTTGGGCACATAAAAGATCGATTTTCAGTATGTTTTGGGCCTGTATTTTGAAAATACTCTAACACGGAGTAGGCATGTACAGTTCGCTTCTGGGACCCCAAAATATCGAATTTTTGGGTGTTTTGGGCCTAAATTTGAGATATCGACTTTGGGCACCTAAAATATCGATTTTTAGTATGTTTTGGGCCTATATTTTGAAAATATTCTAGCACTAAGTAGGCATGTACAGATCACTTCTGGGACCCCAAAATATCGAATTTTCGGGAGTTTTGAGCCTGAATTTGAGATATAAACGGGTACAGATGATGCATGCACATATATCGACTTTGGACACTTAAAATATCGATTTTTAGCATGTTTTGAGCCTATATTTTGAAAACATTCCAGCACTGAGTAGGCATGTACAGATCGCTTCTGGGACCCAAAAATATCGAATTTTCGGGTGTTTTGAGGTTGAATTTGGGATATAAACGGGTGCAGAAGATGCATACACATATTGACTTTAATCACTTAAAATATCGATTTTCAGCTTGTTTTGGGCCAGTATTTTGAAAATACTCTAACACGGAGTAGGCAAGAACAGATCGCTTCTGGGACCCCAAAATATCGAATTTTCGGGTGTTTTGAGCCTGAATTTGAGATATAAACGGGTACAGAAGATGCATCCACATATCGACTTTTTGGCACCTAAGAGATCGATTTTTAGTATGTTTTGGGCCTGTATTTTGAAAATAGTTTAACACGGAGTAGGCATGTACAGATCGCTTCTGGGACCCAAAAATATCGAATTTTTGGGTGTTTTGGGCTAGAATTTTAGATATCGATTTTGGGCACCTAAAATATCGATTTTTAGCATGTTTTGGGCCTATATTTTGAAAATATTCTAGCACTGAGTAGGCATATACAGATCGCTTCTGGGACCCCAAAATATCGAATTTTCGGGTGCTTTGAGCCTGAATTTGAGATATAAACGGGTACAGAAGATGCATGCACATATCGACTTTTGGGCACCTAAAATATCGATTTTGAGCATGTTTTGGGTCTGTATCTTGAAAACATTCTAAATAGGAGTAGGGATGTACAGATCGCTTCTAGGACCCAAAAATACCGAATTTTCGGGTGTTTTGAGACTGAATTTGAGATATAAACGGTTACAGAAGATGCATGCACATATTGACTTTGGGCACCTAAAATATCGATTTTCAGCATGTTTTGGGTCTGTATCTTGAAAACATTGTAACTAGGAGTAGGGATGTACAGATCGGTTCTAGGACCCAAAAATACCGAATTTTCGGGTGTTTTGAGCCTGAATTTGAGATATAAACGGATACAGAAGATGCATGCACATATTGACTTTGGGCACCTAAAATATCGATTTTCAGCATGTTTTGGGTCTGTATTTTGAAAATACTCTAACTAGGAGTAGGCATATACAGATCGCTTCTGGGACCCGAAAATATCGAATTTTCGGGTGTTTTGGTCCTGAATTTGAGATATCGACTTTGGGCACCTAAAATATCGATTTTTAGCATGTTTTGGGCCTATATTTTGAAAATATTCTAGCACTAAGTAGGCATGTACAGATCACTTCTGGGACCCCCAAATATCGAATTTTCGGGTGTTTTGAGCCTGAATTTTTAGATATAAACGGGTACAGATGATACATGCACATATCGACTTTGGACACTTAAAATATCGATTTTTAGCATGTTTTGAGCCTATATTTTGAAAAAGTTCTAGCACTGAGTAGGCATCTACAGATCGCTTCTGGGACCCAAAAATATTGAATTTTCGTGTGTTTTGAGCCTGAATTTGAGATATAAACGGGTACTGAAGATGCATCCACATATCGACTTTTTGGCACCTAAAAGATCGATTTTCAGTATGTTTTGGGCCTGTATTTTGAAAATAGTCTAACACGGAGTAGGCATGTATAGATCGCTTCTGGGACCCCAAAATATCGAATTTTCGGGTGTTTGGAGCCTGAATTTGAGATATAAACGGGTACAGAAGATGCATGCACATATCGAGTTTTTGGCACCTAAAATATCGATTTTGAGCATGTTTTGGTTCTGTATCTTGAAAACATTGTAACTAGGAGTAGGGATGTACAGATCGGTTCTAGGACCCAAAAATACCGAATTTTCGGGTGTTTTGAGCCTGAATTTGAGATATAAACGGATACAGAAGATGCATGCACATATTGACTTTGGGCACCTAAAATATCGATTTTCAGCATGTTTTGGGTCTGTATTTTGAAAATACTCTAACTAGGAGTAGGCATATACAGATCGCTTCTGGGACCCGAAAATATCGAATTTTCGGGTGTTTTGAGCCTGAATTTGAGAGATAAACGGGTACAGAAGATGCATTCACATATCGACTTTGTACACTTAAAATATCGATTTTTAGCATGTTTTGAGCCTATATTTTGAAATCATTCTAGCACTGACTAGACATGTACAGATCGCTTCTGGGACCCAAAATTATCGAATTTTCGGGTGTTTTAAGGTTGAATTTGAGATATAAACGAGTGCAGAAGATGTATACACATGTTGACTTTGGGCACCTAAAATATCGATTTTCAGCATGTTTTGGGCCTGCATCTGAGTAGGCATGTACAGATCGCTTCTGGGACCCCAAGATATCGAATTTTCGGGGGTTTGGAGCCTGAATTTGAGATATAAACGGGTACAGAATATGCATGCACATATCGACTTTTGGGCACCTAAAAGATCGATTTTCAGTATGTTTTGGGCCTGTATTTTGAAAATACTCTAACACGTAGTAGGCATGTACAGTTCGCTTCTGGGACCCCAAAATATCGAATTTTCGGGAGTTTTGGGCCTGAATTTGAGATATCGACTTTGGGCACCTAAAATATCGATTTTTAGCATGTTTTGGACCTATATTTTTAAAATATTCTAGCACTAAGTAAGAATGTACAGATCACTTCTGGGACCCCAAAATATTGAATTTTCGGGTGTTTTGAGCCTGAATTTGAGATATAAACGGGTACCGATGATGCATGCACATATCGACTTTGGACATTTAAAATATCGATTTTTAGCATGTTTTGGGCCTATATTTTGAAAAAATTATAGCACTGAGTAGGCATGTACAGATCGCTTCTGGGACCCCAAAATATCGAATTTTCGGGTGTTTTGAGCCTGAATTTGAGATATAAACGGGTACAGAAGATGCATGCACATATCGACTT
This sequence comes from Petrolisthes cinctipes, assembly GCA_033782935.1. NCBI lineage: Eukaryota > Metazoa > Arthropoda > Malacostraca > Decapoda > Porcellanidae > Petrolisthes > Petrolisthes cinctipes. Next base: position 4,885,015 of record JAWQEG010000201.1, read on the forward strand.
TTGGGCACCTAAAATATCGATTTTGAGCATGTTTTGGGTCTGTATCTTGAAAACATTCTAAACAGGAGTAGGGATGTACAGATCGCTTCTAGGACCCAAAAATACCGAATTTTCGGGTGTTTTGAGACTGAATTTGAGATATAAACGGATACAGAAGATGCATGCACATATTGACTTTGGGCACCTAAAATATCGATTTTCAGCATGTTTTGGGTCTGTATCTTGAAAACATTGTAACTAGGAGTAGGGATGTACAGATCGGTTCTAGGACCCAAAAATACCGAATTTTCGGGTGTTTTGAGCCTGAATTTGAGATATAAACGGATACAGAAGATGCATGCACATATTGACTTTGGGCACCTAAAATATCGATTTTCAGCATGTTTTGGGTCTGTATTTTAAAAATACTCTAACTAGGAGTAGGCATATACAGTTCGCTTCTGGGACCCGAAAATATCGAATTTTCGGGTGTTTTGAGCCTGAATTTGAGAGATAAACGGGTACAGAAGATGCATGCACATATCGACTTTGTACACTTAATATATCGATTTTTAGCATGTTTTGAGCCTATATTTTGAAATCATTCTAGCACTGACTAGACATGTACAGATCGCTTCTGGGACCCAAAATTTTCGAATTTTCGGGTGTTTTGAGGTTGAATTTGAGATATAAACGAGTGCAGAAGATGCATACACATGTTGAATTTGGTCACCTAAAATTTCGATTTTCAGCATGTTTTGGGCCTGCATCTGAGTAGGCATGTACAGATCGCTTCTGGGACCCCAAAATATCGAATTTTCGGGTGTTTGGAGCCTGAATTTGAGATATAAACGGGTACAGAATATGCATGCACATATCGACTTTTGGGCACCTAAAAGATCGATTTTCAGTATGTTTTGGGCCTGTATTTTGAAAATACTCTAACACGTAGTAGGCATGTACAGTTCGCTTCCGGGACCCCAAAATATCGAATTTTCGGGAGTTTTGGGCCTGAATTTAAGATATCGACTTTGGGCACCTAAAATATCGATTTTTAGCATGTTTTGGACCTATATTTTGAAAATATTCTAGCACTAAGTAGGAATGTACAGATCACTTCTGGGACCCCAAAATATCGAATTTTCGGGAGTTTTGAGCCTGAATTTGAGATATAAACGGGTACCGATGATGCATGCACATATCGACTTTGGACATTTAAAATATCGATTTTTAGCATGTTTTGGGCCTATATTTTGAAAAAATTCTAGCACTGAGTAGGCATGTACAGATCGCTTCTGGGACCAAAAAATATCGAATTTTCGGGTGTTTTGAGCCTGAATTTGAGATATAAACGGGTACAGAAGATGCATGCACATATTGACTTTGGGCACCTAAAATATCGATTTTCATTATGTTTTGGGCCTGTATTTTGAAAATACACTAACTAGGAGTAGGCATGTACAGATCGCTTCTGGGACCGATAAATATCCAATTTTTGGGTGTTTGGAGCCTGAATTAGAGATATAAACGGGTACAGAAGATTCATGCACATATCGACTTTTGGGCACCTAAAATATCGATTTTGAGCATGTTTTGGGTGTGTATCTTGAAAACATTCTAACTAGAAGTAGGGATGTACAGATCGGTTCTAGGACCCAAAAATACCGAATTTTCGGGTGTTTTGAGCTTGAATTTGAGATATAAACGGGTACAGTAGATGCATGCACATATTGACTTTGGGCACCAAAATATCGATTTTCAGCATGTTTTGGTCCTATATTTTGAAAATATTCTAGCACTAAGTAGGCATGTACAGATCACTTCTGGGACCCCAAAATATCGAATTTTCGGGTGTTTTGAGCCTGAATTTGAGATATAAACGGGTACAGATGATGCATGCACATATCGACTTTGGACACTTAAAATATCGATTTTTAGCATGTTTTGAGCCTATATTTTGAAAAAATTCTAGCACTGAGTAGGTATGTACAGATCGCTTCTGGGACCCAAAAATATCGAATTTTCGGGTGTTTGGAGGTTGAATTTGGGATATAAACTGGTGCAGAAGATGCATACACATATTGACTTTGGTCACATAAAATATCGATTTTCAGCTTGGTTTGGGCTTGTATTTTGAAAATACTCTAACTCGGAGTAGGCATGTACAGATCGCTTCTGGGACCCCAAAATATCGAATTTTTGGGTGTTTTGGGCCTGAATTTGAGATATCGACTTTGGGCACCTAAAATATCGATTTTTAGCATGTTTTGGGCCTATATTTTGAAAATATTTTAGCACTGAGTAGGCATGTACAGATCGCTTTTGGGACCCCAAAATATCGAATTTTCGGGTGTTTTGAGCTTGAATTTGAGATATAAACGGGTACAGAAGATGCATGCACATATCAACTTTTGGGCACCTAAAATATCGATTTTGAGCATGTTTTGGGTCTGTATCTTAAAAACATTCTAGCTAGGAGTAGGGATGTACAGATCGCTTCTAGGACCCAAAAATACCGAATTTTCGGGTGTTTTGAACCTGAATTTGAGATATAAACGGGTACAGAAGATGCATGCACATATTGACTTTGGGCACCAAAATATCGATTTTCATCATGTTTTGGGCCTGTATTTTGAAAATACTCTAACTAGGAGTAGGCATGTACAGATCGCTTTTGGGACCCAAAAATATCGAATTTTCGGGTGTTTTGAGCCTGAATTTGAGATATAAACGGGTACAGAAGATGCATGCACATATCGACTTTGGACACTTAAAATATCGATTTTTAGCATATTTTGAGCCAATATTTTTAAAAACAATAGCACTGACTAAACATGTACAGATCGCTTCTGGGACCCAAAATTATCGAATTTTCGGGTGTTTTGAGGTTGAATTTGAGATATAAACGAGTGCAGAAGATGCATACACGTGTTGACTTTGGGCACCTAAAATGTCGATTTTTAGCATCTTTTGGGCCTGCATCTGAGTATGCATGTACAGATCGCTTCTGGGACCCAAAAATATCGAATTTTCGGGTGTTTTGGGCCTGAATTTGAGATATCGACTTTGGACACTTAAAATATCGATTTTTAGCATGTTTTGAGCCTATATTTTGAAAACATTCTAGCACTGAGTAGGCATGTACAGATCGCTTCTGGGACCCAAAAATATCGAATTTTCGGGTGTTTTGAGGTTGAATTTGGGATATAAACAGGTGCAGAAGATGCATACACATATTGACTTTAATCACTTAAAATATCGATTTTCAGCTTGTTTTGGGCCTGTATTTTGAAAATACTCTAACACGGAGTAGGCAAGAACAGATCGCTTCTGGGACCCCAAAATATCGAATTTTCGGGTGTTTTGGGCTAGAATTTTAGATATCGACTTTGGGCACCTAAAATATCGATTTTTAGCATGTTTTGGGCCTATACTTTTAAAATATTCTAGCACTGAGTAGGCATATACAGATCGCTTCTGGGACCCCAAAATATCGAATTTTCGGGAGTTTTGAGCCTGAATTTGAGATATAAACGGGTACAGAAGATGCATGCACATATCGACTTTTGGGCACCTAAAATATCGATTTTGAGCATGTTTTGGGTCTGTATCTTGAAAACATTCTAAATAGGAGTAGGGATGTACAGATCGCTTCTAGGACCCAAAAATACCGAATTATCGGGTGTTTTGAGCCTGAATTTGAGATATAAACGGTTACAGAAGATATATGCACATATTGACTTTGGGCACCTAAAATATCGATTTTCAGCATGTTTTGGGTCTGTATCTTGAAAACATTGTAACTAGGAGTAAGGATGTACAGATCGGTTCTAGGACCCAAAAATACCGAATTTTCGGGTGTTTTGAGCCTGAATTTGAGATATAAACGGATACAGAAGATGCATGCACATATTGACTTTGGGCACCTAAAATATCGATTTTCAGCATGTTTTGGGTCTGTATTTTGAAAACATTCTAAATAGGAGTAGGGATGTACAGATTGCTTCTAGGACCCAAAAATACCGAATTTTCGGGTGTTTTGAGCCTGAATTTGAGATATAAACGGTTACAGAAGATGCATGCACATATTGACTTTGGGCACCTAAAATATCGATTTTCAGCATGTTTTGGGTCTGTATCTTGAAAACATTGTAACTAGGAGTAGGGATGTACAGATCGGTTCTAGGACCCAAAAATACCGAATTTTCGGGTGTTTTGAGCCTGAATTTGAGATATAAACGGATACAGAAGATGCATGCACATATTGACTTTGGGCACCTAAAATATCGATTTTCAGCATGTTTTGGATCTGTATTTTGAAAATACTCTAACTAGGAGTAGGCATATACAGATCGCTTCTGGGACCCGAAAATATCGAATTTTCGGGTGTTTTGAGCCTGAATTTGAGAGATAAACGGGTACAGAAGATGCATGCACATATCGACTTTGTACACTTAAAATATCGATTTTTAGCATGTTTTGAGCCTATATTTTGAAATCATTCTAGCACTGACTAGACATGTACAGATCGCTTCTGGGACCCAAAATTATCGAATTTTCGGGTGTTTTAAGGTTGAATTTGAGATATAAACGAGTGCAGAAGATGCATACACATGTTGACTTTGGGCACCTAAAATATCGATTTTCAGAATGTTTTGGGCCTGCATCTGAGTAGGCATGTACAGATCGCTTCTGGGACCCCAAAATATCGAATTTTCGGGGGTTTGGAGCCTGAATTTGAGATATAAACGGGTACAGAATATGCATGCACATATCGACTTTTGGGCACCTAAAAGATCGATTTTCAGTATGTTTTGGGCCTGTATTTTGAAAATACTCTAACACGTAGTAGGCATGTACAGTTCGCTTCTGGGACCCCAAAATATCGAATTTTCGGGAGTTTTGGGCCTGAATTTGAGATATCGACTTTGGGCACCTAAAATATCGATTTTTAGCATGTTTTGGACCTATATTTTTAAAATATTCTAGCACTAAGTAGGAATGTACAGATCACTTCTTGGACCCCAAAATATTGAATTTTCGGGTGTTTTGAGCCTGAATTTGAGATATAAACGGGTACCGATGATGCATGCATATATCGACTTTGGACATTTAAAATATCGATTTTTAGCATGTTTTGGGCCTATATTTTGAAAAAATTATAGCACTGAGTAGGCATGTACAGATCGCTTCTGGGACCCCAAAATATCGAATTTTCGGGTGTTTTGAGCCTGAATTTGAGATATAAACGGGTACAGAAGATGCATGCACATATCGACTTTTGGGCACCTAAAATATCGATTTTGAGCATGTTTTGGGTCTGTATCTTGAAAACATTCTAAACAGGAGTAGGGATGTACAGATCGCTTCTAGGACCCAAAAATACCGAATTTTCGGGTGTTTTGAGACTGAATTTGAGATATAAACGGATACAGAAGATGCATGCACATATTGACTTTGGGCACCTAAAATATCGATTTTCAGCATGTTTTGGGTCTGTATCTTGAAAACATTGTAACTAGGAGTAGGGATGTACAGATCGGTTCTAGGACCCAAAAATGTCGAATTTTCGGGTGTTTTGAGCCTGAATTTGAGATATAAACGGATACAGAAGATGCATGCACATATTGACTTTGGGCACCTAAAATATCGATTTTCAGCATGTTTTGGGTCTGTATTTTAAAAATACTCTAACTAGGAGTAGGCATATACAGTTCGCTTCTGGGACCCGAAAATATCGAATTTTCGGGTGTTTTGAGCCTGAATTTGAGAGATAAACGGGTACAGAAGATGCATGCACATATCGACTTGGTACACTTAGTATATCGATTTTTAGCATGTTTTGAGCCTATATTTTGAAATCATTCTAGCACTAACTAGACATTTACAGATCGCTTCTGGGACCCAAAATTATCGAATTTTCGGGTGTTTTGAGGTTGAATTTGAGATATAAACGAGTGCAGAAGATGCATACACATGTTGAATTTGGGCACCTAAAATTTCGATTTTCAGCATGTTTTGGGCCTGCATCTGAGTAGGCATGTACAGATCGCTTCTGGGACCCCAAAATATCGAATTTTCGGGTGTTTGGAGCCTGAATTTGAGATATAAACGGGTACAGAATATGCATGCACATATCGACTTTTGGGCAACTAAAAGATCGATTTTCAGTATGTTTTGGGCCTGTATATTGAAAATACTCTAACACGTAGTAGGCATGTACAGTTCGCTTCTGGGACCCCAAAATATCGAATTTTCGGGAATTTTGGGCCTGAATTTAAGATATCAACTTTGGGCACCTAAAATATCGATTTTTAGCATGTTTTGGACCTATATTTTGAAAATATTCTAGCACTAAGTAGGAATGTACAGATCACTTCTGGGACCCCAAAATATTGAATTTTCGGGTGTTTTGAGCCTGAATTTGAGATATAAACGGGTACCGATGATGCATGCACATATCGACTTTGGACATTTAAAATATCGATTTTTAGCATGTTTTGGGCCTATATTTTGAAAAAATTATAGCACTGAGTAGGCATGTACAGATCGCTTCTGGGACCCCAAAATATCGAATTTTCGGGTGTTTTGAGCCTGAATTTGAGATATAAACGGGTACAGAAGATGCATGCACATATCGACTTTTGGGCACCTAAAATATCGATTTTGAGCATGTTTTGGGTCTGTATCTTGAAAACATTCTAAATAGGAGTAGGGATGTATAGATCGCTTCTAGGACCCAAAAATACCGAATTTTCGGGTGTTTTGAGCCTGAATTTGAGATATAAACGGATACAGAAGATGCATGCACATATCGACTTTTGGGCACCTAAAATATCGATTTTGAGCATGTTTTGGGTCTGTATCTTGAAAACATTCTAAATAGGAGTAGGGATGTACAGATCGCTTCTAGGACCCAAAAATACCGAATTTTCGGGTGTTTTGAGACTGAATTTGAGATATAAACGGATACAGAAGATGCATGCACATATTGACTTTGGGCACCTAAAATATCGATTTTCAGCATGTTTTGGGTCTGTATCTTGAAAACATTGTAACTAGGAGTAGGGATGTACAGATCGGTTCTAGGACCCAAAAATACCGAATTTTCGGGTGTTTTGAGCCTGAATTTGAGATATAAACGGATACAGAAGATGCATGCACATATTGACTTTGGGCACCTAAAATATCGATTTTCAGCATGTTTTGGGTCTGTATTTAGAAAATACTCTAACTAGGAGTAGGCATATACAGTTCGCTTCTGGGACCCGAAAATATCGAATTTTCGGGTGTTTTGAGCCTGAATTTGAGAGATAAACGGGTACAGAAGATGCATGCACATATCGACTTGGTACACTTAGTATATCGATTTTTAGCATGTTTTGAGCCTATATTTTGAAATCATTCTAGCACTAACTAGACATTTACAGATCGCTTCTGGGACCCAAAATTATCGAATTTTCGGGTGTTTTGAGGTTGAATTTGAGATATAAACGAGTGCAGAAGATGCATACACATGTTGAATTTGGGCACCTAAAATTTCGATTTTCAGCATGTTTTGGGCCTGCATCTGAGTAGGCATGTACAGATCGCTTCTGGGACCCCAAAATATCGAATTTTCGGGTGTTTGGAGCCTGAATTTGAGATATAAACGGGTACAGAATATGCATGCACATATCGACTTTTGGGCAACTAAAAGATCGATTTTCAGTATGTTTTGGGCCTGTATATTGAAAATACTCTAACACGTAGTAGGCATGTACAGATCGCTTCTAGGACCCAAAAATACCGAATTTTCGGGTGTTTTGAGACTGAATTTGAGATATAAACGGATACAGAAGATGCATGCACATATCGACTTTGGACATTTAAAATATCGATTTTTAGCATGTTTTGGGCCTATATTTTGAAAAAATTATAGCACTGAGTAGGCATGTACAGATCGCTTCAGGGACCCCAAAATATCGAATTTTCGGGTGTTTTGAGCCTGAATTTGAGATATAAACGGGTACAGAAGATGCATGCACATATCGACTTTTGGGCACCTAAAATATCGATTTTGAGCATGTTTTGGGTATGTATCTTGAAAACATTCTAAATAGGAGTAGGGATGTATAGATCGCTTCTAGGACCCAAAAATACCGAATTTTCGGGTGTTTTGAGCCTGAATTTGAGATATAAACGGATACAGAAGATGCATGCACATATCGACTTTTGGGCACCTAAAATATCGATTTTGAGCATGTTTTGGGTCTGTATCTTGAAAACATTCTAAATAGGAGTAGGGATGTACAGATCGCTTCTAGGACCCAAAAATACCGAATTTTCGGGTGTTTTGAGACTGAATTTGAGATATAAACGGATACAGAAGATGCATGCACATATTGACTTTGGGCACCTAAAATATCGATTTTCAGCATGTTTTGGGTCTGTATCTTGAAAACATTGTAACTAGGAGTAGGGATGTACAGATCGGTTCTAGGACCCAAAAATACCGAATTTTCGGGTGTTTTGAGCCTGAATTTGAGATATAAACGGATACAGAAGATGCATGCACATATTGACTTTGGGCACCTAAAATATCGATTTTCAGCATGTTTTGGGTCTGTATTTTAAAAATACTCTAACTAGGAGTAGGCATATACAGTTCGCTTCTGGGACCCGAAAATATCGAATTTTCGGGTGTTTTGAGCCTGAATTTGAGAGATAAACGGGTACAGAAGATGCATGCACATATCGACTTTGTACACTTAATATATCGATTTTTAGCATGTTTTGAGCCTATATTTTGAAATCATTCTAGCACTGACTAGACATGTACAGATCGCTTCTGGGACCCAAAATTTTCGAATTTTCGGGTGTTTTGAGGTTGAATTTGAGATATAAACGAGTGCAGAAGATGCATACACATGTTGAATTTGGTCACCTAAAATTTCGATTTTCAGCATGTTTTGGGCCTGCATCTGAGTAGGCATGTACAGATCGCTTTTGGGACCCCAAAATATCGAATTTTCGGGTGTTTGGAGCCTGAATTTGAGATATAAACGGGTACAGAATATGCATGCACATATCGACTTTTGGGCACCTAAAAGATCGATTTTCAGTATGTTTTGGGCCTGTATTTTGAAAATACTCTAACACGTAGTAGGCATGTACAGTTCGCTTCCGGGACCCCAAAATATCGAATTTTCGGGAGTTTTGGGCCTGAATTTAAGATATCGACTTTGGGCACCTAAAATATCGATTTTTAGCATGTTTTGGACCTATATTTTGAAAATATTCTAGCACTAAGGAGGAATGTACAGATCACTTCTGGGACCCCAAAATATCGAATTTTCGGGAGTTTTGAGCCTGAATTTGAGATATAAACGGGTACCGATGATGCATGCACATATCGACTTTGGACATTTAAAATATCGATTTTTAGCATGTTTTGGGCCTATATTTTGAAAAAATTCTAGCACTGAGTAGGCATGTACAGATCACTTCTGGGACCAAAAAATATCGAATTTTCGGGTGTTTTTGAGCCTGAATTTGAGATATAAACGGGTACAGAAGATGCATGCACATATTGACTTTTGGGCACCTAAAATATCGATTTTCAGTATGTTTTGGGCCTGTATTTTGAAAATACACTAACTAGGAGTAGGCATGTACAGATTACTTCTGGGACCAATAAATATCCAATTTTTGGGTGTTTGGAGCCTGAATTTGAGATATAAACGGGTACAGAAGATTCATGCACATATCGACTTTTGGTCACCTAAAATATCGATTTTGAGCATGTTTTGGGTCTGTATCTTGAAAACATTCTAACTAGGAGTAGGGATGTACAGATCGGTTCTAGGACCCAAAAATACCGAATTTTCGGGTGTTTTGAGCTTGAATTTGAGATATAAACGGGTACAGAAGATGCATGCACATATTGACTTGGTACACTTAGTATATCGATTTTTAGCATGTTTTGAGCCTATATTTTGAAATCATTCTAGCACTAACTAGACATTTACAGATCGCTTCTGGGACCCAAAATTATCGAATTTTCGGGTGTTTTGAGGTTGAATTTGAGATATAAACGAGTGCAGAAGATGCATACACATGTTGAATTTGGGCACCTAAAATTTCGATTTTCAGCATGTTTTGGGCCTGCATCTGAGTAGGCATGTACAGATCGCTTCTGGGACCCCAAAATATCGAGTTTTCGGGTGTTTGGAGCCTGAATTTGAGATATAAACGGGTACAGAATATGCATGCACATATCGACTTTTGGGCAACTAAAAGATCGATTTTCAGTATGTTTTGGGCCTGTATAATGAAAATACTCTAACACGTAGTAGGCATGTACAGTTCGCTTCTGGGACCCCAAAATATCGAATTTTCGGGAGTTTTGGGCCTGAATTTAAGATATCGACTTTGGGCACCTAAAATATCGATTTTTAGCATGTTTTGGACCTATATTTTGAAAATATTCTAGCACTAAGTAGGAATGTACAGATCACTTCTGGGACCCCAAAATATTGAATTTTCGGGTGTTTTGAGCCTGAATTTGAGATATAAACGGGTACCGATGATGCATGCACATATCGACTTTGGACATTTAAAATATCGATTTTTAGCATGTTTTGGGCCTATATTTTGAAAAAATTATAGCACTGAGTAGGCATGTACAGATCGCTTCTGGGACCCCAAAATATCGAATTTTCGGGTGTTTTGAGCCTGAATTTGAGATATAAACGGGTACAGAAGATGCATGCACATATCGACTTTTGGGCACCTAAAATATCGATTTTGAGCATGTTTTGGGTCTGTATCTTGAAAACATTCTAAATAGGAGTAGGGATGTATAGATCGCTTCTAGGACCCAAAAATACCGAATTTTCGGGTGTTTTGAGCCTGAATTTGAGATATAAACGGATACAGAAGATGCATGCACATATCGACTTTTGGGCACCTAAAATATCGATTTTGAGCATGTTTTGGGTCTGTATCTTGAAAACATTCTAAATAGGAGTAGGGATGTACAGATCGCTTCTAGGACCCAAAAATACCGAATTTTCGGGTGTTTTGAGACTGAATTTGAGATATAAACGGATACAGAAGATGCATGCACATATTGACTTTGGGCACCTAAAATATCGATTTTCAGCATGTTTTGGGTCTGTATCTTGAAAACATTGTAACTAGGAGTAGGGATGTACAGATCGGTTCTAGGACCCAAAAATACCGAATTTTCGGGTGTTTTGAGCCTGAATTTGAGATATAAACGGATACAGAAGATGCATGCACATATTGACTTTGGGCACCTAAAATATCGATTTTCAGCATGTTTTGGGTCTGTATTTTAAAAATACTCTAACTAGGAGTAGGCATATACAGTTCGCTTCTGGGACCCGAAAATATCGAATTTCCGGGTGTTTTGAGCCTGAATTTGAGAGATAAACGGGTACAGAAGATGCATGCACATATCGACTTTGTACACTTAATATATCGATTTTTAGCATGTTTTGAGCCTATATTTTGAAATCATTCTAGCACTGACTAGACATGTACAGATCGCTTCTGGGACCCAAAATTTTCGAATTTTCGGGTGTTTTGAGGTTGAATTTGAGATATAAACGAGTGCAGAAGATGCATACACATGTTGAATTTGGTCACCTAAAATTTCGATTTTCAGCATGTTTTGGGCCTGCATCTGAGTAGGCATGTACAGATCGCTTCTGGGACCCCAAAATATCGAATTTTCGGGTGTTTGGAGCCTGAATTTGAGATATAAACGGGTACAGAATATGCATGCACATATCGACTTTTGGGCATCTAAAAGATCGATTTTCAGTATGTTTTGGGCCTGTATTTTGAAAATACTCTAACACGTAGTAGGCATGTACAGTTCGCTTCTGGGACCCCAAAATATCGAATTTTCGGGAGTTTTGGGCCTGAATTTAAGATATCGACTTTGGGCACCTAAAATATCGATTTTTAGCATGTTTTGGACCTATATTTTGAAAATATTCTAGCACTAAGTAGGAATGTACAGATCACTTCTGGGACCCCAAAATATCGAATTTTCGGGAGTTTTGAGCCTGAATTTGAGATATAAACGGGTACCGATGATGCATGCACATATCGACTTTGGACATTTAAAATATCGATTTTTAGCATGTTTTGGGCCTATATTTTGAAAAAATTCTAGCACTGAGTAGGCATGTACAGATCACTTCTGGGACCAAAAAATATCGAATTTTCGGGTGTTTTGAGCCTGAATTTGAGATATAAACGGGTACAGAAGATGCATGCACATATTGACTTTGGGCACCTAAAATATCGATTTTCAGTATGTTTTGGGCCTGTATTTTGAAAATACACTAACTAGGAGTAGGCATGTACAGATTGCTTCTGGGACCGATAAATATCCAATTTTTGGGTGTTTGGAGCCTGAATTTGAGATATAAACGGGTACAGAAGATTCATGCACATATCGACTTTTGGGCACCTAAAATATCGATTTTGAGCATGTTTTGGGTCTGTATCTTGAAAACATTCTAACTAGGAGTAGGGATGTACAGATCGGTTCTAGGACCCAAAAATACCGAATTTTCGGGTGTTTTGAGCTTGAATTTGAGATATAAACGGGTACAGAAGATGCATGCACATATTGACTTTGGGCACCAAAATATCGATTTTTAGCATGTTTAGGGCCTATATTTTGAAAATATTCTAGCACTAAATAGGCATGTACAGATCAATTCTGGGACCCCAAAATATCGAATTTTCGGGTGTTTTGAGCCTGAATTTAAGATATAAACGGGTACAGATGATGCATGCACATATCGACTTTTGATCACCTAAAAGATCGATTTTCAGTATGTTATGGGCCTGTATATTGAAAATACTCTAACACGGAGTAGGCATGTACAGATCGCTTCTGGGACCCCAAAATATCGAATTTTTGGGTGTTTTGAGCCTGAATTTGAGATATAAACGGGTACAGAAGATGCATGCACATATCGACTTTGGACACTTAAAATATCGATTTTTAGCATGTTTTGAGCCTATATTTTGAAAAAATTCTAGCACTGAGTAGGCATGTACAGATCGCTTCTCGGACCCAAAAATATCGATTTTTCGGGTGTTTTGAAGTTGAATTTGGGATGTGAACGGGTACAGAAGATGCATGCACATATCGACTTTTGGGCACCTAAAAGATCGATTTTCAGTATGTTTTGGGCCTGTATTTTGAAAATATTCTAACACGGAGTAGGCATGTACAGTTCGCTTCTTGGACAGAAAAATATCGAATTTTCGGGTGTTTTGGGCCTGAATTTATGATGTCGACTTAGGGCAATTAAAATATTGATTTTTAGCATGTTCTGAGCCTATATTTTGAAAACATTCTAGCACTGTGTAGGCATGTACAGATCGCTTCTGGGACTCAAAAATATCGAAATTTTCGGGTGTTTTGAGGTTGAATTTGGGATATAAACGGGTGCAGAAAATGCATACACATATTAACTTTGGTCACCTAAAATATCGATTTTCAGCTTGTTTTGGGCCTGTATCTTGAAAACATTCTAACTAGGAGTAGCGGTGTACAGATCGCTTCTAAGACCCAAAAATACCGAATTTTCGGGTGTTTTGAGCCTGAATTTGAGATATAAACGGATACAGAAGATGCATGCACATATCGACTTTGGACACTTAAAATATCGGTTTTTAGCATGTTTTGAGCCTATATTTTGGAAAAATTCTAGAACTGAGTAGGCATGTACAGATCTCTTCTGGGACCCCAAAATATCGAATTTTCGGGTGTTTTGAGGTTGAATTTGGGATATAAACGGGTACAGATGATGCATACACATATCGACTTTGGACACTTAAAATATCGATTTTTAGCATGTTTTGAGCCTATATTTTGAAGAAATTCTAGCACTGAGTAGGTATGTACAGATCGCTTCTGGGACCCAAAAATATCGAATTTTCGGGTGTTTGGAGGTTGAATTTGGGATATAAACTGGTGCAGAAGATGAATACACATATTGACTTAGGTCACCTAAAATATCGATTTTCAGCTTGGTTTGGGCCTGTATTTTGAAAATACTCTAACACGGATTAGGCAACTACAGATCGCTTCTGGGACCCCAAAATATCGAATTTTCGGGTGTTTTGAGCCTGAATTTGAGATATAAACGGGTACAGAAGATGCATGCACATACCGACTTTTGAGAACCTAAAAGATCGATTTTCAGTATGTTACGGGCATGTATATTGAAAATACTCTAACACGGAGTAGGCATGTACAGATCGCTTCTGGGACCCAAAAAATATCTAATTTTCGGGTGTTTTGAGCCTGAATTTGAGATATAAACGTGTACAGAAGATGCATGCACATATCGACTTTGGACACTTAAAATATCGATTTTTAGCATGTTTTGAGCCTATATTTTGAAAACATTCTAGCACTGACTAGACATGTACAGATCGCTTCTGGGACCCAAAATTATCGAATTTTCGGGTGTTTTGATCCTGAATTTGAGATATAAACGAGTGCAGAAGATGGATACACATGTTGTCTTTGGGCACCTAAAATATCGATTTTCAGCATGTTTTGGGCCTGCATCTGAGTAGGCATGTACAGATCGCTTCTGGGACCCCAAAATATCGAATTTTCGGTTGTTTGGAGCCTGAAATTGAGATATAAACGGGTACAAAAGAAGCATGCACATATCGACTTTTGGCACGTAAAAGATCGATTTTCAGTATGTTTTGGGCCTGTATTTTGAAAATACTCTAACACGGAGTAGGCATGTACAGTTCGTTTCTGGGACCCCAAAATATCGAATTTTCGGGTGTTTTGAGACTGAATTTGAGATATAAACGGGTACAGATGATGCATGCACATATCGATTTTGGACACTTAAAATATCGATTTTTAGCATGTTTTGAGCCTATATTTTGAAAATATTCTAGCACTGAGTAGGAATGTACAGAACGCTTCTGGGACCAAAAAATATCAAATTTTTGGGTGTTTTGAGCTTGAATTTGAGATATAAACGGGTACAGAAGATGAATGCACATATTGACTTTGGGCACCTAAAATATCGATTTTCAGTATGTTTTGGGCCTGTATTTTGAAAATACTCTAACTAGGAGTAGGCATGTACAGATCGCTTCTGTGACCGATAAATATCCAATTTTTGGGTGTTTGGAGCCTGAATTTGAGATATAAACGGGTACAGAAGATGCATGCACATATTGACTTTGGGCACCAAAATATCAATTTTCAGCATGTTTTGGGCCTATATTTTGAAAATATTCTAGCACTAAGTAGGCATGTACAGATCACTTCTGGGACCCCAAAATATCGAATTTTCGGGTCTTTTGAGCCTGAATTTGAGATATAAACGGGTACAGATGATGCATGCTCATATCGACTTTGGACACTTAAAATATCGATTTTTAGCATGTTTTGAGCCTATATTTTGAAAAAAATTCTAGCACTGAGTAGGTATGTACAGATCGCTTCTGGGACCCAAAAATATCAAATTTTCCGGTGTTTGGAGGTTGAATTTGGGATATAAACTGGTGCAGAAGATGCATACACATATTGTGTTTGGTCACCTAAAATATCGATTTTCAGCTTGGTTTGGGCCTGTATTTTGAAAATACTCTAACACGGAGTAGGCAAGTACAGATCGCTTCTGGGACCCCAAAAAATCGAATTTTCGGGTGTTTTGAGCCTGAATTTGAGATATAAACGGGTACATAAAATGCATGCACATACCGACTTTTGAGCACCTAAAAGATCGATTTTCAGTATGTTATAGGCCTGTATATTGATAATACTCTAACATGGAATAGGCATGTACAGATCGCTTCTGGGACCCAAAAATATCGAATTTTCGGGTGTTTTGAGCCTGAATTTGAGATATAAACGGGTACATAAGATGCATGCACATATTGACTTTGGGCACCAAAATATCGATTTTCAGCATGTTTTGGGCCTATATTTTGAAAATATTCTAGCACTAAGTAGGCATGTACAGATCACTTCTGGGACCCCAAAATATCGAATTTTCGGGTGTTTGGAGCCTGAATTTGAGATATAAACGGGTACAGATGATGCATGCATATATCGACTTTGGACACTTAAAATATCGATTTTTAGCATGTTTTGAGCCTATATTTTGAAAAAATTCTAGCACTGAGTAGGTATGTACAGATCGCTTCTGGGACCCAAAAATATCGAATTTTCCGGTGTTTGGAGGTTGAATTTGGGATATAAACTGGTGCAGAAGATGCATACACATATTGACTTTGGTCACCTAAAATATCGATTTTCAGCTTGGTTTGGGCCTGTATTTTGAAATTACTCTAACACGGAGAAGGCAAGTACAGATCGCTTCTGGGACCCCAAAATATCGAATTTTCGGGTGTTTTGAGCCTGAATTTGAGATATAAACGGGTACAGATGATGCATGCACATATCGACTTTTGAGCACCTAAAAGATCGATTTTCAGTATGTTATGGGCCTGTATATTGAAAATACTCTAACACGGAGTAGGCATGTACAGATCGCTTCTGGGACCCCAAAATATCGAATTTTTGGGTGTTTTGGGCCTGAAATTGAGATATCGACTTTGGGCACCTAAAATATCGATTTTTAGCATGTTTTGGGCCTATATTTTGAAAATATTCTAGCACTAAGTAGGCATGTACAGATCACTTCTGGGACCCAAAAATATCGAATTTTCGGGTGTTTTGAGCCTTTATTTGAGATATAAACGGGTACAGAAAATGCATGCACATATTGACTTTGGGCACGAAAATATCGATTTTCAGCATGTTTTGGGCCTGTATTTTGAAAAAACTCTAACTAGGAGTAGGCATGTACAGATCGCTTCTGGGACCCAAAAATATCGAATTTTCGGGTGTTTGGAGCCTGAATTTGAGATATAAACGGGTACAGCAGATGCATGCACATATCGACTTTGGACACTTAAAATATCGATTTTTAGCATGTTTTGAGCCTATATTTTGAAAAAATTCTAGCACTGAGTAGGCATGTACAGATCGCTTCTGGGACCCAAAAATATCGAATTTTCGGGTGTTTTGAAGTTGAATTTGGGATGTGAACGGGTACAGAAGATGCATGCACATATCGACTTTTCGGCACCTAAAAGATCGATTTTTAGTATGTTTTGGGCCTGTATTTTGAAAATACTCTAACATGGAGTAGGCATGTACAGTTCGCTTCTTGGACCCAAAAATATCGAATTTTCGGGTGTTTTGGGCCTGAACTTGAGATGTCGACTTTTGGCACTTAAAATATTGATTTTTAGCATGTTCTGAGCCTATATTTTGAAAACATTCTAGCACTGTGTAGGCATGTACAGATCGCTTCTGGGACCCAGAAATATCGAAATTTTCGGGTGTTTTGAGGTTGAATTTGGGATATAAACGGGTGCAGAAGAGGCATTAACATTTTGATTTTGGTCACCTAAAATATCGATTTTCAGCTTGTTTTGGGCCTGTATCTTGAAAACATTCTAACTAGGAGTAGGTATGTACAGATCGCTTCTGGAACCCAAAAATATCGTATTTTCGGGTGTTTGGAGGTTGAATTTGGGATATAAACTGGTGCAGAAGATGCATACACATATTGACTTTGGTCACCTAAAATATCGATTTTCAGCTTGGTTTGGGCCTGTATTTTGAAAATACTCTAACACGGAGTAGGCAAGTACAGATCGCTTCTGGGACCCCAAAATATCGAATTTTCGGGTTTTTTGAGCCTGAATTTGAGATATAAATGGGTACAGAAGATGCATGCACATACCGACTTTTGAGCACCTAAAAGATCGATTTTCAGTAAGTTATGGGCTTGTATATTGAAAATACTCTAACACGGAGTAGGCATGTACAGATCGCTTCTGGGACCCAAACATATCGAATTTTCGGGTGTTTTGAGCCTGAATTTGAGATATAAACGGGTACAGAAGATGCATGCACATATTGACTTTGGGCACGAAAATATCGATTTTCAGCATGTTTTGGGCCTGTATTTTGAAAATACTCTAACTAGGAGTACGCATGTACAGATCGCTTCTGGGACCCAAAATTATCGAATTTTCGGGTGTTTTGAGGTTGAATTTGAGATATAAACGAGTTCAGAAGATGCATACACATGTTGTCTTTGGGCATCTAAAATATCGATTTTCAGCATGTTTTGTGCCTGCATCTGAGTAGGCATGTACAGATCGCTTCTGGGACCGAAATATATCGAATTTTCGGTTGTTTGGAGCCTGAAATTGAGATATAAACGGGTACAAAAGAAGCATGCACATATCGACTTTTGGCACGTAAAAGATCGATTTTCAGTATGTTTTGGGCCTGTATTTTGAAAATACTCTAACACGGAGTAGGCATGTACAGTTCGTTTCTGGGACCCCAAAATATCGAATTTTCGGGTGTTTTGGGCCTGAATTTGAGATATCGACTTGGACACTTAAAATATCGATTTTTAGCATGTTTTAGGCCTATATTTTGAAAAAATTCTAGCACTGAGTAGGAATGTACAGATCACTTCTGGGACCCCAAAATATCGAATTTTCGGGTGTTTTGAGCCTGAATTTGAGATATAAACGGGTACAGAAGATGCATGCACATATTGACTTTGGGCACCTAAAATATCGATTTTCAGTATGTTTTGGGCCTGTATTTTGAAAATACTCTAACTAGGAGTAGGCATGTACAGATCGCTTCTGTGACCGATAAATATCCAATTTTTGGGTGTTTGGAGCCTGAATTTGAGATATAAACGGGTACAGAAGATGCATGCACATATTGACTTTGGGCACCAAAATATCAATTTTCAGCATGTTTTGGGCCTATATTTTTTGAAAATATTCTAGCACTAAGTAGGCATGTACAGATCACTTCTGGGACCCCAAAATATCGAATTTTCGGGGGTTTTGAGCCTGAATTTGAGATATAAACGGGTACAGATGATGCATGCACATATCGACTTTGGACACTTAAAATATCGATTTTTAGCATGTTTTGAGCCTATATTTTGAAAAAATTCTAGCACTGAGTAGGTATGTACAGATCGCTTCTTGGACCCAAAAATATCGAATTTTCGGGTGTTTGGAGGTTGAATTTGGGATATAAACTGGTGCAGAAGATGCATACACATATTGACTTTGGTCACCTAAAATATCGATTTTCAGCTTGGTTTGGGCCTGTATTTTGAAAATACTCTAACACGGAGTAGGCAAGTACAGATCGCTTCTGGGACCCCAAAATATCGAATTTTCGGGTGTTTTGAGCCTGAATTTGAGATATAAACGGGTACATAAGATGCATGCACATACCGACTTTTGAGCACCTAAAAGATCGATTTTCAGTATGTTATAGGCCTGTATATTGAAAATACTCTAACATGGAATAGGCATGTACATATCACTTCTGGGACCCAAAAATATCGAATTTCCGGGTGTTTTGAGCCTGAATTTGAGATATAAACGGGTACAGAAGATGCATGCACATATTGACTTTGGGCACCAAAATATCGATTTTCAGCATGTTTTGGGCCTATATTTTGAAAATATTCTAGCACTAAGTAGGCATGTACAGATCACTTCTGGGACCCCAAAATATCGAATTTTCGGGTGTTTTGAGCCTGAATTTGAGATATAAACGGGTACAGATGATGCATGCACATATCGACTTTGGACACTTAAAATATCGATTTTTAGCATGTTTTGAGCCTATATTTTGAAAAAATTCTAGCACTGAGTAGGTATGTACAGATCGCTTCTGGGACCCAAAAATATCGAATTTTCCGGTGTTTGGAGGTTGAATTTGGGATATAAACTGGTGCAGAAGATGCATACACATATTGACTTTGGTCACCTAAAATATCGATTTTCAGCTTGGTTTGGGCCTGTATTTTGAAAATACTCTAACACGGAGTAGGCAAGTACAGATCGCTTCTGGGACCCCAAAATATCGAATTTTCGGGTTTTTTGAGCCTGAATTTGAGATATAAATGGGTACAGAAGATGCATGCACATACCGACTTTTGAGCACCTAAAAGATCGATTTTCAGTAAGTTATGGGCTTGTATATTGAAAATACTCTAACACGGAGTAGGCATGTACAGATCGCTTCTGGGACCCAAACATATCGAATTTTCGGGTGTTTTGAGCCTGAATTTGAGATATAAACGGGTACAGAAGATGCATGCACATATTGACTTTGGGCACGAAAATATCGATTTTCAGCATGTTTTGGGCCTGTATTTTGAAAATACTCTAACTAGGAGTACGCATGTACAGATCGCTTCTGGGACCCAAAATTATCGAATTTTCGGGTGTTTTGAGGTTGAATTTGAGATATAAACGAGTTCAGAAGATGCATACACATGTTGTCTTTGGGCATCTAAAATATCGATTTTCAGCATGTTTTGTGCCTGCATCTGAGTAGGCATGTACAGATCGCTTCTGGGACCGAAATATATCGAATTTTCGGTTGTTTGGAGCCTGAAATTGAGATATAAACGGGTACAAAAGAAGCATGCACATATCGACTTTTGGCACGTAAAAGATCGATTTTCAGTATGTTTTGGGCCTGTATTTTGAAAATACTCTAACACGGAGTAGGCATGTACAGTTCGTTTCTGGGACCCCAAAATATCGAATTTTCGGGTGTTTTGGGCCTGAATTTGAGATATCGACTTGGACACTTAAAATATCGATTTTTAGCATGTTTTAGGCCTATATTTTGAAAAAATTCTAGCACTGAGTAGGAATGTACAGATCACTTCTGGGACCCCAAAATATCGAATTTTCGGGTGTTTTGAGCCTGAATTTGAGATATAAACGGGTACAGAAGATGCATGCACATATTGACTTTGGGCACCTAAAATATCGATTTTCAGTATGTTTTGGGCCTGTATTTTGAAAATACTCTAACTAGGAGTAGGCATGTACAGATCGCTTCTGTGACCGATAAATATCCAATTTTTGGGTGTTTGGAGCCTGAATTTGAGATATAAACGGGTACAGAAGATGCATGCACATATTGACTTTGGGCACCAAAATATCAATTTTCAGCATGTTTTGGGCCTATATTTTTTGAAAATATTCTAGCACTAAGTAGGCATGTACAGATCACTTCTGGGACCCCAAAATATCGAATTTTCGGGTGTTTTGAGCCTGAATTTGAGATATAAACGGGTACAGATGATGCATGCACATATCGACTTTGGACACTTAAAATATCGATTTTTAGCATGTTTTGAGCCTATATTTTGAAAAAATTCTAGCACTGAGTAGGTATGTACAGATCGCTTCTTGGACCCAAAAATATCGAATTTTCGGGTGTTTGGAGGTTGAATTTGGGATATAAACTGGTGCAGAAGATGCATACACATATTGACTTTGGTCACCTAAAATATCGATTTTCAGCTTGGTTTGGGCCTGTATTTTGAAAATACTCTAACACGGAGTAGGCAAGTACAGATCGCTTCTGGGACCCCAAAATATCGAATTTTCGGGTGTTTTGAGCCTGAATTTGAGATATAAACGGGTACATAAGATGCATGCACATACCGACTTTTGAGCACCTAAAAGATCGATTTTCAGTATGTTATAGGCCTGTATATTGAAAATACTCTAACATGGAATAGGCATGTACATATCACTTCTGGGACCCAAAAATATCGAATTTCCGGGTGTTTTGAGCCTGAATTTGAGATATAAACGGGTACAGAAGATGCATGCACATATTGACTTTGGGCACCAAAATATCGATTTTCAGCATGTTTTGGGCCTATATTTTGAAAATATTCTAGCACTAAGTAGGCATGTACAGATCACTTCTGGGACCCCAAAATATCGAATTTTCGGGTGTTTTGAGCCTGAATTTGAGATATAAACGGGTACAGATGATGCATGCACATATCGACTTTGGACACTTAAAATATCGATTTTTAGCATGTTTTGAGCCTATATTTTGAAAAAATTCTAGCACTGAGTAGGTATGTACAGATCGCTTCTGGGACCCAAAAATATCGAATTTTCCGGTGTTTGGAGGTTGAATTTGGGATATAAACGGGTGCAGAAGATGCATACACATATTGACTTTGGTCACCTAAAATATCGATTTTCAGCTTGGTTTGGGCCTGTATTTTGAAATTACTCTAACACGGAGTAGGCAAGTACAGATCGCTTCTGGGACCCCAAAATATCGAATTTTCGGGTGTTTTGAGCCTGAATTTGAGATATAAACGGGTACAGATGATGCATGCACATATCGACTTTTGAGCACCTAAAAGATCGATTTTCAGCATGTTATGGGCCTGTATATTGAAAATACTCTAACACGTAGTAGGCATGTACAGATCGCTTCTGGGACCCAAAAATATCGAATTTTCGGGTGTTTTGAAGTTGAATTTGGGATGTGAACGGGTACAGAAGATGCATGCACATATCGACTTTTGGGCACCTAAAAGATCGATTTTTAGTATGTTTTGGGCCTGTATTTTGAAAATACTCTAACATGGAGTAGGCATGTACAGTTCGCTTTTTGGACCCAAAAATATCGAATTTTCGGGTGTTTTGGGCCTGAATTTGAGATGTCGACTTTGGGCACTTAAAATATTGATTTTTAGCATGTTCTGAGCCTATATTTTGAAAACATTCTAGCACTGTGTAGGCATGTACAGATCGCTTCTGGGACCCAGAAATATCGAAATTTTCGGGTGTTTTGAGGTTGAATTTGGGATATAAACGGGTGCAGAAGATGCATTAACATTTTGATTTTGGTCACCTAAAATATCGATTTTCAGCTTGTTTTGGACCTGTATCTTGAAAACATTCTAACTAGGAGTAGGGATGTACAGATCGGTTCTAGGACCCAAAAATACCGAATTTTCGGGTGTTTTGAGCCTGAATTTGAGATATAAACGGATACAGAAGATGCATGCACATATTGACTTTGGGCACCTAAAATATCGATTTTCAGCATGTTTTGGGTCTGTATTTTGAAAATACTCTAACTAGGAGTAGGCATATACAGATCGCTTCTGGGACCCGAAAATATCGAATTTTCGGGTGTTTTGAGCCTGAATTTGAGATATAAACGGGTACAGAAGATGCATGCACATATCGACTTTGTACACTTAAAATATCGATTTTTAGCATGTTTTGAGCCTATATTTTGAAATCATTCTTGCACTGACTAGACATGTACAGATCGCTTCTGGGACCCAAAATTATCGAATTTTCGGGTGTTTTAAGGTTGAATTTGAGATATAAACGAGTGCAGAAGATGCATACACATGTTGACTTTGGGCACCTAAAATATCGATTTTCAGCATGTTTTGGGCCTGCATCTGAGTAGGCATGTACAGATCGCTTCTGGGACCCCAAAATATCGAATTTTCGGGGGTTTGGAGCCTGAATTTGAGATATAAACGGGTACAGAATATGCATGCACATATCGACTTTTGGGCACCTAAAAGATCGATTTTCAGTATGTTTTGGGCCTGTATTTTGAAAATACTCTAACACGTAGTAGGCATGTACAGTTCGCTTCTGGGACCCCAAAATATCGAATTTTCGGGAGTTTTGGGCCTGAATTTGAGATATCGACTTTGGGCACCTAAAATATCGATTTTTAGCATGTTTTGGACCTATATTTTTAAAATATTCTAGCACTAAGTAGGAATGTACAGATCACTTCTGGGACCCCAAAATATTGAATTTTCGGGTGTTTTGAGCCTGAATTTGAGATATAAACGGGTACCGATGATGCATGCACATATCGACTTTGGACATTTAAAATATCGATTTTTAGCATGTTTTGGGCCTATATTTTGAAAAAATTATAGCACTGAGTAGGCATGTACAGATCGCTTCTGGGACCCCAAAATATCGAATTTTCGGGTGTTTTGAGCCTGAATTTGAGATATAAACGGGTACAGAAGATGCATGCACATATCGACTTTTGGGCACCTAAAATATCGATTTTGAGCATGTTTTGGGTCTGTATCTTGAAAATATTCTAAATAGGAGTAGGGATGTATAGATCGCTTCTAGGACCCAAAAATACCGAATTTTCGGGTGTTTTGAGCCTGAATTTGAGATATAAACGGATACAGAAGATGCATGCACATATCGACTTTTGGGCACCTAAAATATCGATTTTGAGCATGTTTTGGGTCTGTATCTTGAAAACATTCTAAATAGGAGTAGGGATGTACAGATCGCTTCTAGAACCCAAAAATACCGAATTTTCGGGTGTTTTGAGACTGAATTTGAGATATAAACGGATACAGAAGATGCATGCACATATTGACTTTGGGCACCTAAAATATCGATTTTCAGCATGTTTTGGGTCTGTATCTTGAAAACATTGTAACTAGGAGTAGGGATGTACAGATCGGTTCTAGGACCCAAAAATACCGAATTTTCGGGTGTTTTGAGCCTGAATTTGAGATATAAACGGATACAGAAGATGCATGCACATATTGACTTTGGGCACCTAAAATATCGATTTTCAGCATGTTTTGGGTCTGTATTTTAAAAATACTCTAACTAGGAGTAGGCATATACAGTTCGCTTCTGGGACCCGAAAATATCGAATTTTCGGGTGTTTTGAGCCTGAATTTGAGAGATAAACGGGTACAGAAGATGCATGCACATATCGACTTTGTACACTTAATATATCGATTTTTAGCATGTTTTGAGCCTATATTTTGATATCATTCTAGCACTGACTAGACATGTACAGATCGCTTCTGGGACCCAAAATTTTCGAATTTTCGGGTTTTTTGAGGTTGAATTTGAGATATAAACGAGTGCAGAAGATGCATACACATGTTGAATTTGGTCACCTAAAATTTCGATTTTCAGCATGTTTTGGGCCTGCATCTGAGTAGGCATGTACAGATCGCTTCTGGGACCCCAAAATATCGAATTTTCGGGTGTTTGGAGCCTGAATTTGAGATATAAACGGGTACAGAATATGCATGCACATATCGACTTTTGGGCACCTAAAAGATCGATTTTCAGTATGTTTTGGGCCTGTATTTTGAAAATACTCTAACACGTAGTAGGCATGTACAGTTCGCTTCCGGGACCCCAAAATATCGAATTTTCGGGAGTTTTGGGCCTGAATTTAAGATATCGACTTTGGGCACCTAAAATATCGATTTTTAGCATGTTTTGGGCCTGTATTTTGAAAATACTCTAACACGGAGTAGGCATGTACAGATCGCTTCTGGGACCACAACATATCGAATTTTCGGGTGTTTTGAGCCTGAATTTGAGATATAAACGGGTACAGATGATGCATGCACATATCGACTTTGAACACTTAAAATATCGATTTTTAGCATGTTTTGATCCTATATTTTGAAAAAAATTTTAGCACTGAGTAGGTATGTACAGATCGCTTCTAGGACCCAAAAATATCGAATTTTCCGGTGTTTGGAGGTTGAATTTGGGATATAAACTGGTGCAAAAGATGCATACACATATTGACTTTGGTCACCTAAAATATCGATTTTCAGCTTGGTTTGGGCCTGTATTTTGAAAATACTCTAACACGGAGTAGGCAAGTACAGATCGCTTCTGGGACCCCAAAATATCGAATTTTCGGGTGTTTTGAGCCTGAATTTGAGATACAAACGGGTACAGAAGATGCATGCACATATCGACTTTTGAGCACCTAAAAGATCGATTTTCAGTATGTTATGGGCCTGTATATTGAAAATACTCTAACACGCAGTAGGCATGTACAGATCGCTTCTGGGACCCCAAAATATCGAATTTTTGGGTGTTTTGGGCCTGAATTTGAGATATCGACTTTGGGCACCTAAAATATCGATTTTTAGCATGTTTTGGGCCTATATTTTGAAAACATTCTAGCACGGACTAGACATGTACAGATCGCTTCTGGGACCCAAAATTATCGAATTTTCGGGTGTTTTGAGGTTGAATTTGAGATATAAACGAGTGCAGAAGATGCATACACATGTTGACATTGGGCACCTAAAATAACGATTTTTAGCATGTTTTGGGCTTGCATCTGAGTAGGCATGTACAGATCGCTTCTGGGACCCAAATATAACGAATTTTCGGATGTTTGGAGCCTGAATTTGAGATATCGACTTTGGGCACCTAAAATATCAATTTTTAGCATGTTTTGGGCCTATATTTTGAAAATATTCTAGCACTAAGTAGGCATGTACAGATCACTTCTGGGACCCCATAATATCGAATTTTCGGGTGTTTTGAGCCTTAATTTGAGATATAAACGGGTACAGATGATGCATGCACATATCGACTTTGGACACATAAAATATCGATTTTTAGCATGTTTTGAGCCTATATTTTGAAAACATTCTAGCACTGAGTAGGCATGTACAGATCGCTTTTGGGACCCAAAAATGTCAAATTTTCGAGTGTTTTGAGGTTAAATTTGGAATATAAACAGGTACAGAAGATGCATCCACATATCGACTTTTAGGCACCTAAAAGATCGATTTTCAGTATGTTTTGGGCCTGTATTTTGAAAATACTCTAACACGGAGTAGGCATGTACAGATCGCTTCTCGGACCCCAAAATATCGAATTTTTGGGTGTTTTGGGCCTTAATTTGAGATATCGACTTTGGGCACCTAAAATATCGATTTTTTGCATGTTTTGGGCCTATATTTTGAAAATATTCTAGCAATGAGTAGGCATGTACAGTTCGCTTCTGGGACCCTAAAATATCGAATTTTTTGGGTGTTTTGAGCCTGAATTTGAGATATCGACTTTGGGCACCTAAAATATCGATTTTTTGCATGTTTTGGGCCTATATTTTGAAAATATTCTAGCACTGAGTAGGCATGTACAGTTCGCTTCTGGGACCCTAAAATATCGATTTTTTTGGGTGTTTTGGGCCTGAATTTGAGATATCGACTTTGGGCACCTAAAATATCGATTTTTAGCATGTTTTGGGCCTATATTTTGAAAATATTCTAGCACTAAGTACAGATCACTTCTGGGACCCCAAAATATCGAATTTTCGGGTGTTTTGAGCCTTAATTTGAGTTATAAACGGGTACAGAAGATGCATGCACATATCAACTTTGGACACTTAAAATATCGATTTTTAACATGTTTTGAGCCTATATTTTGAAAAAATTCTAGCACTGAGTAGGCATGTACAGTTCGCTTCTGGGACCCCAAAATATCGAATTTTCGGGTGTTTTGGGCCTGAATTTGAGATATCGACATTGGACACCTAAAATATCGATTTTTAGCATGTTTTGGGCCTAAATTTTGAAAATATTCTAGCACTATGTAGGCATGTACAGATCACTTCTGGGACCCCATAATATCGAATTTTCGGGTGTTTTGAGCCTGAATTTGAGATATAAACGGGTACAGATGATGCATGCACATATCGATTTTGGACACTTCAAAAATCGATTTTCAGCTTGTTTTGGGCCTGTATTTTAAAAATACTCTAACACGGAGTAGGCATGTACAGATCGCTTCTGGGACCCCAAAATATCGAATTTTCGGGTGTTTGGAGCCTGAATTTGAGATATAAACGGGTACAGAAGATG
This sequence comes from Petrolisthes cinctipes, assembly GCA_033782935.1. Classification (NCBI taxonomy): domain Eukaryota; kingdom Metazoa; phylum Arthropoda; class Malacostraca; order Decapoda; family Porcellanidae; genus Petrolisthes; species Petrolisthes cinctipes. The sequence goes on from JAWQEG010000201.1 coordinate 4,912,620, forward strand.
CATGCACATATCGACTTTGGACACTTAAAATATCGATTTTTAGCTTGTTTTAAGCCTATATTTTTAAAAAAATTCTAGCACTGAGTAGGCATGTACAGATCGCTTCTGGGACCCAAAAATATCGAATTTTCGGGTGTTTTGGGCCTGAATTTGAGATATCAACTTTGGGCACCTAAAATATCGGTTTTTAGCATGTTTTGGGCCTATATTTTGAAAATATTCTAGCACTAAGTAGGCATGTACAGATCACTTCTGGGACCCCAAAATATCGAATTTTCGGGTGTTTTGAGCCTGAATTTGAGATATAAACGGGTACAGATGATGCATGAACATATCGATTTTGGACACTTAAAATATCGATTTTCAGCTTGTTTTGGGCCTGTATTTTGAAAATACCCTAACACGGAGTAGGCAAGTACAGATCGCTTCTGGGACCCCAAAATATCGAATTTTCGGGTGTTTGGACCCTGAATTTGAGATATAAACGGGTACAGAAGATGCATGCACATATTGACTTTGGGCAATTAAAATATCGATTTTCAGCATGTTTTGGGCCTGTATTTTGAAAATACTCTAACTAGAAGTAGGCATGTACAGATCGCTTCTGGGACCCAAAAATATCGAATTTTCGGGTGTTTTGAGCCTGAATTTGAGATATAAACGAGTACAGATGATGAATGCACATATCGACTTTGGACAATTAAAATATCGATTTTTAGCATGTTTTGAGCCTATATTTTGTAACAATTCTAGCATTGAGTAGGCATGTACAGATCGCTTCTGGGACCCAAAAATATCGAAATTTTGGGTATTTTGAGGTTGAATTTGGGATATAATCGGGTACAGAAGATGAATGCACATATCGAATTTTGGGGACCTAATATATCGATTTTCAGTATGTTTTGGGCCTGTATTTTGAAAATACTCTAACACGGAGTAGGCATGTACAGTTCGCTTCTGGGACCCCAAAATATCGAATTTTCGGGTGTTTTGGGCCTGAATTTGAGATATCGACTTTGGGCACCTAAAATATCGATTTTTGGCATGTTTTGGGCCTATATTTTGAAAATATTCTAGCACTAAGTTGGCATGTACAGATCACTTCTGGGACCCCAAAATATAGAATTTTCGGGTGTTTTGAGCCTGAATTTGAGATATAAACGGGTACAGATGATGCATGCACATATCGATTTTGGACACTTAATATATAGATTTTTAGCATGTTTTGAGCCTATATTTTGAAAATATTCTAGCACTGAGAAGGCATGTACAGATCGCTTCTGGGACCCAAAATTATCGAATTTTCTAGTGTTTTGAGGTAGAATTTGAAATATAGACGAGTGGAGAAGATGAATACACATATTGACTTTGAGCACCTAAAATATCGATTTTCAGCATGTTTTGGGCTTGTATATGACTAGGCATGTACAGATCGCTTCTGGGACCCCAAAATATCGAATTTTCGGGTGTTTTGAGCCTGAATTTGAGATATAAACGGGTACAGAAGATGCATGCACATATCAACTTTGGACACTTAAAATATCGATTTTTAGCATGTTTTAAGCCTATATTTTGAAAAAATTCTAGCACTGAGTAGGCATGTACAGATCGCTTCTGGGACCCAAAAATATCGAATTTTCGGGTGTTTTGAGGTTGAATTTGGGATATAAACGGGTACAGAAGATGCATGCACATATCGACTTTTGGGCACCTAAAAGATCGATTTTCAGTATGTTTTGGACCTGTATTAAGAAAATACTCTAACACGGAGTACAGTTCGCTTTTGGGACCCCAAAATATCGAATTTTCGGGTGTTTTGGGCCTGAATTTGAGATATCGACTTTGAGCACCTAAAATATCGATTTTTAGCATGTTTTGGGCCTATATTTTGAAAATATTCTAGCACTATGTAGGCATGTACAGATCACTTCTGGGACCCCAAAATATCGAATTTTCGGGTGTTTTGAGCCTGAATTTGAGATATAAACGGGTACAGATGATGCATGCACATATCGATTTTGGACACTTCAAATATCGATTTTCAGCTTGTTTTGGGCCTGTATTTTAAAAATACTCTAACACGGAGTAGGCAAGTACAGATCGCTTCTGGGACCCCAAAATATCGAATTTTCGGGTGTTTGGACCCTGAATTTGAGATATAAACGGGTACAGAAGATGCATGCACATATTGACTTTGGGCAATTAAAATATCGATTTTCAGCATGTTTTGGGCCTGTATTTTGAAAATACTCTAACTAGAAGTAGGCATGTACAAATCGCTTCTGGGACCCAAAAATATCGAATTTTCGGGTGTTTTGAGCCTGAATTTGAGATATAAACGAGTACAGATGATGAATGCACATATCGACTTTGGACAATTAAAATATCGATTTTTAGCATGTTTTGAGCCTATATTTTGTAACAATTCTAGCATTGAGTAGGCATGTACAGATCGCTTCTGGGACCCAAAAATATCGAAATTTTGGGTATTTTGAGGTTGAATTTGGGATATAAACGGGTACAGAAGATGAATGCACATATCGAATTTTGGGGACCTAATATATCGATTTTCAGTATGTTTTGGTCCTGTATTTTAAAAATACTCTAACACGGAGTAGGCATGTACAGTTCGCTTCTGGGACCCCAAAATATCGAATTTTCGGGTGTTTTGGGCCTAAATTTTAGATATCGACTTTGGGCACCTAAAATATCGATTTTTAGCATGTTTTGGGCCTATATTTTGAAAATATTCTAGCACTAAGTAGGCATGTACAGATCACTTCTGGGACCCCAAAATATAGAATTTTCGGGTGTTTTGAGCCTGAATTTGAGATATAAACGGGTACAGATGATGCATGCACATATCGATTTTGGACACTTAATATATCGATTTTTAGCATGTTTTGAGCCTATATTTTGAAAATATTCTAGCACTGAGTAGGCATGTACAGATCGCTTCTGGGACCCCAAAATATCGAATTTTCGGGTGTTTGGAGCCTGAATTTGAGATATAAACGGGTACAGAAGATGCATTCACATATCGACTTTGGACACTTAAAATATCGATTTTTAGCATGTTTTGAACCTATATTTTGAAAACATTCTAGCACTGACTAGACATGTACAGATCGCTTCTGGGACCCAAAATTATCGAATTTTTGGGTGTTTTGAGGTTGAATTTGAGATATAAACGAGTGCAGAAGATGAATACACATGTTGACTTTGGGCACCTAAAATATCGATTTTCAGCATGTTTTGGGCTTGTATCTGAGTAGGCATGTACAGATCGCTTCTGGGACCCCAAAATATCGAATTTTCGGGTGTTTGGAGCCTGAATTTGAGATAAAAACGGGTATAGAAGATGCATGCACATATCGACTTTGGACACTTAAAATATCGATTTTTAGCATGTTTTAAGCCTATATTTTTAAAAAAATTCTAGCACTGAGTAGGCATGTACAGATCGCTTCTGGGACCAAAAAATATCGAATTTTCGGGTGTTTTGAGGTTGAATTTGGGATATAAACGGGTACAGAAGATGCATGCACATATCGACTTTTGGGCACCTAAAAGACCGATTTTCAGTATGTTTTGGGCTTTTATTATGAAAATACTCTAACACGGAGTAGGCATGTACAGTTCGCTTATGGGACCCCAAAATATCGAATTTTCGGGTGTTTTGGGCCTGAATTTGAGATATCAACTTTGGGCACCTAAAATATCGATTTTTAGCATGTTTTGGGCCTATATTTTGAAAATATTCTAGCACTAAGTAGGCATGTACAGATCACTTCTGGGACCCCAAAATACCGAATTTTCGGGTGTTTTGAGCATGAATTTGAGATATAAACGGGTACAGATGATGCATGCACATATCCATTTTGGACACTTAAAATATCGATTTTCAGCTTGTTTTGGGCCTGTATTTTGAAAATACCCTAACACGGAGTAGGCAAGTACAGATCGCTTCTGGGACCCCAAAATATCGAATTTTCGGGTGTTTGGAGCCTGAATTTGAGATATAAACGGGTCCAGAAGATGCATGCACATATTGACTTTGGGCAATTAAAATATCGATTTTCAGCATGTTTTGGGCCTGTATTTTGAAAATACTCTAACTAGGAGAATGCATGTACAGATCGCTTCTGGGACCCAAAAATATCGAATTTTCGGGTGTTTTGAGCCTGAATTTGAGATATAAACGGGTACAGAAGATGCATGCACATATCGACTTTGGACACTAAAAATATAGATTTTTAGCATGTTTTGAGCCTATATTTTGAAAACATTCTAGCACTGACTAGACATGTACAGATCGCTTCTGGGACCCAAAATTATCGAATTTTTGGGTGTTTTGAGGTTGAATTTGAGATATAAACGAGTGCAGAAGATGAATACACATGTTGACTTTGGGCACCTAAAATATCGATTTTCAGCATGTTTTGGGCTTGTATCTGAGTAGGCATGTACAGATCGCTTCTGGGACCCAAAAATATCGAATTTTCGGGTGTTTGGAGCCTGAATTTGAGATATAAACGGGTACAGTAGATGCATGCACATATCGACTTTGGACACTTAAAATATCGATTTTTAGCATGTTTTGAGCCTATATTTTTAAAAAAATTCTAGCACTGAGTAGGCATGTACAGATCGCTTCTGGGACCCAAAAATATCGAATTTACGGGTGTTTTGAGGTTAAATTTGGGATATAAACGGGTACAGAAGACGCATGCACATATCGACTTTTGGGCACATAAAAGATCGATTTTCAGTATGTTTTGGGCCTGTATTATGAAAATACTCTAACACGGAGTAGGCATGTACAGTTCGCTTCTGGGACCCCAAAATATCGAATTTTCGGGTGTTTTGGGTCTGAATTTGAGATATCGACTTTGGGCACCTAATATATCGATTTATAGCATGTTTTGGGCCTATATTTTGAAAATATTCTAGCACTAAGTAGGCATGTACAGATCACTTCTGGGACCCCAAAATATCGAATTTTCGGGTGTTTTGATCCTGAATTTGAGATATAAACGGGTACAAATGATGCATGCACATATCGATTTTGGACACTTAAAATATCGATTTTCAGCTTGTTTTTTGCCTGTATTTTGAAAATACTCTAACACGGAGTAGGCAAGTACAGATCGCTTCTGGGACCCCAAAATATCGAATTTTCGGGTGTTTGGAGCCTGAATTTGAGATATAAACGGGTACAGAAGATGCATCCACATATCGACTTTTGGGCACCTAAGACATCGATTTTCAGTATGTTTTGGGCCTGTATTTTGAAAATACTCTAACACGGAGTAGGCATGTACAGATCGCTTCTGGGACCCCAAAATATCGATTTTTGGGTGTTTTGGGCCAGAATTTGAGATATCGACTTTGGGCACCTAAAATATCGATTTTTAGCATGTTTTGGGCCTATATTTTGAAAATATTCTAGCACTGAGTAGGCATGTACAGATCACTTCTGGGACCCCAAAATATCGAGTTTTCGGGTGTTTTGAGCCTGAATTTGAGATATAAACGGCTACAGAAGATGAATGCACATATCGACTTTTGGGCACCTAAAATATCGATTTTGAGCATGTTTTGGGTCTGAATCTTGAAAACATTCTAACTAGGAGTAGGGATGTACAATTCGCTTCTTGGACCCAAAAATATCGAATTTTCGGGTGTTTTGAGCCTGAATTTGAGATATCGACTTTGGGCACCTAAAATATCGATTTTAGCATGTTTTGGGCCTATATTTTGAAAATATTCTAGCACTAAGTAGGCATGTACAGATCACTTCTGGGACCCCAAAATATCGAATTTTCGGGTGTTTGGAGCCTGAATTTGAGATATAAACGGGTACAGAAGATGCATGCACATATCGACTTTGGACATTTAAAATATCGATTTTCAGTATGTTTTGGGCCTGTATTATGAAAATACTCTAACACGGAGTAGGCATGTACAGTTCGCTTCTGGGACCCCAAAATATCGAATTTTCGGGTGTTTTGGGCCTGAATTTGAGATATCAACTTTGGGCACCTAAAATATCGATTTTTAGCATGTTTTGGGCGTATATTTTGAAAATATTCTAGCACTAAGTAGGCATGTACAGATCACTTCTGGGACCCCAAAATATCGAATTTTCGGGTGTTTTGAGCCTGAATTTGGGATATAAACGGGTACAGATGATGCATGCACATATCGATTTTGGACACTTAAGATATCGATTTTCAGCTTGTTTTGGGCCTGTATTTTGAAAATACTCTAACACGGAGTAGGCAAGTACAGATCGCTTCTGGGACCCCAAAATATCGAATTTTCGGGTGTTTGGAGCCTGAATTTGAGATATAAACGGGTACAGAAGATGCATGCACATATTGACTTTGGGCAATTAAAATATCGATTTTCAGCATGTTTTGGGCCTGTATTTTGAAAATACTCTAACTAGGAGTAGGCATGTACAGATCGCTTCTGGGACCCAAAAATATCGAATTTTCGGGGGTTTTAAGCCTGAATTTGAGATATAAACGGGTACAGAAGATGCATTCACATATCGACTTTGGACACTTAAAATATCGATTTTTAGCATGTTTTGAGCCTATATTTTGAAAACATTCTAGCACTGACTAGACATGTACAGATCGCTTATGGGACTCAAAATTATCGAATTTTTGGGTGTTTTGAGGTTGAATTTGAGATATAAACGAGTGCAGAAGATGAATACACATGTTGACTTTGGGCACCTAAAATATCGATTTTCAGCATGTTTTGGGCTTGTATCTGAGTAGGCATGTACAGATCGCTTCTGGGACCCAAAAATATCGAATTTTCGGGTGTTTGGAGCCTGAATTTGAGATATAAACGGGTACAGTAGATGCATGCACATATCGACTTTGGACACTTAAAATATCGATTTTTAGCATGTTTTGAGCCTATATTTTTAAAAAAATTCTAGCACTGAGTAGGCATGTACAGATCGCTTCTGGGACCCAAAAATATCGAATTTTCGGGTGTTTTGAGGTTGAATTTGGGATATAAACGGGTACAGAAGACGCATGCACATATCGACTTTTGGGCACATAAAAGATCGATTTTCAGTATGTTTTGGGCCTGTATTATGAAAATACTCTAACACGGAGTAGGCATTTACAGTTCGCTTCTGGGACCCCAAAATATCGAATTTTCGGGTGTTTTGGGCCTGAATTTGTGATATCGACTTTGGGCACCTAATATATCGATTTTTAGCATGTTTTGGGCCTATATTTTGAAAATATTCTAGCACTAAGTAGGCATGTACAGATCACTTCTGGGACCCCAAAATATCGAATTTTCGGGTGTTTTGATCCTGAATTTGAGATATAAACGGGTACAGATGATGCATGCACATATCGATTTTGGACACTTAAAATATCGATTTTCAGCTTGTTTTGGGCCTGTATTTTGAAAATACTCTAACACGAAGTAGGCAAGTACAGATCGCTTCTGGGACCCCAAAATATCGAATTTTTGGTGTTTGGAGCCTTAATTTGAGATATAAACTGGTACAGAAGATGCATGCACATATCGACTTTTGGGCACCTAATAGATCGATTTTCAGTATGTTTTGGGCCTGTATTATGAAAATACTCTAACACGGAGTAGGCATGTACAGTTCGCTTCTGGGACGCCAAAATATCGAATTTTCGGGTGTTTTGGGCCTGAATTTGAGATATCGACTTTGGGCACCTAAAATATCGATTTTTAGCATGTTTTGGGCCTATATTTTGAAAATATTCTAGCACTGAGTAGGCATGTACAGATCACTTCTGGGACCCCAAAATATCGAATTTTCGGGTGTTTTGAGCCTGAATTTGAGATATAAACGGCTACAGAAGATGAATGCACATATCTACTTTTGGGCACCTAAAATATCGATTTTGAGCATGATTGGGTCTGAATCTTGAAAACATTCTAACTAGGAGTAGGGATGTACAATTCGCTTCTTGGGCCCAAAAATATCGAATTTTCGGGTGTTTTGAGCCTGAATTTGAGATATAAACGGGTACAGAAGATGCATGCACATATCGACTTTGGACACTTAAAATATCGATTTTTAGCATCTTGTGAGCCTATATTTTGAAAACATTCTAGCACTGACTAGACATGTACAGATCGCTTCTGGGACCCAAAATTATCGAATTTTCGGGTGTTTTGAGCCTCAATTTGATATATAAACGAGTGCAGAAGATGCATACACATGTTGACTTTGGGCACCTAAAATATCGATTTTCAGCATGTTTTGGGCCTGCATCTGAGTAGGCATGTACAGATCGCTTCTGGGACCCCAAAATATCAAATTTTCGGGTGTTTGGAGCCTGTATTTGAGATACAAACGGGTACAGAAGATGCATGCAAATATCGACTTTTGGGCACCTAAAGGATCGATTCCCAGTATGTTTTGGGCCTGTATTTTGAAAATACTCTAACACGGAGTAGGCATGTACAGTTCCCTTCTGGGACTCCAAAATATCGAATTTTCGGGTGTTTTGGGCCTGAATTTGAGATATCGACTTTGGGCACCTAAAATATCGATTTTTAGCATGTTTTGGGCCAATATTTTGAAAATATTCTAGCACTGAGTAGGCATGTACAGATCGATTCTGGGACCCAAAAATATCGAATTTTCGGGTGTTTTGAGGTTGAATTTGGAATATAAACAGGTACAGAAGATGCATGCACATATCGAATTTTGGGCACCTAAAAGATCGATTTTCAGTATGTTTAGGGCCTGTAATTTGAAAATACTCTAACATGGAGTAGCCATGTACAGTTCGCTTCTGGGACCCCAAAATATCGAATTTTCGGGTGTTTTGGGCCTGAATTTGAGATATCGACTTTGGCCACCTAAAATATCGATTTTTAGCATGTTTTGGGCCTATATTTTGAAAATATTCTAGCACAAAGTAGGCATGTACAGATCACTTCTGTGACCCCAAAATATCGAATTTTCGGGTGTTTTGAGCCTGAATTTGAGATATAAACGGGTACAGATGATGCATGCACATATCGACTTTGGACACTTAAAATATCGATTTTTAGCATGTTTTGAGCCTATATTATGAAAACATTCTAGCACAGAGTAGGCATGTACAGATCGATTCTGGGACCCAAAAATATCGAATTTTCGTGTGTTTGGAGGTTGAATTTGGGATATAAACGTGTACAGAAGATGCATGCACATATCGACTTTTGGGCACCTAACAGATCGATTTTCAGTATGTTTTGGGCCTGTATTTTGAAAATACCCTAACACGGAGTAGGCAAGTACAGATCGCTTCTGGGACCCCAAAATATCGAATTTTAGGGTGTTTGGAGCCTGAATTTGAGATATCAACTTTGGGCACCTAAAATATCGATTTTTAGCATGTTTTGGGCCTATATTTTGAAAATATTCTAGCACTAAGTAGGCATGTACAGATCACTTCTGGGACCCCAAAATATCGAATTTTCTGGTGTTTTGAGCCTGAATTTGAGATATAAACGGGTACAGATGATGCATGCACATATCGATTTTGGACACTTAAAATATCGATTTTCAGCTTGTTTTGAGCCTGTATTTTGAAAATACCCTAACACGGAGTAGGCAAGTACAGATCGCTTCTGGGACCCCAAAATATCGAATTTTAGGGTGTTTGGAGCCTGAATTTGAGATATAAACGGGTACAGAAGATGCATGCACATATTGACTTTGGGCATTTAAAATATCGATTTTCAGCATGTTTTGGGCCTGTATTTTGAAAATACTCTACCTAGGAGTAGGCATGTACAGATCGCTTCTGGGACCCAAAAATATCGAATTTTCGGGTGTTTTAAGCCTGAATTTGAGATATAAACGGGTACAGAAGATGCATTCACATATCGACTTTGGACACTTAAAATATCGATTTTTAGCATGTTTTGAGCCTATATTTTGAAAACATTCTAGCACTGACTAGACATGTACAGATCGCTTCTGGGACCCAAAATTATCGAATTTTCGGGTGTTTTGAGGTTGAATTTGAGATATAAACGAGTGAAGAATATGAATACACATGTTGACTTTGGGCACCTAAAATATCGATTTTCAGCATGTTTTGGGCTTGTATCTGAGTAGGCATATACAGATCGCTTCTGGGACCCCAAAATATCGAATTTTCGGGTGTTTGGAGCCTGAATTTGAGATATAAACGGGTACAGAAGATGCATGCACATATCGACTTTGGACACTTAAAATATCGATTTTTAGCATGTTTTAAGCCTATATTACTAAAAATATTCTAGCACTGAGTAGGCAAGTACAGATCGCTTCTGGGACCCCAAAATATCGAATTTTCGGGTGTTTGGAGCCTGAATTTGAGATATTAACGGGTACAGAAGATGCATGCACATATTAACTTTGGGCAATTAAAATATCGATTTTCAGCATGTTTTGGGCCTGTATTTTGAAAATACTCTAACTAGGAGTAGGCATGTACAGATCGCTTCTGGGACCCAAAATTATCGAATTTTTGGGTGTTTTGAGGTTGAATTTGAGATATAAACGAGTGCAGAAGATGAATACACATGTTGACTTTGGGCACCTAAAATATCGATTTTCAGCATGTTTTGGGCTTGTATCTGAGTAGGCATGTACAGATCGCTTCTGGGACCCTAAAATATCGAATTTTCGGGTGTTTGGAGCCTGAATTTGAGATATAAACGGGTACAGTAGATGCATGCACATATCGACTTTGGACACTTAAAATATCGATTTTTAGCATGTTTTGAGCCTATATTTTTAAAAAAATTCTAGCACTGAGTAGGCATGTACAGATCGCTTCTGGGACCCAAAAATATCGAATTTTCGGGTGTTTTGAGGTTGAATTTGGGATATAAACGGGTACAGAAGACGCATGCACATATCGACTTTTGGGCACATAAAAGATCGATTTTCAGTATGTTTTGGGCCTGTATTATGAAAATACTCTAACACGGAGTAGGCATTTACAGTTTGCTTCTGGGACCCTAAAATATCGAATTTTCGGGTGTTTTGGGCCTGAATTTGAGATATCGACTTTGGGCACCTAATATATCGATTTTTAGCATGTTTTGGGCCTATATTTTGAAAATATTCTAGCACTAAGTAGGCATGTACAGATCACTTCTGGGACCCCCAAATATCGAATTTTCGGGTGCTTTGATCCTGAATTTGAGATATAAACGGGTACAGATGATGCATGCACATATCGATTTTGGACACTTAAAATATCGATTTTCAGCTTGTTTTGGGCCTGTATTTTTAAAATACTCTAACACGAAGTAGGCAAGTACAGATCGCTTCTGGGACCCCAAAATATCGAATTTTTGGGTGTTTGGAGCCTAAATTTGAGATATAAACTGGTACAGAAGATGCATGCACATATCGACTTTTGGGCACCTAATAGATCGATTTTCAGTATGTTTTGGGCCTGTATTATGAAAATACTCTAACACGGAGTAGGCATGTACAGTTTGCTTCTGGGACGCCAAAATATCGAATTTTCGGGTGTTTTGGGCCTGAATTTGAGATATCGACTTTGGTCACCTAAAATATCGATTTTTAGCATGTTTTTGGCCTATATTTTGAAAATATTCTAGGACTTAGTAGGCATGTACAGATCACTTCTGGGACCCCAAAATATCGAATTTTCGGGTGTTTTGAGCCTGAATTTGAGATATAAACGGGTACAGATGATGCATGCACATATCGATTTTGGACACTTAAAATATCGATTTTCAGCTTGTTTTTTGCCTGTATTTTGAAAATACTCTAACACGGAGTAGGCAAGTACAGATCGCTTCTGGGACCCCAAAATATCAAATTTTCGGGTGTTTGGAGCCTGAATTTGAGATATAAACGGGTACAGAAGATGCATCCACATATCGACTTTTGGGCACCTAAGACATCGATTTTCAGTATGTTTTGGGCCTGTATTTTGAAAATACTCTAACACGGAGTAGGCATGTACAGATCGCTTCTGGGACCCCAAAATATCGATTTCTGGGTGTTTTAGGCCAGAATTTGAGATATCGACTTTGGGCACCTAAAATATCGATTTTTAGCATGTTTTGGGCCTATAATTTGAAAATATTCTAGCACTGAGTAGGCATGTACAGATCACTTCTGGGACCCCAAAATATCGAATTTTCGGGTGTTTTGAGCCTGAATTTGAGATATAAACGGCTACAGAAGATGAATGCACATATCTACTTTTGGGCACCTAAAATATCGATTTTGAGCATGTTTTGGGTCTGAATCTTGAAAACATTCTAACTAGGAGTAGGGATGTACAATTCGCTTCTTGGGCCCAAAAATATCGAATTTTCGGGTGTTTTGAGCCTGAATTTGAGATATAAACGGGTACAGAAGATGCATGCACATATCGACTTTGGACACTTAAAATATCGATTTTTAGCATGTTGTGAGCCTATATTTTGAAAACATTCTAGCACTGACTAGACATGTACAGATCGCTTCTGGGACCCAAAACTATCAAATTTTCGGGTGTTTTGAGGTTGAATTTGAGATATAAACGAGTGCAGAAGATGCATACACATGTTGACTTTGGGCACCTAAAATATCGATTTTCAGCATGTTTTGGGCCTGCATCTGAGTAGGCATGTACAGATCGCTTCTGGGACCCCAAAATATCGAATTTTCGGGTGTTTGGAGCCTGTATTTGAGATACAAACGGGTACAGAAGATGCATGCAAATATCGACTTTTGGGCACCTAAAGGATCGATTCCCAGTATGTTTTGGGCCTGTATTTTGAAAATACTCTAACACGGAGTAGGCATGTACAGTTCCCTTCTGGGACTCCAAAATATCGAATTTTCGGGTGTTTTGGGCCTGAATTTGAGATATCGACTTTGGGCACCTAAAATATCGATTTTTAGCATGTTTTGGGCCAATATTTTGAAAATATTCTAGCACTGAGTAGGCATGTACAGATCGATTCTGGGACCCAAAAATATCGAATTTTCGGGTGTTTTGAGGTTGAATTTGGAATATAAACAGGTACAGAAGATGCATGCACATATCGAATTTTGGGCACCTAAAAGATCGATTTTCAGTATGTTTAGGGCCTGTAATTTGAAAATACTCTAACATGGAGTAGGCATGTACAGTTCGCTTCTGGGACCCCAAAATATCGAATTTTCAGGTGTTTTGGGCCTGAATTTGAGATATCGACTTTGGCCACCTAAAATATCGATTTTTAGCATGTTTTGGGCCTATATTTTGAAAATATTCTAGCACAAAGTAGGCATGTACAGATCACTTCTGTGACCCCAAAATATCGAATTTTCGGGTGTTTTGAGCCTGAATTTGAGATATAAACGGGTACAGATGATGCATGCACATATCGACTTTGGACACTTAAAATATCGATTTTTAGCATGTTTTGAGCCTATATTATGAAAACATTCTAGCACAGAGTAGGCATGTACAGATCGCTTCTGGGACCCAAAAATATCGAATTTTCGGGTGTTTGGAGGTTGAATTTGGGATATAAACGGGTACAGAAGATGCATGCACATATCGACTTTGGGCATTTAAAAGATCGATTTTCAGCATGTTTTGGGCCTGTATTTTGAAAATACTCTACCTAGGAGTAGGCATGTACAGATCGCTTCTGGGACCCAAAAATATCGAATTTTCGGGTGTTTTAAGCCTGAATTTGAGATATAAACGGGTACAGAAGATGCATTCACATATCGACTTTGGACACTTAAAATATCGATTTTTAGCATGTTTTGAGCCTATATTTTGAAAACATTCTAGCACTGACTAGACATGTACAGATCGCTTCTGGGACCCAAAATTATCGAATTTTCGGGTGTTTTGAGGTTGAATTTGAGATATAAACGAGTGAAGAATATGAATACACATGTTGACTTTGGGCACCTAAAATATCGATTTTCAGCATGTTTTGGTCTTGTATCTGAGTAGGCATGTACAGATCGCTTCTGGGACCCCAAAATATCGAATTTTCGGGTGTTTGGAGCCTGAATTTGAGATATAAACGGGTACAGAAGATGCATGCATATATCGACTTTGGACACTTAAAATATCGATTTTTAGCATGTTTTGAGCCTATATTTTTAAAAAAATTCTAGCACTGAGTAGGCATGTACAGATCGCTTCTGGGACCCAAAAATATCGAATTTTCGGGTGTTTTGAGGTTGAATTTGGGATATAAACGGGTACAGAAGACGCATGCACATATCGACTTTTGGGCACATAAAAGATCGATTTTCAGTATGTTTTGGGCCTGTATTATGAAAATACTCTAACACGGAGTAGGCATGTACAGTTTGCTTCTGGGACCCCAAAATATCGAATTTTCGGGTGTTTTGGGCTTGAATTTGAGATATCGACTTTGGGCACCTAATATATCGATTTTTAGCATGTTTTGGGCCTATATTTTGAAAATATTCTAGCACTAAGTAGGCATGTACAGATCACTTCTGGGACCCCCAAATATCGAATTTTCGGGTGCTTTGATCCTGAATTTGAGATATAAACGGGTACAGATGATGCATGCACATATCGATTTTGGACACTTAAAATATCGATTTTCAGCTTGTTTTGGGCCTGTATTTTGAAAATACTCTAACACGAAGTAGGCAAGTACAGATCGCTTCTGGGACCCCAAAATATCGAATTTTTGGGTGTTTGGAGCCTAAATTTGAGATATAAACTGGTACAGAAGATGCATGCACATATCGACTTTTGGGCACCTAATAGATCGATTTTCAGTATGTTTTGGGCCTGTATTATGAAAATACTCTAACACGGAGTAGGCATGTACAGTTCGCTTCTGGGACGCCAAAATATCGAATTTTCGGGTGTTTTGGGCCTGAATTTGAGATATCGACTTTGGACACTTAAAATATCGATTTTCAGCTTGTTTTTTGCCTGTATTTTGAAAATACTCTAGCACGGAGTAGGCAAGTACAGATCGCTTCTGGGACCCCAAAATATCAAATTTTCGGGTGTTTGGAGCCTGAATTTGAGATATAAACGGGTACAGAAGATGCATCCACATATCGACTTTTGGGCACCTAAGACATCGATTTTCAGTATGTTTTGGGCCTGTATTTTGAAAATACTCTAACACGGAGTAGGCATGTACAGATCGCTTCTGGGACCCCAAAATATCGATTTTTGGGTGTTTTGGGCCAGAATTTGAGATATCGACTTTGGGCACCTAAAATATCGATTTTTAGCATGTTTTGGGCCTATATTTTGAAAATATTCTAGCACTGAGTAGGCATGTACAGATCACTTCTGGGACCCCAAAATATCGAATTTTCGGGTGTTTTGAGCCTGAATTTGAGATATAAACGGCTAAAGAAGATGAATGCACATATCTACTTTTGGGCACCTAAAATATCGATTTTGAGCATGTTTTGGGTCTGAATCTTGAAAACATTCTAACTAGGAGTAGGGATGTACAATTCGCTTCTTGGGCCCAAAAATATCGAATTTTCGGGTGTTTTGAGCCTGAATTTGAGATATAAACGGGTACAGAAGATGCATTCACATATCGACTTTGGACACTTAAAATATCGATTTTTTGCATGTTGTGAGCCTATATTTTGAAAACATTCTAGCACTGACTAGACATGTACAGATCGCTTCTGGGACCCAAAATTATCGAATTTTCGGGTGTTTTGAGGTTGAATTTGAGATATAAACGAGTGCAGAAGATGCATACACATGTTGACTTTGGGCACCTAAAATATCGATTTTCAGCATGTTTTGGGCCTGCATCTGAGTAGGCATGTACAAATCGCTTCTGGGACCCCAAAATATCGAATTTTCGGGTGTTTGGAGCCTGTATTTGAGATACAATCGGGTACAGAAGATGCATGCAAATATCGACTTTTGGGCACCTAAAGGATCGATTTCCAGTATGTTTTGGGCCTGTATTTTGAAAATACTCTAACACGGAGTAGGCATGTACATTTCCCTTCTGGGACCCCAAAATATCGAATTTTCTTGTGTTTTGGGCCTGAATTTGAGATATCGACTTTGGGCACCTAAAATATCGATTTTTAGCATGTTTTGGGCCAATATTTTGAAAATATTCTAGCACAGAGTAGGCATGTACAGATCGATTCTGGGATCCAAAAATATCGAATTTTCGGGTTGTTTGAGGTTGAATTTGGAATATAAACAGGTACAGAAGATGCATGCACATATCGAATTTTGGGCACCTAAAAGATCGATTTTCAGTATGTTTAGGGCCTGTATTTTGAAAATACTCTAACATGGAATAGGCATGTACAGTTCGCTTCTGGGACCCCAAAATATCGAATTTTCGGGTGTTTTGGGCTTGAATTTGAGATATCGACTTTGGCCACCTAAAATATCGATTTTTAGCATGTTTTGGGCCTATATTTTGAAAATATTCTAGCACAAAGTAGGCATGTACAGATCACTTCTGTGACCCCAAAATATCGAATTTTCGGGTGTTTTGATCCTGAATTTGAGATATAAACGGGTACAGATGATGCATGCACATATCGACTTTGGACACTTAAAATATCGATTTTTAGCATGTTTTGAGCCAATATTATGAAAAAATTCTAGCACTGAGTAGGCATGTACAGATTACTTCTGGGACCCCAAAATATCGAATTTTCGGGTGTTTGGAGCCTGAATTTGAGATATAAACGGGTACAGATGATGCATGCATATATCGATTTTGGACACTTAAAATATCGATTTTCAGCTTGTTTTGGGCCTGTATTTTGAAAATACTCCAACCCGGAGTAGGCAAGTACAGATCGCTTCTGGGACCCCAAAATATCGAATTTTCGGGTGTTTGGAGCCTGAATTTTAGATATAAACGGGTACAGAAGATGCATGCACATATCGACTTTGGACACTTAAAATATCGATTTTTAGCATGTTTTGATCCTATATTTTTAAAAAAATTCTAGCACTGACTAGGCATGTACAGATCGCTTCTTGGACCCAAAAATATCGAATATTCGGGTGTTTTGAGGTTGATTTTGGGATATAAACGGGTACAGAAGATGCATGCACATATCGACTTTTGGGCACCTAAAAGATCGATTTTCAGTATGTTTTCGTCCTGTATTATGAAAATACTCTAACACGGAGTAGGCATGTACAGTTCGCTTCTGGGACCCCAAAATATCGAATTTTCGGGTGTTTTGGGCCTGAATTTGAGATATCGACTTTGGGCACCTAAAATATCGATTTTTAGCATGTTTTGGGCCTGTATTTTGAAAATACTCTAACACGGAGTAGGCAAGTACAGATCGCTTCTGGGACCCCAAAATATCGAATTTTTGGGTGTTTGGAGCCTGAATTTGAGATATAAACGGGTGCGGAAGATGCATGCACATATCGACTTTTGGGCACCTAAAATATCGATTTTCAGTATGTTTTGGGCCTGTATTATGAAAATACTCTAACACGGAGTAGGCATGTACAGTTCGGTTCTGGGACCCCAAAATATCGAATTTTCGGGTGTTTTGGGCCTGAATTTGAGATATCGACTTTGGGCACATAAAATATCGATTTTTAGCATGTTTTGGGCCTATATTTTGAAAATATTCTAGCACTAAGTAGGCATGTACAGATCACTTCTGGAACCCCAAAATATCGAATTTTTGGGTGTTTTGAGCCTGAATTTGATATATAAACGGGTACAGATGATGCATGCACATATCGATTTTGGACACTTAAAATATCGATTTTCAGCTTGTTTTTGCCAGTATTTTGAAAATACTCTAACACAGAGTAGGCATGTACAGATCACTTCTGGGACCCCAAAATATCGAAATTTCGGGTGTTTTGAGCCTGAATTTGAGATATAAACGGCTACAGAAGATGAATGCACATATCGACTTTTGGGCACCTAAAATATCGATTTTGAGCATGTTTTGGGTCTGAATCTTGAAAACATTCTAACTAGGAGTAGGGATGTACAGTTCGCTTCTTTGGCCCAAAAATATCGAATTTTCGGGTGTTTTGAGCCTGAATTTGAGATATAAACTGGTACAGAAGATGCATTCACATATCGACTTTGGACACTTAAAATATCGATTTTTAGCATGTTGTGAGCCTATATTTTGAAAACATTCTAGCACTGACTAGACATGTACAGATCGCTTCTGGGACCCAAAATTATCGAATTTTCGGGTGTTTTGAGGTTGAATTTGAGATATAAACGAGTGCAGAAGATGCATACACATGTTGACTTTGGGCACCTAAAATATCGATTTTCAGCATGTTTTGGGCCTGCATCTGAGTAGGCATGTACAAATCGCTTCTGGGACCCCAAAATATCGAATTTTCGGGTGTTTGGAGCCTGTATTTGAGATACAATCGGGTACAGAAGATGCATGCAAATATCGACTTTTGGGCACCTAAAGGATCGATTTCCAGTATGTTTTGGGCCTGTATTTTGAAAATACTCTAACACGGAGTAGGCATGTACAGATCGCTTCTGGGACCCCAAAATATCGAATTTTTGGGTGTTTGGAGCCTGAATTTGAGATATAAACGGGTACGGAAGATGCATACACATATTGACTTTGGACACTTAAAATATCGATTTTTAGCATGTTTTGAGCCTATATTTTTAAAAAAATTCTAGCACTGACTAGGCATGTACAGATCGCTTCTTGGACCCAAAAATATCGAATATTCGGGTGTTTTGAGGTTGATTTTGGGATATAAACGGGTACAGAAGATGCATGCACATATCGACTTTTGGGCACCTAAAAGATCGATTTTCAGTATGTTTTGGGCCTGTATTATGAAAATACTCTAACACGGAGTAGGCATGTACAGTTCGCTTCTGGGACCCCAAAATATCGAATTTTCGGGTGTTTTGGGCCTGAATTTGAGATATCGACTTTGGGCACCTAAAATATCGATTTTTAGCATGTTTTGGGCCTGTATTTTGAAAATACTCTAACACGGAGTAGGCAAGTACAGATCGCTTCTGGGACCCAAAAATATCGAATTTTTGGGTGTTTGGAGCCTGAATTTGAGATATAAACGGGTACGGAAGATGCATGCACATATCGACTTTTGGGCACCTAAAAGATCGATTTTCAGTATGTTTTGGGCCTGTATTATGAAAATACTCTAACACGGAGTAGGCATGTACAGTTCGGTTCTGGGACCCCAAAATATCGAATTTTCGGGTGTTTTGGGCCTGAATTTGAGATACCGACTTTGGGCACCTAAAATATCGATTTTTAGCATGTTTTGGGCCTATATTTTGAAAATATTCTAGCACTAAGTAGGCATGTACAGATCACTTCTGGGACCCCAAAATATCGAATTTTTGGGTGTTTTGAGCCTGAATTTGATATATAAACGGGTACAGATGATGCATGCACATATCGATTTTGGACACTTAAAATATCGATTTTCAGCTTGTTTTTGCCAGTATTTTGAAAATATTCTAACACAGAGTAGGCATGTACAGATCACTTCTGGGACCCCAAAATATCGAAATTTCGGGTGTTTTGAGCCTGAATTTGAGATATAAACGGCTAAAGAAGATGAATGCACATATCGACTTTTGGGCACCTAAAATATCGATTTTGAGCATGTTTTGGGTCTGAATCTTGAAAACATTCTAACTAGGAGTAGGGATGTACAGTTCGCTTCTTTGGCCCAAAAATATCGAATTTTCGGGTGTTTTGAGCCTGAATTTGAGATATAAACTGGTACAGAAGATGCATTCACATATCGACTTTGGACACTTAAAATATCGATTTTTAGCATGTTGTGAGCCTATATTTTGAAAACATTCTAGCACTGACTAGACATGTACAGATCGCTTCTGGGACCCAAAATTATCGAATTTTCGGGTGTTTTGAGGTTGAATTTGAGATATAAACGAGTGCAGAAGATGCATACACATGTTGACTTTGGGCACCTAAAATATCGATTTTCAGCATGTTTTGGGCCTGCATCTGAGTAGGCATGTACAAATCGCTTCTGGGACCCCAAAATATCGAATTTTCGGGTGTTTGGAGCCTGTATTTGAGATACAATCGGGTACAGAAGATGCATGCAAATATCGACTTTTGGGCACCTAAAGGATCGATTTCCAGTATGTTTTGGGCCTGTATTTTGAAACTACTCTAACACGGAGTAGGCATGTACAGATCGCTTCTGGGACCCCAAAATATCGAATTTTTGGGTGTTTGGAGCCTGAATTTGAGATATAAACGGGTACGGAAGATGCATACACATATTGACTTTGGTAACCTAAAATATCGATTTTCAGCTTGGTTTGGGCCTGTATTTTGAAAATACTCTAACACGGAGTAGGCAAGTACAGATCGCTTCTGGGACCCCAAAATATCGAATTTTCGGGTGTTTTGGTCCTGAATTTGAGATATCGACTTTGGGCACCTAAAATATCGATTTTTAGCATGTTTTGAGCCTATATTTTGAAAATATTCTAGCACTAAGTAGGCATGTACAGATTACTTCTGGGACCCCAAAATATCGAATTTTCGGGTGTTTGGAGACTGAATTTGAGATATAAACGGGTACAGATGATGCATGCATATATCGATTTTGGACACTTAAAATATCGATTTTCAGCTTGTTTTGGGCGTGTATTTTGAAAATACTCTAACCCGGAGTAGGCAAGTACAGATCGCTTCTGGGACCCCAAAATATCGAATTTTCGGGTGTTTGGAGCCTGAATTTTAGATATAAACGGGTACAGAAGATGCATTCACATATCGACTTTGGACACTTAAAATATCGATTTTTAGCATGTTGTGAGCCTATATTTTGAAAACATTCTAGCACTGACTAAACATGTACAGATCGCTTCTGGGACCCAAAATTATCGAATTTTCGGGTGTTTTGAGGTTGAATTTGAGATATAAACGAGTGCAGAAGATGCATGCACATATCGACTTTTTGCCACCTAAAATATCGATTTTCAGTATGTTTTGGGTCTGTATCTTGAAAACATTCTAACTAGGAGTAGGGATGTACAGATCGCTTCTAGGACCCAAAAATACCGAATTTTCGGGTATTTTGAGCCTGAATTTGAGATATAAACGGGTACAGAAGAT
Source organism: Petrolisthes cinctipes (assembly GCA_033782935.1). NCBI lineage: Eukaryota > Metazoa > Arthropoda > Malacostraca > Decapoda > Porcellanidae > Petrolisthes > Petrolisthes cinctipes. The sequence goes on from JAWQEG010000201.1 coordinate 4,933,765, forward strand.
GAATGCACATATTGACTTTGGGCACCCAAAATATCGATTTTCAGCATGTTTTCGGCCTGTATTTTGAAAATACGCGAACTAGGAGTAGGCAAGTACAGATCGCTTCTGGGACCCAAAGATATCGAATTTTCGGGTGTTTTTAACCTGAATTTGAGATATAAACGGGTACAGAAGATGCATGCACATATCAAGTTTGGACACTTAAAATATCGATTTTTAGCATGTTTTGAGCCTATTTTTTGAAAACATTCTAGCACTGACTAGACATGTACAGATCGCTTCTGGGACCCAAAATTATCGAATTTTCGGGTGTTTTGAGAATGAATTTAAGATATAAACGAGTGCAGAAGATGCATACACATGTTGACTTTGGGCTCCTAAAATATCGATTTTCAGCATGTTTTGGGCCTGCATCTGAGTAAGCATGTACAGATCGCTTCTGTGACCCAAAAATATCGAATTTTCGGGTGTTTGGAGCCTGAATTTGAGATATAAACGGGTACAGAAGATGCATGCACCTATTGACTTCTGGGCACCTAAAAGATCGATTTTCAGTATGTTTGGGCCTGTATTTTGAAAATATTCTAACACGGAGTAGGCATGTACAGTTCGCATCTGGGACCCCAAAATATCGAATTTTAGGGTGTTTTGGGCCTGAATTTGAGATATCGACTTTGGGCACCTAAAATATCGATTTTTAGCATGTTTTGGGCCTATATTTTGAAAATATTCTAGCACTAAGTAGGCATGTACAGATCACTTCTGGGACCCCAAAATATCGAATTTTCCGGTGTTTTGAGCCTGAATTTGAGATATAAACGAGTACAGAAGATGCATGCACATATCGACTTTTTGCCACCTAAAATATCGATTTTCAGTATGTTTTGGGTCTGTATCTTGAAAACATTCTAACTAGGAGTAGGGATGTACAGATCGCTTCTAGGACCCAAAAATACCGAATTTTCGGGTGTTTTGAGCCTGAATTTGAGATATAAACGGGTACAGAAGATGCATGCACATATTGACTTTGGGCACCTAAAATATCGATTTTCAGCATGTTTTGGGCCTGTATTTTGAAAATAAGCGAACTAGGACTAGGCATGTACAGATCGCTTCTGGGACCCAAAGATATCGAATTTTCGGGTGTTTTTAACCTAAATTTGAGATATAAACGGGTACAGAAGATGCATGCACATATCGACTTTGGACACTTAAAATATCGATTTTTAGCATGTTTTGAGCCTATTTTTTGAAAACAATCTAGCACTGACTAGACATGTACAGATCGCTTCTGGGATCAAAAATTATCGAATTTTCGGGTGTTTTGAGGTTGAATTTGAGATATAAACGAGTGCAGAAGATGCATACACATGTTGATATTGGGCACCTAAAATATCAATTTTCAGCATATTTTCGGCCTGCATCTGAGTACGCATGTACAGATCGCTTCTGGTACCCCAAAATATCGAATTTCCGGGTGTTTGGAGCCTGAATTTGAGATATAAACGGGTACAGAAGATGCATGCACATATCAACTTTTGGGCACCTAAAAGATTGATTTTCAGTATGTTTTGGGCATGTATTTTGAAAATACTCTAACACGGAGTAGGCATCTACAGTTCGCTTCTGGGACCCCAAACAATCGAATTTTCGGGTGTTTTGGGCCTGAATTTGAGATATCGACTTTAGGCACCTAAAATATCTATTTTTAGCATGTTTTAGGCCTATATTTTGAAAATATTCTAGCACTAAGTAGGCATGTACAGATCACTTCTGGGACCCCAAAATATCGAATTTTCGGGTGTTTGGAGCCTGAATTTGAGATATAAACGGGTACAGAAGATGCATGCACATATCGACTTTTGGGCACCTAAAAGATCGATTTTCAGTATGTTATGGGCCTGTATTTTAAAAATATTCTAACACGGAGTAGGCATGTACAGTTCGCTTCTGGGACCCCAAAATATCGAATTTTCGGATGTTTTGGGCCTGAATTTGAGATATCGACTTTGGGCACCTATAATATCGATTTTTAGCATATTTTGGGCCTACATTTTGAAAATATTCTAGCACTAAGTAGGCATGTACAGATCGCTTCTGGGACCGAAAAATATCGAATTGTCGGGTGTTTTGAGGTTGAATTTGAGATATAAACGAGTGTAGAAGATGCATACACATGTTGATTTTGGGCACATAAAATATCAATTTTCAGCATGTTTTGGGCCTGCATCTGAGTAAGCATGTACATATCGCTTCTGAGACCCCAAAATATCGAATTTTCGGGTGTTTGGAGCCTGAATTTGAGATATAAACGGGTACAGAAGATGCATGCACATATCGACTTTTGATCACCTAAAAGATCGATTTTCAGTATGTTTTGGGCCTGTATTTTGAAAATACTCTAACAAGGAGTAGGCATGTACAGTTCGCTTCTGGTTCCCCAAAATATCGAATTTTCGGGTGTTTTGGGCCTGAATTTGAGATATCGACTTTGGGCACCTAAAATATCGATTTTTAGCATGCTTTGGGCCTATATTTTGAAAATATTCTAGCACTAAGTGGGCATGTACAGATCACTTCTGGGACCCCAAAATATCGAATTTTCGGGTGTTTGGAGCCTGAATTTGAGATATAAACGGGTACTGAAGATGCATGCACATATCGACTTTTGGGCACCTAAAAGTTCGATTTTCAGTATGTTTTGGGCCTGTATTGTGGAAATACTCTAACACGGAGTAGGCATGTACAGTTCGCTTCTGGGACCCCAAAATATCGAATTTTAGGGTGTTTTGGGACTGAATTTGAGATATCGACTTTGAGCACCTAAAATATTGATTTTTAGCATGTTTTGGGCCTATATTTTGAAAATATTCTAGCAATGAGTAGGCATGTACAGATCGCTTCTGGGACCCAAAAATATCAAATTTTCGGTTGTTTGGAGCCTGAATTTGAGATATAAACGAGTACAGAAGATGCATGCACATATCGACTTTTTGGCACCTAAAATATCGATTTTCAGTATGTTTTGGGTCTGTATCTTGAAAACATTCTAGCACTGACTAGACATGTACAGATCGCTTCTGGGACCCAAAATTATCGAATTTTCGGGTGTTTTGAGGTTGAATTTGAGATATAAACGAGTGCAGAAGATGCATACACATGTTGACTTTGGGCACATAAAATATCGATTTTCAGCATGTTTTGGGCCTGTATCTGAGTAGGCATGTACAGATCGCTTCTGGGACCCAAAATATCGAATCTTCAGGTGTTTGGAGCCTGAATTTGAGATATAAACGGGTACAGAAGATGCATGCACATATCGACTTTTGGGCGCCTAAAAGATCGATTTTCAGTATGTTTTAGGGCTGTAATTTGAAAATACTCTAACACGGAGTAGGCATGTACAGTTCGCTTCTGGGACCCCAAAATATCGAATTTTCGAGTGTTTTGGGCCTGAATTTGAGATATCGACTTTGGGCACCAAAAATATCGATTTTTAGCATGTTTTGGGCCTGTATTTTTAAAATATTCTAGCACTAAGTAGGCATGTACAGATCACTTCTCGGACCCCAAAATATCGAATTTTCGGGTGTTTTGAGCCTGAATTTGAGATATAAACGGGTACAGAAGATGCATGCACATATCGACTTTGGACACTTAAAATATCGATTTTTAGCATGTTTTGAGCCTATATTTTGAAAAAATTCTAGCTCGGAGTAGACATTTACAGATCGCTTCTGTGACCCAAAAATATCGAATTTTTGGTTGTTTGGAGCCAGAATTTGAGATATAAACGGGTACAGAAGATGCATTCACATATCTACTTTTGGGCACCTAAGGGATCGATTTTCAGTATGTTTTGGGCCTGTATTGTGAAAATACTCTAACACGGAGTAGGCATGTACAGTTCGCTTTTGGGACCCCAAAATATCGAATTTTCGGGTGTTTTGGGCCTGAATTTGAGATATCGACTTTGGGCACCTATAATATCGATTTTTAGCATGTTTTGGGCCTACATTTTGAAAATATTCTAGCACTAAGTAGGCATGTACAGATCACTTCTGGGACCCCAAAATATCGAATTTTCGGGTGTTTTGAGCCTGAATTTGAGATATAAACGGGTACAGATGATGCATGCACATATCGACTTTTGGGCACCTAAAAGATCAATTTTCAGCATGTTTTGAGCCTATATTTTGAAAAAATTCTAGCACAGAGTAGGCATGTACAGATCGCTTCTGTGACCCAAAAATATCAAATTTTCGGTTGTTTGGAGCCTGAATTTGAGATATAATCGGGTACAGAAGATGCATGCACATATCGACATTTTGGCACCTAAAATATCGATTTTCAGTATGTTTTGGGTCTGTATCTTGAAAACATTCTAACTAGGAGTAGGGATGTACAGATCGCTTCTGGAACCCAAAAATATCGAATTTTCGGGTGTTTTGAGCCTGAATTTGAGATATAAACGGGTACAGAAGATGCATGCACATATCGACTTTGGACACTAAAAATATCGATTTTTAGCATGTTTTGAGCCTATATTTTGAAAACATTCTAGCACTGACTAGACATGTACAGATCGCTTCTGGGACCCAAAATTATCGAATTTTCGGGTCTTTTGAGGTTAAATTTAAGATATAAACGAGTGCAGAAGATGCATACACATGTTGACTTTGGGCACCTAAAATATCGATTTTCAGCATGTTTTGGGCCTCCATCTGAGTAGGCATGTACAGATCGCTTCTGGGACCCAAAATATCGAATTTTCGGGTGTTTGGAGCCTGAATTTGAGATATAAACGGGTACAGATGATGCATGCACATATCGACTTTGGATACTTAAAATATCGATTTTTAGTATGTTTTGAGCCTATATTTTGAAAAAATTCTAACACTGAGTAGGCATGTACAGATCGCTTCTGGGACCCAAAAATATCGAATTTTCAGGTGTTTTGAGGTTGAATTTGTGATATAAACGGGTACAAAAGATGCATGCACATATCGACTTTTGGGCACCTAAAAGATCGATTTTTAGGATGTTTTGGGCCTGTATTTTGAAAATACTCTAACACGGAATAGGAATGTACAGTTCGCTTCTGGGACCCCAAAATATCGAATTTTCGGGTGTTTTCGGCCTGAATTTGAGATATCGACTTTGGGCACCTAAAATATCGATTTTTAGCATGTTTTGGGCCTATATTTTGAAAATATTCTAGCACTAAGTAGGCATGTACAGATCACTTCTGGGACCTCAAAATATCGAATTTTCAGGTGTTTTAAGCCTGAATTTGAGATATAAACGGGTACAGAAGATGCATGCACATATCGACTTTGGACACTTAAAATATCGATTTTTAGCATGTTTTGAGCCTATATTTTGAAAACATTCAAGCACTGAGTAGGCATGTACAGATCGCTTCTGGGACCCAAAAATATCGAATTTTCGGGTGTTTTGAGGTTGAATTTGGGATATAAACGGGTGCAGAAGATGCATACACATATTGACTTTGGTCACCTAAAATATCGATTTTCAGCTTGTTTTGGGCCTGTATTTTGAAAATACTCTAACACGGAGTAGGCATGTACAGATAGCTACTGGGACCCAAAAATATCGAATTTTCGGGTGTTTGGAGCCTGAATTTCAGATATAAACGGGTACAGAAGATGCATGAACATATCGACTTTTGGGCACCAAAAAGATTGATTTTCAGTATGTTTTGGGCCTGTATTTTGAAAATACTCTAACACGGAGTAGGCATGTACAGATAGCTTCTGGGACGCAGAAATATCGAATTTTCGGGTGTTTTGGGCCTGAATTTGAGATATCGACTTAGGGCGCCTAAAATATCGATTTTTTGCATGTTTTAGGCCTATATTTTGAAAATATTCTTGCACTAAGTAGGCATGTACAGATCACTTCTGGGACCCCAAAATATCGAATTTTTGGGTGTTTTGGGCCTGAATTTGAGATATAAACGGGTGCAGAAGATGCCTGCACATATTGACTTTGGGCACCTAAAATATCGATTTTCCGCATGTTTTGGGCCTGTATTTTGAAAATACTCTAACTAGGAGTAGACATGTACAGATCGCTTCTGGGACCCAAAAATATCGAATTTTCGGGTGTTTTGAGCCTTAATTTGAGATATAAACGGGTACAGAAGATGCATGCACATATCTACTTTTGGGCACCTAAGGGATCGATTTTCAGTATGTTTTGGGCCTGTATTGTGAAAATACTCTAACACGGAGTAGGCATGTACAGTTCGCTTTTGGGACCCCAAAATATCGAATTTTCGGGTGTTTTGGGCCTGAATTTGAGATATCGACTTTGGGCACCTAAAATATCGATTTTTAGCATGTTTTGGGCCTACATTTTGAAAATATTCTAGCACTAAGTAGGCATGTACAGATCACTTCTGGGACCCCAAAATATCGAATTTTCGGGTGTTTTGAGCCTGAATTTGAGATATAAACGGGTACAGATGATGCATGCACATATCGACTTTTGGGCACCTAAAAGATCAATTTTCAGCATGTTTTGAGCCTATATTTTGAAAAAATTCTAGCACAGAGTAGGCATGTACAGATCGCTTCTGTGACCCAAAAATATCAAATTTTCGGTTGTTTGGAGCCTGAATTTGAGATATAATCGGGTACAGAAGATGCATGCACATATCGACTTTTTGGCACCTAAAATATCGATTTTCAGTATGTTTTGGGTCTGTATCTTGAAAACATTCTAACTAGGAGTAGGGATGTACAGATCGCTTCTGGAACCCAAAAATATCGAATTTTCGGGTGTTTTGAGCCTGAATTTGAGATATAAACGGGTACAGAAGATGCATGCACATATCGACTTTGGACACTAAAAATATCGATTTTTAGTATGTTTTGAGCCTATATTTTGAAAAAATTCTAACACTGAGTAGGCATGTACAGATCGCTTCTGGGACCCAAAATTATCGAATTTTCGGGTCTTTTGAGGTTAAATTTAAGATATAAACGAGTGCAGAAGATGCATACACATGTTGACTTTGGGCACCTAAAATATCGATTTTCAGCATGTTTTGGGCCTCCATCTGAGTAGGCATGTACAGATCGCTTTTGGGACCCAAAATATCGAATTTTCGGGTGTTTGGAGCCTGAATTTGAGATATAAACGGGTACAGATGATGCATGCACATATCGACTTTGGATACTTAAAATATCGATTTTTAGTATGTTTTGAGCCTATATTTTGAAAAAATTCTAACACTGAGTAGGCATGTACAGATCGCTTCTGGGACCCAAAAATATCGAATTTTCAGGTGTTTTGAGGTTGAATTTGTGATATTAACGGGTACAAAAGATGCATGCACATATCGACTTTTGGGCACCTAAAAGATCGATTTTTAGGATGTTTTGGGCCTGTATTTTGAAAATACTCTAACACGGAATAGGAATGTACAGTTCGCTTCTGGGACCCCAAAATATCGAATTTTCGGGTGTTTTCGGCCTGAATTTGAGATATCGACTTTGGGCACCTAAAATATCGATTTTTAGCATGTTTTGGGCCTATATTTTGAAAATATTCTAGCACTAAGTAGGCATGTACAGATCACTTCTGGGACCCCAAAATATCGAATTTTCAGGTGTTTTAAGCCTGAATTTGAGATATAAACGGGTACAGAAGATGCATGCACATATCGACTTTGGACACTTAAAATATCGATTTTTAGCATGTTTTGAGCCTATATTTTGAAAACATTCAAGCACTGAGTAGGCATGTACAGATCGTTTCTGGGACCCAAAAATATCGAATTTTCGGGTGTTTTGAGGTTGAATTTGGGATATAAACGGGTGCAGAAGATGCATACACATATTGACTTTGGTCACCTAAAATATCGATTTTCAGCTTGTTTTGGGCCTGTATTTTGGAAATACTCTAACACGGAGTAGGCATGTACAGATAGCTACTGGGACCCAAAAATATCGAATTTTCGGGTGTTTGGAGCCTGAATTTCAGATATAAACGTTTACAGAAGATGCATGAACATATCGACTTTTGGGCACCAAAAAGATTGATTTTCAGTATGTTTTGGGCCTGTATTTTGAAAATACTCTAACACGGAGTAGGCATGTACAGATAGCTTCTGGGACGCAGAAATATCGAATTTTCGGGTGTTTTGGGCCTGAATTTGAGATATCGACTTAGGGCGCCTAAAATATCGATTTTTTGCATGTTTTAGGCCTATATTTTGAAAATATTCTTGCACTAAGTAGGCATGTACAGATCACTTCTGGGACCCCAAAATATCGAATTTTTGGGTGTTTTGGGCCTGAATTTGAGATATAAACGGGTGCAGAAGATGCCTGCACATATTGACTTTGGGCACCTAAAATATCGATTTTCCGCATGTTTTGGGCCTGTATTTTGAAAATACTCTAACTAGGAGTAGACATGTACAGATCGCTTCTGGGACCCAAAAATATCGAATTTTCGGGTGTTTTGAGCCTTAATTTGAGATATAAACGGGTACAGAAGATGCATGCATATATCGACTTTGGACACTTAAAATATCGATTTTTAGCGTGTTTTGGACCTATATTTTGAAAAAATTCTAGCACCGACTAGACATGTACAGATCGCTTCTGGGACCCAAAATTATCGAATTTTCGGGTGTTTTGAGGTTGAATTTGAGATATAAACGAGTGCAGAAGATGAATACACATGTTGACTTTGGGCACCTAAAATATCTATTTTCAGCATGTTTTGGGCCTGCATCTGAGTAGGCATGTACATATCGTTTCTGGGACCCCAAAATATCGAATTTTCGAGTGTTTGGAGCCTGAATTTGAGATATAAACGGGTACAGAAGATGCATGAACATATCGACTATTGGGCATCTAAAAGATCGATTTTCAGTATGTTATGGGCCTGTATTTTGAAAATGCTCTAACACGGAGTAGGCATGTACAGATAGCTTCTGGGCCTCACAAATATCGAATTTTCGAGTGTTTTGGGCCTGAATTTGAGATATCGACTTTGGGCACCTAAGATATTGATTTTTAGCATGTTTTATGGCAATATTTTGAAAATATTCTAGCACTAAGTAGGCATTTAGAGATCACTTCTGGGACCCCAAAATATCGAATTTTTGGGTGTTTTGAGCCTGAATTTGAGATATAAACGGGTGCAGAAGATGTATGTACATATTGACTTTGGGCACCTAAAATATCGATTTTCCGCATGTTTTGGGCCTGAATTTTGAAAATACTCTAACTAGGAGTAGGCATGTACAGATCGCTTCTGGGACCCAAAAAAATCGAATTTTCGGGTATTTTGAGCCTGAATTTGAGATATAAACGGGTACAGAAGATGCATGCAGATATCGACTTTGGACACTTAAAATATCGATTTTTAGCATGTTTTGTACCTATATTTTGAAAACATTCTAGCACTGACTAGACATGTACAGATCGCTTCTGGGACCCAAAATTATCGAATTTTCGGGTGTTTTGAGGTTAAATTTGAGATATAAACGAGTCTAGAAGATGCATACACATCTTGACTTTGGGCACCTAAAATATCGATTTTCAGCATGTTTTGGGCCTGCATCTGAGTAGGCATGTACAGATCGCTTCTGGGACCCAAAAATATCGAATTTTCGGGTGTTTGGATCCTGAATTTGAGATATAAACGGGTACAGAAGATGCATGCACATCTCGACTTTTGGGCACCTAACAGAACGATTTTCAGTATGTTTTGGACCTGTATTTTGAAACTACTCTAACACGGAGTAGGCATGTACAGTTCGCTTCTGGGACCCCAAAATATCGAATTTTCAGGTGTTTTGGGCCTGAATTTGAGATATCGACTTTACGCACCTAAAATATCGATTTTTGGCATGTTTGTGGCCTATATTTTGAAAATATTCTAGCACTAAGTAGGCATGTACAGATCACTTCTGGGACCCCAAAATATTGAATTTTTGGGTGTTTTAAGACTGAATTTGAGATATAAACGGGTACAGATGATGCATGCACATATCGACTTTGGACACTTAAAATATCGATTTTTAGCATGTTTTGAGCCTATATTTTGAAAACATTCTAGCATTGAGTAAGCATGTACAGATCGCTTCTGGGACCCAAAAATATCGAATTTTCGGGTGTTTTGAGCCTGAATTTGAGATATAAACGGGTACAGAAGATGCATGCACATATCGACTTTGGACACTTAAAATATCGATTTTTAGCATCTTTTGAGCCTGTATTTTGAAAACATTCTAACACTGACTAGACATGTACAGATCGCTTATGGGACCCAAAATTATCGAATTTTGGGGTGTTTTGAGGTTGAATTTGAGATATAAACGAGTGCAGAAGATGCATACACATGTTAATTTTGGGCACCTAAAATATCGATTTTTAGCATGTTTTGGGCCTGCATCTGAGTAGGCATGTACAGATCGCTTCTGGGACCCCAAAATATCGAATAATCGGGTGTTTGGAGCCTGAATTTGGGATATAAACGGGTGCAGAAGATGTATGTACATATTGACTTTGGGCACCTAAAATATCGATTTTCCGCATGTTTTGGGCCTGAATTTTGAAAATACTCTAACTAGGAGTAGGCATGTACAGATCGCTTCTGGGACCCAAAAAAATCGAATTTTCGGGTGTTTTGAGCCTGAATTTGAGATATAAACGGGTACAGAAGATGCATGCAGATATCGACTTTGGACACTTAAAATATCGATTTTTAGCATGTTTTGGACCTATATTTTGAAAACATTCTAGCACTGACTAGACATGTACAGATCGCTTCTGGGACCCAAAAATATCGAATTTTCGGGTGTTTTGAGCCTGAATTTGAGATATAAACGGGTACAGAAGATGCATGCACATCTCGACTTTTGGGCACCTAACAGAACGATTTTCAGTATGTTTTGGACCTGTATTTTGAAACTACTCTAACACGGAGTAGGCATGTACAGATCGCTTCAGGGACCCCAAAATATCGAATTTATGGGTGTTTTGTGCCTGAATTTGTGATATCGACTTTGGCACCTAAAATATCGATTTTTAGCATGTTTTGGGCCTATATTTTGAAAATATTCTAGCACTGACTAGGCATGTACAGATCGCTTCTGGGACCCTAAAATATCGAATTTTCGGGCGTTTTAAGAATGAATTTGAGATATAAACGGGTAAAGAAGATCCATGCACATATCGACTTTTGGACACCTAATATATCGATTTTAAGCATGTTTTGGATCTGTATCTTGAAAACATTCTAACTAGGAGTAGGGATGTACAGATCGCTTCTGGGACCCCAAAATATCAAATTTTCGGGTGTTTTGTGCCTGAATTTGAGATATAAACGGGTACAGAAGATGCATGCACATATTGACTTTGGACACTTAAAATATCGATTTTTAGCATGTTTTGAGCCTATATTTTGAAAACATTCTAGCACTGACTAGACATGTACAGATCGCTTCTGGGACCCAAAATTATCGAATTTTCGGGTGTTTTGAGGTTGAATTTGAGATATAAACGAGTGCAGAAGATGCATACACATGTTGACTTTGGGCACCTAAAATATCGATTTTTAGCATGTTTTTGGCCTGCATCTGAGTAGGCATGTACAGATCGCTTCTGAGACCCCAAAATATCGATTTTTCGGGTGTTTGGAGCCTGAATTTGAGATATAAACGGGTACAGAAGATGCATGCACATATCGACTTTTGGGCACCTAAAAGATCGATTTTCAGTATGTTTTGGGCCTGTATTTTGAAAATTCTCTAACATGGAGTAGGCATGTACAGTTCGCTTCTGGGACCCCAAAATATCGAATTTTCGGGTGTTTTGGGCCTGAATTTGAGATATCGACTTTGGGCACCTAAAATATCGATTTTTAGCATGTTTTTGGCCTATATTTTGAAAATATTCTTGCACTAAGTAGGCATGTACAGATCACTTCTGGGACCCCAAAATATCGAATTTTCGGGTGTTTTGAGCCTGAATTTGAGATATAAACGGGTACAGATGATGCATGCACATATCGACTTTGGACACTTAAAATATCGATTTTCAACATGTTTTGGGCCTGTATTTTGAAAATACTCTAACCAGGAGTAGGCATGTACAGATCGCTTCTGGGACCCCAAAATATCGAATTTTAGGGTGTTTTGAGCCTGAATTTATGATATAAACGGGTACAGAAGATGCATGCACATATCGACTTTGGACACTTAAAATATCGATTTTTAGCATGTTTTGAGCCCATATTTTTAAAACATTCTAGCACTGACTAAACATGTACAGATCGTTTCTGGGACCCAAAATTATCGAATTTTCGGGTGTTTTGAGGTTGAATTTGAGATATTAACGGGTACAGAAGATGCATGCACATATCGACTTTTGGGCACCTAAAAGATCGATTTTAAGTATGTTTTGGGCCTGTATTTTGAAAATTCTCTAACACGGAGTAGGCATGTACAGTTCGCTTCTGGGTCCCCAAAATATCGAATTTTCGGGTGTTTTGGGCCTGAATTTATGATATCGACTTTGGGCACCTAAAATATCGATTTTTAGCATGTTTTTGGCCTATATTTTGAAAATATTCTTGCACTAAGTAGGCATGTACAGATCACTTCTGGGACCCCAAAATATCGAATTTTCGGGTGTTTTGAGCCTGAATTTGAGATATAAACAGATACAGAAGATGCATGCACATATCGACTTTTGGGCACCTAAAATATCGATTTTGAGCATGTTTTGGGTCTGTATCTTGAAAACATTCTAACTAGGAGTAGGGATGTACAGATCGCTTCTGGGAGACAAAAATATCGAATTTTCGGGTGTTTTGTGCCTGAATTTGAGATATAAACGGGTACAGAAGATGCATGCACATATTGACTTTGGACACTTAAAATATCGATTTTTAGCATGTTTTGAGCCTATATTTTGGAAACATTCTAGCACTGACTAGACATGTACAGATCGCTTCTGGGACCCAAAATTATCGAATTTTCGGGTGTTTTGAGGTTGAATTTGAGATATAAACGAGTGCAGAAGATGCATACACATGTTGACTTTGGGCACCTAAAATATCGATTTTTAGCATGTTTTTGGCCTGCATCTGAGTAGGCATGTACAGATCGCTTCTGGGACCCCAAAATATCGAATTTTCAGGTGTTTTGAGCCTGAATTTGAGATATAAACGGGTACAGAAGATGCATGCACATATTGACTTTGGACACTTAAAATATCGATTTTTAGCATGTTTTGAGCCTATATTTTGAAAACATTCTAGCACTGACTAGACATGTACAGATCACTTCTGGGACCCCAAAATATCGAATTTTCAGGTGTTTTAAGCCTGAATTTGAGATATAAACGGGTACAGAAGATGCATGCACATATCGACTTTGGACACTTAAAATATCGATTTTTAGCATGTTTTGAGCCTATATTTTGAAAACATTCAAGCACTGAGTAGGCATGTACAGATCGCTTCTGGGACCCAAAAATATCGAATTTTCGGGTGTTTTGAGGTTGAATTTGGGATATAAACGGGTGCAGAAGATGCATACACATATTGACTTTGGTCACCTAAAATATCGATTTTCAGCTTGTTTTGGGCCTGTATTTTGAAAATACTCTAACACGGAGTAGGCATGTACAGATAGCTACTGGGACCCAAAAATATCGAATTTTCGGGTGTTTGGAGCCTGAATTTCAGATATAAACGGGTACAGAAGATGCATGAACATATCGACTTTTGGGCACCAAAAAGATTGATTTTCAGTATGTTTTGGGCCTGTATTTTGAAAATACTCTAACACGGAGTAGGCATGTACAGATAGCTTCTGGGACGCAGAAATATCGAATTTTCGGGTGTTTTGGGCCTGAATTTGAGATATCGACTTAGGGCGCCTAAAATATCGATTTTTTGCATGTTTTAGGCCTATATTTTGAAAATATTCTTGCACTAAGTAGGCATGTACAGATCACTTCTGGGACCCCAAAATATCGAATTTTTGGGTGTTTTGGGCCTAAATTTGAGATATAAACGGGTGCAGAAGATGCCTGCACATATTGACTTTGGGCACCTAAAATATCGATTTTCCGCATGTTTTGGGCCTGTATTTTGAAAACATTCTAGCACTGACTAGACATGTACAGATCGCTTCTGGGACCCAAAATTATCGAATTTTCGGGTGTTTTGAGGTTGAATTTGAGATATAAACGAGTGCAGAAGATGCATACACATGTTGACTTTGGGCACCTAAAATATCGATTTTTAGCATGTTTTTGGCCTGCATCTGAGTAGGCATGTACAGATCGCTTCTGAGACCCCAAAATATCGATTTTTCGGGTGTTTGGAGCCTGAATTTGAGATATAAACGGGTACAGAAGATGCATGCACATATCGACTTTTGGGCACCTAAAAGATCGATTTTCAGTATGTTTTGGGCCTGTATTTTGAAAATTCTCTAACATGGAGTAGGCATGTACAGTTCGCTTCTGGGACCCCAAAATATCGAATTTTCGGGTGTTTTGGGCCTGAATTTGAGATATCGACTTTGGGCACCTAAAATATCGATTTTTAGCATGTTTTTGGCCTATATTTTGAAAATATTCTTGCACTAAGTAGGCATGTACAGATCACTTCTGGGACCCCAAAATATCGAATTTTCGGGTGTTTTGAGCCTGAATTTGAGATATAAACGGGTACAGATGATGCATGCACATATCGACTTTGGACACTTAAAATATCGATTTTCAACATGTTTTGGGCCTGTATTTTGAAAATACTCTAACCAGGAGTAGGCATGTACAGATCGCTTCTGGGACCCCAAAATATCGAATTTTAGGGTGTTTTGAGCCTGAATTTATGATATAAACGGGTACAGAAGATGCATGCACATATCGACTTTGGACACTTAAAATATCGATTTTTAGCATGTTTTGAGCCCATATTTTTAAAACATTCTAGCACTGACTAAACATGTACAGATCGTTTCTGGGACCCAAAATTATCGAATTTTCGGGTGTTTTGAGGTTGAATTTGAGATATAAACGGGTACAGAAGATGCATGCACATATCGACTTTTGGGCACCTAAAAGATCGATTTTAAGTATGTTTTGGGCCTGTATTTTGAAAATTCTCTAACACGGAGTAGGCATGTACAGTTCGCTTCTGGGACCCCCAAATATCGAATTTTCGGGTGTTTTGGGCCTGAATTTAAGATATCGACTTTGGGCACCTAAAATATCGATTTTTAGCATGTTTTTGGCCTATATTTTGAAAATATTCTTGCACTAAGTAGGCATGTACAGATCACTTCTGGGACCCCAAAATATCGAATTTTCGGGTGTTTTGAGCCTGAATTTGAGATATAAACAGATACAGAAGATGCATGCACATATCGACTTTTGGGCACCTAAAATATCGATTTTGAGCATGTTTTGGGTCTGTATCTTGAAAACATTCTAACTAGGAGTAGGGATGTACAGATCGCTTCTGGGAGACAAAAATATCGAATTTTCGGGTGTTTTGTGCCTGAATTTGAGATATAAACGGGTACAGAAGATGCATGCACATATTGACTTTGGACACTTAAAATATCGATTTTTAGCATGTTTTGAGCCTATATTTTGGAAACATTCTAGCACTGACTAGACATGTACAGATCGCTTCTGGGACCCAAAATTATCGAATTTTCGGGTGTTTTGAGGTTGAATTTGAGATATAAACGAGTGCAGAAGATGCATACACATGTTGACTTTGGGCACCTAAAATATCGATTTTTAGCATGTTTTTGGACTGCATCTGAGTAGGCATGTACAGATCGCTTCTGGGACCCCAAAATATCGAATTTTCAGGTGTTTTGAGCCTGAATTTGAGATATAAACGGGTACAGAAGATGCATGCACATATTGACTTTGGACACTTAAAATATCGATTTTTAGCATGTTTTGAGCGTATATTTTGAAAACATTCTAGCACTGACTAGACATGTACAGATCGCTTCTGGGACCCAAAAATATCGAATTTTCAGGTGTTTTGAGGTTGAATTTGTGATATAAACGGGTACAAAAGATGCATGCACATATCGACTTTTGGGAACCTAAAAGATCGATTTTTAGGATGTTTTGGGCCTGTAATTTGAAAATACTCTAACACGGAATAGGAATGTACAGTTCGCTTCTGGGACCCCAAAATATCGAATTTTCGGGTGTTTTCGGCCTGAATTTGAGATATCGACTTTGGGCACCTAAAATATCGATTTTTAGCATGTTTTGGGCCTATATTTTGAAAATATTCTAGCACTAAGTAGGCATGTACAGATCACTTCTGGGACCCCAAAATATCGAATTTTCAGGTGTTTTAAGCCTGAATTTGAGATATAAACGGGTACAGAAGATGCATGCACATATCGACTTTGGACACTTAAAATATCGATTTTTAGCATGTTTTGAGCCTATATTTTGAAAACATTCAAGCACTGAGTAGGCATGTACAGATCGCTTCTGGGACCCAAAAATATCGAATTTTCGGGTGTTTTGAGGTTGAATTTGGGATATAAACGGGTGCAGAAGATGCATACACATATTGACTTTGGTCACCTAAAATATCGATTTTCAGCTTGTTTTGGGCCTGTATTTTGAAAATACTCTAACACGGAGTAGGCATGTACAGATAGCTACTGGGACCCAAAAATATCGAATTTTCGGGTGTTTGGAGCCTGAATTTCAGATATAAACGGGTACAGAAGATGCATGAACATATCGACTTTTGGGCACCAAAAAGATTGATTTTCAGTATGTTTTGGGCCTGTATTTTGAAAATACTCTAACACGGAGTAGGCATGTACAGATAGCTTCTGGGACGCAGAAATATCGAATTTTCGGGTGTTTTGGGCCTGAATTTGAGATATCGACTTAGGGCGCCTAAAATATCGATTTTTTGCATGTTTTAGGCCTATATTTTGAAAATATTCTTGCACTAAGTAGGCATGTACAGATCACTTCTGGGACCCCAAAATATCGAATTTTTGGGTGTTTTGGGCCTGAATTTGAGATATAAACGGGTGCAGAAGATGCCTGCACATATTGACTTTGGGCACCTAAAATATCGATTTTCCGCATGTTTTGGGCCTGTATTTTGAAAATACTCTAACTAGGAGTAGACATGTACAGATCGCTTCTGGGACCCCAAAATATCGAATTTTCGGGTGTTTTGAGCCTTAATTTGAGATATAAACGGGTACAGAAGATGCATGCAGATATCGACTTTGGACACTTAAAATATCGATTTTTAGCGTGTTTTGGACCTATATTTTGAAAAAATTCTAGCACTGACTAGACATGTACAGATCGCTTCTGGGACCCAAAATTATCGAATTTTTGGGTGTTTTGAGGTTGAATTTGAGATATAAACGAGTGCAGAAGATGAATACACATGTTGACTTTGGGCACCTAAAATATCTATTTTCAGCATGTTTTGGGCCTGCATCTGAGTAGGCATGTACATATCGCTTCTGGGACCCCAAAATATCGAATTTTCGAGTGTTTGGAGCCTGAATTTGAGATATAAACGGGTACAGAAGATGCATGAACATATCGACTATTGGGCATCTAAAAGATCGATTTTCAGTATGTTATGGGCCTGTATTTTGAAAATGCTCTAACACGGAGTAGGCATGTACAGATAGCTTCTGGGACTCAAAAATATCGAATTTTCGAGTGTTTTGGGCCTGAATTTGAGATATCGACTTTGGGCACCTAAGATATTGATTTTTAGCATGTTTTATGGCTATATTTTGAAAATATTCTAGCACTAATTAGGCATGTACAGATCACTTCTGGGACCCCAAAATATCGAATTTTTGGGTGTTTTGAGCCTGAATTTGAGATATAAACGGGTGCAGAAGATGTATGTACATATTGACTTTGGGCACCTAAAATATCGATTTTCCGCATGTTTTGGGCCTGAATTTTGAAAATACTCTAACTAGGAGTAGGCATGTACAGATCGCTTCTGGGACCCAAAAAAATCGAATTTTCGGGTGTTTTGAGCCTGAATTTGAGATATAAACGGGTACAGAAGATGCATGCAGATATCGACTTTGGACACTTAAAATATCGATTTTTAGCATGTTTTGGACCTATATTTTGAAAACATTCTAGCACTGACTAGACATGTACAGATTGCTTCTGGGACCCAAAATTATCGAATTTTCGGGTGTTTTGAGGTTAAATTTGAGATATAAACGAGTCTAGAAGATGCATACACATCTTGACTTTGGGCACCTAAAATATCGATTTTCAGCATGTTTTGGGCCTGCATCTGAGTAGGCATGTACAGATCGCTTCTGGGACCCCAAAATATCGAATTTTCGGGTGTTTGGAGCCTGAATTTGAGATATAAACGGGTACAGAAGATGCATGCACATCTCGACTTTTGGGCACCTAACTGATCGATTTTCAGTATGTTTTGGACCTGTATTTTGAAAATACTCTAACACGGAGTAGGCATGTACAGTTCGCTTTTGGGACCCCAAAATATCGAATTTTCAGGTGTTTTGGGCCTGAATTTGAGATATCGACTTTAGGCACCTAAAACATCGATTTTTAGCATGTTTGTGGCCTATATTTTGAAAATATTCTAGCACTAAGTAGGCATGTACAGATCACTTCTGGGACCCCAAAATATCGATTTTTCGGGTGTTTTAAGCCTGAATTTGAGATATAAACGGGTACAGATGATGCATACACATCTTGACTTTGGGCACCTAAAATATCGATTTTCAGCATGTTTTGGGCCTGCATCTGAGTAGGCATGTATAGATCGCTTCTGGGACCCAAAAATATCGAATTTTCGGGTGTTTGGATCCTGAATTTGAGATATAAACGGGTACAGAAGATGCATGCACATCTCGACTTTTGGGCACCTAACAGAACGATTTTCAGTATGTTTTGGACCTGTATTTTGAAACTACTCTAACACGGAGTAGGCATGTACAGTTCGCTTCTGGGACCCCAAAATATCGAATTTTCAGGTGTTTTGGGCCTGAATTTGAGATATCGACTTTAGGCACCTAAAATATCGATTTTTGGCATGTTTGTGGCCTATATTTTGAAAATATTCTAGCACTAAGTAGGCATGTACAGATCACTTCTGGGACCCCAAAATATTGAATTTTTGGGTGTTTTAAGCCTGAATTTGAGATATAAACGGGTACAGATGATGCATGCACATATCGACTTTGGACACTTAAAATATCGATTTTTAGCATGTTTTGAGCCTATATTTTGAAAACATTCTAGCATTGAGTAAGCATGTACAGATCGCTTCTGGGACCCAAAAATATCGAATTTTCGGGTGTTTTGAGCCTGAATTTGAGATATAAACGGGTACAGAAGATGCATGCACATATCGACTTTGGACACTTAAAATATCGATTTTTAGCATGTTTTGAGCCTGTATTTTGAAAACATTCTAACACTGACTAGACATGTACAGATCGCTTATGGGACCCAAAATTATCGAATTTTGGGGTGTTTTGAGGTTGAATTTGAGATATAAACGAGTGCAGAAGATGCATACACATGTTAATTTTGGGCACCTAAAATATCGATTTTTAGCATGTTTTGGGCCTGCATCTGAGTAGGCATGTACAGATCGCTTCTGGGACCCCAAAATATCGAATAATCGGGTGTTTGGAGCCTGAATTTGGGATATAAACGGGTACAGAAGATGCATGCACATATCGACTTTTGGGCACCTAAAAGATCGATTTTCAGTATGTTTTGGGCCTGTATTTTGAAAATACTCTAACAAGGAGTAGGCATGTACAGTTTGCTTCTAGGACCCCAAAATATCGAATTTTCGGGTGTTTGGAGCCTGAATTTGAGATATAAACGGGTACAGAAGATGCATGCACATCTCGACTTTTGGGCACCTAACAGAACGATTTTCAGTATGTTTTGGACCTGTATTTTGAAACTACTCTAACACGGAGTAGGCATGTACAGATCGCTTCAGGGACCCCAAAATATCGAATTTATGGGTGTTTTGTGCCTGAATTTGTGATATCGACTTTGGGCACCTAAAATATCGATTTTTAGCATGTTTTGGGCCTATATTTTGAAAATATTCTAGCACTGACTAGGCATGTACAGATCGCTTCTGGGACCCTAAAATATCGAATTTTCGGGCGTTTTAAGAATGAATTTGAGATATAAACGGGTAAAGAAGATCCATGCACATATCGACTTTTGGACACCTAATATATCGATTTTAAGCATGTTTTGGATCTGTATCTTGAAAACATTCTAACTAGGAGTAGGGATGTACAGATCGCTTCTAGGACCCAAAAATACCGAACTTTTGGGTGTTTTGAGCCTGAATTTGAGATATAAACGGGTACAGAAGATGCATGCACATATTGACTTTGGGCACCTAAAATATCGATTTTCAGCATGTTTTGGGCCTGTATTTTTAAAATACTCTATCTAGGAGTAGGCATGTACAGATCGTTTCTTGGACCCCAAAATATCGAATTTTCGGGTGTTTTGAGCCTGAATTTGAGATATAAACGGGTACATAAGATGCATCCACATATCGACTTTTGGGCACCTAAAAGATCGATTTCAGTATGTTTTGGGCCTGTATATTGAAAATACTCTAACACGGAATAGGCATGTACAGATCGCTTCTGGGACCCCAAAATATCGAATTTTCGGGTGTTTTGAGCCTTAATTTGAGATATAAACGGGTACAGATGATGCATGCACATATCGACTTTGGACACTTAACATATCGATTTTTAGCATGTTTTGAGCCTATATTTTAAAAACATTCTAGCACTGAGTAGGCATGTACAGATCGCTTCTGGGACCCGAAAATATCGAATTTTCGGGTGTTTTGAGGTTGAATTTGGGATATAAACGGGTGCAGAAGATGCATACACATATTGACTTTGGTCACTTAAAATATCGATTTTCAGCTTGTTTTGGGCCTGTATTTTGAAAATACTCTAACACGGAGTAGGCAAGTACAGATCGCTTCTGGGACCCCAAAATATCGAATTTTCGGGTGTTTTAAGCCTGAATTTGCTATATAAACGGGTACAGAAGATGCATGCACATATCGACTTTTGGGCACCTAAAATATCGATTTTGAGCATGTTTTGGGTCTGTATCTTGAAAACATTCTAACTAGGAGTAGGGATGTACAGATCGCTTCTAAGACCCAAAAACACCGAATTTTCGGGTGTTTTGAGCCTGAATTTGAGATACAAACGGGTATAGAAGATGCATGCACATATTGACTTTGGGCACTTAAAATATCGATTTATAGCATGTTTTGGGCCTGTATTTTGAAAATACTCTAACTAGGAGTAGGCATGTACAGATCGCTTCTGGAACCCAAAATTATCGAATTTTCGGGTGTTTTAAGGTTGAATTTGATATATAAACGAGTGCAGAAGATGCATACACATCTTGACTTTTGGCACCTGAAATATCGATTTTCAGTATGTTTTGGGCCTGTATTTTGAAAATACTCTAAGTAGGAGGAGGCATGTACAGTTCGCTTCTGGGACCCCAAAATATCGAATTTTCGGGTGTTTTGGGCCTGAATTTGAGATATCGACTTTAGGCACCTAAAATATCGATTTTCAGCATGTTTTGGGCCTGTATTTTGAAAATACTCTAACACGGAGTAAGCAAGTACAGATCGCTTCTGGGACCTCAAAATATCGAATTTTCGGGTGTTTTGAGCCTGAATTAGAGATATAAACGGGTACATAAGATGCATCCACATATCGACTTTTGGGCACCTAAAAGATCGATTTTCAGTATGTTTTGGGCCTGTATATTGAAAATACTCTAACACGGAGTAGGCATGTACAGATCGCTTCTGGGACCCCAAAATATCGAATTTTCGTGTGTTTGGAGCCAGAATTTGAGATATAAACGGGTACAGAAGATGGATGCACATATCGACTTTGGACACTTAAAATATCGATTTTTAGCATGTTTTGAGCCTGTATTTTGAAAACATTCTAGCACTGACTAGACATGTACAGATCGCTTCTGGGACCCAAAATTATCGATTTTTGGGGTGTTTTGAGGTTGAATTTGAGATATAAACGAGTGCAGAAGATGCATACACATGTTAACTTTGGGCACCTAAAATATCGATTTTTAGCATGTTTTGGGCCTGCATCTGAGTAGGCATGTACAGATCGCTTCTGGGACCCCAAAATATCGAATAATCGGGTGTTTGGAGCCTGAATTTGGGATATAAACGGGTACAGAAGATGCATGCACATATCGACTTTTGGGCACCTAAAAGATCGATTTTCAGTATGTTTTGGGACTGAATTTTGAAAATACTCTAACAAGGAGTAGGCATGTA
The DNA here is from genome assembly GCA_033782935.1 of Petrolisthes cinctipes. NCBI lineage: Eukaryota > Metazoa > Arthropoda > Malacostraca > Decapoda > Porcellanidae > Petrolisthes > Petrolisthes cinctipes. The sequence continues at coordinate 4,956,196 of JAWQEG010000201.1, forward strand.
CAGTTCGCTTCTAGGACCCCAAAATATCGAATTATTGAGTGTTTTGGGCATGAATTTGAGATATCGACTTTGGGCACCTAAAATATCGATTTTTAGCATGTTTTGGGTCTGTATCTTGAAAACATTCTAGCACTGAGTAGGCATTTACAGATCACTTCTGGGACCCCAAAATATCGAATTTTCGGGTGTTTTAAGCCTGAATTTGCTATATAAACGGGTACAGAAGATGCATGCACATATCGACTTTTGGGCACCTAAAATATCGATTTTGATCATGTTTTGGGTCTGTATCTTGAAAACATTCTAACTAGGAGTAGGGATGTACAGATCGCTTCTAAGACCCAAAAACACCGAATTTTCGGGTGTTTTGAGCCTGAATTTGAGATACAAACGGGTATAGAAGATGTATGCACATATTGACTTTGGGCACTTAAAATATCGATTTATAGCATGTTTTGGGCCTGTATTTTGAAAATACTCTAACTAGGAGTAGGCATGTACAGATCGCTTCTGGAACCCAAAATTATCGAATTTTCGGGTGTTTTAAGGTTGAATTTGATATATAAACGAGTGCAGAAGATGCATACACATCTTGACTTTTGGCACCTGAAATATCGATTTTCAGCATGTTTTGGGCCTGCATCTGAGTAGGCATGTACAGATCGCTTCTGGAACCCCAAAATATAGAATTTTCGAGTGTTTGGAGCCTGAGTTTGAGATATAAACGGGTACAGAAGATGCATCCACATATCAACTTTTGGGCACATGAAAGATCGATTTTCAGTATGTTTTGGGCCTGTATTTTGAAAATACTCTAAGTAGGAGGAGGCATGTACAGTTCGCTTCTGGGACCCCAAAATATCGAATTTTCGGGTGTTTTGGGCCTGAATTTGAGATATCGACTTTAGGCACCTAAAATATCGATTTTCAGCATGTTTTGGGCCTGTATTTTGAAAATACTCTAACACGGAGTAAGCAAGTACAGATCGCTTCTGGGACCTCAAAATATCAAATTTTCGGGTGTTTTGAGCCTGAATTAGAGATATAAACGGGTACATAAGATGCATCCACATATCGACTTTTGGGCACCTAAAAGATCGATTTTCAGTATGTTTTGGGCCTGTATATTGAAAATACTCTAACACGGAGTAGGCATGTACAGATCGCTTCTGGGACCCCAAAATATCGAATTTTCGTGTGTTTGGAGCCAGAATTTGAGATATAAACGGGTACAGAAGATGCATGCACATATCGACTTTGGACACTTAAAATATCGATTTTTAGCATGTTTTGAGCCTGTATTTTGAAAACATTCCAGCACTGACTAGACATGTACAGATCGCTTCTGGGACCCAAAATTATCGATTTTTGGGGTGTTTTGAGGTTGAATTTGAGATATAAACGAGTGCAGAAGATGCATACACATGTTAACTTTAGGCACCTAAAATATCGATTTTTAGCATGTTTTGGGCCTGCATCTGAGTAGGCATGTACAGATCGCTTCTGGGACCCCAAAATATCGAATAATCGGGTGTTTGGAGCCTGAATTTGGGATATAAACGGGTACAGAAGATGCATGCACATATCGACTTTTGGGCACCTAAAAGATCGATTTTCAGTATGTTTTGGGACTGTATTTTGAAAATACTCTAACAAGGAGTAGGCATGTACAGTTCGCTTCTAGGACCCCAAAATATCGAATTATTGAGTGTTTTGGGCCTGAATTTGAGATATCGACTTTGGGCACCTAAAATATCGATTTTTAGCATGTTTTGGGTCTGTATCTTGAAAACATTCTAGCACAGAGTAGGCATTTACAGATCACTTCTGGGACCCCAAAATATCGAATTTTCGGGTGTTTTGAGCCTGAATTTGAGATATAAACGGGTACAGATGATGCATGCACATATCGACTTTGGAAACTTAAAATATCGATTTTTAGCATGTTATGGATCTGTATCTTGAAAACATTCTAACTAGGAGTAGGGATGTACAGATCGCTTCTAGGACCCAAAAATACCGAATTTTCGGGTGTTTTGAGACTGAATTTGAGATATAAACGGGTAAAGAAGATGCATGCACATATTGACTTTGGGCACCTAAAATATCGATTTTCAGCATGTTTTGGGCCTGTAATTTGAAAATACTCTAACTAGGAGTAAGCATGTACAGATCGATTCTGGTAACCAAAATTATCGAATTTTCGGGTGTTTTGAGGTTGAATTTGATATATAAACTAGTGCAGAAGATGCATACACATCTTGACTTTTGGCACCTAAAATATCGATTTTCAGCATGTTTTGGGCCTGCATCTGAGTAGGCATGTACAGATCGCTTCTGGGACCCCAAAATATAGAATTTTCGGGTGTTTTGAGCCTGAATTTGAGATATAAACGGGTACAGAAGATGCATCCACATATCAACTTTTGGGCACATGAAAGATCGATTTTCAGTATGTTTTGGGCCTGTATTTTGAAAATACTCTAACACCGAGTAGGCATGTACAGATAGCTTCTGGGAAACAAAAATATCGAATTTTTGGGTGTTTTGGGCCTGAATTTGAGATATCGACTTTGGGCACATAAAATATCGATTTTTAGCTTGTTTTAGGCCTATATTTTGAAAATATTCTAGCTCTAAGTAGGCATGTACAGATCACTTCTGGGACCCATAAATATCAAATTTTCGGGTGTTTTGAGCCTAAATTTCAGATATAAACGGGTACAGATGATGCGTGCATATATCGACTTTGGACACTTAAAATATCGATTTTTAGCATGTTTTGAGCCTATATTTAAAAAAAAATTCTAGCACTGAGTAGGCATGTACAGATCGCTTCTGGGACCCCATAATATCGAATTTTCGGGTGTTTTGAGGTTGAATTTGGGATATAAACGGGTACAGCAGATGCATGCACATCTCGACTTTTGGGCACCTAAAAGATTGATTTTCAGTATGTTTTGGACCTGTATTTTGAAAATACTCTAACACGGAGTAGGCATGTACAGTTCGCTTCTGGGACCCCAAAATATCGAATTTTCAGGTGTTTTGGGCCTGAATTTGAGATATCGACTTTAGGCACCTAAAATATCGATTTTTAGCATGTTTGTGGCCTATATTTTGAAAATATTCTAGCACTAAGTAGGCATGTACAGATCACTTCTGGGACCCCAAAATATCGAATTTTCGGGTGTTTTGAGCCTGAATTTGAGATATAAACGGGTAAAGATGATGCATGCACATATCGACTTTGGACACTTAAAATATCGATTTTTAGCATGTTTTGAGCCTATATTTTGAAAACATTCTAGCACTGAGTAAGCCTGTACAGATCGCTTCTGGGACCCAAAAATATCGAATTTTAGGGTGTTTTGAGGTTGAATTTGTTATATAAACGGGTGCAGAAGATGCATACACATATTGACTTTGGGCACTTAAAATATCGATTTTCAGCATGTTTTGGGCCTGTATTTTGAAAATACTCTAACTAGGAGTAGGCATGTACAGATCGCTTATGAGACCCCAAAATATAGAATTTTCGGGTGTTTGGAGCCAGAATTTGAGATATAAACGGGTACAGAAGATGCATGCACATATCGACTTTGGACACTTAAAATATCGATTTTTAGCATGTTTTGAGCATATATTTTGAAAACATTCTAGCACTGACTAGACATGTACAGATCGCTTCTGGGACCCAAAATTTTCGATTTTGGGGTGTTTTGAGGTTGAATTTGAGATATCAACGAGTTCAGAAGATGCATACACATGTTAACTTTGGGCACCTAAAATATCGATTTTTACCATGTTTTGGGCCTGCATCTGAGTAGGCATGTACATATCGCTTCTGGGACCCAAAGATATCGAATTTTCGGGTGTTTTAAGGTTAAATTTGAAATATAAACGGGTGCAGAAGATGCATACACATATTGACTTTGGTCACCTAAAATATCGATTTTCAGCTTGTTTTGGGCCTGTATTTTGAAAATACTCTAACACGGAGTAGGCATGTACAGATCGCTTCTGGGACCCCAAAATATCGAATTTTTGGGTGTTTTGGGCCTGAATTTGAGATATCGACTTTGGGCACCTAAAATATCGATTTTTAGCATGTTTTGGGCTTATATTTTGAAAATATTCTAGCACTGAGTAGGCATGTACAGATCGCGTCTGGGACCCCAAAATATAGAATTTTCGGGTGTTTTGAGCCTGTATTTGAGATATAAACGGGTACATAAGATGCATGCAGATATCGACTTTTTGGCACCTAAAATATCGATTTTGAGCATGTTTTGGGTCTGTATCTTGAAAACATTCGAACTAGGAGTAGGGATGTACAGATCGCTTCTAGGGCCCAAAAATACCGAATTTTCAGGTGTTTTGAGCCTGAACTTGAGATATAAACGGGTACAGAAGATGCATGCACATATTGACTTTGGGCACCTAAATTATCGATTTTCAGCATGTTTTGGGCCTGTATTTTAAAAATACTCTAACTAGGAGTAGGCATGTACAGATCGCTTCTGGGACCCAAAAATATCGAATTTTTGGGTGTTTTGAGCCTGAATTTGAGATATAAACGGGTACAGAAGATGCATGCACATATCGACTTTGGACACTTAAAATATCGATTTTTAGCATGTTTTGAGCCTATATTTTGAAAACATTCTAGCACTGATTAGGCATGTACAGATCGCTTCTGGGAACCAAAAATATCGAATTCTCGGGTGTTTTGAGGTTGAATTAGGGATATAAACGGGTGCAGAAGATGCATACACATATTGACTTTGGTCACCTAAAATATCGATTTTCAGCTGGTTTTGGGCCTGTATTTTGAAAAAACTCTGACACGGAGTAGGCAAGTACAGATCGCTTCTGGGACCCCAAAATATCGAATTTTCGGGTGTTTTGAGCATGAATTTGAGATATAAACGGGTACAGATGATGCATGCACATATTGACTTTGGGCACCTAAAATATCGATTTTCAGCATGTTTTGGGACTGTATTTTGAAAATACTCTAACTAGGAGTAGGCATGTACAGATCGCTTCTAGGACCCAAAAATACCGAATTTTCGGGTGTTTTGAGCCTGAATTTGAGACATAAACGGGTACAGAAGATGCATGCACATATTGACTTTGGGCACCTAAAATATCGATTTTCAGCATGTTTTGGGCCTGCATTTGAGTGCCTAGGCATGTACAGATCGCTTCTGGGACCCCAAAATATCGAATTTTCGGGTGTTTTGAGCCTGAATTTGAGATATAAACGGGTACAGAAGATGCATGCACAAATCGACTTTGGACACTTAAAATATCGATTTTTAGCATGTTTTGAGCCTATATTTTGAAAACATCCTAGCACTGACTAGACATGTACAGATCGCTTCTGGAACCCAAATTTATCGAATTTTCGGGTGTTTTGAGGTTGAACATGAGATATAAATGAGTGCAGAACATGCATACACATATTGACTTTGGGCACCTAAAATATCGATTTTCAGCATGTTTTGGGCCTGCATCTGAGTAGGCATGTACAGATCGCTTCTGGGACCCCAAAATATCGAATTTTCGGGTGTTTGGAGCCTGAATTTGAGATATAAACGGGTACAGAAGATGCATGAACATATCGACTTTTGGGCACCTAAAATATCGATTTTCAGTATGTTTTGTGCCTGTATTTTGAAAATACTCTAACACGGAGTAGGCATGTACAGATCGCTTCTGGGACCCCAAAATATCGAATTTTCGGGTGTTTTGGGCCTGAATTTGAGATATCGACTTTGGGCACCTAAAATATCGATTTTTAGCATGTTTTGGGCCTATATTTTGAAAATATTCTAGCACTGAGTAGGCATGTACAGATCGCTTCTGGGACCCAAAAATATCGAATTTTCGGGTGTTTTGAGGTTGAATTTGGGATATAAACGGGTACAGAAGATGCATGCACATATCGACTTTTGGGCACCTAAAAGATCGATTTTCAGCTTGTTTTGGGCCTGTGTTTTGCAAATACTTTAACACGGATAGGCATGTACAGTTCGCTTCTGGGACCCCAAAATATCGAATTTTCGGGTGTTTTGGGCCTGAATTCGAGATATCGACTTTGGGCACCTAAAATATCGATTTTTAGCATGTTTTTGACCTATATTTTGAAAATATTCTAGCACTAAGTAGGCATGTACAGATCACTTCTGGGACCCCAAAATATCGAATTTTCGGGTGTTTTGAGGTTGAATTTGAGATATAAACGGGTACAGATGATGCATGCACATATTGACTTTTGGGCACCTAAAAGATCGATTTTCAGCTTTATTTGGGCCTGTATTTTGAAAATACTCTAACACGGAGTAGGCAAGTACAGATCACTTCTTGGACCCCAAAATATCGAATTTTCGGGTGTTTTGAGCCTGAATTTGAGATATAAACGGGTACAGAAGATGCATCCACATATCGACTTTTGGGCACCTAAAAGATCGATTTTCAGTATGTTTTGGGCCTGTATTTTGAAAATACTCTAACACGGAGTAGGCATGTACAGTTCGCTTCTGGGACCCCAAAATATCGAATTTTCGGGTGTTTTGGGACGGAATTTGAGATATCGACTTTGGGCACCAAAAATATCGATTTTTAGCATGTTTTGGGCCTTTATTTTGAAAATATTCTAGGACTAAGTAGGCATGTACAGATCACTTCTGGGACCCCAAAATATCGAATTTTCGGGTGTTTTGAGCCTGAATTTGAGATATAAACGGGTACAGAAGAAGCATGCAAATATCGACTTTGGACACTTAAAATACCGATTTTTAGCATGTTTTGAGCCGATATTTTGAAAAAATTGTAGCACTGACAAGACATGTACAGATTGCTTCTGGGACCCAAAATTATTGAATTTTCGGGTGTTTTGAGGTTGAATTTGAGATATAAACGAGTGAAGAAGATGCATACACATGTTGACTTTGGGCACCTAAAATATCGATTTTCAGCATGTTTTGGGCCTGCATCTGAGTAGGCATGTAGAGATCGATTCTAGGACCCAAAAATACCGAGTTTTCGGGTGTTTTAAGCCTGAATTTGAGATATAAACGGGTACAGAAGATGCATGCACCTAAAATATCGATTTTGAGCATGTTTTGGGTCTGTATCTTGAAAATACTCTAACACGGAGTAGGCAAGTACAGATCACTTCTGGGACCCCAAAATATCGAATTTTCGGTTATTTTGAGCCTACATTTGAGATATAAACGCGTACAGAAGATGCATGCACATATCGACTTTTGTGCACCTAAAATATCGATTTTGAGCATGTTTTGGGTCTGTATCTTGAAAACATTCTAACTAGGAGTAGGGATGTACAGATCGCTTCTAGGACCCAAAAATACCGAATTTTCGGGTGTTTTGAGCCTGAATATGAGATATAAACGGGTACAGAAGATGCATGCACATATTGACTTTGGGCACCTAAAATATCGATTTTCAGCATGTTTTAGGCTTGTATTTTGAAAATACTCTAACTAGGAGTAGGCATGTACAGATCGCTTCTGGGACCCAAAAATGTCGAATTTTCGGGTGTTTTGAGCCTGAATTTGAGATATAAATGGGTACCGAAGAAGTATGCACATATCGACTTTGGACACTTAAAATACCGATTTTTAGCATGTTTTGAGCCTATATTTTGAAAACATTCTAGCACTGACTAGACATGTACAGATTGCTTCTGGGACCCAAAAATATCGAATTTTCGGGTGTTTTGAGGTTGAATTTGAGATATAAACGAGTGAAGAAGATGCATACACATGTTGACTTTGGGCACCTAAAATATCGATTTTCAGCATGTTTTGGGCCTGCATCTGAGTAGGCATGTACAGATCGCTTCTAGCACCCAAAAATACCGAATTTTCGGGTGTTTGGAGCCTAAATTTAAGATATAAACGGGTACAGAAGATGCATGCACATATCGACTTTCGGGCACCTAAAAGATCGATTTTCAGTATGTTTTGGGCCTGTATTTTGAAAATACTCTAACATTGAGTAGGCATGTACAGTTCGCTTCTGGGACCCAAAAATATCGAATTTTCGGGTGTTTTGGGACTGAATTTGAGATATCGACTTTGGGCACCAAAAATATCGATTTTTAGCATGTTTTGGGCCTTTATTTTGAAAATATTCTAGGACTAAGTAGGCATGTACAGATCACTTCTGGGACCCTAAAATATCGAATTTTCGGGTGTTTTGAACCTGAATTTGAGATATAAATGGGTACCGAAAAAGCATGCACATATCGACTTTGGACACTTAAAATACCAATTTATAGCATGTTTTGAGCCTATATTTTGAAAAAATTCTAGCACTGAGTAGGCATGTACAGATCGCTTCTAGGACCCAAAAATATCGAATTTTCGGGTGTTTTGAGGTTGAATTTGGGATATAAACGGGTACAGAAGATACATGCACATATTGACTTTGGGCACCTAAAAGATCGATTTTCAGTATGTTTTGGACCTGTATTTTGAAAATACTCTAACACGGGGTAGGTATGTACAGTTTGCTTCTTGGATCACAAAATATCAAATTTTCGGGTGCTTTGGGCCATAATTTGAGATATCGACTTTAGGCACCTAAAATATCGATTTTTAGCATGTTTTGGGCCTATATTTTGAAAATATTCTAGCACTAAGTAGGCATGTACAGGTCACTTCTGGGACCCAAAACTATCAAATTTTCGGGTGTTTTGAGGTTGAATTTGGGATATAAATGGGTGCAGAAGATGCATACACATATTGACTTTGGTCACCTAAAATATCGATTCTCAGCTTGTTTTGAGCCTGTATTTTGAAAATACTCTAACACGGATTAGGAAAGTACAGATCGCTTCTGGGACCCCAAAATATCGAATCTTCAGGTGTTTTGAGCCTGAATTTGAGATATAAACGGGTACAGAAGATGCATGCACATATCGACTTTCGGGCACCTAAAAGATCGATTTTCAGTATGTTTTGGGCCTGTATTTTGAAAATACTCTAACATTGAGTAGGCATGTACAGTTCGCTTCTGGGACCCCAAAATATCGGATTTTCGGGTGTTTTGGGCCTGAATTCGAGATATCGACTTTGGGCACCTAAAATATCGATTTTTAGCATGTTTTTGTCCTATATTTTGAAAATATTCTAGCACTAAGTAGGCATGTACAGATCACTTCTGGGACCCCAAAATATCGAATTTTCGGGTGTTTTGAGGTTGAATTTGAGATATAATCGGGTACAGAAGATGCATCCACATATCGACTTTTGGGCACCTAAAAGATCGATTTTCAGTATGTTTTGTGCCTGTATTTTGAAAATACTCTAACACGGAGTAGGCATGTACAGTTCGCTTCTGGGACCCCAAAATATCGAATTTTCGGGTGTTTTGGGACTGAATTTGAGATATCGACTTTGGGCACCAAAAATATCGATTTTTAGCATGTTTTTAGCATGTTTTGGTCCTATATTTTGAAAATATTCTAGCACTAAGTAGGCATGTACAGATCACTTCTGGGACCCCAAAATATCGAATTTTCGGGTGTTTTGAGCCTGAATTTGAGATATAAACGGGTACAGATGATGCATGCACATATCGACTTTGGACACATAAAATATCGATTTTTAGCATGTTTTGAGCCTATATTTTGAAAACATTCTAGCACTGACTAGACATGTACAGATTGCTTCTGGGACCCAAAATTATCGAATTTTCGGGTGTTTTGAGGTCGAATTTGAGATATAAACGAGTGCAGAAGATGCATACATATGTTGACTTTGGGCACCTAAAATATCGATTTTCAGCATGTTTTGGGCCTGCATCTGAGTAGGCATGTACAGATCGATTCTGGGACCCCAAAATATCGAATTTTCGGGTGTTTGGAGCCTGAATTTGAGATATAAAAGGGTACAGTAGATGCATGCACATATCGACTTTTGGGCACCTAAAAGATCGATTTTCAGTATGTTTTGGACCTGTATTTTGAAAATACTCTAACACGGAGTAGGCATGTACAGTTTGCTTCTTGGATCCCAAAATATCAAATTTTCGGGTGCTTTGGGCCTGAATTTGAGATATTGACTTTAGGCACTTAAAATATCGATTTTTAGCATGTTTTGGGCCTATATTTTGAAAATATTCTAGCAACAAGTAGGCATGTACAGGTCACTTCTGGGACCCAAAACTATCGAATTTTCGGGTGTTTTGAGGTTGAATATGGGATATAAATGGGTGCAGAAGATGCATACACATATTGACTTTGGTCACCTAAAATATCGATTCTCAGCTTGTTTTGGGCCTGTATTTGAAAAATACTCTAACACGGATTAGGCAAGTACAGATCGCTTCTGGGACCCCAAAATATCAAATCTTCAGGTGTTTTGAGCCTGAATTTGAGATATAAACGGGTACAGAAGATGCATCAACATATCGACTTTTGGGCACCAAAAAGATTGATTTTAGTATGTTATGGGCCTGTATATTGAAAATACTCTAACACGGAGCAGGCATGTACAGATCGCTTCTGGGACCCCAAAATATCGAATTTTTGGGTGTTTTGGGCCTGAATTTGAGATATCGACTTTGGGCACCTAAAAGATCGATTTTCAGTATGTTTTGGGCCTGTATATTGAAAATACTCTAACACGGAGTAGGCATGTACAGTTCGCTTCTGGGACCCCAAAATATCGAATTTTCGTGTACTTTGGGCCTGAATTTGAGATATCGACTTTGGGCACATAAAATATCGATTTTGAGCATGTTTTGGGTCTGTATCTTGAAAACATTCTAACTAGGAGTAGGGATGTACAGATCGCTTCTAGGACCCAAAAATACCGAATTTTCGGGTGTTTTGAGCCTGAATTTGAGATATAAACGGGTACTGAAGATACATGCACATATTGACGTTGAGCACCTAAAATATCAATTTTGAGCATGTTTTGGACCTGTATTTTGAAAATACTCTAACACGGAGTAGGCATGTACAGTTCCCTTCTGGGACCCCAAAATATCGAATTTTCTGGTGTTTTGGGCCTGAATTTGAGATATCGACTTTGGGCACCTAAAATATCGATTTTTAGCATGTTATGGGCCTATATTTTGAAAATATTCTAGCACTAAGTAGGCATGTACAGATCACTTCTGGGACCCCAAAACATCAAATTTTTGGGTGTTTTGAGCCTGAATTTGAGATATTAACGGGTACAGAAGATGCATCCACATATCGACTTTTGGCCACCTAAAAGATCGATTTTCAGTATATTATGGGCCTGTACATTTAAAATAATCTAACACGGAGTAGGCATGTACAGATCGCTTCTGGGACCCAAAAATATCGAGTTTTCGGGTGTTTTGAGCCTGAATTTGAGATATAAACGGGTACAGAAGATGCATGCACATATCGACTTTTGGGCACCTAAAAGATCGATTTTCAGTATGTTTTGGGCCTGTATTTTGAAAATACTCTAACACGGAGTAGGCATGTACAGTTCGCTTCTGGGACCCCAAAATATCGAATTTTCGGGTGTTCTGGGCCTGTATTTGAGATATCGACTTTGGGCACCTAAAATATCGATTTTTAGCATGTATTAAGCCTATATTTTGAATACATTCTAGCACTGACTAGACATGTACAGATCGCTTCTGGGACCCAAAATTATCGAATTTTCGGGTTTTTTGAGGTTGAATTTGAGATATAAACGAGTGCAGAAGATGCATACACATGTTGACTTTGGGCACCTAAAATATCGATTTTCAGCATGTTTTGGGCCTGCATCTGAGTAGGCATGTACAGATCGCTTCTGGGACCCCAAAATATCGAATTTTCGGGTGTTTGGAGCCTGAATTTGAGATATAAACGGGTACAGAATATGCATGCACATATCGACATTTGGGCACCTAAAAGATCGATTTTCAGTATGTTTTGGGCCTGTATTTTGAAAATACTCTAACTAGGAGTAGGCATGTACAGATCGCTTCTGGAACCCAAAAATATCGAATTTTCGGGTGTTTTAAGCCAGAATTTGAGATTTAAACGGGTACAGAAGATGCATGCACATATTGACTTTGGACACTTAAAATATCGATTTTTAGCATGTTTTGAGCCTATATTTTGAAAACATTCTAGCACTGACTAGACATGTACAGATCGCTTCTGGGACCCAAAATTATCGAATTTTCGGGTGTTTTGAGGTTGAATTTGAGATATAAACGAGTGCAGAAGATGCATACACATGTTAACTTTGGGCACCTAAAATATTGATTTTCAGCATGTTTTGGGCCTGCATCTGAGTATGCATGTACAGATCGCTTCTGGGACCCCAAAATATCGAATTTTCTGGTGTTTGGAGCCTGAATTTGATATATAAACGGGTACAGAATATGCATGCACATATCGACATTTGGGCACCTAAAAGATCGATTTTCAGTATGTTTTGGGCCTGTATTTTGAAAATACTCTAACTAGGAGTAGGCATGTACAGATCGCTTCTGGAACCAAAAAATTTATCGAATTTTCGGGTGTTTTTGAGCCAGAATTTGAGATTTAAACGAGTACAGAAGATGCATGCACATATTGACTTTGGACACTTAAAATATCGATTTTTAGCATGTTTTGAGCCTATATTTTGAAAACATTCTAGCACTGACTAGACATGTACAGATCGCTTCTGGGACCCAAAATTATCGAATTTTCGGGTGTTTTGAGGTTGAATTTGAGATATAAACGAGTGCAGAAGATGCATACACATGTTAACTTTGGGCACCTAAAATATCGATTTTCAGCATGTTTTGGGCCTGCATCTGAGTATGCATGTACAGATCGCTTCTGGGACCCCAAAATATCGAATTTTCTGGTGTTTGGAGCCTGAATTCGATATATAAACGGGTACAGAAGATGCATGCACATATCGACTTTTGGGCACCTAAAAGATCGATTTTCAGTATATTTTGGGCCTGTATTTTGAAAATACTCTAACACGGAGTAGGCATGTACAGTTTGCTTCTGAGTCCCCAAAATATCGAATTTTCGGGTGTTTTGGGCCCGAATTTGAGATATCGACATTGGGCACCTAAAATATCGATTTTTAGCATGTTTTGGGCCTATATTTTGTAAATATTCTAGCACTAAGTAGGCATGTACAGATCACTTCTGGGACCCCTAAATATCGAATTTTCGGGTGTTTTGAGCCTGAATTTAAGATATAAACGGGTACAGATGATTCATGCACATTTCGTCTTTGGACACTTAAAATATCGATTTTCAGCATGTTTTGAGCCTATGTTTTGAAAAAATTCTAGCACTGAGTAGGCATGTACAGATCGCTTCTGGGACCCAAAAATATCGAATTTTCGGGTGTTTTGAGGTTGAATTTGGGATATAAACGGGTACAGAAGATGCATACACATATTGACTTTGGTCACCTAAAATATCGATTTTCAGTATGTTTTGGGCCTGTATTTTGAAAATACTCTAACACGGAGTAGGCATGTACAGTTGGCTTCTGGGACCCCAAAATATCGAATTTTCGGGTGTTTTGGGCCTGAATTTGAGATATCGACTTTGGGCACCTAAAATATCGATTTTTAGCATGTTTTGGGCCAATATTTTGAAAACATTCTAGCACTGACTAGACATGTACAGATAGTTTCTGGGACCCAAAATTATCGAATTTTCCGGTGTTTTGAGGTTGAATTTGAGATATAAACGAGTGCAGAAGATGCATACACATGTTGACTTTGGGCACCTAAAATATCGATTTTCAGCATGTTTTGGGCCTGCATCTGAGTAGGCATGTATAGATCGCTTCTGGGACCTTAAAATATCGAATTTTCTGGTGTTTGGAATCTCAATTTGAGATATAAACGGGTACAGATGATGCATGCACATATCGGCTTTGGACAATTAAAATATCGATTTTCAGCATGTTTTTAACCTATATTTTGACAAAATTCTAGCACTGAGTAGGCATGTACAGATCGCTTCTGAGACCCAAAAATATCGAATTTTCGGGTGTTTTGAGGTTGAATTTGGGATATAAACGGGTACAGAAGATGCATGCACATATCGACTTTTGGGCACCTAAAAGATCGATTTTCAGTATGTTTTTGGCCTGTATTTTGAAAATACTCTAACACGGAGTAGGCATGTACAGTTCGCTTCTGGGACCCCAAAATATCGAATTTTCGGGTGTTTTGGGCCTGAATTTGAGATATCGACTTTGGGCACCTAAAATATCGATTTTTACCATGTTTTGGGCCTATATTTTGAAAATATTCTAGGACTACGTAGGCATGTACAGATCACTTCTGGGAACCAAAAATATCGAATTTTTGGGTGTTTTGAGGTTGAATTTGGAATATAAACGGGTGCAGAAGATGCATACACATATTGACTTTGGTCACCTAAAATATCGATTTTCAGCTTGTTTTGGGCCTGTATTTTGAAAATACTCTAACACGGAGTAGGCAAGTACAGATCGCTACTGGGACCCCAAAATATCGAATTTTCGGGTGTTTGGAGCCTGAATTTGAGATATAAACGATTACAGAAGATGCATGCACATATTGACTTTGGGCACCTAAAATATCGATTTTCAGCATGTTTTGGGCCTGCATCTAAGTAGGCATGTACAGATCGCTTCTGGGACCAAAAATTATCGAATTTTCGATTGTTTTGAGGTTGAATTTGAGATATACACGAGTGCAGAAGATGCATGCACATGTTGACTTTGGGCACCTAAAATATCGATTTTCAGCTTGTTTTCGGCTTGTAATTTGAAAATACTCTAACACGGAGTAGGCAAGTACAGATCGCTACTGGGACCCCAAAATATCGAATTTTCGGGTGTTTTGTGCCTGAATTTGAGATATCGACTTTGGGCACCTAAAATATTGATTTTTAGCATGTTTTGGGCCTATATTTTGAAAATATTCTAGTAATAAGTAGGCATGTACAGATCACTTCTTTGACCCCAAAATATCGAATTTTCGGGTATTTTGAGCCTGAATTTGAGATATAAACGGGTACAGATAATACATGCAAATATCGACTTTGGGGCACCAAAAATATCGATTTTGAGCATGTTTTGGGTCTTTATCCTAAAACATTCTAACTAGGAGTAGGGATGTACAGATTGCTTCTGGGACCCCAAAATATCGAATTTTCGGGTGTTTTGAGGTTGAATTTGGGATATAAACGGGTACAGAAGATGCCTGCACATATCGACTTTTGGGCAGCTAAAAGATCGATTTTCAGTATGTTTTTGGTCCTGTATTTTGAAAATACTCTAACACGGAGTAGGCATGTACAGTTCGCTTCTGGGACTCCAAAATATCGAATTTTCTGGTGTTTTGGGCCTGAATTTTAGATATCGACTTTGGGCACCTAAAATATCGATTTTTAGCATGTTTTGGGCCTATATTTTGAAAATATTTTTGCACTAAGTAGGCATGTACAGATCACTTTTGGGACCCGAAAATATCGAATTTTCGGGTGTTTTGAGCCTGAATTTGAGATATAAACGGGTACAGATGATGCATGCACATATCGACTTTGGACACTTAAAATATCGATTTTCAGCATGTTTTGGGCCTGCATCTGAGTAGGCAAGTACAGATCGCTTCTGGGATCCAAAAATATCGAATTTTCGGGTGTTTTGAGGTTGAATTTAGGATATAAACGGGTACAGAAGATGTATGCACATATCGACTTTGGACATTTAAAATATCGATTTTTAGCATGATTTGAGCCTATATTTTGAAAACATTCTAGCACTGACTATACATGTACAGATGCTTCAGGGACCCAAAATTATCGAATTTTCGATTGTTTTGAGGTTGAATTTGAGATATAAACGGATGCAGAAAATGCATGCACATGTTGACATTGGGCACCTAAAATATCGATTTTCAGCTTGTTTTGGGCTTGTATTTTGAAAATACTCTAACACGGAGTAGGCAAGTACAGATTGCTTCTGGGACCCGAAAATATAGATTTTTCGGGTGTTTGGAGCGTGAATTTCAGATATAAACGGGTACAGAAGATGCATGCACATATCGACTTTTGGGCACCTAAAAGATCGATTTTAAGTATGTTTTGGGCCTGTATTTTGAAAATTCTCTAACACGGAGTAAGCATGTACAGTTCGCTTCTGGGACCCCAAAATATCGAATTTTCGGGTGTTTTGGGCCTGAATTTAAGATATCGACTTTGGGCACCTAAAATATCGATTTTTAGCATGTTTTTGGCCTATATTTTGAAAATATTCTTGCACTAAGTAGGCATGTACAGATCACTTCTGGGACCCCAAAATATCGAATTTTCGGGTGTTTTGAGCCTGAATTTGAGATATAAACGGATACAGAAGATGAATGCACATATCGACTTTTGGGCACCTAAAATATCGATTTTGAGCATGTTTTGGGTCTGTATCTTGAAAACATTCTAACTAGGAGTAGGGATGTACAGATCGCTTCTGGGAGACAAAAATATCGAATTTTCGGGTGTTTTGTGCCTGAATTTGAGATATAAACGGGTACAGAAGATGCATGCACATATTGACTTTGGACACTTAAAATATCGATTTTTAGCATGTTTTGAGCCTATATTTTGAAAACATTCTAGCACTGACTAGACATGTACAGATCGCTTCTGGGACCCAAAATTATCGAATTTTCGGGTGTTTTGAGGTTGAATTTGAGATATAAACGAGTGCAGAAGATACATACACATGTTGACTTTGGGCACCTAAAATATCGATTTTTAGCATGTTTTTGGCCTGCATCTGAGTAGGCATGTACAGATCGCTTCTGGGACCCCAAAATATCGAATTTTCAGGTGTTTTGAGTCTGAATTTGAGATATAAACGGGTACAGAAGATGCATGCACATATTGACTTTGGACACTTAAAATATCGATTTTTAGCATGTTTTGAGCCTATATTTTGAAAACATTCTAGCACTGACTAGACATGTACAGATCGCTTCTGGGACCCAAAATTATCGAATTTTCGGGTGTTTTGTGGTTGAATTTGAGATATAAACGAGTGCAGAAGATGCATACACATGTTGACTTTGGTCACCTATAATATCGATTTTCAGCTTGTTTTGGGCCTGCTTCTGAGTAGGCATGTACAGATCGCTTCTGGGACCCCAAAATATCAATTTTTCAGGTGTTTTGAGGCTGAATTTGAGATATAAACGGGTACAGAAGATGCATGCACATATCGACATTTGGGCACCTAAAAGATCGATTTTCAGTATGTTTTGGGCCTGTATTTTTTGAAAATACTCTAACACGGAGTAGGCATGTACAGTTCGCTTCTGGGACCCCAAAATATCGAATTTTCGGGTGTTTTGGGCCTGAATTTGAGATATCGACTTTGGGCACTTAAAATATCGATTTTTAGCATGTTTTGGGCCTATATTTTGAAAATATTCTAGCACTAAGTAGGCATGTACAGATTACTTCTGGGATCCCAAAATATCGAATTTTCGGGTGTTTTGAGCCTGAATTTGAGATATAAACGGGTATAGATGATGCATGCACATATCGACTTTGGACACTTAAAATATCGATTTTCAGCATGTTTTGGGCCTGTATTTTGAAAATACTCTAACCAGTAGTAGGCATGTACAGATCGCTTCTGGGACCCCAAAATATCGAATTTTAGGGTGTTTTGAGCCTGAATTTATGATATAAACGGGTACAGAAGATGCATGCACATATCGACTTTGGACACTTAAAATATCGATTTTTAGCATGTTTTGAACATATATTTTTAAAACATTCTAGCACTGACTAAACATGTACAGATCGTTTCTGGGACCCAAAATTATCGAATTTTCTGGTGTTTTGAGGTTGAATTTGAGATATAAACGAGTACAGAAGATGCATGCACATATCGACTTTTGGGCACCTAAAATATCGATTTTGAGTATGTTTTCGGCCTGTATTTTGAAAATACTCTAACACGGAGTATGCATGTACAGTTCGTTCCTGGGACCCCAAAATATCGAATTTTCGGGTGTTTTGGGCCTGAATTTGAGATATCGACTTTGGGCACCTAAAATATCGATTTTTTGCATGTTTTGGGCCTATATTTTGAAAATATTCTAGTAATAAGTAGGCATGTACAGATCACTTCTGGGACCCCAAAATATCGAATTTTCGGGTGTTTTGAGACTGAATTTGAGATATAAACGGATACAGAAGATGCATGCACATATCGACTTTTGGGCACCTAAAATATCGATTTTGAGCATGTTTTGGGTCTGTATCTTGAAAACATTCTAACTAGGAGTAGGGATGTACAGATCGCTTCTGGGACCCCAAAATATCAAATTTTCGGGTGTTTTGTGCCTGAATTTGAGATATAAACGGGTACAGAAGATGCATGCACATATTGACTTTGGACACTTAAAATATCGATTTTTAGCATGTTTTGAGCCTATATTTTGAAAACATTCTAGCACTGACTAGACATGTACAGTTCGCTTCTGGGACCCAAAATTATCGAATTTTCGGGTGTTTTGAGGTTGAATTTGAGATATAAACGAGTGCAGAAGATGCATACACATGTTGACTTTGGGCACCTAAAATATCGATTTTTAGCATGTTTTTGGCCTGCATCTGAGTAGGCATGTACAGATCGCTTCTGAGACCCCAAAATATCGATTTTTCGGGTGTTTGGAGCCTGAATTTGAGATATAAACGGGTACAGAAGATGCATGCACATATCGACTTTTGGGCACCTAAAAGATCGATTTTCAGTATGTTTTGGGCCTGTATTTTGAAAATTCTCTAACATGGAGTAGGCATGTACAGTTCGCTTCTGGGACCCCAAAATATCGAATTTTCGGGTGTTTTGGGCCTGAATTTGAGATATCGACTTTGGGCACCTAAAATATCGATTTTTAGCATGTTTTTGGCCTATATTTTGAAAATATTCTTGCACTAAGTAGGCATGTACAGATCACTTCTAGGACCCCAAAATATCGAATTTTCGGGTGTTTTGAGCCTGAATTTGAGATATAAACGGGTACAGATGATGCATGCACATATCGACTTTGGACACTTAAAATATCGATTTTCAACATGTTTTGGGCCTGTATTTTGAAAATACTCTAACCAGGAGTAGGCATGTACAGATCGCTTCTGGGACCCCAAAATATCGAATTTTAGGGTGTTTTGAGCCTGAATTTATGATATAAACGGGTACAGAAGATGCATGCACATATCGACTTTGGACACTTAAAATATCGATTTTTAGCATGTTTTGAGCCCATATTTTTAAAACATTCTAGCACTGACTAAACATGTACAGATCGTTTCTGGGACCCAAAATTATCGAATTTTCGGGTGTTTTGAGGTTGAATTTGAGATATAAACGGGTACAGAAGATGCATGCACATATCGACTTTTGGGCACCTAAAAGATCGATTTCAGCTTTTTTAGGCTTGTATTTTGAAAATACTCTAACACGGAGTAGGCAAGTACAGATCGCTTCTGGGACCCCAAAATATCGAATTTTCGGGTGTTTGAAGCCTGAATTTGAGATATAAACGGGTACAGAAGATGCATGCACATATCGACTTTTGGGCACCTAAAATATCGATTTTCAGTATGTTTTGGGCCTGTATTTTTAAAATACTCTAACACGGAGTATGCATGTACAGTTCGTTCCTGGGACCCCAAAATATCGAATTTTCGGGTGTTTTGGGCCTGAATTTGAGATATCGACTTTGGGCACCTAAAATATCGATTTTAGCATGTTTTGGGCCTATATTTTGAAAATATTCTAGTAATAAGTAGGCATGTACAGATCACTTCTGGGACCCCAAAATATCGAATTTTCGGGTGTTTTGAGCCTGAATTTGAGATATAAACGGATACAGAAGATGCATGCACATATCGACTTTTGAGCACCTAAAATATCGATTTTGAGCATGTTTTGGGTCTGTATCTTGAAAACATTCTAACTAGGAGTAGGGATGTACAGATCGCTTCAGGGACCCAAAAATATCGAATTTTCGGGTGTTTTGTGCCTGAATTTGAGATATAAACGGGTACAGAAGATGCACGCACATATTGACTTTGGACACTTAAAATATCGATTTTTAGCATGTTTTTGGCCTGCATCTGAGTAGGAATGTACAGATCGCTTCTGGGACCCCAAAATATCGATTTTTCGGGTGTTTGGAGCCTGAATTTGAGATATAAACGGGTACAGAAGATGCATGCACATATCGACTTTTGGGCACCTAAAAGATCGATTTTCAGTATGTTTTGGGCCTGTATTTTGAAAATTCTCTAACACGGAGTAGGCATGTACAGTTCGCTCCTGGGACCCCAAAATATCGAATTTTCGGGTGTTTTGGGCCTGAATTTGAGATATCGACTTTGGGCACCTAAAATATCGATTTTTAGCATGTTTTTGGCCTATATTTTGAAAATATTCTTGCACTAAGTAGGCATGTACAGATCACTTCTGGGACCCCAAAATATCGAATTTTCGGGTGTTTTGAGCCTGAATTTGAGATATAAACGGATACAGAAGATGCATGCACATATCGACTTTTGGGCACCTAAAATATCGATTTTGAGCATGTTTTGGGTCTGTATCTTGAAAACATTTTAACTAGGAGTAGGGATGTACAGATCGCTTCTGGGACCCAAAAATATCGAATTTTCGGGTGTTTTGAGCATGAATTTGAGATATAAACGGGTACAGAAGATGCATGCACATATTGACTTTGGACACTTAAAATATCGATTTTTAGCATGTTTTGAGCCTATATTTTGAAAACATTCTAGCACTGACTAGACATGTACAGATCGCTTCTGGGACCCAAAATTATCGAATTTTCAGGTGTTTTGAGGTTGAATTTGAGATATAAACGAGTGCAGAAGATGCATACACATGTTGACTTTGGGCACCTAAAATATCGATTTTTAGCATGTTTTTGGCCTGCATCTGAGTAGGCATGTACAGATCGCTTCTGGGACCCCAAAATATCGATTTTTCGGGTGTTTGGAGCCTGAATTTGAGATATAAACGGGTACAGAAGATGCATGCACATATCGACTTTTGGGCACCTAAAAGATCGATTTTCAGTTTGTTTTAGGCTTGTATTTTGAAAATTCTCTAACACGGAGTAGGCATGTACAGTTCGCTTCTGGGACCCCAAAATATCGAATTTTCGGGTGTTTTGGGCCTGAATTTGAGATATCGACTTTGGGCACCTAAAATATCGATTTTTAGCATGTTTTTGGCCTATATTTTGAAAATATTCTTGCACTAAGTAGGCATGTACAGATCACTTCTGGGACCACAAAATATCGAATTTTCGGGAGTTTTGAGCCTGAATTTGAGATATAAACGGATACAGAAGATGCATGCACATATCGACTTTTGGGCACCTAAAATATCGATTTTGAGCATGTTTTGGGTCTGTATCTTGAAAACATTCTAACTAGGAGTAGGGATGTACAGATCGCTTCTGGGAGACAAAAATATCGAATTTTCGGGTGTTTTGTGCCTGAATTTGAGATATAAACGGGTACAGAAGATGCATGCACATATTGACTTTGGACACTTAAAATATCGATTTTTAGCATGTTTTGAGCCTATATTTTGAAAACATTCTAGCACTGACTAGACATGTACAGATCGCTTCTGGGACCCAAAATTATCGAATTTTCGGGTGTTTTGAGGTTGAATTTGAGATATAAACGAGTGCAGAAGATGCATACACATGTTGACTTTGGGCACCTAAAATATCGATTTTTAGCATGTTTTTTGCCTGCATCTGAGTAAGCATGTACAGATCGCTTCTGGGACCCCAAAATATCGATTTTTAGGGTGTTTGGAGCCTGAATTTGAGATATAAACGGGTACAGAAGATGCATGCACATATCGACTTTTGGGCACCTAAAAGATCGATTTTCAGTATGTTTTGGGCCTGTATTTTGAAAATTCTCTAACATGGAGTAGGCATGTACAGTTCGCTTCTGGGACCCCAAAATATCGAATTTTCGGGTGTTTTGGTCCTGAATTTGAGATATCGACTTTGGGCACCTAAAATATCGATTTTTAGCATGTTTTTGGCCTATATTTTGAAAATATTCTTGCACTAAGTAGGCATGTACAGATCACTTCTGGGACCCCAAAATATCGAATTTTCGGGTGTTTTGAGCCTGAATTTGAGATATAAACGGGTACAGATGATGCATGCACATATCGACTTTGAACACTTAAAATATCGATTTTCAACATGTTTTGGGCCTGTATTTTGAAAATACTCTAACCAGGAGTAGGCATGTACAGATCGCTTCTGGGACCCCAAAATATCGAATTTTAGGGTGTTTTGAGCCTGAATTTAAGATATAAACGGGTACAGAAGATGCATGCACATATCGACTTTGGACACTTAAAATATCGATTTTTAGCATGTTTTGAGCCTATATTTTTAAAACATTCTAGCACTGACTAAACATGTACAGATCGTTTCTGGGACCCAAAATTATCGAATTTTCGGGTGTTTTGAGGTTGAATTTGAGATATAAACGAGTAAAGAAGATGCATGCACATGTTGACTTTGGGCACCTAAAATATCGATTTCAGCTTTTTTAGGCTTGTATTTTGAAAATACTCTAACACGGAGTAGGCAAGTACAGATCGCTTCTGGGACCCCAAAATATCGAATTTTCGGGTGTTTGAAGCCTGAATTTGAGATATAAACGGGTACAGAAGATGCATGCACATATCGACTTTTGGGCACCTAAAATATCGATTTTCAGTATGTTTTGGGCCTGTATTTTTAAAATACTCTAACACGGAGTATGCATGTACAGTTCGTTCCTGGGACCCCAAAATATCGAATTTTCGGGTGTTTTGGGCCTGAATTTGATATATCGACTTTGGGCACCTAAAATATCGATTTTTAGCATGTTTTGGGCCTATATTTTGAAAATATTCTAGTAATAAGTAGGCATGTACAGATCACTTCTGGGACCCCAAAATATCGAATTTTCGGGTGTTTTGAGCCTGAATTTGAGATATAAACGGATACAGAAGATGCATGCACATATCGACTTTTGAGCACCTAAAATATCGATTTTGAGCATGTTTTGGGTCTGTATCTTGAAAACATTCTAACTAGGAGTAGGGATGTACAGATCGCTTCAGGGACCCAAAAATATCGAATTTTCGGGTGTTTTGTGCCTGAATTTGAGATATAAACGGGTACAGAAGATGCACGCACATATTGACTTTGGACACTTAAAATATCGATTTTTAGCATGTTTTTGGCCTGCATCTGAGTAGGCATGTACAGATCGCTTCTGGGACCCCAAAATATCGATTTTTCGGGTGTTTGGAGCCTGAATTTGAGATATAAACGGGTACAGAAGATGCATGCACATATCGACTTTTGGGCACCTAAAAGATCGATTTTCAGTATGTTTTGGGCCTGTATTTTGAAAATTCTCTAACACGGAGTAGGCATGTACAGTTCGCTCCTGGGACCCCAAAATATCGAATTTTCGGGTGTTTTGGGCCTGAATTTGAGATATCGACTTTGGGCACCTAAAATATCGATTTTTAGCATGTTTTTGGCCTATATTTTGAAAATATTCTTGCACTAAGTAGGCATGTACAGATCACTTCTGGGACCCCAAAATATCGAGTTTTCGGGTGTTTTGAGCCTGAATTTGAGATATAAACGAATACAGAAGATGCATGCACATATCGACTTTTGGGCACCTAAAATATCGATTTTGAGCATGTTTTGGGTCTGTATCTTGAAAACATTTTAACTAGGAGTAGGGATGTACAGATCGCTTCTGGGACCCAAAAATATCGAATTTTCGGGTGTTTTGAGCATGAATTTGAGATATAAACGGGTACAGAAGATGCATGCACATATTGACTTTGGACACTTAAAATATCGATTTTTAGCATGTTTTGAGCCTATATTTTGAAAACATTCTAGCACTGACTAGACATGTACAGATCGCTTCTGGGACCCAAAATTATCGAATTTTCGGGTGTTTTGAGGTTGAATTTGAGATATAAACGAGTGCAGAAGATGCATACACATGTTGACTTTGGGCACCTAAAATATCGATTTTTAGCATGTTTTTGGCCTGCATCTGAGTAGGCATGTACAGATCGCTTCTGGGACCCCAAAATATCGAATTTTCAGGTGTTTTGAGCCTGAATTTGAGATATAAACGGGTACAGAAGATGCATGCACATATTGACTTTGGACACTTAAAATATCGATTTTTAGCATGTTTTGAGCCTATATTTTGAAAACATTCTAGCACTGACTAGACATGTACAGATCGCTTCTGGGACCCAAAATTATCGAATTTTCGAGTGTTTTCCGGTTCAATTTGAGATATAAACGAGTGCAGAAGATGCATACACATGTTGACTTTGGTCACCTATAATATCGATTTTCAGCATGTTTTGGGCCTGCTTCTGAGTAGGCATGTACAGATCGCTTCTGGGACCCCAAAATATCGAATTTTCAGGTGTTTGGAGCCAGAATTTGAGATATAAACGGGTACAGAAGATGCATGCACATATCGACTTTTGGGCACCCAAAAGATCGATTTTCAGTATGTTTTGGGCCTGTATTTTGAAAATACTCTAACATAAAGTAGGCATGTACAGTTCGCTTCTGGGACCCCAAAATATCGAATTTTCGGGTGTTTTAGGCCTGAATTTGAGATATCGACTTTGAGCACCTAAAATATCGATTTTTAGCATGTTTTGGGCCTATATTTCGAAAATATTCTAGCACAAAGTAGGCATGTACAGATCACTTCTAGGACCCCAAAATACCGAATTTTCGGGTGTTTTGAGCCTGAATTTGAGATATAAACGGGTACAGAAGATGCATGCATATATCGACTTTGGACACTTAAAATATCGATTTTTAGCATGTTTTGGGCCTGTACTTTTAAAATACTCTAACCAGGAGTGTGCATGTACAGATCGCTTCTGGGACTCAAAAATATCGAATTTTCGGGTGTTTTGAGCTTGAATTGGAGGTATAAACGGGTACAGAAGATGCATGCACATATCGACTTTGGACACTTAAAATATCGATTTTTAGCATGTTTTGAGCCTATATTTTGAAAACATTCTAGCACTAACTAGACATGTACAGATCGCTTCTGGAACCCAAAATAATCGAATTTTCGGGTGTTTTGAGGTTGAATTTGAGATATAAACGATTGCAGAAGATGCATGCACATGTTGTCTTTGGGCACCTAAAATATCGATTTCAGCTTTTTTAGGCTTGTATTTTTAAAAATACTCTAACACGGAGTAGGCAAGTACAGATCGCTTCTGGGACCCCAAAATATCGAATTTTCGGGTGTTCGGAGCCTGAATTTGAGATAAAAACGGGTTCAGAAGATGCAAGCATATATCGACTTTTGGGCACCTAAAAGATCGATTTTCAGTATGTTTTGGGCCTGTATTTTGAAAATACTCTAACACGGAGTAGGCATGTACAGTTCGCTTCTGGGACCCCAAAATATCGAATTTTCGGGTGTTTTGGGCCTGAATTAGAGATATCGACTTTGGGCACCTAAAATATCGATTTTTAGCATGTTTTGGGCATATATTTTGAAAATATTCCAGCACTAAGTAGGCATGTACAGATCACTTCTGTGACCCCAAAATACCGAATATTCGGGTGTTTTGAGCCTGAATTTGAGATATAAACGGATACAGAAGATGCATGCACATATCGACTTTTGGGCACCTAAAAGATCGATTTTCAGTATGTTTTGGACCAGTATTTTGAAAATATACTAACACGGAGTAGGCATATACAGTTCGCTTTTGGGACCCCAAAATATCGAATTTTCGGGTGTTTTGAGCCTTAATTTGAGATATAAACGGGTACTGATGATTCATGCACATATCGACTTTGGACACTTAAAATATCGATTTTTAGCATGTTTTGAGCCTATATTTTGAAAACATTCTAGCACTGACTAGACATGTACAGATCGCTTCTGGGACCCAAAATTATCGCATTTTCGGGTGTTTTGAGTTTGAATTTGAGATATAAACGAGTGCAGAAGATGCATACACATGTTGACTTTGGGCACCTAAAATATCGATTTTTAGCATGTTTTTGGCCTGCATCTGAGTAGGCATGTACAGATCGCTTCTGGGACCCCAAAATATCGAATTTTCGGGTGTTTGGAGCCTGAATTTGAGATATAAACGGGTACAGAAGATGCATGCACATATCGACTTTTGGGCACCTAAAAGATCGATTTTCAGTATGTTTTGGGCCTGTATTTTGAAAATTCTCTAACATGGAGTAGGCATGTACAGTTCGCTTCTAGAACCCCAAAATATCGAATTTTAGGGTGTTTTGGGCCTGAATTTGAGATATCGACTTTGGGCACCTAAAATATCGATTTTTAGCATGTTTTTGGCCTATATTTTGAAAATATTCTTGCACTAAGTAGGCATGTACAGATCACTTCTGGGACCCCAAAATATCGAATTTTCGGGTGTTTTGAGCCTGAATTTGAGATATAAACGGGTACAGATGATGCATGCACATATCGACTTTGGACACTTAAAATATCGATTTTCAGCATGTTTTTGGCCTGTATTTTGAAAATACTCTAACCAGGAGTAGGCATGTACAGATCGCTTCTGGGACCCCAAAATATCGAATTTTAGGGTGTTTTGAGCCTGAATTTAAGATATAAACGGGTACAGAAGATGCATGCACATATCGACTTTGGACACTTAAAATATCGATTTTTAGCATGTTTTGAGCCTATATTTTTAAAACATTCTAGCACTGACTAAACATGTACAGATCGTTTCTGGGACCCAAAATTATCGAATTTTCGGGTGTTTTGAGGTTGAATTTGAGATATAAACGAGTAAAGAAGATGCATGCACATGTTGACTTTGGGCACCTAAAATATCGATTTCAGCTTTTTTAGGCTTGTATTTTGAAAATACTCTAACACGGAGTAGGCAAGTACAGATCGCTTCTGGGACCCCAAAATATCGAATTTTCGGGTATTTGGAGCCTGAATTTGAGATATAAACGGGTACAGAAGATGCATGCACATATCGACTTTTGGGCACCTAAAATATCGATTTTCAGTATGTTTTGGGCCTGTATTTTGAAAATACTCTAACACGGAGTATGCATGTACAGTTCGTTCCTGGGACCCCAAAATATCGAATTTTCGGGTGTTTTGGGCCTGAATTTGAGATATCGACTTTGGGCACCTAAAATATCGATTTTTAGCATGTTTTGGGCCTATATTTTGAAAATATTCTAGTAATAAGTAGGCATGTACAGATCACTTCTGGGACCCCAAAATATCGAATTTTCGGGTGTTTTGAGCCTGAATTTGAGATATAAACGGATACAGAAGATGCATGCACATATCGACTTTTGGGCACCTAAAATATCGATTTTGAGCATGTTTTGGGTCTGTATCTTGAAAACATTCTAACTAGGAGTAGGGATGTACAGATCGCTTCAGGGACCCAAAAATATCGAATTTTCGGGTGTTTTGTGCCTGAATTTGAGATATAAACGGGTACAGAAGATGCATGCACATATTGACTTTGGACACTTAAAATATCGATTTTTAGCATGTTTTTGGCCTGCATCTGAGTAGGCATGTACAGATCGCTTCTGGGACCCCAAAATATCGATTTTTCGGGTGTTTGGAGCCTGAATTTGAGATATAAACGGGTACAGAAGATGCATGCACATATCGACTTTTGTTCACCTAAAAGATCGATTTTCAGTATGTTTTGGGCCTGTATTTTGAAAATTCTCTAACACGGAGTAGGCATGTACAGTTCGCTCCTGGGACCCCAAAATATCGAATTTTCGGGTGTTTTGGGCCTGAATTTGAGATATCGACTTTGGGCACCTAAAATATCGATTTTTAGCATGTTTTTGGCCTATATTTTGAAAATATTCTTGCACTAAGTAGGCATGTACAGATCACTTCTGGGACCCCAAAATATCGAATTTTCGGGTGTTTTGAGCCTGAATTTGAGATATAAACGGGTACAGATGATGCATGCACATATCGACTTTGGACACTTAAAATATCGATTTTCAGCATGTTTTTGGCCTGTATTTTGAAAATACTCTAACCAGGAGTAGGCATGTACAGATCGCTTCTGGGACCCCAAAATATCGAATTTTAGGGTGTTTTGAGCCTGAATTTAAGATATAAACGGGTACAGAAGATGCATGCACATATCGACTTTGGACACTTAAAATATCGATTTTTAGCATGTTTTGAGCCTATATTTTTAAAACATTCTAGCACTGACTAAACATGTACAGATCGTTTCTGGGACCCAAAATTATTGAATTTTCTGGTGTTTTGAGGTTGAATTTGAGATATAAACGAGTAAAGAAGATGCATGCACATGTTGACTTTGGGCACCTAAAATATCGATTTCAGCTTTTTTAGGCTTGTATTTTGAAAATACTCTAACACGGAGTAGGCAAGTACAGATCGCTTCTGGGACCCCAAAATATCGAATTTTCGGGTATTTGGAGCCTGAATTTGAGATATAAACGGGTACAGAAGATGCATGCACATATCGACTTTTGGGCACCTAAAATATCGATTTTCAGTATGTTTTGGGCCTGTATTTTGAAAATACTCTAACACGGAGTATGCATGTACAGTTCGTTCCTGGGACCCCAAAATATCGAATTTTCGGGTGTTTTGGGCCTGAATTTGAGATATCGACTTTGGGCACCTAAAATATCGATTTTTAGCATGTTTTGGGCCTATATTTTGAAAATATTCTAGTAATAAGTAGGCATGTACAGATCACTTCTGGGACCCCAAAATATCGAATTTTCGGGTGTTTTGAGCCTGAATTTGAGATATAAACGGATACAGAAGATGCATGCACATATCGACTTTTGGGCACCTAAAATATCGATTTTGAGCATGTTTTGGGTCTGTATCTTGAAAACATTCTAACTAGGAGTAGGGATGTACAGATCGCTTCAGGGACCCAAAAATATCGAATTTTCGGGTGTTTTGTGCCTGAATTTGAGATATAAACGGGTACAGAAGATGCATGCACATATTGACTTTGGACACTTAAAATATCGATTTTTAGCATGTTTTTGGCCTGCATCTGAGTAGGCATGTACAGATCGCTTCTGGGACCCCAAAATATCGATTTTTCGGGTGTTTGGAGCCTGAATTTGAGATATAAACGGGTACAGAAGATGCATGCACATATCGACTTTTGTTCACCTAAAAGATCGATTTTCAGTATGTTTTGGGCCTGTATTTTGAAAATTCTCTAACACGGAGTAGGCATGTACAGTTCGCTCCTGGGACCCCAAAATATCGAATTTTCGGGTGTTTTGGGCCTGAATTTGAGATATCGACTTTGGGCACCTAAAATATCGATTTTTAGCATGTTTTTGGCCTATATTTTGAAAATATTCTTGCACTAAGTAGGCATGTACAGATCACTTCTGGGACCCCAAAATATCGAATTTTCGGGTGTTTTGAGCCTGAATTTGAGATATAAACGGATACAGAAGATGCATGCACATATCGACTTTTGGGCACCTAAAATATCGATTTTGAGCATGTTTTGGGTCTGTATCTTGAAAACATTTTAACTAGGAGTAGGGATGTACAGATCGCTTCTGGGACCCAAAAATATCGAATTTTCGGGTGTTTTGAGCCTGAATTTGAGATATAAACGGGTACAGAAGATGCATGCACATATTGACTTTGGACACTTAAAATATCGATTTTTAGCATGTTTTGAGCCTATATTTTGAAAACATTCTAGCACTGACTAGACATGTACAGATCGCTTTTGGGACCCAAAATTATCGAATTTTCGGGTGTTTTGAGGTTGAATTTGAGATATAAACGAGTGCAGAAGATGCATACACATGTTGACTTTGGGCACCTAAAATATCGATTTTTAGCATGTTTTTGGCCTGCATCTGAGTATGCATGTACAGATCGCTTCTGGGACCCCAAAATATCGAATTTTCAGGTGTTTTGAGCCTGAATTTGAGATATAAACGGGTACAGAAGATGCATGCACATATTGACTTTGGACACTTAAAATATCGATTTTTAGCATGTTTTGAGCCTATATTTTGAAAACATTCTAGCACTGACTAGACATGTACAGATCGCTTCTGGGACCCAAAATTATCGAATTTTCGGGTGTTTTGCGGTTCAATTTGAGATATAAACGAGTGCAGAAGATGCATACACATGTTGACTTTGGTCACCTATAATATCGATTTTCAGCATGTTTTGGGCCTGCTTCTGAGTAGGCATGTACAGATCGCTTCTGGGACCGAAAAAAATATCGAATTTTCAGGTGTTTGGAGACAGAATTTGAGATATAAACGGGTACAGAATATGCATGCACATATCGACTTTTGGGCACCCAAAAGATCGATTTTCAGTATGTTTTGGGCCTGTATTTTGAATATACTCTAACACGGAGTAGGCATGTACAGTTCGCTTCTGGGACCCCAAAATATCGAATTTTCGGGTGTTTTAGGCCTGAATTTGAGATATCGACTTTGAGCACCTAAAATATCGATTTTTAGCATGTTTTGGGCCTATATTTCGAAAATAATCTAGCACTAAGTAGGCATGTACAGATCACTTCTAGGACCCCAAAATACCGAATTTTCGGGTGTTTTGAGCCTGAATTTGAGATATAAACGGGTACAGAAGATGCATGCATATATCGACTTTGGACACTTAAAATATCGATTTTTAGCATGTTTTGGGCCTGTACTTTTAAAATACTCTAACCAGGAGTATGCATGTACAGATCGATTCTGGGACTCAAAAATATCGAATTTTCGGGTGTTTTGAGGTTGAATTTGAGATATAAACGATTGCAGAAGATGCATGCACATGTTGTCTTTGGGCACCTAAAATATCGATTTCAGCTTTTTTAGGCTTATATTTTTAAAAATACTCTAACACGGAGTAGGCAAGTACAGATCGCTTCTGGGACCCCAAAATATCGAATTTTCGGGTGTTCGGAGCCTGAATTTGAGATAAAAACGGGTTCAGAAGATGCAAGCATATATCGACTTTTGGGCACCTAAAAGATCGATTTTCAGTATGTTTTGGGCCTGTATTTTGAAAATACTCTAACACGGAGTAGGCATGTACAGTTCGCTTCTGGGACCCCAAAATATCGAATTTTCGGGTGTTTTGAGCCTGAATTAGAGATATCGACTTAGGGCACCTAAAATATCGATTTTTAGCATGTTTTGGGCCTATATTTTGAAAATATTCCAGCACTAAGTAGGCATGTACAGATCACTTCTGGGACCCCAAAATACCGAATATTCGGGTGTTTTGAGCCTGAATTTGAGATATAAACGGGTACAGAAGATGCATGCACATATCGACTTTTGTGCACCTAAAAGATCGATTTTCAGTATGTTTTGGACCAGTATTTTGAAAATATACTAACACGGAGTAGGCATGTACAGTTCGCTTCTGGGACCCCAAAATATCGAATTTTCAGGTGTTTGGAGCCAGAATTTGAGATATAAACGGGTACAGAAGATGCATGCACATATCGACTTTTGGGCACCCAAAAGATCGATTTTTAGTATGTTTTGGGCCTGTATTTTGAAAATACTCTAACACGGAGTAGGCATGTACAGTTCGCTTCTGGGACCCCAAAATATCGAAATTTCGGGTGTTTTAGGCCTGAATTTGAGATATCGACTTTGAGCACCTAAAATATCGATTTTTAGCATGTTTTGGGACTATATTTCGAAAATATTCTAGCACTAAGTAGGCATGTACAGATCACTTCTAGGACCCCAAAATACCGAATTTTCGGGTGTTTTGAGCCTGAATTTGAGATAAAACCGGGTACAGAAGATGCAAGCACATATCGACTTTTGGGCACCTAAAAGATCGATTTTCAGTATGTTTTGGGCTTGTATTTTGAAAATACTCTAACACGGAGTAGGCATGTACAGTTCGCTTTTGGGACCCCAAAATATCGAATTTTCGGGTGGTTTGGGCCTGAATTTGAGATATAAACGGGTACAGAAGATGCATGCACATATCGACTTTTAGGCACCTAAAAGATCGATTTTCAGTATGTTTTGGGCCAGTATTTTGAAAATATTCTAACACGGAGTAGGCATATACAGTTCGCTTTTGGGACCCCAAGATATCGAATTTTCGGGTGTTTCGAGCCTGAATTTGAGATATAAACGGGTACTGATGATTCATGCACATATCGACTTTGGACACTTAAAATATCGATTTTTAGCATGTTTTGAGCCTATATTTTGAAAAAATTCTAGCACTGATTAGAAAAGTACAGATCGCTTCTGGGACCCAAAATTATCGAATTTTCGGGTGTTTTGATGTTGAATTTGAGATATAAACGAGTGCAGAAGATGCATACACATGTTGACTTTGGGCACCTAAAATATCGATTTTCAGCATGTTTTGGGCCTGCATCTGAGTAGGCATGTACAGATCGCTTCTGGGATCCCAAAATATCGAATTTTCGGGTGTTTGGAGCCTGAATTTGAGATATAAACGGGTACAGAAGATGCTTGCACATATCGACTTTTGGGCACTTAAAAGATCGATTTTCAGAATGTTTTGGGCCTGTATTTTGAAAATACTCTAACACGGAGTAGGCATGTACAGTTCGCTTCTGGGACCCCAATATATCAAATTTTCGGGTGTTTTGGGCCTGAATTTGAGATATCGACTTTGGGCACCTAAAATATCGATTTTTAGCATGTTTTGGGCCTATATTTTGAAAATATTCTAGCACTAAGTAGGCATGTACAGTTCGCTTCTGGGACCCGAAAATATCGAATTTGCGAGTGTTTTGGGCCTGAATTTAAGATATCGACTTTGGGCACCTAAAATATTGATTTTTAGCATGTTTTGGTCCGATATTTTGAAAATATTCTAGCATTAAGTAGGCATGTACAGATCACTTCTGGGACCCCAAAATATCGAATTTCGGGGTGTTTGGAGCCTGAATTTGAGATATAAACGGGTACAGAAGATGCATGCACATATCGACTTTTGGGCACCTAAAATATCGATTTTGAGCATGTTTTGGGTCTGTATCTTGAAAACATTCTAACTAGGAGTAGGGATGTACAGATCGTTTCTAGGACACAAAAATACCGAATTTTCGGGTGTTTTGAGCATGAATTTGAGATATAAACGGGTACAGAAGATGCATGCACATATTGACTTTGGGCACCTAAAATATCGATTTTCAGCATGTTTAGGGCTTGTATTTTGAAAATACTCTAAGTAGGAGGAGGCATGTACAGATCGCTTCTGGGACCCCAAAATATCGAATTTTCGGGTGTTTTGGGCCTGAATTTGAGATATCGACTTTTGGCACCTAAAACATCGATTTTTAGCATGTTTTGGGCCTATATTTTAAAAATATTCTAGCACTAAGTAGGCACGTACAGATCACTTCTGGGACCCCAAAATATCGAATTTTCGGGTGTTTTGAGCCTGAATTAGATATATAAACGGGTACAGATGATGCATGCACATATCGACTTTGGATACTTTAAATTTCGATTTTTACCATGTTTTGAGCCTATATTTTGAAAAAATTCTAGCACTGAGTAGGCATGTACAGATCGCTTCTGGGACCCAATAATATAGAATTTTCTGGTGTTTTGAGGTTGAATTTGGGATATAAACGGGTACAGAAGATGCATGCACATATCGACTTTTGGGCACCTAAAAGATCGATTTTCAGTATGATTTGGGCCTGTATTTTGAAAGTACTCAAACACGGAGTAGGCATGTACAGTTCGCTTCTGGGATCCCAAATAAACGTATTTTCGGGTGTTTTGGGCCTTAATTTGAGATATCGACTTTGGGCACCTAAAATATCGATTTTTAGCATGTTTTGGGCCTATATTTTGAAAAAATTCTAGCACTAAGTAGGCATGTACAGATCACTTCTGGGACCCCAAAATATCGAATTTTCGGGTGTTTTGAGCCTGAATTTGAGATATAAACGGGTACAGAAGATGCATGCACATATCGACTTTTGGGCACCTAAAATATCGATTTTGAGCATGTTTTGGGTCTGTATCTTGAAAACATTCTAACTAGGAGTAGGGATGCACAGATATTTTCTAGGACCCAAAAATACCGAATTTTCGGGTGTTTTGAGCATGAATTTGAGATATAAACGGGTACAGAAGATGCATGCACATATTGACTTTGGACACTTAAAATATCGATTTTTTGCATGTTTTGAGCCTATATTTTGAAAACATTCTAGCACTGACTAGACATGTAAAGATCGCTTCTGGGACCCAAAATTATCGAATTTTCGGGTGTTTTGAGGTTGAATTTGAGATATAAACGAGTGCAGAAGATGCATGCACATGTTGACTTTGGCCACCTAAAATATCGATTTCAGCTTTTTTAGGCTTGTATTTTGAAAATACTCTAACACGGAGTAGGCAAGTACAGATCGCTTCTGGGATCACAAAATATCGAATTTTCGGGTGTGTGGAGCCTGAATTTGAGATATAAACGGGTACAGAAGATGCATGCACATATCGACTTTTGGGCACCTAAAGGATCGATTTTCAGTATGTTTTGGGCCTGTATTTTGAAAATACTCTAACACGGAGTAGGCATGTACAGTTCGCTTTTAGGACCCCAAAATATCGAATTTTCGGGTGTTTTGGGCCTGAATTTGAGATATCGACTTTGGGCACCTAAAATATCGATTTTTAGCATGTTTTGGGCCTATATTTTGAAAATATTCTAGCACTAAGTAGGCATATACAGATCACTTCTGGGACCCCAAAATATCGAATTTTCGGGTATTTTGAGCCTGAATTTGAGATATAAACGGGTACAGATGATATATGCAAATATCGACTTTTGGGCACCTAAAATATCGATTTTGAGCATGTTTTGGGTCTGTATCTTGAAAACATTCTAATTAGGGGTAGGGATGTACAGATCGCTTCTAGGACCCCAAAATATCAAATTTTCGGGTGTTTTGGGCCTGAATTTGAGATATCGACTTTGGGCACCTAAAATATCGATTTTTAGCATGTTTTGGGCCTATATTTTGAAAATATTCTAGCACTAAGTAGGCATATACAGATCACTTCTGGGACCCCAAAATATCAAATTTTCGGGTGTTTTGAGCCTGAATTTGAGATATAAACGGGTATAGATGATGCATGCACATATCGACTTTGGACACTTAAAATATCGATTTTTAGCATGTTTTAAGCCTATATTTTGAAAACATTCTAGCACTGAGTAGGCATGTACAGATCGCTTCTGGGAACCAAAAATATCGAATTTTCGGGTGTTTTGAGGTTGAATTTGGGATATAAACGGGTGCAGAAGATGCATACACATATTGACTTTGGTCACCTAAAATATCGATGTTCAGCTTGTTTTGGGCTTGTATTTTGAAAATACTCTAACACGGAGTAGGCAAGTACAGATCGCTTCTGGGACCCCAAAATATCGAATTTTCGGGTGTTTTAAGCCTGAATTTGAGATATAAACGGGTACAGAAGATGCATCCACATATCGACTTTTGGGCACCTAAAATATCGATTTTCAGTATGTTTTGGGCCTGTATATTGAAAATACTCTAACACGGAGTAGGCATGTACAGATCGCTTCTGGGACCCCAAAATATCGAATTTTTGGGTGTTTTGGGCCTGAATTTGAGATATCGACTTTGGGCAACTAAAATATCGATTTATAGCATGTTTTGGGTCTGTATCTTGAAAACATTCTAACTAGGAGTAGGGATGCACAGATCGTTTCTAGGACCCAAAAATACCGAATTTTCGGGTGTTTTGAGCATGAATTTGAGATATAAACGGGTACAGAAGATGCATGCACATATCGACTTTGGACACTTAAAATATCGATTTTTAGCATGTTTTAGGCCTATATTTTGAAAACATTCTAGCACTGACTTGACATGTACACATCGCCTTTGGGACCCCAAAATATCGAATTTTCGGGTGTTTGGAGCCTGAATTTGAGATATAAACGGGTACATAAGATGCATGCACATATCGACTTTTGGGCACCTAAAAGATCGATTTTCAGTATGTTTTGGGCCTGTATTTTGAAAATACTCTAACACGGAATAGGCATGTACAGTTCGCTTCTGGGACCCCAAAATATCGAATTTTCGAGTGTTTTGGGCCTCAATTTGAGATATCGACTTTGGGCACCTAAAATATCGATTTTAGCATGTTTTGGGCCTATATTTTGAAAATATTCTGGCACTAAGTAGGCATGCACAGATCACTTCTAGGACCCCAAAATATCGAATTTTCGGGTGTTTTGAGCCTGGATTTGAGATATAAACGGGTACAGATGATGCATGCACATATCGACTTTGGACACTTAAAAAATCGATTTTTAGCATGTTTTAAGCCAATATTTTGAAAACATTCTAACACTGAGTAGGCATGTACAGATCGCTTCTGGGAACCAAAAATATCGAATTTTCGGGTGTTTTGAGGTTGAATTTGGGATATAAACGGGTGAAGAAGATGCATATACATATTGACTTTGGTCAACTAAAATATCGATTTTCATCTTGTTTTGGGCTTGTATTTTGAAAATACTCTAACACGGAGTAGGCAAGTACAGATCGCTTCTGGGACCTAAAAATATCGAATTTTCGGGTGTTTTGAGCCTGAATTTGAGATATAAACGGGTACAGAAGATGCATGCACATATCGACTTTGGACACTTAAAATATCGATTTTTAGCATGTTTTAAGCCTATATTTTGAAAACATTCTAGCACTGACTTGACATGTACAGATCGCTTCTGGGACCCAAAATTATCGAATTTTCGGGTTTTTTGAGGTTGAATTTGGGATATAAACGGGTACAGAAGATCCATACACATGTTGACTTTGGGCACCTAAAATATCGATTTTCAGCATGTTTTGGGCCTGCATCTGAGTAGGCATGTACAGATCGCTTCTGGGACCCCAAAATATCGAATTTTCGGGTGTTTTGAGGTTGAATTTGGGATATAAACGGGTACAGAAGATGCATGCACATATCGACTTTTGGGCACCTAAAATATCGATTTTCAGTATGTTTTGGGCCTGTAATTTGAAAATACTCTAACACGGAGTAGGCATGTACAGTTCGCTTCTGGGACCCCAAAATATCGAATTTTCGGGTGTTTTGGGCCTGAATTTGAGATATCGACTTTGGGCACCTAAAATATCGATTTTTAGCATGTTTTGGGCCTATATTTTGAAAATATTCTAGCACTGAGTAGGCATGTACAGATCGCTTCTTGGACCCAAAAATATCGAATTTTCGAGTGTTTTGAGGTTGAATTTGGGATATAAACGTGTGCAGTAGATGCATACACATATTGACTTTGGTCACCTAAAATATCGATTTTAAGCTTGTTTTGGGCCTGTATTTTGAAAATACTCTAACACTGAGTAGGCAAGTACAGATCGCTTCTGGGACCCCAATATATCGATTTTTTGGGAGTTTTGGGCCTGAATTTGAGATATCGACTTTGGGCACCTAAAATATCGATTTTTAGCATGTTTTGGGCCTATATTTTGAAAATATTCTAGCACTGAGTAGGCATGTACAGATCGCTTCTGGGACCCAAAAATATCGAATTTTCGGGTGTTTTAAGCCTGAATTGGAGATATAAACGGGTACAGAAGATGCATGCACATATCGACTTTGGACACTTATAATATCGATTTTTAGCATGTTTTGAGCCTATTTTTTGAAAACATTCTAGCACTGACTATACATGTACAGATCGCTTCTGGGACCCAAAATTATCGAATTTTCGGGTGTATTGAGGTTGAATTTGAGATATAAACGAGTGCAGAAGATACATAAACATGTTGACTTTGGGCACCTAAAATATCGATTCGAGCTTTTTTGGGCTTGTTTTTTTTTTAAATACTCTATCACCGAGTAGGCAAGTACAGATCGCTTCTGGGACCCCAAAATATCGAATTTTCTGGTGTTTGGAGCCTGAATTTGAGATATAATCGGGTACAGATGATGCATGCACATATCGACTTTTGGGCACCTAAAATATCGATTTTGAGCATGTTTTGGGTCTGTATCTTGAAAACATTCTAACTAGGAGTAGGGATGTACAGATCGCTTCTAGGACCCGAAAATACCGAATTTTCGGGTGTTTTGAGCCTGAATTTGAGATATAAACGGGTACAGAAGATGCATTCACATATCGACTTTTGGGCACCTAAAAGATCGATTTTCAGTATGTTTTGGGCCTGCATTTTGAAAATACTCTAACACGGAGTAGGCATATACAGTTCGCTTCTGGGACCCCAAAATATCGAATTTTCGGGTGTTTTGAGCATGAATTTGAGATATAAGCGGGTGCAGAAGATGCATGCACATATTGACTTTGGGCACCTAAAATATCGATTTTCAGCATGTTTTGGGCCTGTATTTTGAAAATACTCTAACACGAAGTAGGCATGTACAGTTTGCTTCTGGGACCCCAAAATGTCGAATTTTCGGGTGTTTTGGGCCTGAATTTGAGATATCGACTTTGGGCACCTAAAATATCGATTTTTAGCATGTTTTGGGCCTTTATTTTGAAAATATTCTAGCACTATGTAGGCATGTACAGATCGCTTCTGGGACCCAAAAATATCGAATTTTCGGGTGTTTTAAGCCTGAATTGGAGATATAAACGGGTACAGAAGATGCATGCACATATCGACTTTGGACACTTATAATATCGATTTTTAGCATGTTTTGAGCCTATAAATTGAAAACATTCTAGCACTAACTATACATGTACAGATCGCTTCTGGGACCCAAAATTATCGAATTTTTGGGTGTTTTGAGGTTGAATTTGAGATATAAACGAGTGCAGAAGATGCATAAACATGTTGACTTTGGGCACCTAAAATATCGATTCCAGCTTTTTTGGGCTTGTTTTTTTTAAAATACTCTATCACCGAGTAGGCAAGTACAGATCGCTTCTGGGACCCCAAAATATCGAATTTTCTGGTGTTTGGAGCCTGAATTTGAGATATCGACTTTGGGCACCTAAAATATCGATTTTTAGCATGTTTTGGGCCTACACTTTGAAAATATTCTAACACTAAGTAGGCATGTACAGATCACTTCTGGGACCCCAAAATATCGAATTTTCGTGTGTTTTGAGCCTGAATTTGAGATATAAACGGGTACAGATGATGCATGCACATATCGACTTTTGGGCACCTAAAATATCGATTTTGAGCATGTTTTGGGTCTGTATCTTGAAAACATTCTAACTAGGAGTAGGGATGTACAGATCGCTTCTAGGACACGAAAATACCGAATTTTCGGGTGTTTTGAGCCTGAATTTGAGATATAAACGGGTACAGAAGATGCATTCACATATCGACTTTTGGGCACCTAACAGATCGATTTTCAGTATGTTTTGGGCCTGTATTTTGAAAATACTCTAACACGAAGTAGGCATGTACAGTTTGCTTCTGGGACCCCAAAATGTCGAATTTTCGGGTGTTTTGGGCCTGAATTTGAGATATCGACTTTGGGCACCTAAAATATCGATTTTTAGCATGTTTTGGGCCTTTATTTTGAAAATATTCTAGCACTATGTAGGCATGTACAGATCGCTTCTGGGACCCAAAAATATCGAATTTTCGGGTGTTTTAAGCCTGAATTGGAGATATAAACGGGTACAGAAGATGCATGCACATATCGACTTTGGACTCTTATAATATCGATTTTTAGCATGTTTTGAGCCTATATTTTGAAAACATTCTAGCACTAACTATACATGTACAGATCGCTTCTGGGACCCAAAATTATCGAATTTTCGGGTGTTTTGAGGTTGAATTTGAGATATAAACGAGTGCAGAAGATGCATAAACATGTTGACTTTGGGCACCTAAAATATCGATTCCAGCTTTTTTGGGCTTGTTTTTTTTTAAATACTCTATCACCGAGTAGGCAAGTACAGATCGCTTCTGGGACCCCAAAATATCGAATTTTCTGGTTTTTGGAGCCTGAATTTGAGATATCGACTTTGGGCACCTAAAATATCGATTTTTAGCATGTTTTGGGCCTACACTTTGAAAATATTCTAACACTAAGTAGGCATGTACAGATCACTTCTGGGACCCCAAAATATCGAATTTTCGTGTGTTTTGAGCCTGAATTTGAGATATAAACGGGTACAGATGATGCATGCA
Source organism: Petrolisthes cinctipes (assembly GCA_033782935.1). NCBI lineage: Eukaryota > Metazoa > Arthropoda > Malacostraca > Decapoda > Porcellanidae > Petrolisthes > Petrolisthes cinctipes. The sequence goes on from JAWQEG010000201.1 coordinate 4,996,548, forward strand.
CATATCGACTTTTGGGCACCTAAAATATCGATTTTGAGCATGTTTTGGGTCTGTATCTTGAAAACATTCTAACTAGGAGTAGGGATGTACAGATCGCTTCTAGGACACGAAAATACCGAATTTTCGGGTGTTTTGAGCCTGAATTTGAGATATAAACGGGTACAGAAGATGCATTCACATATCGACTTTTGGGCACCTAAAAGATCGATTTTCAGTATGTTTTGGGCCTGTATTTTGAAAATACTCTAACACGGAGTAGGCATATACAGTTCGCTTCTGGGACCCCAAAATATCGAATTTTCGGGTGTTTTGAGCCTGAATTTGAGATATAAACGGGTACGGAAGATGCATGAACATATCGATTTTTGGGCTCCTAAAATATCGATTTTGAGCATGTTTTGGGTCTGTATCTTGAAAACATTCTAACTAGGAGTAGGGATGCACAGATCGTTTCTAGGACCCAAAAATACCGAATTTTCGGGTGTTTTGAGCATGAATTTGAGATATAAACGAGTACAGAAGATGCATGCAGATATTGACTTTGGGCACCTAAAATATCGATTTTCAGCATGTTTTGGGCCTGTATTTTGAAAATACTCTAACTAGGAGTAGGCATGTACAGTTCGCTTCTGGGACCCCAAAATATCGAATTTTCGGGTGTTTTGGGCCTGAATTTGAGATATCGACTTTGGGCACCTAAAATATCGATTTGTAGCATGTTTTGGGCCTATATTTTGATAATATTCTAGCACTAAGTAGGTATGTACAGATCACTTCTGGGACCCCAAAATATCGAATTTTCGGGTGTTTTGAGCATGAATTTGAGATATAAAAGGGTACAGATGATGCATGCACATATCGACTTTGGACACTTAAAATATCGATTTTTAGCATGTTTTAAGCCTATATTTTGAAAACATTCTAGCACTGAGTAGGCATGTACAGATCGCTTCTGGGAACCAAAAATATCGAATTTTCGGGTGTTTTGAGGTTGAATTTGGGATATAAACGGGTGCAGAAGATGCATACACATATTGACTTTGGTCACCTAAAATATCGATTTTCAGTATGTTTTGGGCTTGTATTTTGAAATTACTCTAACACGGAGTAGGCAAGTACAGATCGCTTCTGGGACCCCAAAATATCGAATTTTTGGGTGTTTTGGGCCTAAATTTGAGATATCGACTTTCGGCACCTAAAATATCGATTTTTAGCATGTTTTGGGTATGTATCTTGAAAACATTCTAACTAGGAGTAGGGATGCACAGATCGTTTCTAGGATCCAAAAATACCGAATTTTCGGGTGTTTTGAGCATGAATTTGACATATAAACGGGGACGGAAGATGCATGCACATATTGACTTTGGGCACCTAAAATATCGATTTTCAGCATGTTTTGGGCCTGTATTTTGAAAATACTCTAACTAGGAGTAGGCATGTACAGTTCGCTTCTGGGACCCCAAAATTTCGAATTTTCGGGTGTTTTGGGCCTGAATTTGAGATATCGACTTTGTGCACCTAAAATATCGATTTTTAGCATATTTTGGGCTTGTATTTTGAAAATATTCTAGCACTAAGTAGGCATGCACAGATCACTTCTAGGACCCCAAAATATCGAATTTTCGGGTGTTTTGAGTCCGAATTTGAAATATAAACGGGTACAGAAGATGCATGCACATATCGACTTTTGGGCACCTATAATATCGATTTTGAGCATGTTTTGGGTCTGTATCTTGAAAACATTCTAACTAGGAGTAGGGATGCACAGATCGTTTCTAGGACCCAAAAATACCTAATTTTCGGGTGTTTTGAGCATGAATTTAAGATATAAACGGGTACAGAAGATGCATGCACATATTGATTTGGGCACCTAAAATATCGATTTTCAGCATGTTTTGGGCCTGTATTTTGAAAATACTCTAACTAGGAATAGGCATGTACAGATCGCTTCTGGGACCCCAAAATATCGAATTTTCGGGTGTTTTGGGCCTGAATTTGAGATATCGACATTGGGCACCTAAAATATCGATTTTTAGTATGTTTTCGGCCTATATTTTGATAATATTCTAGCACTAAGTAGGCATGTACAGATCACTTCTGGGACCCCAAAATATCGAATTTTCGGGTGTTTTGAGCCTGAATTTGAGATATAAACGGGTACAGATGATGCATGCACATATCGACTTTGGACATTTAAAATATCGATTTCTAGCATGTTTTATGCCTATATTTTGAGAAAATTCTAGCACTGAGTAGGCATGTACAGATCGCTTCTAGGAACCAAAAATATCGAATTTTCGTGTGTTTCGAGGTTGAATTTGGGATATAAACGGGTGCAGAAGATGCATACACATATTGACTTTGGTCACCTAAAATATCGATTTTCAGCTTGTTTTGGGCTTGTATTTTGAAAATACTCTAACACGGAGTAGGCAAGTACAGATCGCTTCAGGGACCCCAAAATATCGAATTTTTGGGTGTTTTGGGCCTGACTTTGAGATATCGACTTTGGGAACCTAAAATATCGATTTTTAGCATGTTTTGGGTCTGTATCTTGAAAACATTCTAACTAGGAGTAGGGATGCACAGATCGTTTCTAGGACCCAAAAATTCCGAATTTTCGGGTGTTTTGAGCATGAATTTGAGATACAAACGGAGACAGAAGATGCATGCACATATTGACTTTGGGCACCTAAAATATCGATTTTCAGCATGTTTTGGGCCTGTATTTTGAAAATACTCTAAGACTGAGTAGGCAAGTACAGATCGCTTCTGGGACCCCAAAATATCGAATTTTCGGGTGTTTTGGGCCTGAATTTGATATATCGACTTTGGGCACCTAAGATATCGATTTTTAGCATGTTTTGGGCCTATATTTTGAAAATATTTTAGCACTAAGTAGGCATGTACAGATCACTTCTGGGACCCTGAATTTGAGATATAAACGGGTACAGATGATGCATGCACATATCGACTTTGGACACTTAAAATATCGATTTTTAGCATGTTTTGGGCCTGTATTTTGAAAATACTCTAACTAGGAGTAGGCATGTACAAATCGCTTCTGGGACCCAAAAATATCGAATTTTCGGGTGTTTTGAGCCTGAATTTGAGATATAAACGGATACAGAAGATGCATGCACATATCGACTTTGGAAACTTAAAATATCGATTTTTAGCATGGTTTGAGCCTATATTTTGAAAACATTCTAGCACTGAGTAGGCATGTACAGATCGCTTCTGGGACCCAAAAATATCGAATTTTCGGGTGTTTGGAGCCTGAATTTGAGATATAAACGGGTACAGAAGATGCATGCACATATCGACTTTTGGGCACCTAAAAGATCGATTTTCAGTATGTTTTGGGCCTGTATTTTGAAAATACTCTAACACGGAATAGGCATGTACAGTTCGCTTCTGGGACCCCAAAATATCGAATTTTCGGGTGTTTTGGGCCTGAATTTGAGATATCGGCTTAGGGCACCTAAAATATCGATTTTTAGCATGTTTTCGGCCTATATTTTGAAAATATTCTAGCACTGAGTAGGCATGTACAGATCGCTTCTTGGGATCAAAAATATCGAATTTTCGAGTGTTTTGAGGTTGAATTTGGGATATAAACGGGTGCAGAAGATGCATACACATATTGACTTTTGTCACCTAAAATATCGATTTTAAGCTTGTTTTGGGCCTGTATTTTGGAAAATACTCTAAGACTGAGTAGGCAAGTACAGATCGCTTCTGGGACCCCAAAATATCGAATTTTCGGGTGTTTTGGGCCTGAATTTGATATATCGACTTTGGGCACCTAAGTTATCGATTTTTAGCATGTTTTGGGCCTATATTTTGAAAATATTTTAGCACTAAGTAGGCATGTACAGATCACTTCTGGGACCCTGAATTTGAGATATAAACGGGTACAGATGATGCATGCACATATCGACTTTGGACACTTAAAATATCGATTTTTAGCATGTTTTGAGCCTATATTTTGAAATCATTCTAGCACTGACTAAACATGTACAGATCGCTTCTGGGACCCAAAATTATCGAATTTTCGGGTGTTTTGAGGTTGAATTTGAGATATAAACGGATGCAGAAGATGCATACACATGTTGACTTTGGGCACCTAAAATATCGATTTTCAGTATGTTTTGGGCCTGCATCAGGGTAGGCATGTACAGATCGCTTCTGGGACCCCAAAATATCGAATTTTCGGGTGTTTTGGGCCTGAATTTGAGATATCAACTTTGGGCACCTAAAATATCGATTTTTAGCATGTTTTGGGCCTATATTTTGAAAATATTCTAGCACTGAGTAGGCATGTACAGATCGCTTCTGGGACCCCAAAATATCGAATTTTCCGGTGTTTTGTGCCTGAATTTGAGATACAAACGGGTACAGAAGATGCATGCACATATCGACTTTTGGGCACCTAAAATATCGATTTTGAGCATGTTTTGGGTCTGTATCTTGAAAACATTCTAACTAGGAGTAGGGATGTACAGATCGCTTCTAGGACCCAAAAATACCAAATTTTCGGGGGTTTTGAGCCTGAATTTGAGATATAAACGGGTACAGAAGATGCATGCACATATTGACTTTGGGCACCTAAAATATCGATTTTCAGGATGTTTTGGGCCTGTATTATGAAAATACTCTAACTAGGAGTAGTCATGTGCAGATCGCTTCTGTGACCCCAAAATATCGAGTTTTCGGGTGTTTTGAGCCTGAATTTGACATATAAACGGGTACAGAAGATGCATGCACATATAGACTTTGGACACTTAAAATATCGATTTTTAGCATGTTTTGAGCCTATATTTTGAAAACTTTCTAGCACTGAGTAGGCATGTACAGGTTGCTTCTGGGACCCAAAAATATCGAATTTTCGGGTGTTTTGAGGTTGAATTTAGGATATAAACGGGTGCAGAAGATACATACACATATTGACTTTGGTCACCTAAAATATCGATTTTAAGCTTGTTTTGGGCCTGTATTTCGAAAATACTCTAACACGGAGTAGGCAAGTACAGATTGCTTCTGGGACCCCAAAATATCGAATTTTCGAGTGTTTTGAGCATGAATTTGAGATATAAACGGGTACAGAAGATGCATGCACATATTGACATTGGTCACCTAAAAGATCGATTTTCAGTAAGTTTTGAGCCTGTATATTGAAAATACTCTAACACGTAGTAGGCATGTACAGTTCGCTTCTGGGACCCCAAAATATCGAATTTTCGGGTGTTTTGAGCCTCAATTTGAGATATAAACGGGTACAGATAATGCATGCACATATCGACTTTGGAAAGTTTAAATATCGATTTTTAGCATGTTTTAAGCCTATATTTTGAAAACATTCTAGCACTAAGTAGGCATGTACAGATCGCTTCTGGGACCCAAAAATATCGAATTTTCGGGTGTGTTGAGATTGAATTTGGGATATAAACGGGTGTAGAATATGCATACACATATTGACTTTGGTCACCTAAAATATCGATTTTCAGCTTGTTTTGCGCCTGTATTTTGAAAATAGTCTAACACGGAGTAGGAAAGTACAGATAGCTTCTGGGACCCCAAAATATCGAATTTTCGGGTGTTTTGAGCCTGAATTTGAGATATAAACTGGTACAGATGATGCATGCACATATCGACTTTGGAAACTTAAAATATCGAATTTTAGCATGTTTTGAGCCTATATTTTGAAAAAATTCTAGCACTAAGTAGGCATGTACAGTTCGCTTCTGGGACTCCAAAATATCGAATTTTCGGGTGTTTTGGGTATGAATTTGATATATCGACTTTGGGCACCTAAAATATCGATTTTCAGCATGTTTTGGGCCTATATTTTGAAATTATTCTAGCACTAAGTAGGTATGTACAGATCGCTTCTAGGACCCAAAAATACCAAATTTTCGGGGTTTTGAGCCTGAATTTGAGATATAAACGGGTACAGAAGATGCATCCACATATCGACATTTGGGCACCTAAAAGAACGATTTTCAGTATGTTTTGGGCTTGTATATTGAAAATACTCTAACACGGAGTAGGCATGTACAGATCGCTTCTGGGACCCCAAAATATCGAATTTTTGGGTGTTTTGGGCCTGAATTTGAGATATCGACTTTGGGCACCTAAAATATCGATTTTTAGCATGTTTTGGGCCTATATTTTGAAAATATTCTAGCACTGAGTAGGCATGTACAGATCGCTTCTGGGACCCCAAAATATCGAATTTTCAGGTGTTTTGAGCCTGAATTTGAGATATAAACGGGTACAGAAGATGCATGCACATTTCAACTTTTGGGCACCTAAAAGATTGATTTTCAGTATGTTTTGAGTTTGTATTTTGAAAATACTCTAACACGGAGTAGGCATGTACAGTTCGCTTCTGGGACCCCAAAATATCGAATTTTCGGGTGTTTTGGGCCTCAATTTGAGATATCGACTTTGGGCACCTAAAATATCGATTTTTAGCATGTTTTGGGCCTATATTTTGAAAATATTCTAGCACTAAGTAGGTATGTACAGATCACTTCAGGGATCCCAAAATATCTAATTTTCGGGTGTTTTCAGCCTTTATTTGAGATATAAACGGGTACAGATGATGCATGCACATATCGACTTTGGACACTTAAAATATCGATTTTTAGCATGTTTTGAGCCTATATTTTGAAAACATTCTAGCACTAAGTAGGCATGTACAGATCGCTTCTGGGACCCCAAAATATCGAATTTTCGGGTGTTTTGAGGTTGAATTTGGGATATAAACGGGTGTAGAAGATGCATACACATATTGACTTTGGTCCCCTAAAATATCGATTTTCAGCTTGTTTTGCGCCTGTATTTTGAAAATAGTCTAACACGGAGTAGGCAAGTACAGATTGCTTCTGGGACCCCAAAATATCGAATTTTCGAATGTTTTGAGCCTGAATTTGAGATATAAACGGGTACAGAAGATGCATGCACATATTGACTTTGGTCACCTAAAATATCGATTTTCAGCATGTTTTGGGCCTGTATTTCGAAAATACTCAAACTAAGAGTAGGCATGTACAGTTCACTTTTGGGACCCCAAAATATCGAATTTTCGGATGTTTTCAGCCTGAATTTGAGATATAAACGGGTACAGGAAATGCATCCACATATCGACTTTTGGGCACCTAAAAGATCGATTTTCAGTATGTTTTGAGCCTGTATATTGAAAATACTCTAACACGTAGTAGGCATGTACAGTTCGCTTCTGCGACCCCAAAATATCGAATTTTCGGGTGTTTTGAGCCTCAATTTGAGATATAAACGGGTACAGATAATGCATGCACATATCGACTTTGGACACTTTAAATATCGATTTTTAGCATGTTTTGAGCCTATATTTTGAAAACATTTTAGCACTATGTAGGCATGTACAGATCGCTTCTGGGAACCAAAAATATCGAATTTTAGGGTGTTTTGAGGTTGAATTTGGGATATAAACGGGTGCAGAAGATGCATACACATATTGACTTTGGTCACCTATAATATCGATTTTCAGCTTGTTTTGGGCCTGTATTATGAAAATACTCTACCACGGAGTAGGCAAGTACAGATTGCTTCTGGGACCCCCAAATATCGAATTTTCGAGTGATTTGAGACTGAATTTGAGATATAAACGGGTACAGAAGATGCATGCACATATTGACTTTGGGCACCTAAAATATCGATTTTCAGCATGTTTTGGGCCTGTATTTTGAAAATACTCTAACTAGGAGTAGGCATGTACAGATCGTTTCTGGGACCCCAAAATATCGAATTTTCGGGTGTTTAGAGCCTGAATTTGAGATATAAACAGGTACAGAAGATGCATCCACATATCGACTTTTGGGCACCTAAAAGAACGATTTTCAGTATGTTTTGGGCTTGTATATTGAAAATACTCTAACACGGAGTAGGCATGTACAGATCGCTTCTGGGACCCCAAAATATCGAATTTTTGGGTGTTTTGGGCCTGAATTTGAGATATCGACTTTGGGCACCTCAAATATCGATTTTTAGCATGTCTTGGGCCTATATTTTGAAAATATTCTAGCACTGAGTAGGCATGTACAGATCGCTTCTGGAACCCAAAATATCGAATTTTCGGGTGTTTTCAGCCTGAATTTAAGATATAAACGGGTACAGAAGATGCATGCACATTTCAACTTTTGGGCGCCTAAAAGATCGATTTTCAGTATGTTTTGGGCCTGTATTTTGAAAATACTCTAACACGGAGTAGGCATGTACAGTTCGCTTCTGGGACCCCAAAATATCGAATTATCGGGTGTTTTGGGCCTGAATTTGAGATATCGACTTTGGGCACCTAAAATATCGATTTTTAGCATGTTTTGGGCCTATATTTTGAAAATATTCTAGCACTAATTAGGTATGTACAGACCACTTCTGGGACCCCAAAATATCGAATTTTCGGGTGTTTTGAGCCTGAATTTGAGATATAAACGGGTACAGATGATGCATGAACATATCGACTTTGGACACTTAAAATATCGATTTATAGCATGTTTTGAGCCTATATTTTGAAAACATTCTAGCACTAAGTAGGCATGTACAGATCGCTTCTGGGACCCAAAAATATCGAATTTTCGGGTGTTTTGAGGTTGAATTTGGGATATAAACGGGTGTAGAAGATGCATACACATATTGACTTTGGTCACCTAAAATATCGATTTTCAGCTTGTTTTGCGGTTGCATTTTGAAAATAGTCTAAGACGGAGTAGGCAAGTACAGATCGCTTCTGGGACCCCAAAATATCGATTTTTCGGGTGTTTTGAACCTGAATTTGAGATATAAACTGGTACAGATGATGCATGCACATATCGACTTTGGAAACTTAAAATATCGATTTTTAGCATGTTTTGAGCCTATATTTTGAAAATATTCTAGCACTGAGTAGGCATGTACAGATCGCTTCTGGGACCCAAAAATATCGAATTTTCGGGTGTTTTGAGGTTGAATTTGGGATATAAACGGGTACAGAAGATGCATGCACATATCGACTTTTGGACACCTAACAGATCGATTTTCAGTATGTTTTGGGCCGGTATTTTGAAAATACTCTAACACGGAGTAGGCATGTACAGTTCGCTTCTGGGACCCCAAAATATCGAATTTACGGGTGTTTTGAGCCTGAATTTAAGATATCCACTTTGGTCACCTAAAATACCGATTCTTTACCATGTTTTGGGCCTATATTTTGAAAATATTATAGCACTAAGTAGGCATGTACAGATCACTTCTGGGACCCCAAAATATCGAATTTTCGGGTGTTTCGAGCCTGAATTTGAGATATAAACGGGTACAGATGATGCATGCACATATCGACTTTGGACACTTAAAATATCGATTTTTAGCATGTTTTGAGCCTATATTTTGAAAACATTCTAGCACTGAGTAGGCATGTACAGATCGCTTCTGGGACCCAAAAATATCGAATTTTCGGGTGTTTTGAGGTTGAATTTGGGATATAAACGAGTGCTGAAGATGCATACACATGTTGACTTTGGGCACCTAAAATATCGATTTTCAGCATGTTTTGGGCCTGCATCTGAGTAGGCATGTACAGATCGCTTCTGGGACCCCAAAATATCGAATTTTCGGGTGTTTTGAGCCTGAATTTGAGATTTAAACGGGTACAGAAGATGCCTGCACATATCGAATTTTGGGCACCTAAAATATCGATTTTGAGCATGTTTTGGGTCTGTATCTTGAAAACATTCTAACTAGGAGAAGGGATGTACAGATCGCTTGTAGGACCCAAAAATACCGAATTTTCGGGTGTTTTGAGCCTGAATTTTAGATATAAACGGGTACAGAAGATGCATGCACTTATCGACTTTTTTGGCACCTAAAAGATCGATTTTCAGTATGTTTTGTGCCTGTATTTTGAAAATACTCTAACACGGAGTAGGCATGTACAGTTCGCTTCTGGGACCCCAAAATATCGAATTTTCGGATGTTTTGGGCCTGAATTTGATATATCGACTTTGGGCACCTAAAATATCGATTTTTAGCATGTTTTGGGCCTATATTTTGAAAATATTCTAGCACTATGTAGGCATGTACATATCACTTCTGGGACCCCAAAATATCGAATTTTCCGGTGTTTTGAGCCTGAATTTGAGATATAAACGGGTACAGATGATGCATGCACATATCGACTTTGGACACTTAAAATATCGATTTTTAGCATGTTTAGAGCCTATATTTTGAAAAAATTCTAGCACTGAGTAGGCATGTACAGATCGCTTCTGGGACCCAAAAATATCGAATTTTGGGTGTTTTGAGCCTGAATTTGAGATATAAACGGGTACAGAAGATGCATGCACATTTCAACTTTTGGGCACCTAAAAGATCGATTTTCAGTATGTTTTGGGCCTGTATTTTGAAAATACTCTAACTAGGAGTAGGCATGTACAGTTCGCTTCTGGGACCCCAAAATATCGAATTTTCGGGTGTTTTGGGCCTGAATTTGAGATATCGACTTTGGGCACATAAAATATCGATTTCTAGCATGTTTTGGGCATATATTTTGAAAATATTCTAGCACTAAGTAGGTATGTACAGACCACTTCTGGGACCCCAAAATATCGAATTTTCGGGTGTTTTGAGCCTGAATTTGAGATATAAACGGGTACAGATGATGCATGCACATATCGACTTTGGACACTTAAAATATCGATTTTTAGCATGTTTTGAGCCTATATTTTGAAAACATTCTAGCACTAAGTAGGCATGTACAGATCGCTTCTGGGACCCAAAAATATCGAATTTTCGGGTGATTTGAGGTTGAATTTGGGATATAAACGGGTGTAGAAGATGCATACACATATTGACTTTGGTCACCTAAAATATCGATTTTCAGCTTGTTTTGCGCCTGTATTTTGAAAATAGTCTAACACGGTGTAGGCAAGTACAGATCGCTTCTGGGACCCCAAAATATCGAATTTTCGGGTGTTTTGACCCAGAAATTTGAGTTATAAACTGGCACAGATGATGCATGCACATATCGACTTTGGAAACTTAAAATATCGATTTTTAGCATGTTTTGAGCCTATATTTTGAAAATATTCTAGCACTGAGTAGGCATGTACAGATCGCTTCTGGGACCCAAAAATATCGAATTTTCGGGTGTTTTGAGGTTGAATTTGGGATATAAACGGGTACAGAAGATGCATGCACATATCGACTTTTGGACACCTAACAGATCGATTTTCAGTATGTTTTGGGCCTGTATTTTGAAAATACTCTAACACGGAGTAGGCATGTACAGTTCGCTTCTGGGACCCCAAAATATCGAATTTAAGGTTGTTTTGAGCCTGAATTTAAGATATCGACTTTGGTCACCTAAAATATCGATTCTTTAGCATGTTTTGGGCCTATATTTTGAAAATATTATAGCACTAAGTAGGCATGTACAGATCACTTCTGGGACCCCAAAATATCGAATTTTCGGGTGTTCTGAGCCTGAATTTGAGATATAAACGGGTACAGATGATGCATGCACATATCGACTTTGGACACTTAAAATATCGATTTTTAGCATGTTTTGAGCCTATATTTTGATAACATTCTAGCACTGAGTAGGCATGTACAGATCGCTTCTGGGACCCAAAAATATCGAATTTTCGGGTGTTTTGAGGTTGAATTTGGGATATAAACGAGTGCAGAAGATGCATACACATGTTGACTTTGGGCACCTAAAATATCGATTTTCAGCATGTTTTGGGCCTGCATCTGAGTAGGCATGTACAGATCGCTTCTGGAACCCCAAAATATCGAATTTTCGGGTGTTTTGAGCCTGAATTTTAGATTTAAACGGGTACAGAAGATGCCTGCACATATCGAATTTTGGGCACCTAAAATATCGATTTTGAGCATGTTTTGGGTCTGTATTTTGAAAACATTCTAACTAGGAGTAGGGATGTACAGATCGCTTGTAGGACCCAAAAATACCGAATTTTCGGGTGTTTTGAGACTGAATTTTAGATATAAACGGGTACAGAAGATGCATGCACTTATCGACTTTTTTGGCACCTAAAAGATCGATTTTCAGTATGTTTTGGGCCTGTATTTTGAAAATACTCTAACACGGAGTAGGCATGTACAGTTCGCTTCTGGGACCCCAAAATATCGAATTTTCGGGTGTTTCGGGCCTGAATTTGATATATCGACTTTGGGCACCTAAAATATCGATTTTTAGCATGTTTTGGGCCTATATTTTGAAAATATTCTAGCACTATGTAGGCATGTACAGATCACTTCTGGGACCCCAAAATATCTAATTTTCTGGTGTTTTGAGCCTGAATTTGAGATATAAACGGGTACAGATGATGCATGCACATATCGACTTTGGACACTTAAAATATCGATTTTTAGCATGTTTAGAGCCTATATTTTGAAAAAATTCTAGCACTGAGTAGGCATGTACAGATCGCTTCTGGGACCCAAAAATATCGAATTTTCGGGTGTTTTGAGCCTGAATTTGAGATATAAACGGGTACAGAAAATGTATGCACATATCGACTTTTGGGCACCTAAAATATCGATTTTCAGTATGTTTTGGGCCTGTATTTTGAAAATACTCTATCACGGAGTAGGCATGTACAGTTCGCTTCTGGGACCCCAAAATATCGAATTTACGGGTGTTTTGGGCCTGAATTTGAGATATCGACTTTGGTCACCTAAAATATCGATTTTAGCATGTTTTGGGCCTATATTTTGAAAATATTATAGCACTAAGTAGGCATGTACAGATCACTTCTGGGACCCCAAAATATCGAATTTTCGGGTGTTTTGAGCCTGAATTTAAGATATAAACGGATACAGATGATGCATGCACATTTCGACTTTGGACACTTAAAATATCGATTTTTAGCATGTTTTAAGTCTATATTTTGAACACATTCTAGCACTGAGTAGGCATGTACAGATTGCTTCTGGGACCCAAAAATATCGAATTTTCGGGTGTTTTGAGGTTGAATTTGGGATATAAACGGGTGCAGAATATGCATGTACATATTGACTTTTGTCACCTAAAATATCGATGTTCAGCTTGTTTTGGGCCTGTAATTGAAAATACTCTAACACGGAGTAGGCAAGTACAAATCGCTTCTGGGACCCCAAAATATCGAATTTTCGGGTGTTTTGGGCCTGAATTTGAGATATCGACTTTGGGAACCTAAAATATCAATTTTTAGCATGTTTTGGGCATATATTTTGAAAACATTCTAGCACTGAGTAGGCATGTACAGATCGCTTCTGGGACCCAAAAATATCGAATTTTCGGGTGTTTTGAGGTTGAATTTGGGATATAAACGAGTGCAGATGATGCATACACATGTTGACTTTGGCCACCTAAAATATCGATTTTCAGCATGTTTTGGGCCTGCATCTGAGTAGGCATGTACAGATCGCTTCTGGGACCCCAAAATATCGAATTTTCGGGTGTTTTGAGCCTGAATTTGAGATATAAACGGGTACAGATGATGCATGCACATATCGACTTTGGACACTTAAAATATCGATTTTTAGCATGTTTTGAGCCTATATTTTGAAAACATTCTAGCACTGAGTAGGCATGTACAGATCGCTTCTGGGACCCCAAAATATCGAATTTTCGGGTGTTTTGAGCCAGAATTTGAGATATAAACGGGTACAGATGATGTATGCACATATCGACTTTGGACACTTAAAATATCGATTTTTAGCATGTTTTGAGCCTATATTTTGAAAACATTCTAGCACTAAGTAGGCATGTACAGATCGCTTCTGGGACCCAAAAATATCGAATTTTCGGGTGTTTTGAGGTTGAATTTGGGATATAAACGGGTACAGAAGATGCATGCACATATCGATTTTTGGACACCTAACAGATCGATTTTCAGTATGTTTTGGGCCTGTATTTTGAAAATACTCTAACACGGAGTAGGCATGTACAGTTTGCTTCTGGGACCCCAAAATATCGAATTTACGGGTGTTTTGAGCCTGAATTTGAGATATCGACTTTGGTCACCTAAAATATCGATTCTTTAGCATGTTTTGGGCCTATATTTTGAAAACATTCTAGCACTGAGTAGGCATGTACAGATCGCTTCTGGGACCCAAAAATATCGAATTTTCGGGTGTTTTGAGGTTGAATTTGGGATATAAACGAGTGCAGAAGATGCATACACATGTTGACTTTGGGCACCTAAAATATCGATTTTCAGCATGTTTTGGGCCTGCATCTGAGTAGGCATGTACAGATCGCTTCTGGGACCCCAAAATATCGAATTTTCGGGTGTTTTGAGCCTGAATTTTAGATTTAAACGGGTACAGAAGATGCCTGCACATATCGAATTTTGGGCACCTAAAATATCGATTTTGAGCATGTTTTGGGTCTGTATCTTGAAAACATTCTAACTAGGAGTAGGGATGTACAGATCGCTTGTAGGACCCAAAAATACCGAATTTTCGGGTGTTTTGAGCCTGAATTTTAGATATAAACGGGTACAGAAGATGCATGCACTTATCGACTTTTTTGGCACCTAAAAGATCGATTTTCAGTATGTTTTGGGCCTGTATTTTGAAAATACTCTAACACGGAGTAGGCATGTACAGTTCGCTTCTGGGACCCCAAAATATCGAATTTTCGGGTGTTTTGGGCCTGAATTTGATATATCGACTTTGGGCACCTAAAATATCGATTTTTAGCATGTTTTGGGCCTATATTTTGAAAATATTCTAGCACTATGTAGGCATGTACAGATCACTTCTGGGACCCCAAAATATCGAATTTTCGGGTGTTTTGAGCCTGAATTTGAGATATAAACGGGTACAGATGATGCATGCACATATCGACTTTGGACACTTAAAATATCGATTTTTAGCATGTTTAGAGCCTATATTTTGAAAAAATTCTAGCACTGAGTAGGCATGTACAGATCGCTTCTGGGACCCAAAAATATCGAATTTTCGGGTGTTTTGATGTTGAATTTGGGATATAAACGGGTACAGAAGATGCCTGCACATATCGACTTTTGGGCACCTAACAGATCGATTTTCAGTATGTTTTGGGCCTGTATTTTGAAAATACTCTAACACGGAGTAGGCATGTACAGTTCGCTTCTGGGACCCCAAAATATCGAATTTACGGGTGTTTTGGGCCTGAATTTGAGATATCGACTTTGGTCACCTAAAATATCGATTTTAGCATGTTTTGGGCCTATATTTTGAAAATATTATAGCACTAAGTAGGCATGTACAGATCACTTCTGGGACCCCAAAATATCGAATTTTCGGGTGTTTTGAGCCTGAATTTAAGATATAAACGGATACAGATGATGCATGCACATTTCGACTTTGGACACTTAAAATATCGATTTTTAGCATGTTTTGAGCCTATATTTTGAAAACATTTTAGCACGGAGTAGGCAAGTACAGATCGCTTCTGGGACCCCAAAATATCGAACTTTCGGGTGTTTTGAGCCTGAATTTAAGATATAAACGGGTACAGTAGATGCATCCACATATTGACTTTTGGGCACCTAAAAGATCGATTTTCAGTATGTTTTTGGGCCTGTATATTGAAAATACTCTAACACGGAGTAAGCATGTACAGATCGCTTCGGGGACCCCAAAATATCGAATTTTTGGGTGTTTTGGGCCTGAATTTGAGATATCGACTTTGGGCACCTAAAATATCGATTTTTAGCATGTTTTGGGCCTACATTTTGAAAATATTCTACACTGAGTGGAAATGTACAGATCGCTTCTGGGACCCCAAAATATCGAATTTTAGGGTGTTTTGAGCCTGAATTTGTGATATAAACGGGTACAGAAAATGAATGCACATATCGACTATGGACACTTAAAATATCGATTTTTAGCATGTTTTGAGCCTATATTTTGAAAAAATTCTAGCACTGAGTAGGCATGTACAGATCGCTTCTGGGACCCCAAAATATCGAATTTTCGGGTGTTTTGAGCCTGAATTTGAGATATAAACGGGTACAGAAGATGTATGCACATATCGACTTTGGACACTTAAAATATCGATTTTTAGCATTTTTAGAGCCTATATTTTGAAAAAATTCTAGCACTGAGTAGGCATGTACAGATCGCTTCTGGGACCCCCAAATATCGAATTTTCGGGTGTTTTAAGGTTGAATTTGGGATATAAACGGGTACAGAAGATGCATCCACATATCGACTTTTGGGCACCTAAAAGATCGATTTTCAGTATGTTTTTGGGCCTGTATATTGAAAATACTCTAACACGGAGTAGGCATGTACAGATCGCTTCTGGAACCCAAAAATATCTATTTTTCAGGTGTTTTGAGGTTGAATTTGGGATATAAACGGGTGCAGAAGATGCATGCACATATTGACTTTGGTCACCTAAAATATCGATTTTCAGCTTGTTTTGGGCCTGTATTTTGAAAATACTCTAACTATGAGTAGGCATGTACAGATCGCTTCTAGGACCAAAAATTATCGAATTTTTGGGTGTTTTGGGCCTGAATTTTAGATATAAACGGGTACAGAAGATGCATACACATATTGACTTTAGGAACCTAAAATATCGATTTTCAGCATGTTTTGGGCCTGTATTTTGAAAATACTCTAACTAGGAGTAGGCATGTACAGATTGCCTCTCTGACCCCAAAATATCGAATTTACATGTGTTTTGGGCCTGAATTTGAGATATCGACTTTGGGCACCTAAAATATCGATTTCTAGCATGTTTTGGGCTAATATTTTGAAAATATTCTAGCACTAAGTAGGCATGTACAGATCACTTCTGGGACCCCAAAATATCGAATTTTTGGGTGTTTTGAGCCTGAATTTGAGATATAAACGGGTACAGATGGTGCATGCACATATCGACTTTGGACACTTAAAATATCGATTTTTAGCATGTTTTGAGCCTATATTTTGAAAAAATTCTAGCACTGAGTAGGCATGTACAGATCGCTTCTGGGACCCCAAAATATCGAATTTTCGGGTGTTTTGAGCCTGAATTTGAGATATAAACGGGTACAGATGATGTATGCACATATCGACTTTGGACACAAAATATCGATTTTTAGCATGTTTTCAGCCTGTATTTTGAAAAATTTCTAGCACTGAGTATGCATGTACAGATCGCTTCTGGGACCCCAAAATATCGAATTTTCGGGTGTTTTAAGGTTGAATTTGGGATATAAACGGGTACAGAAGATGAATCCACATATCGACTTTTGGACACCTAACAGATCGATTTTCAGTATGTTTTGGGCCTGTATTTTGAAAATACTCTAACACGGTGTAGGAAAGTACAGTTCGCTTCTGGGACCCCAAATATCGATTTTTCGAGTGTTTTGGGCCTGAATTTGAGATATCGACTTTGGACACTTCAAAATTTGATTTTTATCATGTTTTGGGCCTATATTTTGAAAATATTCTAGCACTGAGTGGAAATGTACAGATCGCTTCTGGGACCCCAAAATATCGAATTTTCGGGTGTTTTGAGAATGAATTTGAGATAAAACGGGTACAGAAAATGCATGCACATATCGTCTTTTGGGCACCTAAAATATCGATTTTGAGCATGTTTTGGGTCTGTATCTTGAAAACATTCTAACTAGGAGTAGGGATGTACAGATCGCTTCTATGACCCAAAAATACCGAATTTTCGGGTGTTTTGAGCCTGAATTTGAGATGTAACCGGGTACAGAAGATGCATGCACATATTGACTTTGGGCACCTAAAATATCGATTTTCTGCATGTTTTGGGCCTGTATTTTGAAAATACTCTAACTAGGAGTAGACATGTACAGATCGCTTCTAGGACCCAAAAATACCGAATTTTCGGGTGTTTTGAGCCTGAATTTGAGATATAAACGGGTACAGAAGATGCATGCACATATTGACTTTGGGCACCTAAAATATCGATTTTCAGCATGTTTTGGGCCTGTATTTTGAAAATACTCTAACTAGGAGAAGGCATGTACAGATTGCTTCTCTGACCCCAAAATATCGAATTTTCCGGTGTTTTGGTCCTGAATTTGAGATATCGACTTTGGGCACCTAAAATATCGATTTCTAGCATTTTATAAATATTCTAGCACTAAGTAGGCATGTACAGATCATTTCTGGGACCCCAAAATATCGAATTTTCGAGTGTTTTGATCCTGAATTTGAGATATAAACGGGTACAGATGATGCATGCGCATATCGACTTTGGACACTTAAAATATCGATTTTTAGCATGTTTTGAGCCTATATTTTGAAAAAATTCTAGCACTAAGTAGGCATGTACAGATCACTTTTGGGACCCCAAAATATCGAATTTTCGGGTGTTTTGAGCCTAAATTTGAAATATAAACGAGTGCAGATGATGCATGCACATATCGACTTTTGACACTTAAAATATTGATTTTCAGCATGTTTTGAGCCTATATTTTGAAAACATTTTAGCACGGAGTAGGCAAGTACAGATCGCTTCTGGGACCCCAAAATATCGAACTTTCGGGTGTTTTGAGCCTGAATTTAAGATATAAACGGGTACAGTAGATGCATCCACATATTGACTTTTGGGCACCTAAAAGATCGATTTTCAGTATGTTTTTGGGCCTGTATATTGAAAATACTCTAACACGGAGTAGGCATGTACAGATCGCTTCGGGGACCCCAAAATATCGAATTTTTGGGTGTTTTGGGCCTGAATTTGAGATATCGACTTTGGGCACCTAAAATATCGATTTTTAGCATGTTTTGGGCCTACATTTTGAAAATATTCTACACTGAGTAGAAATGTACAGATCGCTTCTGGGACCCCAAAATATCGAATTTTAGGGTGTTTTGAGCCTGAATTTGAGATATAAACGGGTACAGAAAATGAATGCACATATCGACTATGGACACTTAAAATATCGATTTTTAGCATGTTTTGAGCCTATATTTTGAAAAAATTCTAGCACTGAGTAGGCATGTACAGATCGCTTCTGGGACCCCAAAATCTCGAATTTTCGGGTGTTTTGAGCCTGAATTTGAGATATAAACGGGTACAGAAGATGTATGCACATATCGACTTTGGACACTTAAAATATCGATTTTTAGCATTTTTAGAGCCTATATTTTGAAAAAATTCTAGCACTGAGTAGGAATGTACAGATCGCTTCTGGGACCCTCAAATATCGAATTTTCGGGTGTTTTAAGGTTGAATTTGGGATATAAACGGGTACAGAAGATGCATCCACATATCGACTTTTGGGCACCTAAAAGATCGATTTTCAGTATGTTTTTGGGCCTGTATATTGAAAATACTCTAACTATGAGTAGGCATGTACAGATCGCTTCTGGGACCCAAAATTATCGAATTTTTGGGTGTTTTGGGCCTGAATTTTAGATATAAACGGATACAGAAGATGCATGCACATATTGACTTTAGGCACCTAAAATATCGATTTTCAGCATGTTTTGGGCCTGTATTTTGAAAATACTCTAACTAGAAGTAGGCATGTACAGATTGCCTCTCTGACCCCAAAATATCGAATTTACATGTGTTTTGGGCGTGAATTTGAGATATCGACTTTGGGCACCTAAAATATCGATTTCTAGCATGTTTTGGGCTAATATTTTGAAAATATTCTAGCACTAAGTAGGCATGTACAGATCACTTCTGGGACCCCAAAATATCGAATTTTCGGGTGTTTTGAGCCTGAATTTGAGATATAAACGGGTACAGATGGTGCAAGCACATATCGACTTTGGACACTTAAAATATCGATTTTTAGCATGTTTTGAGCCTATATTTTGAAAAAATTCTAGAACTGAGTAGGCATGTACAGATCCCTTCTGGGACACCAAAATATCGAATTTTCGGGTGTTTTGAGATTGAATTTGGGATATAAACGGGTACAGAAGATGCATCCACATATCGACTTTTGGGCACCTAAAAGATCGATTTTTTAGTATTTTTTGGGCCTGTAATTTGAAAATACTCTAACACGGTGTAGGCATGTACAGTTCGCTTCTGGGATCCCAAAATATCGAATTTTTGGGTGTTTTGGGCCTGAATTTTAGATATCGACTTTGGGCACCTAAAATATCGATTTTTAGCATGTTTTGGGCCTATATTTTAAAAATATTCTAGCACTAAGTAGGCATGTACAGATCACTTTTGGGACCCCAAAATATCGAATTTTCGGGGGTTTTGAGCCTAAATTTGAAATATAAACGGGTACAGATGATGCATGCACATATCGACTTTTGACACTTAAAATATCGATTTTCAGCATGTTTTGAGCCTATATTTTGAAAACATTTTAGCACTGAGTAGGCATGTACAGATCGCTTCTGGAACCCAAAAATATCTATTTTTCAGGTGTTTTGAGGTTGAATTTGGGATATAAACGGGTGCAGAAGATGCATGCACATATTGACTTTGGTCACCTAAAATATCGATTTTCAGCTTGTTTTGGGCCTGTATTTTGAAAATACTCTAACTATGAGTAGGCATGTACAGATCGCTTCTGGGACCCAAAATTATCGAATTTTCGGGTGTTTTGGGCCTGAATTTTAGATATAAACGGGTACAGAAGATGCATGCACATATTGACTTTAGGCACCTAAAATATCGATTTTTAGCATGTTTTGGGCCTGTATTTTGAAAATACTCTAACTAGGAGTAGGCATGTACAGATTGCCTCTCTGACCCCAAAATATCGAATTTACATGTGTTTTGGGCCTGAATTTGAGATATCGACTTTGGGCACATAAAATATCGATTTCTAGCATGTTTTGGGCTAATATTTTGAAAATATTCTAGCACTAAGTAGGCATGTACAGATCACTTCTGGGACCCCAAAATATCGAATTTTCGGGTGTTTTGAGCCTGAATTTGAGATATAAACGGGTGCAGATGATCTATGCACATATGGACTTTTGTCACTTAAAATATCGATTTTCAGCATGTTTTGAGCCTATATTTTGAAAACATTTTAGCACGGAGTAGGCAAGTACAGATCGCTTCTGGGACCCCAAAATATTGAACTTTCGGGTGTTTTGAGCCTGAATTTAAGATATAAACGGGTACAGAAGATGCATCCACATATCGACTTTTGGGCACCTAAAAGATCTATTTTCAGTATGTTTTTGGGCCTGTATATTGAAAATACTCTAACACGGAGTAGGCATGTACAGATTGCTTCTGGGACCCAAAATTATCGAATTTTTGGGTGTTTTGGGCCTGAATTTGAGATATCGACTTTGGGCACCTAAAATATCGATTTTTAGCATGTTTTGGGCCTATATTTTGAAAATATTCTAGCACTGAGTAGGCATGTACAGATCGCTTCTGGGACCCAAAAATATCGAATTTTCGGGTGTTTTGAGCCTGAATTTGAGATATAAACGTGTACAGAAGATGCATGCACATATCGACTTTTGGGCACCTAAAATATCGATTTTGAGCATGTTTTGGGTCTGTATCTTGAAAACATTCTAACTAGGAGTAGGGATGTACAGATCGCTTCTAGGACCCAAAAATACCAAATTTTCGGGTGTTTTGAGCGTGAAGTTGAGATATAAACGGGTACAGAAGATGCATGCATATATTGATTTTGGGCACCTAAAATATCGATTTTCTGCATGTTTTAGGCCTGTATTTTGAAAATACTAACTAGGAGTAGGCATGTACAGATCGCTTCTGGGACCCAAAAATATCGAATTTTCGGGTGTTTAGAGCCTGAATTTGAGATATAAACGGGTATCGACTTTTGACACTTAAAATATCGATTTTTAGCATGTTTTGAGCCTATATTTTGAAAACATTCTAGCACTGACTAGACATGTAAAGATTGCTTCTGGGACCCAAAAATATCGAATTTTCGGGTGTTTTGAGGTTGAATTTGGGATATAAACGAGTGCAGAAGATTCATACACATGTTGACTTTGGGCACCTGAAATATCGATTTTCAGCATGTTTTGGGCCTGCATCCGAGTAGGCAGGTACAGATCGCTTCTGGGACCCCAAAAAATCGAATTTTCGGGTGTTTTAGGCCTGAATTTGAGATATCGACTTTGGGCACCTAAAATATCGATTTCTAGCATGTTTTGGGCCTATATTTTGAAAATATTCTAGCACTAAGTAGGCATGTACAGATCACTTCTGGGACCCCAAAATATCGAATTTTTGGGTGTTTGGAGCCTGAATTTGAGATATAAACGGGTACAGAAGATGCTTGCACATATCGACATTTGGGCACCTAAAAGATCGATTTTCAGTATGTTTTGGGCCTGTATTTTGAAAATACTCTAACACGGAGTACGCATGTACAGTTCGCTTCTGGGACCCCAAAATATCGAATTTTCGGGTGTTTTGGGCCTGAATTTGAGATATCGACTTTGGGCACCTAAAATATCGATTTTTAGCATGTTTTGGGCCTATATTTTGAAAATATTCTAGCACTAAGTAGGCATGTACAGATCACTTCTGGGACTCCAAAATATCGAATTTTCGGGTGTTTGGAGCCTGAATTTTAGATATAAACGGGTACAGAAGATGCATGCACATATCGACTTTTGGGCACCTTAAATATCGATTTTGAACATGTATCTTGAAAACATTCTAACTAGGAGTAGGGATGTACAGATCATTTCTAGGACCCAAAAACACCGAATTTTCAAGTGTTTTGAGCCTGAATTTGAGATATAAACGGGTACAGAAGATGCATGCACATATTGACTTTCGGCACCTAAAATATCGATTTTCAGCATGTTTTGGGCCTGTATTTTGAAAATACTCTAACTAGGAGTAGGCATGTACAGATTGCTTCTCTGACCCCAAAATATCGAATTTTCGGGTGTTTTAGGCCTGAATTTGAGATATCGACTTTGGGCACCTAAAATATCGATTTCTAGCATGTTTTGGGCTAATATTTTGAAAATATTCTAGCACTAAGTAGGCATGTACAGATCGCTTCTGTTAACCCAAAATATCTAATTTTCGGGTGTTTTGAGGTTGAATTTGGGATGTAAACGGGTACAGAAGATGAATCCACATATCGACTTTTGGGCACCTAAAAGATCGATTTTCAGTATGTTTTGGGCCTGTATTTTTAAAATACTCTAACACGGTGTAGGCATGTACAGATCGCTTCTGGGACCCCAAAATATCGAATTTTCTGGTGTTTTGAGCCTGAATTTGAGATATAAACGGGTATAGAAGATGCATCCACATATCGACTTTTGGGCACCTAAAAGATCGATTTTCAATATGTTTTTGGGCCTGTATATTGAAAATACTATAACACTGAGTAGGCATGTACAGATCGCTTCTGGGACCCAAAAATATCGAATTTTCGGGTGTTTTGAGCCTGAATTTGAGATATAAACGGGTACAGAAGATGCATGCACATATCGACTTTGGACACTTAAAATATCGATTTTTTGCATGTTTTGAGCCTATATTTTGAAAACATTCTAGCACAGACTAAACATGTACAGATCGCTTCTGGGACCCAAAATTATCAAATTTTCGGGTGTTTTGAGTTTGAATTTGAGATATAAACGAGTGCAGAAGATGCATACACATGTTGACTTTGGGCACCTAAAATATCGATTTTCATTATGTTTTGGGCTTGTATCCTAGTAGGCATGTACAGATCGCTTCTAGGACCCCAAAATATCGAATTTTCGGGTTTTTGGAGAATGAATTTGAGATATAAACGGGTACAGATAATGCATGCACAAATCGACTTTGGACACTTAAAATATCGATTTTTAGCATGTTTTGAGCCTATATTTTGAAAACATTCTAGCACTGAGTAGGCATGTACAGATCGCTTCTGGGACAAAAAAATATCAAATTTTCGGGTGTTTTTAGGTTGAATTTGGGATATAAACGGGTACAGAAGATGCATGCACCTATCGACTTTTGGGCACCTAAAAGATCGATTTTCAGTATGTTTTGGGCCTATATTTTGAAATTACTCTAACACGGAGTAAACATTTACAGTTCGCTTCTGGGACCCCAAAATATCGAATTTTCGGGTGTTTTGAGCCTGAATTTGAGATATAAACGGGTACAGATGATGCATGCACATATCGACTTTGGACACTTAAAATATCGATTTTTAGCATGTTTTGAGCCTATATTTTGAAAACATTATAGTACTGAGTAGGCATGTACAGATCGCTTCTGGGACCAAAAAATATCGAATTTTCGGGTGTTTTGAGGTTGAATTTGGGATATAAACGGGTGCAGAAGATGCATACACATATTGACTTTGGTCATCTAAAATATCGATTTTCAACTTGTTTTGGGCTTGTATTTTGAAAATACTCTAACACGAAGTAGGCAAGTACAGATCGCTTCTGGGACCCCAAAATATCGAATTTTCGGGAGTTTTGAGCCTGAATTTGAGATATAAATGGGTACAGAAGATGCATCCACATATCGACTTTTGGGCACCTAAAAGATCGATTTTCAGTATGTTTTAGGCCTGTATATTGAAAATACTCTAACACGGAGTAGGCATGTACAGATCACTTCTGGGGCCCCAAAATATCAAAGTTTTGGGTGTTTTGGGCCTGAATTTGAGATATCGACTTTTGGCACCTAAAATATCGATTTTTAGCATGTTTTGAGCATATATTTTGAAAACATTCTAGCACTGAGTAGGCATGTACAGATCGCTTCTGGGACCAAAAAATATCAAATTTTCGGGTGTTTTAAGGTTGAATTTGGGATATAAACGGGTACAGAAGATGCATGCACCTATCGACTTTTGGGCACCTAAAAGATCGATTTTCAGTATGTTTTGGGCCTGTATTTTGAAATTACTCTAACACGGAGTAAACATGTACAGTTCGCTTCTGGGACCCCAAAATATCGAATTTTCGGGTGTTTTGAGCCTGAATTTGAGATATAATCGGGTACAGATGATGCATGCACATATCGACTTTGGACACTTAAAATATCGATTTTTAGCATGTTTTGAGCCTATATATTGAAAACATTCTAGCACTGAGTAGGCATGTACAGATCGCTTCTGGGACCAAAAAATATCGAATTTTCGTGTGTTTTGAGGTTGAATTTGGGATATAAACGGGTGCAGAAGATGCATACACATATTGACTTTGGTCACCTAAAATATCGATTTTCAGCTTGTTTTGGGCTTGTATTTTGAAAATACTCTAACACGAAGTAGGCAAGTACAGATCGCTTCTGGGACCCCAAAATATCGAATTTTCGGGAGTTTTGAGCCTGAATTTGAGATATAAATGGGTACAGAAGAAGCATCCACATATCGACTTTTGGGCACCTAAAAGATCGATTTTCAGTATGTTTTGGGCCAGTATATTGAAAATACTCTAACACGGAGTAGGCATGTACAGATCACTTCTGGGGCCCAAAAATATCAAATTTTTGGGTGTTTTGGGCCTGAATTTGAGATATCGACTTTTGGCACCTAAAATATCGATTTTTAGCATGTTTTGGGCATTTATTTTGAAAATATTCTAGCACTGAATAGGCATGTACAGATCGCTTCTGGGACCCCAAAATATCGAATTTTCGGGTGTTTTGAGCTTGAATTTGAGATATAATCGGGTACAGAAGATGCATGCACATATCGACTTTTGGGCACCTAAAATGTCGATTTTGAACATGTTTTGGGTCTGTATCTTGAAAACATTCTAACTAGGAGTAGGCATGTACAGATCGCTTCTGGGACCCCCAAATATCGAATTTTCGGTTGTTTGGAGCCTGAATTTGAGATATAAATGGGCACAGAAGATGCATGCACATATGGACACTTAAAATATCGATTTTTAGCATGTTTTGAGCCTATATTTTGAAAACATTCTAGCACTGACTAGACATGTACAGATCGCTTTTGGGACCCAAAATTATCGAATTTTCGGGTGTTTTGAGGTTGAATTTGACATATAAACGAGTGCAGCAGATGCATACACGTTTTGGGCCAGAATTTGAGATATCGACTTTGGGCACCTAAAATATCGATTTTTAGCATGTTTTGGGCCTGTATTTTGAAAATATTCTAGCACTGAGTAGGCATGTACAGATCGCTTCTGGGACCCAAAAATATCGAATTTTCGGGTGTTTTGAGCCTGAATTTGAGATATAAACGGGTACAGAAGATGCATGCACATATCGACTTTTGGGCACCTAAAATATCGATTTTGAGCATGTTTTGGGTCTGTATCTTGAAAACAATCTAGCACTGACTAGACATGTACATATCGCTTCTGGGACCCAAAATTATTGAATTTTCGGGTGTTTTGAGGTTGAATTTGAGAAATAAACGAGTGCAGAAGATGCATACACATGTTGACTTTGGTCACCTAAAATATCGATTTTCAGCATGTTTTGGGCCTGCATCTGAGTAGGCATGTACAGATCGCTTCTGGGACCACAAAATATCGAATTTTCGGGTGTTTGGAGCCTGGATTTGAGATATAAACGGGTACAGAAGATGCATGCACATATCGACTTTTGGGCACCTAAATGATCGATTTTCAGTATGTTTTGGGCCTGTATTTTGAAAATACTCTAACACGGATTAGGCATGTACAGTTCGCTTCTGGGACCCCAAAATATCGAATTTTCGGGTGTTTTGGGCCTGAATTTGAGATATCGACTTTGGGCACCTAAAATATCGATTTTTAGCATGTTTTGGGCCTATATTTTGAAAATATTCTAGCACTGAGTAGGCATTTACAGATCGCTTCTTGGACCCCAAAATATCGAATTTTCGGGTGTTTTGAGCCTGAATTTGAGATATAAACGAGTGCAGAAGATGCATTCACGTTTTGGGCCTGAATTTGAGATATCGACTTTGGGCATCTAAAATATCGATTTTTAGCATGTTTTGGGCCTATATTTTGAAAATATTCCAGCACTGAGTAGGCATGTACATATCGCTTATGGGACCCCAAAATATCGAATTTTCGGGTGTTTTGAGCCTGAATTTGAGATATAAACGGGTACAGAAGATGCATGCACATATCGACTTTTGGGCACCAAAAATATCGATTTTGAGCATGTCTTGGGTCTGTATCTTGAAAACATTCTAACTAGGAGTAGGAATGTACAGATCGCTTCTACGACCCAAAAATACCGAATTTTCGGGTGTTTTGAGCCTGAATTTGAGATATTAACGGGTACAGAAAAGATGCATGCACATATTGACTATGGGCACCTAAAATATCGATTTTGAGCATGTTTTGGGTCTGTATCTTGAAAACATTCTAACTAGGAGTAGGCATGTACAGATCGCTATTGGGACCCCAAAATATCGAATTTTCGGGTGTTTGGAGCCTGAATTTGAGATATAAATGGGCACAGAAGATGCATGCACATATGGACACTTAAAATATCGATTTTTAGCATGTTTTGAGCCTATATTTTGAAAACATTCTAGTACTGACTAGACATGTACTGATCGCTTTTGGGACCCAAAAATATCGAATTTTCGGGTGTTTTGAGGTTGAATTTGACATATAAACGAGTGCAGCAGATGCATACACGTTTTGGGCCTGAATTTGAGATATCGACTTTGGGCACCTAAAATATCGATTTTTAGCATGTTTTGGGCCTGTATTTTGAAAATATTCTAGCACTGAGTAGGCATGTACAGATTGCTTCTGGGACCCAAAAATATCGAATTTTCGGGTGTTTTGAACCTGAATTTGAGATATAAACGGGTACAGAAGATGCATGCACATATCGACTTTGGACACTTAAAATATCGATTTTTAGCATGTTATGAGCCTATATTTTGAAAACATTCTAGCACTGACTAGACATGTACAGATCGCTTCTGGGACCCAAAATTATCAAATTTTCGGGTGTTTTGAGGTTGAATTTGAGATATAAACAAGTGCGGAAGATGCATACACATGTTGACTTTGGGCACCTAAAATATCGATATTCAGCATGTTTTGGGCTTGTATCTGAGGAGGCATGTACAGATCGCTTCTGGGACCCCAAAATATCGAATTTTCGGGTGTTTGGAGAAAGAATTTGACATATAAACGGGTACAGATGATGCATGCACATATCGACTTTGGACACTTAAAATATTGATTTTTAGCATGTTTTGAGCCTATATTTTGAAAACATTCTAGCACTGAGTAGGCATGTACAGATCGCTTCTGAGACCCAAAAATATCGAATTTTCGGGTGTTTTGAGCCTGAATTTGGGATATAAACGGGTACAGTAGATGCATGCACATATCGACTTTTGGGCACCTAAAAGATCGATTTTCAGTATGTTTTGGGCCTGTATTTTAAAAATACTCTAACACGGAGTAAGCATGTACAGTTCGCTTCTGGGACTGCAAAATATCAAATTTTTGGGTGTTTTGGGCCTGAATTTGAGATATCGACATTTGGCACCTAAAATATCGATTTTTAGCATGTTTTGGGCCTGTATATTGAAAATATTCTAGCACTGAGTAGGCATGTACAGATCGCTTCTGGGACCCAAAAATATAGAATTTTCGGGTGTTTTGAGCCTGAATTCGAGATATAAACGGGTACAGAAGATGCATGCACATATCGACTTTTGGGCACCTAAAATATCGATTTTGAGCATGTTTTGGGTCTGTATCTTGAAAACATTCTAGCACTGACTAGACATGTACAGATCGCTTCTGAGACCCCAAAATATCGAATTTTCGGGTGTTTTGAGCCTGAATTTGAGATATAAACGGGTACAAAAGATGCATGCACATATCGACTTTTGGGCACCTAAAAGATCGTTTTTCAGTATGTTTTGGGCCTGCATTTTGAAAATACTCTAACACGGATTAGGCATGTACAGTTCGCTTCTGGGACCCCAAAATATCGAATTTTCGGGGGTTTTGGGCCTGAATTTGAAATATCGACTTTGGGCACCTAAAATATCGATTTTTAGCATGTTTTGGGCCTATATTTTGAAAATATTCTAGCACTGAGTAGGCATGTACAGATCGCTTCTGGGACCCCAAAATATCGAATTTTCGGGTGTTCTGAGCCTGAATTTGAGATATAAACGGGCACAGAAGATGCATGCACATATGGACACTTAAAATATCGATTTTAATCATGTTTTGATCCTATATTTTGAAAACATTCTAGCACTGACTAGACATGTACAGATCGCTTTTGGCACCCAAAATTATCGAATTTTCGGGTGTTTTGAGGTTGAATTTGAGATATAAACGAGTGCAGAAGAGGCAAACACGTTTTGGGCCTGAATTTGAGATATCGACTTTGGGCACCTAAAATATCGATTTTAGCATGTTTTGGGCCTATATTTTGAAAATATTCTAGCACTGAGTAGGCATGTACAGATCGCTTCTGGGACCGCAAAATATCGAATTTTCGGGTGTTTTGAGACTGAATTTGAGATATAAACGGGTACAGAAGATGCATGCACATATCGACTTTTGGGCACCTAAAATATCGATTTTGAGCATGTTTTTGGTCTGTATCTTAAAAACATTCTAGCACTGAGTAGGCATGTACAGATCGCTTCTGGGACCCAAAAAGATCGAATTTTCGGGTGTTTTGAGGTTGAATTTGGGATATAAACGGGTGCAGAAGATGCATGCACATATTGACTTTGGGCACCTAAAATATCGATTTTCAGCATGTTTTGGGCCTGTATTTTGAAAATACTCTAACACGGAGTAGGCATGTACAGATCGCTTTAGGGACCCAAAAATATCGAATTTTCGGGTGTTTTGAGACTGAATTTGAGATATAAACGGGTACAGAAGATGCATGCACATATCGATTTTGGACACATAAAATATCGATTTTTAGAATGTTTTGAGCCTTTTTTTTGAAAACATTCTAGCACTGACTAGACATGTACAGATCGCTTTTGGGACCCAAAAATATCGAATTTTTGGGTGTTTTGAGGTTGAATTTGGGATATAAATGGGTACAGAAGATACATGCACATATCGACTTTTGGGCACCTAAAAGATCGATTTTCAGTATGTTTTGGGCCTGTATTTTGAAAATACTCTAACACGGAGTAGGCATGTACCGTTCGCTTCTGGGACCCTAAAAAATCGAATTTTCGGGTGTTTTGGGCCTGAATTTGAGATATCGACTTTGGGCACCTAAAATATCGATTTTTAGCATGTTTTGGGCCTATATTTTGAAAATATTCTAGCACTAAGTAGGCATGTACAGATCACTTCTGGGACCCCAAAATATCGAATTTTCGGGTGTTTTGAGCCTGAATTTGAGATATAAACGGGTACAGATGATTCATGCACATATCGACTTTGGACACTTAAAATATCGATTTGTAGCATGTTTTGAGCCTATATTTTGAAAACATTCTAGCACTGAGTAGGCATGTACAGATCACTTCTGGGACCCCAAAATATCGAATTTTCGGGTGTTTTGAGCCTGAATTTGAGATATAAACGGGTACAGATGATGGATGCACATATCGACTTTGGACACTTAAAATATCGATTTTTAGCATGTTTTGAGCCTATATTTTGAAAAAATTCTAGCACTGAGTAGGCATGTACAGATCGCTTCTGGGACGCAAAAATATCGAATTTTCGGGTGTTTTGAGGTTGAATTTAGGATATAAACGGATGCAGAAGATGCATACACATATTGACTTTGGGCACCTAAAAGATTGATTTTCAGTATGTTTTGGGCCTGTATATTGAAAATACTCACACGGAGTAGGCATGTACAGATCGTTTCAGGGACCCCAAAATATCGAATTTTTGGGTGTTTTGGGCCTGAATTTGAGATATCGACTTTGGGCACCTAAAATATCGATTTTTAGCATGTTTTGGGCCTATATTTTTAAAATATTCTAGCACTGAGTGGGCATGTGCAGATCGCTTCTGGGACCCAAAATATCGAATTTTCGGGTGTTTTGAGCCGGAATTTGAGATATAAACGGGTACAGAAGATGCATGCACATATCGACTTTTGGGCACCTAATATATCGATTTTGAGCATGTTTTGGGTCTGTATCTTGAAAACATTCTAACTAGGAGTGGGGATGTACAGATCGCTTCTAGGACCCAAAAATACCGAATTTTCGGGTGTTTTGAGCCTAATTTTGATATATAAACGGGTACAGAAGATGCATGCACATATTGACTTTGGGCACCTAAAATATCGATTCTCAGCATGTTTTGGGCCTGTATTTTGAAAATACTCTAACTAGGAGTAAGCATGTACAGATCGCTTCTGGGACCCCAAAATATCGAATTTTAGGGTGTTTTGAGCCTGAATTTGAGATATAAACGGGTACAGAAGATGCATTAACATATCGTCTTTGGACACTTAAAATATCGATTTTTAGCATGTTTTGAGCCTATATTTTGAAAACATTCTAGCACTGAGTAGGCATGTACAGATCACTTCTGGGACCCAAAAATATCGAATTTTCGGGAGTTTTGAGCCTGAATTTGAAATATAAACGGGTACATATGATGCATGCACATATTGAATTTGGACACTTAAATTATCGATTTTTAGCATATTTTGAGCCTATATTTTGAAAACATTCTAGCACTGACTAGACATGTACAGATCGCTTCTGGGACCCCAAAATATCGAATTTTCGGGTGTTTGGAGCCTGAATTTGAGATATAAACGGGTACAGAAGATGCATGCACATATCGACTTTTGGGCACCTAAAAGATCGATTTTCAGTATGTTTTGGGGCTGTATTTTGAAAATACTCTAACTAGGAGTATGCATGTACAGTTCGCTTCTGGGACCCCAAAATATCGAGTTTTCGGGTGTTTTGGGCCTGAATTTGAGATATCGACTTTGGGCACCTAAATTATCGATTTTTAGCATGTTTTGGGCCTATATTTTGAAAATATTCTAGCACTAAGTAGGCATGTACAGATCACTTCTGGGACCCCAAAATATCGAATTTTCGGGTGTTTTGAGCCTGAATTTGAGATATAAACGGGTACAGATGATGCATGCACATATCGACTTTGGACACTTAAAATATCGATTTTTAGCATGTTTTGAGCCTATATTTTGAAAAAATTCTAGCACTGTGTAGGCATGTACAGATCGCTTCAGGGACCCCAAAATATCGAATTTTCGGGTGTTTTGAGGTTTAATTTGGGTTATAAACGGGTACAGAAGATGCATGCACATATCGACTTTTGGGCACCTAAAGGATCGATTTTCATCTTGCTTTGGGCCTGTATTTTGAAAATACTCTAACATGGAGTAGGCATGTACAGTTCGATTCTGGGACCCCAAAATATCGAATTTTCGGGTGTTTTGGGCCTGAATTTGAGATATCGACTTTGGGAACCTAAAATATCGATTTTTAGCATGTTTTGGGCCTATATTTTGAAAATACTCTAACACGGAGTAGGCAAGTACAGATCGCTTCTGGGACCGCAAAATATCGAATTTTCGGGTGTTTTGAGGTTGAATTTAGGATATAAACGGATGCAGAAGATGCATACACATATTGACTTTGGGCACCTAAAAGATTGATTTTCAGTATGTTTTGGGCCTGTATATTGAAAATACTCACACGGAGTAGGCATGTACAGATCGTTTCAGGGACCCCAAAATATCGAATTTTTGGGTGTTTTAGGCCTGAATTTGAGATATCGACTTTGGGCACCTAAAATATCGATTTTAGCATGTTTTGGGTCTATATTTTTAAAATATTCTAGCACTGAGTGGGCATGTGCAGATCGCTTCTGGGACCCAAAATATCGAATTTTCGGGTGTTTGGAGCCGGAATTTGAGATATAAACGGGTACAGAAGATGCATGCACATATCGACTTTTGGGCACCTAATATATCGATTTTGAGCATGTTTTGGGTCTGTATCTTGAAAACATTCTAACTAGGAGTGGGGATGTACAGATCGCTTCTAGGACCCAAAAATACCGAATTTTCGGGTGTTTTGAGCCTAATTTTGATATATAAACGGGTACAGAAGATGCATGCACATATTGACTTTGGGCACCTAAAATATCGATTCTCAGCATGTTTTGGGCCTGTATTTTGAAAATACTCTAACTAGGAGTAAGCATGTACAGATCGCTTCTGGGACCCCAAAATATCGAATTTTAGGGTGTTTTGAGCCTGAATTTGAGATATAAACGGGTACAGAAGATGCATGCACATATTGACTTTGGGCACCTAAAATATCGATTTTCAGCATGTTTTGGGCCTGCATCTGAGTAGGCATGTACAGATCGCTTCTGGGACCCCAAAATATCGAATTTTCGGGTGTTTGGAGCCTGAATTTGAGATATAAACGGGTACAGAAGATGCATCCACATATCGACTTTTGGGCACCTAAAAGATCGATTTTCAGTATGTTTTGGGCCTGTAATTTGAAAATACTCTAACACGGAGTAGGCATGTACAGTTCGCTTCTGGGACCCCAAAATATCGAATTTTCGGGTGTTTTGGGCCTGAATTTGAGATATCGACTTTGGGCACCTAAATTATCGATTTTTAGCATGTTTTGGGCCTATATTTTGAAAATATTCTAGCACTAAGTAGGCATGTACAGATCACTTCTGGGACCCCAAAATATAGAATTTTCGGGTGTTTTGAGCCTGAATTTGAGATATAAACGGGTACAGATGATGCATGTATATATCGACATTGGACACTTAAAATATTAATTTTTAGCATGTTTTAAGCCTATATTTTGAAAAAATTCTAGCACTGAGTAGGCATGTACAGATCGCTTCTGGGAACCAAAAATATCGAATTTTCGGGTGTTTTGAGGTTGAATTTGGGATATAAACGGGTACAGAAGATGCATGCACATATCGACTTTTGGGCACCTAAAGGATTGATTTTCAGTATGTTTTGGGCCTGTATTTTGAAAATACTCTAACATGGAGTAGGCATGTACAGTTCGCTTATGGGACCCCAAAATATCGAATTTTCGGGTGTTTTGAGCCTGATTTTGAGATATAAACGGGTACAGAAGATGCATGCACATATTGACTTTGGGCACCTAAAATATCGATTTTCAGCATGTTTTGGGCCTGTATTTTGAAAATACTCTAACTAGGTTTATGCATGTACAGATCGCTTCTGGGACCCAAAAATATCGAATTTTCGGGTGTTTTGAGCCTGAATTTGAGATATATACGGGTACAGAAGATGCATGCTCATATCGACTTTGGACACTTAAAATATAGATTTTTAGCATGTTTTGAGCCTATATTTTGAAAATATTCTAGCACTGAGTAGGCATGTACAGATCGCTTCTGGAAACCAAAAATATCGAATTTTCGGGTGTTTTGAGCCTGAATTTGAGATATAAACGAGTGCAGAAGATGCATACACATGTTGACTTTGGGCACCTAAAATATCGATTTTCAGCATGTTTTGGGCCTGCATCTGAGTAGGCATGTACAGATCGCTTCTGGGACCCAAAAATATCGAATTTTCGGGTGTTTGGAGCCTGAATTTGAGATATAAACGGCTACAGAAGATGCATCCACATATCGACTTTTGGGCACCTAAAAGATCGATTTTCAGTATGTTTTGGGCCTGTAAATTGAAAATACTCTAACACGGAGTAGGCATGTACAGTTCGCTTCTGGGACCCCAAAATATCGAATTTTCGGGTGTTTTGGGCCTGAATTTGAGATATCGACTTTGGGCACCTAAAATATCGATTTTTAGCATGTTTTGGGCCTATATTTTGAAAATACTCTAACACGGAGTAGGCAAGTACAGATCGCTTCTGGGACCCCAAAATATCGAATTTTCGGGTGTTTGGAGCCTGAATTTGAGATATAAACGGGTACAGATGATGCATGCACATATTGACTTTGGACACTTAAAATATCGATTTTTACCATGTTTTGAGCCTATATTTTGAAAAAATTCTAGCACTGTGTAGGCATGTACAGATCGCTTCAGGGACCCCAAAATATCGAATTTTCGGGTGTTTTGAGGTTTAATTTGGGTTATAAACGGGTACAGAAGATGCATGCACATATCGACTTTTGGGCACCTAAAGGATCGATTTTCATCTTGCTTTGGGCCTGTATTTTGAAAATACTCTAACATGGAGTAGGCATGTACAGTTCGATTCTGGGACCCCAAAATATCGAATTTTCGGGTGTTTTGGGCCTGAATTTGAGATATCGACTTTGGGAACCTAAAATATCGATTTTTAGCATGTTTTGGGCCTATATTTTGAAAATACTCTAACACGGAGTAGGCAAGTACAGATCGCTTCTGGGACCGCAAAATATCGAATTTTCGGGTGTTTTGAGCCTGAATTTGAGATATAAACGGGTACAGAAGATGCTTGCACATATCGACTTTTGGGCACCTAAAATATCGATTTTGAGCATGTTTTGGGTCTGTATCTTGAAAACATTCTAACTAGGAGTAGGGATGTACAGATCGCTTCTAGGACCCCAAAATACCGAATTTTCGGGTGTTTTGAGCCTGATTTTGAGATATAAACGGGTACAGAAGATGCATACACATATTGACTTTGGGCACCTAAAATATCGATTTTCAGCATGTTTTGGGCCTGCATCTGAGTAGGCATGTACAGATCGCTTCTGGGACCCCAAAATATCGAATTTTCGGGTGTTTGGAGCCTGAATTTGATATATAAACGGGTACAGAAGATGCATCCACATATCGACTTTTGGGCACCTAAAAGATCGATTTTCAGTATGTTTTGGGCCTGTAATTTGAAAATACTCTAACACGGAGTAGGCATGTACAGTTCGCTTCTGGGACCCCAAAATATCGAATTTTCGGGTGTTTTGGGCCTGAATTTGAGATATCGACTTTGGGCACCTAAATTATCGATTTTTAGCATGTTTTGGGCCTATATTTTGAAAATATTCTAGCACTAAGTAGGCATGTACAGATCACTTCTGGGACCCCAAAATATAGAATTTTCGGGTGTTTTGAGCCTGAATTTGAGATATAAACGGGTACAGATGAT
Organism: Petrolisthes cinctipes; assembly: GCA_033782935.1. NCBI lineage: Eukaryota > Metazoa > Arthropoda > Malacostraca > Decapoda > Porcellanidae > Petrolisthes > Petrolisthes cinctipes. The sequence goes on from JAWQEG010000201.1 coordinate 5,032,544, forward strand.
GCATGTATATATCGACACTGGACACTTAAAATATTAATTTTTAGCATGTTTTGAGCCTATATTTTGAAAAAATTCTAGCACTGAGTAGGCATGTACAGATCGCTTCTGGGAACCAAAAATATCGAATTTTCGGGTGTTTTGAGGTTGAATTTGGGATATAAACGGGTACAGAAGATGCATGCACATATCGACTTTTGGGCACCTAAAGGATTGATTTTCAGTATGTTTTGGGCCTGTATTTTGAAAATACTCTAACATGGAGTAGGCATGTACAGTTCGCTTATGGGACCCCAAAATATCGAATTTTCGGGTGTTTTGAGCCTGATTTTGAGATATAAACGGGTACAGAAGATGCATGCACATATTGACTTTGGGCACCTAAAATATCGATTTTCAGCATGTTTTGGGCCTGCATTTTGAAAATACTCTAACTAGGTTTATGCATGTACAGATCGCTTCTGGGACCCAAAAATATCGAATTTTCGGGTGTTTTGAGCCTGAATTTGAGATATATACGGGTACAGAAGATGCATGCACATATCGACTTTGGACACTTAAAATATAGATTTTTAGCATGTTTTGAGCCTATATTTTGAAAATATTCTAGCACTGAGTAGGCATGTACAGATCGCTTCTGGAAACCAAAAATATCGAATTTTCGGGTGTTTTGAGCCTGAATTTGAGATATAAACGAGTGCAGAAGATGCATACACATGTTGACTTTGGGCACCTAAAATATCGATTTTCAGCATGTTTTGGGCCTGCATCTGAGTAGGCATGTACAGATCGCTTCTGGGACCCAAAAATATCGAATTTTCGGGTGTTTGGAGCCTGAATTTGAGATATAAACGGCTACAGAAGATGCATCCACATATCGACTTTTGGGCACATAAAAGATCGATTTTCAGTATGTTTTGGGCCTGTAAATTGAAAATACTCTAACACGGAGTAGGCATGTACAGTTCGCTTCTGGGACCCCAAAATATCGAATTTTCGGGTGTTTTGGGCCTGAATTTGAGATATCGACTTTGGGCACCTAAAATATCGATTTTTAGCATGTTTTGGGCCTATATTTTGAAAATACTCTAACACGGAGTAGGCAAGTACAGATCGCTTCTGGGACCCCAAAATATCGAATTTTCGGGTGTTTGGAGCCTGAATTTGAGATATAAACGGGTACAGAAGATGCATCCACATATCGACTTTTGGACACCTAAAAGATCGATTTTCAGTATGTTTTGGGCCTGTATTTTGAAAATACTCTAACACGGAGTAGGCATGTACAGTTCGCTTCTGGGACCCCAAAATATCAAATTTTCGGGTGTTTTGGGCCTGAATTTGAGATATCGACTTTGGGCACCTAAATTATCGATTTTTAGCATGTTTTGGGCCTATATTTTGAAAATATTCTAGCACTAAGTAGGCATGTACAGATCACTTCTGGGATCCCAAAATATCGAATTTTCGGGTGTTTTGAGCCTGAATTTGAGATATAAACGGGTACAGATGATGCATGCATATATCGACTTTGGACACTAAAAATATCAATTTTTAGCATGTTTTAAGCCTATATTTTGAAAAAATTCTAGCACTGAGTAGGCATATACAGATCGCTTCTGGGACCCAAAAATATCGAATTTTCGGTTGTTTTGAGGTTGAATTTGGGATATAAACGGGTACAGAAGATGCATCCACATATCGACTTTTGGGCACCTAAAGGATCGTTTTTCAGTATGTTTTGGGCCTGTATTCTGAAAATACTCTAACATGGAGTAGGCATGTACAGATCGCTTCTGGGACCCCAAAATATCGAATTTACGGGTGTTTTGGGCATGAATTTGAGATATCGACTTTGGGAAACTAAAATATCGATTTTTAGCATGTTTTGGGCCTATATTTTGAAAATATTCTAGCACTGAGTAGGCATGTACAGATCGCTTCTGGGACCCCAAAATATCGAATTTTCGGGTGTTTTGAGCCGGAATTTGAGATATAAACGGGTACAGAAGATGCATGCACATATCGACTTTTGGGCACCTAAAATATCAATTTTGAGCATGTTTTGGGTCTGTATTTAGAATACATTCTAACTAGGAGTAGGGATGTACAGATCGCTTCTAGGACCCAAAAATACCAAATTTTCGGGTGTTTTGAGCCTGAATTTGAGATATAAACGGGTACAGAAGATGCATGCACATATCGACTTTTGGGCACCTAAAATATCAATTTTGAGCATGTTTTGGGTCTGTATTTTGAAAATACTCTAACCAGGAGTAGGCATGTACAGATCGCTTCTGGGACAAAAAAACATCGAATTTTCGGGTGTTTTGAGCCTGAATTTGAGGTGTAAATGGGTACAGAAGATCCATGCACATATCGACTTTGGACACTTAAAATATCGATTTTAGCATGTTTTGAGCCTATATTTTGAAAACATTCTAGCACTGACTAGACATGTACAGATCGCTTCTGGGACCCAAAATTATCGAATTTTCGGGTGTTTTGAGGTGGAAATTGAGATATAAACGAGCCCAGAAGATGCATACACATGTTGACTTTGGGCACCTAAAATATCGATTTTCAGCATGTTTTGGGCCTGCATCCGAGTAGGCATGTACAGATCGCTTCTGGGACCCCAAAATATCGAATTTTCGGGTGTTTGGAGCCTGAATTTGAGATATAAACGGTTACAGAAGATGCATCCACATATCGACTTTTGGACACCTAAAAGATCGATTTTCAGTATGTTTTGGGCCTGTAATTTGAAAATACTCTAACACGGAGTAGGCATGTACAGTTCGCTTCTGGGACCCCAAAATATCGAATTTTCGGGTGTTTTGGGCCTGAATTTGAGATATCGACTTTGGGCACCTAAATTATCGATTTTTAGCATGTTTTGGGCCTATATTTTGAAAATATTCTAGCACTAAGTAGGCATGTACAGATCACTTCTGGGACCCCAAAATATCGAATTTTCGGGTGTTTTGAGCCTGAATTTGAGATATAAACGGGTACAGATGATGCATGCACATCTCGACTTTGAACACTAAAAATTTTGATTTTTAGCATGTTTTAAGCCTATATTTTGAAAAAATTCTAGCACTGAGTAGGCATATACAGATCGCTTCTGGGACCCCAAAATATCGAATTTTCGGGTGTTTGGAGCCTGATTTTGAGATATAAACGGGTACAGAAGATGCATCCACATATCGACTTTTGGACACCTAAAGGATCGATTTTCAGTATGTTTTGGGCCTGTAATTTGAAAATACTCTAACACGGAGTAGGCATGTACAGTTCGCTTCTGGGACCCCAAAATATCGAATTTTCGGGTGTTTTGGCCCTGAATTTGAGATATCGACTTTGGGCACCTAAAATATCGATTTTTAGCATGTTTTGGGCCTATATTTTGAAAATACTCTAACACGGAGTAGGCAAGTACAGATCGCTTCTGGGACCCCAAAATATCGAATTTTCGGGTGTTTGGAGCCTTAATTTGAGATATAAACGGGTACAGAATATGCATCCACATATCGAATTTTGGACACCTAAAAGATCGATTTTCAGTATGTTTTGGGCCTGTATTTTGAATATACTCTAACACGGAGTAGGCATGTACAGTTCGCTTCTGGGACCCCAAAATATCGAATTTTCGGGTGTTTTGGGCCTGAATTTGAGATATCGACTTTGGGCACCTAAATTATCGATTTTAGCATGTTTTGGGCCTATATTTTGAAAATATTCTAGCACTAAGTAGGCATGTACAGATCACTTCTGGGACCCCAAAATATCGAATTTTCGGGTGTTTTGAGCCTGAATTTGAGATATAAACGGGTACAGATGATGCATGCATATATCGACTTTGGACACTTAAAATATCAATTTTTAGCATGTTTTAAGCCTATATTTTGAAAAAATTCTAGCACTGAGTAGGCATATACAGATCGCTTCTGGGACCCCAAAATATCGAATTTTCGGGTGTTTTGAGGTTGAATTTGGGATATAAACGGGTACAGAAGATGCATGCACATATCGACTTTTGGGCACCTAAAGGATCTATTTTCAGTATGTTTTGGGCCTGTATTTTGAAAATACTCTAACATGGAGTAGGCATGTACAGTTCGCTTCTGGGACCCCAAAATATCGAATTTTCGGGTGTTTTGGGCCTGAATTTGAGATATCGACTTTGGGCACCTAAATTATCGATTTTTAGCATGTTTTGGGCCTATATTTTGAAAATATTCTAGCACTAAGTAGGCATGTACAGATCACTTCTGGGGCCCCAAAATATCGAATTTTCGGGTGTTTTGAGCCTGAATTTGAAATATAAACGGGTACAGATGATGCATGCATATTTCGACTTTGGACACTTAAAATATCAATTTTTTGCATGTTTTAAGCCTATATTTTGAAAAAATTCTAGCACTGAGTAGGCATATACAGATCGCTTCTGGGACCCCAAAATATCGAATTTTCGGGTGTTTTGAGGTTGAATTTGGGATATAAACGGGTACAGAAGATACTTGCACATATCGACTTTTGGGCACCTAAAATATCGATTTTCAGTATGTTTTGGGCCTGTATATTGAAAATACTCCAACACGGAGTAGGCATGTACAGATCGCTTCTGGGACCCCAAAACATCGAATTTTAGGGTGTTTTGGGCCTGAACTTGAGATATCGACTTTGGGCACCTAAAATATCGATTTTTAGCATGTTTTGGGCCTATATTTTGAAAATATTCTAGCACTGAGTAGGCATGTACAGATCGCTTCTGGGACCGCAAAATATCAAATTTTCGGGTGTTTTGAGCCTGAATTTGAGATATAAACGGGTACAGAAGATGCATGCACATATCGACTTTTGGGCACCTAAAATATCGATTTTGAGCATGTTTTGGGTCTGTATCTTGAAAACATTCTAACTAGGTGTAGGGATGTACAGATCGCTTCTAGGACCCAAAAATTCCGAATTTTCGGGTGTTTTGAGGTTGAATTTGGGATATAAACGGGTACAGAAGATGCATGCACATATCGACTTTTGGGCACCTAAAGGATCGATTTTCAGTATGTTTTGGGCCTGTATTTTGAAAATACTTTAACATGGAGTAGGCATGTACAGTTCGCTTCTGGGACCCCAAAATATCGAATTTTCGGGTGTTTTGGGCCTGAATTTGAGATATCGACTTTGGGCACCTAAATTATCGATTTTTAGCATGTTTTGGGCCTATATTTTGAAAATATTCTAGCACTAAGTAGGCATGTACAGATCACTTCTGGGGCCCCAAAATATCGAATTTTCGGGTGTTTTGAGCCTGAATTTGAGATATAAACGGGTACAGATGATGCATGCATATTTCGACTTTGGACACTTAAAATATCAATTTTTAGCATGTTTTAAGCCTATATTTTGAAAAAATTCTAGCACTGAGTAGGCATATACAGATCGCTTCTGGGACCCCAAAATATCGAATTTTCGAGTGTTTTGAGGTTGAATTTGGGATATAAACGGGTACAGAAGATGCTTGCACATATCGACTTTTGGGCACCTAAAATATCGATTTTCAGTATGTTTTGGGCCTGTATATTGAAAATACTCTAACACGGAGTAGGCATGTACAGATCGCTTCTGGGACCCCAAAACGTCGAATTTTAGGGTGTTTTGGGCCTGAATTTGAGATATCGACTTTGGGCACCTAAAATATCGATTTTTAGCATGTTTTGGGCCTATATTTTGAAAATATTCTAGCACTGAGTAGGCATGTACAGATCGCTTCTGGGACCGCAAAATATCGAATTTTCGGGTGTTTTGAGCCTGAATTTGGGATATAAACGGGTACAGAAGATGCATGCACATATCGACTTTTGGGCACCTAAAGGATCGATTTTCAGTATGTTTTGGGCCTGTATTTTGAAAATACTCTAACATGGAGTAGGCATGTACAGTTCGCTTCTGGGACCCCAAAATATCGAATTTTCGGGTGTTTTGGGCCGGAATTTGAGATATATACGGTTACAGAAGATGCATGCACATATCGACTTTGGACACTTAAAATATCGATTTTTAGCATGTTTTGAGCCTATATTTTGAAAACATTCTAGCACTGAGTAGGCATGTACAGATCGCTTCTGGGAACCAAAAATATCGAATTTTCGGGTGTTTTGAGCCTGAATTTGAGATATAAACGAGTGCAGAAGATGCATACACATGTTGACTTTGGGCACCTAAAATATCGATTTTCATCATTTTTTGGGCCTGCATCTGAGTAGGCATGTACAGATCGCTTCTGGGACCCCAAAATATCGAATTTTCGGGTGTTTGAAGCCTGAATTTGATATATAAACGGGTACAGAAGATGCATCCACATATCGACTTTTGGGCACCTAAAAGATCGATTTTCAGTATGTTTTGGGCCTGTAATTTGAAAATACTCTAACACGGCATAGGCATGTACAGTTCGCTTCTGGGACCCCAAAATATCGAATTTTCGGGTGTTTTGGGCCTGAATTTGAGATATCGACTTTGGGCACCTAAATTATCGATTTTTAGCATGTTTTGGGCCTATATTTTGAAAATATTCTAGCACTAAGTAGGCATGTACAGATCACTTCTGGGACCCCAAAATATAGAATTTTCGGGTGTTTTGAGCCTGAATTTGAGATATAAACGGGTACAGATGATGCATGTATATATCGACACTGGACACTTAAAATATCAATTTTTAGCATGTTTTAAGCCTATACTTTGAAAAAATTCTAGCACTGAGTAGGCATATACAGATCGCTTCTGGGACCCCAAAATATCGAATTTTCGGGTGTTTTGAGGTTGAATTTGGGATATAAACGGGTACAGAAGATGCATGCACATATCGACTTTTGGGCACCTAAAGGATCGATTTTCAGTATGTTTTGGGCCTGTATTTTGAAAATACTCTAACATGGAGTAGGCATGTACAGTTCGCTTCTTGGACCCCAAAATATCGAATTTTCGGGTTTTTTGAGCCTGATTTTGAGATATAAACGGATACAGAAGATGCATGCACATATTGACTTTGGGCACCTAAAATATCGATTTTCAGCATGTTTTGGGCCTCTATTTTGAAAATACTCTAACTAGGTTTATGCATGTACAGATCTCTTCTGGGACCCAAAAATATCGAATTTTCGGGTGTTTTGAGCCTGAATTTGAGATATATACGGGTACAGAAGATGCATGCACATATCGACTTTGGACACTTAAAATATCGATTTTTAGCATGTTTTGAGCCTATATTTTGAAAACATTCTAGCACTGAGTAGACATGTACAGATCGCTTCTGGGAACCAAAAATATGGAATTTTCGGGTGTTTTTGAGCCTGAATTTGAGATATAAACGAGTGCAGAAGATGCATACACATGTTGACTTTGGGCACCTAAAATATCGATTTTCAGCATGTTTTGGGCCTGCATCTGAGTAGGCATGTACAGATCGCTTCTGGGACCCAAAAATATCGAATTTTCGGGTGTTTGGAGCCAGAATTTGAGATATAAACGGCTACAGAAGATGCATCCACATATCGACTTTTGGGCACCTAAAAGATCGATTTTCAGTATGTTTTGGGCCTGTAAATTGAAAATACTCTAACACGGAGTAGGCATGTACAGTTCGCTTCTGGGACCCCAAAATATCGAATTTTCGGGTGTTTTGGGCCTGAATTTGAGATATCGACTTTGGGCACCTAAAATATCGATTTTTAGCATGTTTTGGGCCTATATTTTGAAAATACTCTAACACGGAGTAGGCAAGTAGAGATCGCTTCTGGGACCCCAAAATATCGAATTTTCGGGTGTTTGGAGCCTGAATTTGAGATATAAACGGGTACAGAAGATGCATCCACGTATCGACTTTTGGACACCTAAAAGATCGATTTTCAGTATGTTTTGGGCCTGTATTTTGAAAATACTCTAACATGGAGTAGGCATGTACAGTTCGCTTCTGGGACCCCAAAATATCGAATTTTCGGGTGTTTTGGGCCTGAATTTGAGATATCGACTTTGGGCACCTAAATTATCGATTTTTAGCATGTTTTGGGCCTATATTTTGAAAATATTCTAGCACTAAGTAGGCATGTACAGATCACTTCTGGGGCCCCAAAATATCGAATTTTCGGGTGTTTTGAGCCTGAATTTGAAATATAAACGGGTACAGATGATGCATGCATATTTCGACTTTGGACACTTAAAATATCAATTTTTTGCATGTTTTAAGCCTATATTTTGAAAAAATTCTAGCACTGAGTAGGCATATACAGATCGCTTCTGGGACCCCAAAATATCGAATTTTCGGGTGTTTTGAGGTTGAATTTGGGATATAAACGGGTACAGAAGATACTTGCACATATCGACTTTTGGGCACCTAAAATATCGATTTTCAGTATGTTTTGGGCCTGTATATTGAAAATACTCCAACACGGAGTAGGCATGTACAGATCGCTTCTGGGACCCCAAAACATCGAATTTTAGGGTGTTTTGGGCCTGAACTTGAGATATCGACTTTGGGCACCTAAAATATCGATTTTTAGCATGTTTTGGGCCTATATTTTGAAAATATTCTAGCACTGAGTAGGCATGTACAGATCGCTTCTGGGACCGCAAAATATCAAATTTTCGGGTGTTTTGAGCCTGAATTTGAGATATAAACGGGTACAGAAGATGCATGCACATATCGACTTTTGGGCACCTAAAATATCGATTTTGAGCATGTTTTGGGTCTGTATCTTGAAAACATTCTAACTAGGTGTAGGGATGTACAGATCGCTTCTAGGACCCAAAAATTCCGAATTTTCGGGTGTTTTGAGGTTGAATTTGGGATATAAACGGGTACAGAAGATGCATGCACATATCGACTTTTGGGCACCTAAAGGATCGATTTTCAGTATGTTTTGGGCCTGTATTTTGAAAATACTTTAACATGGAGTAGGCATGTACAGTTCGCTTCTGGGACCCCAAAATATCGAATTTTCGGGTGTTTTGGGCCTGAATTTGAGATATCGACTTTGGGCACCTAAATTATCGATTTTTAGCATGTTTTGGGCCTATATTTTGAAAATATTCTAGCACTAAGTAGGCATGTACAGATCACTTCTGGGGCCCCAAAATATCGAATTTTCGGGTGTTTTGAGCCTGAATTTGAGATATAAACGGGTACAGATGATGCATGCATATTTCGACTTTGGACACTTAAAATATCAATTTTTAGCATGTTTTAAGCCTATATTTTGAAAAAATTCTAGCACTGAGTAGGCATATACAGATCGCTTCTGGGACCCCAAAATATCGAATTTTCGAGTGTTTTGAGGTTGAATTTGGGATATAAACGGGTACAGAAGATGCTTGCACATATCGACTTTTGGGCACCTAAAATATCGATTTTCAGTATGTTTTGGGCCTGTATATTGAAAATACTCTAACACGGAGTAGGCATGTACAGATCGCTTCTGGGACCCCAAAACGTCGAATTTTAGGGTGTTTTGGGCCTGAATTTGAGATATCGACTTTGGGCACCTAAAATATCGATTTTTAGCATGTTTTGGGCCTATATTTTGAAAATATTCTAGCACTGAGTAGGCATGTACAGATCGCTTCTGGGACAGCAAAATATCGAATTTTCGGGTGTTTTGAGCCTGAATTTGGGATATAAACGGGTACAGAAGATGCATGCACATATCGACTTTTGGGCACCTAAAGGACCGATTTTCAGTATGTTTTGGGCCTGTATTTTGAAAATACTCTAACATGGAGTAGGCATGTACAGTTCGCTTCTGGGACCCCAAAATATCGAATTTTCGGGTGTTTTGGGCCGGAATTTGAGATATATACGGTTACAGAAGATGCATGCACATATCGACTTTGGACACTTAAAATATCGATTTTTAGCATGTTTTGAGCCTATATTTTGAAAACATTCTAGCACTGAGTAGGCATGTACAGATCGCTTCTGGGAACCAAAAATATCGAATTTTCGGGTGTTTTGAGCCTGAATTTGAGATATAAACGAGTGCAGAAGATGCATACACATGTTGACTTTGGGCACCTAAAATATCGATTTTCATCATTTTTTGGGCCTGCATCTGAGTAGGCATGTACAGATCGCTTCTGGGACCCCAAAATATCGAATTTTCGGGTGTTTGGAGCCTGAATTTGATATATAAACGGGTACAGAAGATGCATCCACATATCGACTTTTGGGCACCTAAAAGATCGATTTTCAGTATGTTTTGGGCCTGTAATTTGAAAATACTCTAACACGGCATAGGCATGTACAGTTCGCTTCTGGGACCCCAAAATATCGAATTTTCGGGTGTTTTGGGCCTGAATTTGAGATATCGACTTTGGGCACCTAAATTATCGATTTTTAGCATGTTTTGGGCCTATATTTTGAAAATATTCTAGCACTAAGTAGGCATGTACAGATCACTTCTGGGACCCCAAAATATAGAATTTTCGGGTGTTTTGAGCCTGAATTTGAGATATAAACGGGTACAGATGATGCATGTATATATCGACACTGGACACTTAAAATATCAATTTTTAGCATGTTTTAAGCCTATATTTTGAAAAAATTCTAGCACTGAGTAGGCATATACAGATCGCTTCTGGGACCCCAAAATATCGAATTTTCGGGTGTTTTGAGGTTGAATTTGGGATATAAACAGGTACAGAAGATGCATGCACATATCGACTTTTGGGCACCTAAAGGATCGATTTTCAGTATGTTTTGGGCCTGTATTTTGAAAATACTCTAACATGGAGTAGGCATGTACAGTTCGCTTCTTGGACCCCAAAATATCGAATTTTCGGGTTTTTTGAGCCTGATTTTGAGATATAAACGGATACAGAAGATGCATGCACATATTGACTTTGGGCACCTAAAATATCGATTTTCAGCATGTTTTGGGCCTCTATTTTGAAAATACTCTAACTAGGTTTATGCATGTACAGATCGCTTCTGGGACCCAAAAATATCGAATTTTCGGGTGTTTTGAGCCTGAATTTGAGATATATACGGGTACAGAAGATGCATGCAAATATCGACTTTGGACACTTAAAATATCGATTTTTAGCATGTTTTGAGCCTATATTTTGAAAACATTCTAGCACTGAGTAGACATGTACAGATCGCTTCTGGGAACCAAAAATATGGAATTTTCGGGTGTTTTTGAGCCTGAATTTGAGATATAAACGAGTGCAGAAGATGCATACACATGTTGACTTTGGGCACCTAAAATATCGATTTTCAGCATGTTTTGGGCCTGCATCTGAGTAGGCATGTACAGATCGCTTCTGGGACCCAAAAATATCGAATTTTCGGGTGTTTGGAGCCAGAATTTGAGATATAAACGGCTACAGAAGATGCATCCACATATCGACTTTTGGGCACCTAAAAGATCGATTTTCAGTATGTTTTGGGCCTGTAAATTGAAAATACTCTAACACGGAGTAGGCATGTACAGTTCGCTTCTGGGACCCCAAAATATCGAATTTTCGGGTGTTTTGGGCCTGAATTTGAGATATCGACTTTGGGCACCTAAAATATCGATTTTTAGCATGTTTTGGGCCTATATTTTGAAAATACTCTAACACGGAGTAGGCAAGTACAGATCGCTTCTGGGACCCCAAAATATCGAATTTTCGGGTGTTTGGAGCCTGAATTTGAGATATAAACGGGTACAGAAGATGCATCCACGTATCGACTTTTGGACACCTAAAAGATCGATTTTCAGTATGTTTTGGGCCTGTATTTTGAAAATACTCTAACACGGAGTAGGCATGTACAGTTCGCTTCTGGGACCCCAAAATATCGAATTTTCGGGTGTTTTGGGCCTGAATTTGAGATATCGACTTTGGCACCTAAATTATCGATTTTTAGCATGTTTTGGGCCTATATTTTGAAAATATTCTAGCACTAAGTAGGCATGTACAGATCACTTCTGGGACCCCAAAATATCGAATTTTCGGGTGTTTTGAGCCTGAATTTGAGATATAAACGGGTACAGATGATGCATGCATATATCGACTTTGGACACTTAAAATATCAATTTTTAGCATGTTTTAAGCCTATATTTTGAAAAAATTCTAGCACTGAGTAGGCATATACAGATCGCTTCTGGGACCCCAAAATATCGAATTTTCGGGTGTTTTGAGGTTGAATTTGGGATATAAACGGGTACAGAAGATGCATGCACATATCGACTTTTGGGCACCTAAAGGATCGTTTTTCAGTATGTTTTGGGCCTGTATTTTGAAAATACTCTAACATGGAGTAGGCATGTACAGATCGCTTCTGGGACCCCAAAATATCGAATTTTCGGGTGTTTTGCGCATGAATTAGAGATATCGACTTTGGGCACCTAAAATATCGATTTTTAGCATGTTTTGGGCCTATATTTTGAAAATATTCTAGCACTGAGTAGGCATGTACAGATCGCTTCTGGGACCCCAAAATATCGAATTTTCGGGTGTTTTGAGCCGGAATTTGAGATATAAACGGGTACAGAAGATGCATGCACATATCGACTTTTGGGCACCTAAAATATCAATTTTGAGCATGTTTTGGGTCTGTATTTTGAATACATTCTAACTAGGAGTAGGGATGTACAGATCGCTTCTAGGACCCAAAAATACCGAATTTTCGGGTGTTTTGAGACTGAATTTGAGATATAAACGGGTACAGAAGATGCATGCACATATTGACTTTGGGAACCTAAAATATCAATTTTCAGCATGTTTTGGGCCTGCATTTTGAAAATACTCTAACCAGGAGTAGGCATGTACAGATCGCTTCTGGGACAAAAAAACATCGAATTTTCGGGTGTTTTGAGCCTGAATTTGAGATGTAAATGGGTACAGAAGATCCATGCACATATCGACTTTGGACACTTAAAATATCGATTTTAGCATGTTTTGAGCCTATATTTTGAAAACATTCTAGCACTGACTAGACATGTACAGATCGCTTCTTGGACCCAAAATTATCGAATTTTCGGGTGTTTTGAGGTTGAAATTGAGATATAAACGAGCCCAGAAGATGCATACACATGTTGACTTTGGGCACCTAAAATATCGATTTTCAGCATGTTTTGGGCCTGCATCTGAGTAGGCATGTACAGATCGCTTCTGGGACCCCAAAATATCGAATTTTCGGGTGTTTGGAGCCTGAATTTGAGATATAAACGGGTACAGAAGATGCATCCACATATCGACTTTTGGACACCTAATAGATCGATTTTCAGTATGTTTTTGGCCTGTAATTTGAAAATACTCTAACACGGAGTAGGCATGTACAGTTCGCTTCTGGGACCCCAAAATATCGAATTTTCGGGTGTTTTGGGCCTGAATTTGAGATATCGAATTTGGGCACCTAAATTATCGATTTTTAGCATGTTTTGGGCCTATATTTTGAAAATATTCTAGCACTAAGTAGGCATGTACAGATCACTTCTGGGACCCCAAAATATCGAATTTTCGGGTGTTTGGAGCCTGAATTTGAGATATAAACGGCTACAGAATATGCATCCACATATCGACTTTTGGACACCTAAAAGATCGATTTTCAGTATGTCTTGGGCCTGTATTTTGAATATACTCTAACACGGAGTAGGCATGTACAGTTCGCTTCTGGGACCCCAAAATATCGAATTTTCGGGTGTTTTGGGCCTGAATTTGAGATATCGACTTTGGGCACCTAAATTATCGATTTTTAGCATGTTTTGGGCCTATATTTTGAAAATATTCTAGCACTAAGTAGGCATGTACAGATCACTTCTGGGACCCCAAAATATCGAATTTTAGGGTGTTTTGGGCCTGAATTTGAGATATCGACTTTGGGCACCTAAAATATCGATTTTTAGCATGTTTTGGGCCTAAATTTTGAAAATATTCTAGCACTGATTAGGCATGTACAGATCGCTTCTGGGACCGCAAAATATCGAATTTTCGGGTGTTTTGAGCCTGAATTTGGGATATAAACGGGTACAGAAGATGCATGCACATATCGACTTTTGGGCACCTAAAGGATCGATTTTCAGTATGTTTTGGGCCTGTATTTTGAAAATACTCTAACATGGAGTAGGCATGTACAGTTCGCTTCTGGGACCCCAAAATATCGAATTTTCGGGTGTTTTGAGCCTGATTTTGAAATATAAACGGGTACAGAAGATGCATGCACATATTGACTTTGGGCACCTAAAATATCGATTTTCAGCATGTTTTGAGCCTGTATTTTCAAAATACTCTAACTAGGTTTATGCATGTACAGATCGCTTCTGGGACCCAAAAATATCGAATTTTCGGGTGTTTTGAGCCTGAATTTGAGATATATACGGGTACAGAAGATGCATGCACATATCGACTTTGGACACTTAAAATATCGATTTTTAGCGTGTTTTGAGCCTATATTTTGAAAACATTCTAGCACTGAGTAGTCATGTACAGATCGCTTCTGGGAACCAAAAATATCGAATTTTGGGGTGTTTTGAACCTGAATTTGAGATATAAACGAGTGCAGAAGATGCATACACATGTTGACTTTGGGCACGTAAAATATCGATTTTCAGCATGTTTTGGGCCTGCATCTGAGTAGGCATGTACAGATCGCTTCTGGGACCCCAAAATATCGAATTTTCGGGTGTTTGGAGCCTGAATTTGAGATATAAACGGGTACAGAAGATGCATCCACATATCGACTTTTGGGCACATAAAAGATCGATTTTCAGTATGTTTTAGGCCTGTAAATTGAAAATACTCTAACACGGAGTAGGCATGTACAGTTCGCTTCTGGGACCCCAAAATATCGAATTTTCGGGTGTTTTGGGCCTGAATTTGAGATATCGACTTTGGGCACCTAAAATATCGATTTTTAGCATGTTTTGGGCCTATATTTTGAAAATACTCTAACACGGAGTAGGCAAGTACAGATCGCTTCTGGGACCCCAAAATATCGAATTTTCGGGTGTTTGGAGCCTGAATTTGAGATATAAACGGGTACAGAAGATGCATCCACATATCGACTTTTGGACACCTAAAAGATCGATTTTCAGTATGTTTTGGGCCTGTATTTTGAAAATACTCTAACACGGAGTAGGCATGTACAGTTCGCTTCTGGGACCCCAAAATATCGAATTTTCGGGTGTTTTGGGCCTGAATTTGAGATATCGACTTTGGGCACCTAAATTATCGATTTTTAGCATGTTTTGGGCCTATATTTTGAAAATATTCTAGCACTAAGTAGGCATGTACAGATCACTTCTGGGACCCCAAAATATCGAATTTTCGGGTGTTTTGAGCCTGAATTTGAGATATAAACGGGTACAGATGATGCATGCATATATCGACTTTGGACACTTAAAATATCAATTTTTAGCATGTTTTAAGCCTATATTTTGAAAAAATTCTAGCACAGAGTAGGCATATACAGATCGCTTCTGGGACCCCAAAATATCGAATTTTCGGGTGTTTTGAGGTTGAATTTGGGATATAAACGGGTACAGAAGATGCATGCACATATCGACTTTTGGGCACCTAAAGGATCGATTTTCATTATGTTTTGGGCCTGTATTTTGAAAATACTCTAACATGGAGTAGGCATGTACAGATCGCTTCTGGGACCCCAAAAAATCGAATTTTTGGGTGTTTTGGGCATGAATTTGATATATCGACTTTGGGCACCTAAAATATCGATTTTTAGCATGTTTTGGGCCTATATTTCGAAAATATTCTAGCACTGAGTAGGCATGTACAGATCGCTTCTGGGACCCCAAAATATCGAATTTTCGGGTGTTTTGAGCCGGAGTTTGAGATATAAACGGGTACAGAAGATGCATGCACATATCGACTTTTGGGCACCTAAAATATCAATTTTGAGCATGTTTTGGGTCTGTATTTTGAATACATTCTAACTAGGAGTAGGGATGTACAGATCGCTTCTAGGACCCAAAAATACCGAATTTTCGGGTGTTTTGAGCCTCAATTTGAGATATAAACGGGTACAGAAGATGCATGCACATATTGACTTTGGGAACCTAAAATATCAATTTTCAGCATGTTTTGGGCCTGCATTTTGAAAATACTCTAACCAGGAGTAGGCATGTACAGATCGCTTCTGGGACAAAAAAACATCGAATTTTCGGGTGTTTTGAGCCTGAATTTGAGATGTAAATGGGTACAGAAGATCCATGCACATATCGACTTTGGACACTTAAAATATCGATTTTAGCATGTTTTGAGCCTATATTTTGAAAACATTCTAGCACTGACTAGACATGTACAGATCGCTTCTTGGACCCAAAATTATCGAATTTTCGGGTGTTTTGAGGTTGAAATTGAGATATAAACGAGCCCAGAAGATGCATACACATGTTGACTTTGGGCACCTAAAATATCGATTTTCAGCATGTTTTGGGCCTGCACCTGAGTAGGCATGTACAGATCGCTTCTGGGACCCCAAAATATCGAATTTTCGGGTGTTTGGAGCCTGAATTTGAGATATAAACGGGTACAGAAGATGCATCCACATATCGACTTTTGGACACCTAATAGATCGATTTTCAGTATGTTTTTGGCCTGTAATTTGAAAATACTCTAACACGGAGTAGGCATGTACAGTTCGCTTCTGGGACCCCAAAATATCGAATTTTCGGGTGTTTTGGGCCTGAATTTGAGATATCGAATTTGGGCACCTAAATTATCGATTTTTAGCATGTTTTGGGCCTATATTTTGAAAATATTCTAGCACTAAGTAGGCATGTACAGATCACTTCTGGGACCCCAAAATATCGAATTTTCGGGTGTTTTGAGCCTGAATTTGAGATATAAACGGGTACAGATGATGCATGCACATATCGACTTTGGACACTAAAAATTTTGATTTTTAGCATGTTTTAAGCCTATATTTTGAAAAAATTCTAGCACTGAGTAGGCATATACAGATCGCTTCTGGGACCCCAAAATATCGAATTTTCGGGTGTTTGGATCCTGAATTTGAGATATAAACGGGTACAGAAGATGCATCCACATATCGACTTTTGGACACCTAAAGGATCGATTTTCAGTATGTTTTGGGCCTGTAATTTGAAAATACTCTAACATGGAGTAGGCATGTACAGTTCGCTTCTGGGACCCCAAAATATCGAATTTTCGGGTGTTTTGGGCCTGAATTTGAGATATCGACTTTGGGCACCTAAAATATCGATTTTTAGCATGTTTTGGGCCTATATTTTGAAATTACTCTAACACGGAGTAGGCAAGTACAGATCGCTTCTGGGACCCCAAAATATCGAATTTTCGGGTGTTTTGAGCCTGAATTTGAGATATCGACTTTGGGCACCTAAATTATCAATTTTTAGCATGTTTTAAGCCTATATTTTGAAAAAATTCTAGCACTGAGTAGGCATATACAGATCGCTTCTGGGACCCCAAAATATCGAATTTTCGGGTGTTTTGAGGTTGAATTTGGGATATAAACGGGTACAGAAGATGCTTGCACATATCGACTTTTGGGCACCTAAAATATCGATTTTCAGTATGTTTTGGGCCTGTATATTGAAAATACTCTAAAACGGAGTAGGCATGTACAGATCGCTTCTGGGACCCCAAAACATCGAATTTTAGGGTGTTTTGGGCCTGAATTTGAGATATCGACTTTGGGCACCTAAAATATCGATTTTTAGCATGTTTTGGGCCTAAATTTTGAAAATATTCTAGCACTGATTAGGCATGTACAGATCGCTTCTGGGACCGCAAAATATCGAATTTTCGGGTGTTTTGAGCCTGAATGTGGGATATAAACGGGTACAGAAGATGCATGCACATATCGACTTTTGGGCACCTAAAGGATCGATTTTCAGTATGTTTTGGGCCTGTATTTTGAAAATACTCTAACATGGAGTAGGCATGTACAGTTCGCTTCTGGGACCCCAAAATATCGAATTTTCGGGTGTTTTGAGCCTGATTTTGAAATATAAACGGGTACAGAAGATGCATGCACATATTGACTTTGGGCACCTAAAATATCGATTTTCAGCATGTTTTGAGCCTGTATTTTCAAAATACTCTAACTAGGTTTATGCATGTACAGATCGATTCTGGAACCCAAAAATATCGAATTTTCGGGTGTTTTGAGCCTGAATTTGAGATATATACGGGTACAGAAGATGCATGCACATATCGACTTTGGACACTTAAAATATCGATTTTTAGCATGTTTTGAGCCTATATTTTGAAAACATTCTAGCACTGAGTAGGCATGTACAGATCGCTTCTGGGAACCAAAAATATCGAATTTTGGGGTGTTTTGAACCTGAATTTGAGATATAAACGAGTGCAGAAGATGCATACACATGTTGACTTTGGGCACGTAAAATATCGATTTTCAGCATGTTTTGGGCCTGCATCTGAGTGGGCATGTACAGATCGCTTCTGGGACCCCAAAATATCGAATTTTCGGGTGTTTGGAGCCTGAATTTGAGATATAAACGGGTACAGAAGATGCATCCACATATCGACTTTTGGGCACATAAAAGATCGATTTTCAGTATGTTTTAGGCCTGTAAATTGAAAATACTCTAACACGGAGTAGGCATGTACAGTTCGCTTCTGGGACCCCAAAATATCGAATTTTCGGGTGTTTTGGGCCTGAATTTGAGATATCGACTTTGGGCACCTAAAATATCGATTTTTAGCATGTTTTGGGCCTATATTTTGAAAATACTCTAACACGGAGTAGGCAAGTACAGATCGCTTCTGGGACCCCAAAATATCGAATTTTCGTGTGTTTGGAGCCTGAATTTGAGATATAAACGGGTACAGAAGATGCATCCACATATCGACTTTTGGACACCTAAAAGATCGATTTTCAGTATGTTTTGGGCCTGTATTTTGAAAATACTCTAACACGGAGTAGGCATGTACAGTTCGCTTCTGGGACCCCAAAATATCGAATTTTCGGGTGTTTTGGGCCTGAATTTGAGATATCGACTTTGGGCACCTAAATTATCGATTTTTAGCATGTTTTGGGCCTATATTTTGAAAATATTCTAGCACTAAGTAGGCATGTACAGATCACTTCTGGGACCCCAAAATATCGAATTTTCGGGTGTTTTGAGCTTGAATTTGAGATATAAACGGGTACAGATGATGCATGCATATATCGACTTTGGACACTTAAAATATCAATTTTTAGCATGTTTTAAGCCTATATTTTGAAAAAATTCTAGCACAGAGTAGGCATATACAGATCGCTTCTGGGACCCCAAAATATCGAATTTTCGGGTGTTTTGAGGTTGAATTTGGGATATAAACGGGTACAGAAGATGCATGCACATATCGACTTTTGGGCACCTAAAGGATCGATTTTCATTATGTTTTGGGCCTGTATTTTGAAAATACTCTAACATGGAGTAGGCATGTACAGATCGCTTCTGGGACCCCAAAAAATCGAATTTTTGGGTGTTTTGGGCATGAATTTGAGATATCGACTTTGGGCACCTAAAATATCGATTTTTAGCATGTTTTGGGCCTATATTTCGAAAATATTCTAGCACTGAGTAGGCATGTACAGATCGCTTCTGGGACCCCAAAATATCGAATTTTCGGGTGTTTTGAGCCGGAATTTGAGATATAAACGGGTACAGAAGATGCATGCACATATCGACTTTTGGGCACCTAAAATATCAATTTTGAGCATGTTTTGGGTCTGTATTTTGAATACATTCTAACTAGGAGTAGGGATGTACAGATCGCTTCTAGGACCCAAAAATACCGAATTTTCGGGTGTTTTGAGCCTCAATTTGAGATATAAACGGGTACAGAAGATGCATGCACATATTGACTTTGGGAACCTAAAATATCAATTTTCAGCATGTTTTGGGCCTGCATTTTGAAAATACTCTAACCAGGAGTAGGCATGTACAGATCGCTTCTGGGACAAAAAAACATCGAATTTTCGGGCGTTTTGAGCCTGAATTTGAGATATAAACGGGTACAGATGATGCATGCATATATCGACTTTGGACACTTAAAATATCAATTTTTAGCATGTTTTAAGCCTTTATTTTGAAAAAATTCTAGCACTGAGTAGGCATATACAGATCGCTTCTGGGACCCCAAAATATCAAATTTTCGGGTGTTTTGAGGTTGAATTTGGGATATAAACGGGTACAGAAGATGCATGCACATATCGACTTTTGGGCACATAAAGGATTGATTTTCAGTATGTTTTGGGCCTGTATTTTGAAAATACTCTAACACGGAGTAGGCATGTACAGTTCGCTTCTGGGACCCCAAAATATCGAATTTTAGGGTGTTTTGGGCCTGAATTTGAGATATCGACTTTGGGCACCTAAAATATCGATTTTTAGCATGTTTTGGGCCTATATTTTGAAAATATTCTAGCACTGAGTAGGCATGTACAGATCGCTTCTGGGACCGCAAAATATCGAATTTTCGGGTGTTTTGAGCCTGAATTTGGGATATAAACGGGTACAGAAGATGCATGCACATATTGACTTTGGGCACCTAAAATATCGATTTTCAGCATGTTTTGGGCCTGTATTTTGAAAATACTCTAACTAGGTTTATGCATGTACAGATCGCTTCTGGGACCCAAAAATATCGAATTTTCGGGTGTTTTGAGCCTGAATTTGAGATATATACGGGTACAGAAGATGCATGCACATATCGACTTTGGACACTTAAAATATCGATTTTTAGCATGTTTTGAGCCTATATTTTGAAAACATTCTAGCACTGAGTAGGCATGTACAGATCGCTTCTGGGAACCAAAAATATCGAATTTTCGGGTGTTTTGAGCCTGAATTTGAGATATAAACGAGTGCAGAAGATGCATCCACATATCGACTTTTGGGCACATAAAAGATCGATTTTCAGTATGTTTTGGGCCTGTAAATTGAAAATACTCTAACACGGAGTAGGCATGTACAGTTCGCTTCTGGGACCCCAAAATATCGAATTTTCGGGTGTTTTGGGCCTGAATTTGAGATATCGACTTTGGGCACCTAAAATATCGATTTTTAGCATGTTTTGGGCCTATATTTTGAAAATACTCTAACACGGAGTAGGCAAGTACAGATCGCTTCTGGGACCCCAAAATATCTAATTTTCGGGTGTTTGGAGCCTGAATTTGAGATATAAACGGGTACAGAATATGCATCCACATATCGACTTTTGGACACCTAAAAGATCGATTTTCAGTATGTATTGGGCCTGTATTTTGAATATACTCTAACACGGAGTAGGCATGTACAGTTCGCTACTGGGACCCCAAAACATCGAATTTTCGGGTGTTTTGGGCCTGAACTTGAGATATCGACTTTGGGCACCTAAAATATCGATTTTTAGCATGTTTTGGGCCTATATTTTGAAAATATTCTAGCACTGAGTAGGCATGTACAGATCGCTTCTGGGACCGCAAAATATCGAATTTTCGGGTGTTTTGAGCCTTAATTTGAGATATAAACGGGTACAGAAGATGCATGCACATATCGACTTTTGGGCACCTAAAATATCGATTTTGAGCATGTTTTGGGTCTGTATCTTGAAAACATTCTAACTAGGAGTAGGGATGTACAGATCGCTTCTAGGACCCAAAAATTCTGAATTTTCGGGTGTTTTGAGGTTGAATTTGGGATATAAACGGGTACAGAAGATGCATGCACATATCGACTTTTGGGCACCTAAAGGATCGATTTTCAGTATGTTTTGGGCCTGTATTTTGAAAATACTCTAACATGGAGTAGGCCTGTACAGATCGCTTCTGGGACCCCAAAATATCGAATTTTCGGGTGTTTTGGGCATGAATTTGAGATATCGACTTTGGGCACCTAAAATATCGATTTTTAGCATGTTTTGGGCCTATATTTCGAAAATATTCTAGCACTGAGTAGGCATGTACAGATCGCTTCTGGGACCCCAAAATATCGAATTTTCGGGTGTTTTGAGCCGGAATTTGAGATATAAACGGGTACAGAAGATGCATGCACATATCGACTTTTGGGCACCTAAAATATCAATTTTGAGCATGTTTTGGGTCTGTATTTTGAATACATTCTAACTAGGAGTAGGGATGTTCAGATCGCTTCTAGGACCCAAAAATACCGAATTTTCGGGTGTTTTGAGCCTCAATTTGAGATATAAACGGGTACAGAAGATGCATGCACATATTGACTTTGGGAACCTAAAATATCAATTTTCAGCATGTTTTGGGCCTGCTTTTTGAAAATACTCTAACCAGGAGTAGGCATGTACAGATCGCTTCTGGGACAAAAAAACATCGAATTTTCGGGTGTTTTGAGCCTGAATTTGAGATGTAAATGGGTACAGAAGATCCATGCACATATCGAATTTGGACACTTAAAATATCGATTTTAGCATGTTTTGAGCCTATATTTTGAAAACATTCTAGCACTGACTAGACATGTACAGATCGCTTCTGGGACCCAAAATTATCGAATTTTCGGGTGATTTGAGGTTGAAATTGAGATATAAACGAGCCCAGAAGATGCATACACATGTTGACTTTGGGCACCTAAAATATCGATTTTCAGCATGTTTTGGGCCTGCATCTGAGTAGGCATGTACAGATCGCTTCTGGGACCCCAAAATATCGAATTTTCGGGTGTTTGGAGCCTGAATTTGAGATATAAACGGGTACAGAAGATGCATCCATATATCGACTTTTGGACACCTAAAAGATCGATTTTCAGTATGTTTTGGGCCTGTAATTTAAAAATACTCTAACACGGAGTAGGCATGTACAGTTCGCTTCTGGGACCCCAAAATATCGAATTTTCGGGTGTTTTGGGCCTGAATTTGAGATATCGACTTTGGGCACCTATATTATTGATTTTTAGCATGTTTTGGGCCTATATTTTGAAAATATTCTAGCACTAAGTAGGCATGTACAGATCACTTCTGGGACCCCAAAATATCGAATTTTCGGGTGTTTTGAGCCTGAATTTGAGATATAAACGGGTACAGATGATGCATGCACATATCGAATTTGGACACTAAAAATTTTGATTTTTAGCATGTTTTAAGCCTATATTTTGAAAAAATTCTAGCACTGAGTAGGCATATACAGATCGCTTCTGGGACCCCAAAATATCGAATTTTCGGGTGTTTTGAGCCTGAATTTGAGATATAAACGAGTGCAGAAGATGCATACACATGTTGACTTTGGGCACCTAAAATATCGATTTTCAGCATGTTTTGGGCCTGCATCTGAGTAGGCATGTACAGATCGCTTCTGGGACCCCAAAATATCGAATTTTCGGGTGTTTGGAGCCTGAATTTGAGATATAAACGGGTACAGAAGATGCATCCACATATCGACTTTTGGGCACAAAAAAGATCGATTTTCAGTATGTTTTGGGCCTGTAAATTGAAAATACTCTAACACGGAGTAGGCATGTACAGTTCGCTTCTGGGACCCCAAAATATCGAATTTTCGAGTGTTTTGGGCCTGAATTTGAGATATCGACTTTGGGCACCTAAAATATCGATTTTTAGCATGTTTTGGGCCTATATTTTGAAAATACTCTAACACGGAGTAGGCAAGTACAGATCGCTTCTGGGACCCCAAAATATCGAATTTTCGGGTGTTTGGAGCCTGAATTTGAGATATAAACGGGTACAGAAGATGCATCCACATATCGACTTTTGGACACCTAAAAGATCGATTTTCAGTATGTTTTGGGCCTGTATTTTGAAAATACTCTAACACGGAGTAGGCATGTACAGTTCGCTTCTGGGACCCCAAAATATCGAATTTTCGGGTGTTTTGGGCCTGAATTTGAGATATCGACTTTGGGCACCTAAATTATCGATTTTTAGCATGTTTTGGGCCTATATTTTGAAAATATTCTAGCACTAAGTAGGCATGTACAGATCACTTCTGGCACCCAAAAATATTGAATTTTCGGGTGTTTTGAGCCTGAATTTGAGATATAAACGGGTACAGATGATGCATGCATATATCGACTTTGGACACTTAAAATATCAATTTTTAGCATGTTTTAAGCCTATATTTCGAAAATATTCTAGCACTGAGTAGGCATGTACAGATCGCTTCTGGGACCCCAAAATATCGAATTTTCGGGTGTTTTGAGCCGGAATTTGAGATATAAACGGGTACAGGAGATGCATCCACATATCGACTTTTGGGGACCTAAAATATCAATTTTGAGCATGTTTTGGGTCTGTATTTTGAATACATTCTAACTAGGAGTAGGGATGTACAGATCGCTTCTAGGACCCAAAAATACCGAATTTTCGGGTGTTTTGAGCCTCAATTTGAGATATAAACGGGTACAGAAGATGCATGCACATATTGACTTTGGGAACCTAAAATATCAATTTTCAGCATGTTTTGGGCCTGCATTTTGAAAATACTCTAACCAGGAGTAGGCATGTACAGATCGCTTCTGGGACAAAAAAACATCGAATTTTCGGGTGTTTTGAGCCTGAATTTGAGATGTAAATGGGTACAGAAGATCCATGCACATATCGACTTTGGACACTTAAAATATCGATTTTAGCATGTTTTGAGCCTATATTTTGAAAACATTCTAGCACTGACTAGACATGTACAGATCGCTTCTGGGACCCAAAATTATCGAATTTTCGGGTGTTTTGAGGTTGAAATTGAGATATAAACGAGCCCAGAAGATGCATACACATGTTGACTTTGGGCACCTAAAATATCGATTTTCAGCATGTTTTGGGCCTGCATCTGAGTAGGCATGTACAGATCGCTTCTGGGACCCCAAAATATCGAATTTTCGGGTGTTTGAGCCTGAATTTGAGATATAAACGGGTACAGAAGATGCATCCACATATCGACTTTTGGACACCTAAAAGATCGATTTTCAGTATGTTTTGGGCCTGTAATTTGAAAATACTCTAACACGGAGTAGGCATGTACAGTTCGCTTCTGGGACCCCAAAATATCGAATTTTCGGGTGTTTTGGGCCTGAATTTGAGATATCGACTTTGGGCACCTAAATTATCGATTTTTAGCATGTTTTGGGCCTATATTTTGAAAATATTCTAGCACTAAGTAGGCATGTACAGATCACTTCTGGGACCCCAAAATATCGAATTTTCGGGTGTTTTGAGCCTGAATTTGAGATATAAACGGGTACAGATGATGCATGCACATATCGACTTTGGACACTAAAAATTTTGATTTTTAGCATGTTTTAAGCCTATATTTTGAAAAAATTCTAGCACTGAGTAGGCATATACAGATCGCTTCTGGGACCCCAAAATATCGAATTTTCGAGTGTTTGGAGCCTGAATTTGAGATATAAACGGGTACAGAAGATGCATCCACATATCGACTTTTGGACACCTAAAAGATCGATTTTCAGTATGTTTTGGGCCTGTAATTTGAAAATACTCTAACACGGAGTAGGCATGTACAGTTCGCTTCTGGGACCCCAGAATATCGAATTTTCGGGTGTTTTGAGCCTGAATTTGAGATATCGACTTTGGGCACCTAAAATATCGATTTTTAGCATGTTTTGGGCCTATATTTTGAAAATACACTAACACGGAGTAGGCAAGTACAGATCGCTTCTGGGACCCCAAAATATCGAATTTTCGGGTGTTTGGAGCCTGAATTTGAGATATAAACGGGTACAGAATATGCATCCACATATCGACTTTTGGACACCTAAAAGATCGATTTTCAGTATGTTTTGGGCCTGTATTTTGAATATACTCTAACACGGAGTAGGCATGTACAGTTCGCTTCTGGGACCCCAAAACATCGAATTTTCGGGTGTTTTGGGCCTGAACTTGAGATATCGACTTTGGGCACCTAAAATATCGATTTTTAGCATGTTTTGGGCCTATATTTTGAAAATATTCTAGCACTGAGTAGGCATGTACAGATCGCTTCTGGGACCGCAAAATATCGAATTTTCGGGTGTTTTGAGCCTTAATTTGAGATATAAACGGGTACAGAAGATGCATGCACATATCGACTTTTTGGCACCTAAAATATCGATTTTGAGCATGTTTTGGGTCTGTATCTTGAAAACATTCTAACTAGGAGTAGGGATGTACAGATCGCTTCTAGGACCCAAAAATTCCGAATTTTCGGGTGTTTTGAGGTTGAATTTGGGATATAAACGGGTACAGAAGATGCATGCACATATCGACTTTTGGGCACCTAAAGGATCGATTTTCAGTATGTTTTGGGCCTGTATTTTGAAAATACTCTAACATGGAGTAGGCATGTACAGTTCGCTTCTGGGACCCCAAAATATCGAATTTTCGGGTGTTTTGGGCCTGAATTTGAGATATCGACTTTGGGCACCTAAATTATCGATTTTTAGCATGTTTTGGGCCTATATTTTGAAAATATTCTAGCACTAAGTAGGCATGTACAGATCACTTCTGGGGCCCCAAAATATCGAATTTTCGGGTGTTTTGAGCCTGAATTTGAGATATAAACGGGTACAGATGATGCATGCATATTTCGACTTTGGACACTTAAAATATCAATTTTTAGCATGTTTTAAGCCTATATTTTGAAAAAATTCTAGCACTGAGTAGGCATATACAGATCGCTTCTGGGACCCCAAAATATCGAATTTTCGGGTGTTTTGAGGTTGAATTTGGGATATAAACGGGTACAGAAGATGCTTGCACATATCGACTTTTGGGCACCTAAAATATCGATTTTCAGTATGTTTTGGGCCTGTATATTGAAAATACTCTAACACGGAGTAGGCATGTACAGATCGCTTCTGGGACCCCAAAACATCGAATTTTAGGGTGTTTTGGGCCTGAATTTGAGATATCGACTTTGGGCACCTAAAATATCGATTTTTAGCATGTTTTGGGCCTATATTTCGAAAATATTCTAGCACTAAGTAGGCATGTACAGATCACTTCAGGGACCCCAAAATATCGAATTTTCGGGTGTTTTGAGCCTGAATTTGAGATATAAACGGGTACAGATGATGCATGCACATATCGACTTTGGACACTAAAAATTTTGATTTTTAGCATGTTTTAAGCCTATATTTTGAAAAAATTCTAGCACTGAGTAGGCATATACAGATCGCTTCTGGGACCCCAAAATATCGAATTTTCGAGTGTTTGGAGCCTGAATTTGAGATATAAACGGGTACAGAAGATGCATCCACATATCGACTTTTGGACACCTAAAAGATAGATTTTCAGTATGTTTTGGGCCTGTAATTTGAAAATACTCTAACACGGAGTAGGCATGTACAGTTCGCTTCTGGGACCCCAGAATATCGAATTTTCGGGTGTTTTGAGCCTGAATTTGAGATATCGACTTTGGGCACCTAAAATATCGATTTTTAGCATGTTTTGGGCCTATATTTTGAAAATACACTAACACTGAGTAGGCAAGTACAGATCGCTTCTGGGACCCCAAAATATCGAATTTTCGTGTGTTTGGAGCCTGAATTTGAGATATAAACGGGTACAGAATATGCATCCACATATCGACTTTTGGACACCTAAAAGATCGATTTTCAGTATGTTTTGGGCCTGTATTTTGAATATACTCTAACACGGAGTAGGCATGTACAGTTCGCTTCTGGGACCCCAAAACATCGAATTTTCGGGTGTTTTGGGCCTGAACTTGAGATATCGACTTTGGGCACCTAAAATATCGATTTTTAGCATGTTTTGGGCCTATATTTTGAAAATATTCTAGCACTGAGTAGGCATGTACAGATCGCTTCTGGGACCGCAAAATATCGAATTTTCGGGTGTTTTGAGCCTTAATTTGAGATATAAACGGGTACAGAAGATGCATGCACATATCGACTTTTTGGCACCTAAAATATCGATTTTGAGCATGTTTTGGGTCTGTATCTTGAAAACATTCTAACTAGGAGTAGGGATGTACAAATCGCTTCTAGGACCCCAAAATATCGAATTTTCGGGTGTTTTGGGCCTGAATTTGAGATATCGACTTTGGGCACCTAAATTATCGATTTTTAGCATGTTTTGGGCCTATATTTTGAAAATATTCTAGCACTAAGTAGGCATGTACAGATCACTTCTGGGGCCCCAAAATATCGAATTTTCGGGTGTTTTGAGCCTGAATTTGAGATATAAACGGGTACAGATGATGCATGCATATTTCGACTTTGGACACTTAAAATATCAATTTTTAGCATGTTTTAAGCCTATATTTTGAAAAAATTCTAGCACTGAGTAGGCATATACAGATCGCTTCTGGGACCCCAAAATATCGAATTTTCGGGTGTTTTGAGGTTGAATTTGGGATATAAACGGGTACAGAAGATGCTTGCACATATCGACTTTTGGGCACCTAAAATATCGATTTTCAGTATGTTTTGGGCCTGTATATTGAAAATACTCTAACACGGAGTAGGCATGTACAGATCGCTTCTGGGACCCCAAAACATCGAATTTTAGGGTGTTTTGGGCCTGAATTTGAGATATCGACTTTGGGCACCTAAAATATCGATTTTTAGCATGTTTTGGGCCTATATTTCGAAAATATTCTAGCACTGAGAAGGCATGTACAGATCGCTTCTGGGACCATAAAATATCGAATTTTCGGGTGTTTTGAGCCTGAATTTGAGATATAAACGGGTACAGAAGATGCATGCACATATCGACTTTTGGGCACCTAAAATATCGATTTTTAGCATGTTTTGGGTCTGTATCTTGAAAACATTCTAACTAGGAGTAGTGATGTACAGATCGCTTCTAGGACCCAAAAATTCCGAATTTTCGGGTGTTTTGAGCCTGAATTTAAGATATAAACGGGTACAGAAGATGCATGCACATATTGACTTTAGGCACCTAAAATATCGATTTTCAGCATGTTTTGGGCCTGTATTTTGAAAATACTTTAACTTGGTGTATGCATGTACAGATCGCTTCTGGGACCCAAAAATATCGAATTTTCGGGTGTTTTGAGCCTGAATTTGAGATATATACGGGTACAGAAGATGCATGCACATATCGACTTTGGACACATAAAATATCGATTTTTAGCATGTTTTGAGCCTATATTTTGAAAACATTCTAGCACTGAGTAGGCATGTACAGATCGCTTCTGGGACCCCAAAATATCGAATTTTCGGGAGTTTTGAGCCTGAATTTGAGATATAAACGGGTACAGAAGATGCATCCACATATCGAATTTTGGGCACCTAAAAGATCGATTTTCAGTATGTTTTGGGCCTTTATATTGAAAATACTCTAACACGGAGTAGGCATGTACAGATCGCTTCTGGGACCCCAAAATATCGAATTTTTGGGTGTTTTAGGCCTGAATTTGAGATATCGACTTTGGGCACCTAAAATATCGATTTTTAGCATGTTTTGGGCCTATTTATTGAAAACATTCTAGCACTGACTAGACATGTACAGATCGCTTCTGGGACCCAAAATTATCGAATTTTCGGGTGTTTTGAGGTTGAATTTGAGATAAAAACGAGTGCAGAAGATGCATACACATGTTGACTTTGGGCACCTAAAATATCGATTTTCAGCATGTTTTGGGCCTGCATCTGAGTAGGCATGTACAGATCGCTTCTGGGACCCCAAAATATCGAATTTTTGGGTGTTTTGAGCCTGAATTTGAGATATAAAAGGGAACAGAAGATGCATTCACATATCGACTTTTGGGCACCTAAAATATCGATTTTGAGCATGTTTTGGGCCTATATTTTAAAAATATTCTAGCACTACGTAGGCATGTTCAGATCACTTCTGGGACCCCAAAATATCAAAAATTCGGGTGTTTTGAGCCTAAATTTGAGATATAAACGGGTACAGATGATGCATGCACATATCGACTTTAGACACATAAAATATCGATTTTTAGCATGTTTTGAGCCTATAATTTGAAAAAATTCTAGCACTGATTAGGCATGTACAGATCGCTTCTGGGACCCAAAAATATCGAATTTTCAGGTGTTTTGAGGTTGAATTAGGGATATAAACGGTTACAGAAGATGCATGCACATATCGACTTTTGGGCACCTAAAAGATCCATTTTCAGTATGTTTAGGGCCTGTAATTTGAAAATACTCTAACACGGAGTAGACATGTACAGTTCGCTTCTGGGACCCCAAAATATCGAATTTTCGGGTGTTTTGGATCTGAATTTGAGATATCGACTTTGGGCACCTAAAATATCGATTTTTATCATGTTTTGGGCCTATATTTTGAAAATATTCTAGCACTAAGTAGGCATGTACAGATCGCTTCTGGGACCCCAAAATATCGATTTTTCGTGTGTTTGGAGCCTGAATTTGAGATATAAACGGGTACAGATGATGCATGCACATATCGACTTTTGGGCACCTAAAAGATCGATTTTCAGTATGTTTGGGGCCTGTATATTGAAAATACTTTAACACGGAGTAGGTATGTACAGTTAGCTTCTGGGACCCCAAAATATCGAATTTTCGGGTGTTTTGAGCCTGAATTTGAGATATAAACGGGTACAGATGATGCATGCACATATCGACTTTGGACACTTAAAATATCGATTTTTAGCATGTTTTGGGCCTATATTTTGAAAACATTCAAGCACTGAGTAGGAATGTACAGATCGCTTCTGGGACCCAAAAATATCGAGTTTTCGGGTGTTTTGAGCTTGAATTTGGGATATAAACGGGTGCAGAAGATGCATACACATATTGACTTTGGTCACTTCAAATATCGATTTTCAGCTTGTTTTGGGCCTGTATTTTTAAAATACTCTAACACGGAGTAGGCAAGTACAGATCGCTTCTGGGACCCCAAAATTTCGAATTTTCGGGTGTTTTGAGCCTGAATTTGAGATATAAACGGGTACAGAAGATGCATCCACATATCGACTTTTGGGCACCTAAAAGATCGATTTTCAGTATGTTTGGGGCCTGTATATTGAAAATACTCTAACACGGAGTAGGTATGTACAGTTCGCTTCTGGGACCCCAAAATATCGAATTTTCGGGTGTTTTGGGCCTGAATTTGAGATATCGACTTTGGGCACCTAAAATATCGATTTTTAGCATGTTTTGGGCCTATATTTTGAAAATATTCTAGCACTAAGTAGGTATGTATAGATCACTTCTGGGACCCCAAAATATCGACTTTTCGGGTGTTTTGAGTCTGAATTTGAAATATAAACGGGTACAGAAGATGCATTCACATATTGACTTTGGGCACCTAAAATATCGATTTTCCGCATGTTTTGGGCCTGTATTTTGAAAACACTCTAACTAGGAGTAGGCATGTACAGATTGCTTCTGGGAAACCAAAAATATCGAATTTTCGGGTGTTTTGAGCCTGAATTTGAGATATAAACGGGTACAGAAGATGCATGCAGATATCGGCACATATCGACTTTTGGGCACCTAAAATATCGATTTTGAGCATGTTTTAGGTCTGTATCTTGAAAAAATTCTAGCTAGGAGTCGGGATGTACAGATCGCTTCTAGGACCAAAAAATACCGAATTTTCGGGTGTTTTGAGCCTGAGTTTGAGATATAATCGGGTACAGAAGATGTATGCACATATTGACTTTGGGCACCTAAAATATCGATTTTCAGCATGTTTTGGGCCTATATTTTGAAAATACTCTAACTAGGAGTAGGCATGTACAGATCGTTTCTGGGACTCAAAAATATCGAATTTTCGGGTGTTTTGAGCCTGAATTTGAGATATAAACGAGTACAGATGATGCATGCACATATCGACTTTGGACACTTAAAATATCGATTTTTAGCATGTTTTGAGCCTATATTTTGAAAACATTCAAGCACTGAGTAGGCATGTACAGATCGCTTCTGGGGCCAAAAAATATCGAATTTTCGGGTCTTTTGAGCTTGAATTTGGGATATAAACGGGTGCAGAAGATGCATACACATATTGACTTTGGTCACCTAAAATATCGATTTTCAGCTTGTTTTGGGCCTGTATTTTGAAAATACTCTAACACGGAGTAGGCAAGTACAGATCGTTTCTGGGACCCCAAAATATCGAATTTTCGGGTGTTTTGAGCTTGAATTTGGGATATAAACGGGTGCAGAAGATGCATACACATATCGACTTTTGGGCACCTAAAATATCGATTTTGAGAATGTTTTGGGTCTGTATCTTGAAAACATTCTAACTAGGAGTAGGGATGTACA
Organism: Petrolisthes cinctipes; assembly: GCA_033782935.1. Lineage (NCBI taxonomy): Eukaryota > Metazoa > Arthropoda > Malacostraca > Decapoda > Porcellanidae > Petrolisthes > Petrolisthes cinctipes. The sequence goes on from JAWQEG010000201.1 coordinate 5,064,751, forward strand.
GATTGCTTCTAGGACCCAAAAATATCGAATTTTCGGGTGTTTTGAGCCTGAATTTGAGATATAAACGGGTACAGAAGATGCATGCAGATATCGGCACATATCGACTTTTGGGCTCCTAATATATCGATTTTGAGCATGTTTTGGGTCTGTATCTTGAAAACATTCTAGCTAGGAGTAGGGATGTACAGATCGCTTCTGGGACCCCAAAATATCGAATTTTCGGGTGTTTGGAGCCTGAATTTGAGATATAAACGGGTACAGAAGATGCATCCACATATCGACTTTTGGGCACCTAAAATATCGATTTTCAGTATGTTTTGGGCCTGTAATTTGAAAATACTCTAACACGGAGTAGGCATGTACAGTTCGCTTCTGGGACCCCAAAATATCGAATTTTCGGGTGTTTTGGGCATGAATTTGAGATATCGACTTTGGGCACCTAAAATATCGATTTTTAGCATGTTTTGGGACTAAATTTTGAAAATATTCTAGCACTAAGTAGGCATGTACAGATCACTTCTGGAACCCCAAAATATCGAATTTTCGGGTGTTTTAAGCCTGAATTTGAGATATAAACGGGTACAGAAGATGCATGCACATATTGACTTTTGGGCACCTAATATATCGATTTTGAGCATGTTTCGGATCTGTATCTTGAAAACATTCTAAATTGGTGTAGGGATGTACAGATCGCTTCTAGGACCAATAAATACCGAATTTTCGGGTGTTTTGAGCCTGAATTTGAGATATAAACGGGTACAGAAGATGCATGCACATATTGACTTTGGGCACCTAACATATCGATTTTCAGCATGTTTTGGGCTTGTATTTTGAAAATACTCTAACACGGAGTAGGCATGTAAAGATCGCTTCTGGGACCCAAAAATATCGAATTTACGGGTGTTTTGAGCCTGAATTTGAGATATAAACGGCTTAAGAAGATGCATGCACATATCGACTTTGGACACTTAAAATATCGATTTTTAGCATGTTTTGAACCTAGATTTTGAAAACATTCTAGCACTGACTAGACATGTACAGATCGCTTCTGAGACCCAAAATTATCGAATTTTCAGGTGTTTTGAGGTTGAATTTGAGATATAAACGAGTGCAGAAGATGCATACACATGTTGACTTTGGGCACCTAAAATATCGATTTTCAGCATGTTTTGGGCCTGCATCTGAGTAGGCATGTACAGATCGCTTCTGGGACCCAAAAATATCGAATTTTCGGGTGTTTGGAGCCTGAATTTGAGATATAAACGGGAACAGAAGATGCATGCACATATCGACTTTTGGGCACCTAAAATATCGATTTTGAGCATGTTTTGGGCCTATATTTTAAAAATATTCTAGCACTAAGTAGAAATGTACAGATCATTTCTGGGACCCCAAAATATCAAATTTTCGGGTGTTTTGAGCCTGAATTTGAGATATAAACAGGTACAGATGATGCATGCACATATCGACTTTGGACACTTAAAATATCGATTTTTAGCATGTTTTAAGCCTATATTTTGAAAACATTCAAGCACTGAGTAGGCATGTACAGATCGCTTCTGGGACCCAAAAATATCGAATTTTCGGGTGTTTTGAGCCTGAATTTGAGATATAAACGGGTACAGAAGATGCATCCACATATCGACTTTTGGACACCTAAAAGATCGATTTTCAGTATGTTTTGGGCCTGTAATTTGAAAATACTCTAACACGGAGTAGGCATGTACAGTTCGCTTCTGGGACCCCAGAATATCGAATTTTCGGGTGTTTTGAGCCTGAATTTGAGATATCGACTTTGGGCACCTAAAATATCGATTTTTAGCATGTTTTGGGCCTATATTTTGAAAATACACTAACACGGAGTAGGCAAGTACAGATCGCTTCTGGGACCCCAAAATATCGAATTTTCGGGTGTTTGGAGCCTGAATTTGAGATATAAACGGGTACAGAATATGCATCCACATATCGACTTTTGGACACCTAAAAGATCGATTTTCAGTATGTTTTGGGCCTGTATTTTGAATATACTCTAACACGTAGTAGGCATGTACAGTTCGCTTCTGGGACCCCAAAACATCGAATTTTTGGGTGTTTTGGGCCTGAACTTGAGATATCGACTTTGGGCACCTAAAATATCGATTTTTAGCATGTTTTGGGCCTATATTTTGAAAATATTCTAGCACTGAGTAGGCATGTACAGATCGCTTCTGGGACCGCAAAATATCGAATTTTCGGGTGTTTTTGAGCCTTAATTTGAGATATAAACGGGTACAGAAGATGCATGCACATATCGACTTTTTGGCACCTAAAATATCGATTTTGAGCATGTTTTGGGTCTGTATCTTGAAAACATTCTAACTAGGAGTAGGGATGTACAGATCGCTTCTAGGACCCAAAAATTCCGAATTTTCGGGTGTTTTGAGGTTGAATTTGGGATATAAACGGGTACAGAAGATGCATGCACATATCGACTTTTGGGATCCTAAAGGATCGATTTTCAGTATGTTTTGGGCCTGTATTTTGAAAATACTCTAACATGGAGTAGGCATGTACAGTTCGCTTCTGGGACCCCAAAATATCGAATTTTCGGGTGTTTTGGGCCTGAATTTGAGATATCGACTTTGGGCACCTAAATTATCGATTTTTAGCATGTTTTGGGCCTATATTTTGAAAATATTCTAGCACTAAGTAGGCATGTACAGATCACTTCTGGGGCCCCAAAATATCGAATTTTCGGGTGTTTTGAGCCTGAAATTGAGATATAAACGGGTACAGATGATGCATGCATATTTCGACTTTGGACACTTAAAATATCAATTTTTAGCATGTTTTAAGCCTATATTTTGAAAAAATTCTAGCACTGAGTAGGCATATACAGATCGCTTCTGGGACCCCAAAATATCGAATTTTCGGGTGTTTTGAGGTTGAATTTGGGATATAAACGGGTACAGAAGATGCTTGCACATATCGACTTTTGGGCACCTAAAATATCGATTTTCAGTATGTTTTGGGCCTGTATATTGAAAATACTCTAACACGGAGTAGGCATGTACAGATCGCTTCTGGGACCCCAAAACATCGAATTTTAGGGTGTTTTGGGCCTGAATTTGAGATATCGACTTTGGGCACCTAAAATATCGATTTTTAGCATGTTTTGGGCCTATATTTCGAAAATATTCTAGCACTAAGTAGGCATGTACAGATCACTTCTGGGACCCCAAAATATCGAATTTTCGGGTGTTTTGAGCCTGAATTTGAGATATAAACGGGTACAGATGATGCATGCACATATCGACTTTGGACACTAAAAATTTTGATTTTTAGCATGTTTTAAGCCTATATTTTGAAAAAATTCTAGCACTGAGTAGGCATATACAGATCGCTTCTGGGACCCCAAAATATCGAATTTTCGAGTGTTTGGAGCCTGAATTTGAGATATAAACGGGTACAGAAGATGCATCCACATATCGACTTTTGGACACCTAAAATATCGATTTTCAGTATGTTTTGGGCCTGTATATTGAAAATACTCTAACACGGAGTAGGCATGTACAGATCGCTTCTGGGACCCCAAAACATCGAATTTTAGGGTGTTTTGGGCCTGAATTTGAGATATCGACTTTGGGCACCTAAAATATCGATTTTTAGCATGTTTTGGGCCTATATTTCGAAAATATTCTAGCACTAAGTAGGCATGTACAGATCACTTCTGGGACCCCAAAATATCGAATTTTCGGGTGTTTTGAGCCTGAATTTGAGATATAAACGGGTACAGATGATGCATGCACATATCGACTTTGGACACTAAAAATTTTGATTTTTAGCATGTTTTAAGCCTATATTTTGAAAAAATTCTAGCACTGAGTAGGCATATACAGATCGCTTCTGGGACCCCAAAATATCGAATTTTCGAGTGTTTGGAGCCTGAATTTGAGATATAAACGGGTACAGAAGATGCATCCACATATCGACTTTTGGACACCTAAAATATCGATTTTCAGTATGTTTTGGGCCTGTAATTTGAAAATACTCTAACACGGAGTAGGCATGTACAGTTCGCTTCTGGGACCCCAGAATATCGAATTTTCGGGTGTTTTGAGCCTGAATTTGAGATATCGACTTTGGGCACCAAAAATATCGATTTTTAGCATGTTTTGGGCCTATATTTTGAAAATACTCTAACACGGAGTAGGCAAGTACAGATCGCTTCTGGGACCCCAAAATATCGAATTTTCGGGTGTTTGGAGCCTGAATTTGAGATATAAACGGGTACAGAATATGCATCCACATATCGACTTTTGGACACCTAAAAGATCGATTTTCAGTATGTTTTGGGCCTGTATTTTGAATATACTCTAACACGGAGTAGGCATGTACAGTTCGCTTCTGGGACCCCAAAACATCGAATTTTAGGGTGTTTTGGGCCTGAACTTGAGATATCGACTTTGGGCACCTAAAATATCGATTTTTAGCATGTTTTGGGCCTATATTTTGAAAATATTCTAGCACTGAGTAGGCATGTACAGATCGCTTCTGGGACCGCAAAATATCGAATTTTCGGGTGTTTTGAGCCTTAATTTGAGATATAAACGGGTACAGAAGATGCATGCACATATCGACTTTTTGGCACCTAAAATATCGATTTTGAGCATGTTTTGGGTCTGTATCTTGAAAACATTCTAACTAGGAGTAGGGATGTACAGATCGCTTCTAGGACCCAAAAATTCCGAATTTTCGGGTGTTTTGAGGTTGAATTTGGGATATAAACGGGTACAGAAGATGCATGCACATATCGACTTTTGGGCACCTAAAGGATCGATTTTCAGTATGTTTTGGGCCTGTATTTTGAAAATACTCTAACATGGAGTAGGCATGTACAGTTCGCTTCTGGGACCCCAAAATATCGAATTTTCGGGTGTTTTGGGCCTGAATTTGAGATATCGACTTTGGGCACCTAAATTATCGATTTTTAGCATGTTTTGGGCCTATATTTTGAAAATATTCTAGCACTAAGTAGGCATGTACAGATCACTTCTGGGGCCCCAAAATATCGAATTTTCGGGTGTTTTGAGCCTGAATTTGAGATATAAACGGGTACAGATGATGCATGCATATTTCGACTTTGGACACTTAAAATATCAATTTTTATCATGTTTTAAGCCTATATTTTGAAAAAATTCTAGCACTGAGTAGGCATATACAGATCGCTTCTGGGATCCAAAATTATCGAATTTTCGGGTGTTTTGAGGTTGAATTTGAGATATAAACGAGTGCAGAAGATGCATACACATGTTGACTTGTGGCACCTAAAATATCGATTTTCAGCATGTTTTGGGCCTGCAACTGAGTAGGCATGGACAGATCGCTTCTGGGACCCAAAAATATCGAATTTTCGGGTGTTTGGAGCCTGAATTTGAGATATAAACGGGTACAGAAGATGCATCCACATATCGACTTTTGGGCACCTAAAAGATCGATTTTCAGTATGTTTTGGGCCTGTAATTTGAAAATACTCTAACACGGAGTAGGCATGTACAGTTCGCTTCTGGGACCCCAAAATATCGAATTTTCGGGTGTTTTGGGCCTGAATTTGAGATATCGACTTTGGGCACCTAAAATATCGATTTTTAGCATGTTTTGGGCCTATATTTTGAAAATATTCTAGCACTAAGTAGGCATGTACAGATCACTTCTGGAACCCCAAAATATCGAATTTTCGGGTGTTTTAAGCCTGAATTTGAGATATAAACGGGTACAGAAGATGCATGCACATATTGACTTTTGAGCACCTAAAATATCGATTTCGAGCATGTTTTGGGTCTGTATCTTGAAAACATTCTAACTTGGTGTAGGGATGTACAGATCGCTTCTAGGACCCAAAAATACCGAATTTTCGGGTGTTTTGAGACTGAATTTGAGATATAAACGGGTACAGAAGATGCATGCACATATTGACTTTGGGCACCTAAAAATATCGATTTTTAGCATGTTTTGAGCCTATATTTTGAAAATATTCTAGCACTGACTAGACATGTACAGATCGCTTCTGGGACCCAAAATTATCGAATTTTCGGGTGTTTTGAGGTTGAATTTGAGATAAAAACGAGTGCAGAAGATGCATACACATGTTGACTTTGGGCACCTAAAATATCGATTTTCAGCATGTTTTGGGCCTGCATCTGAGTAGGCATGTACAGATCGCTTCTGGGACCCCAAAATATCGAATTTCTGGGTGTTTTGAGCCTGAATTTGAGATATAAAAGGGAACAGAAGATGCATTCACATATCGACTTTTGGGCACCTAAAATATCGATTTTGAGCATGTTTTGGGCCTATATTTTAAAAATATTCTAGCACTACGTAGGCATGTTCAGATCACTTCTGGGACCCCAAAATATCAAAAATTCGGGTGTTTTGAGCCTAAATTTGAGATATAAACGGGTACAGATGATGCATGCACATATCGACTTTAGACACATAAAATATCGATTTTTAGCATGTTTTGAGCCTATAATTTGAAAAAATTCTAGCACTGATTAGGCATGTACAGATCGCTTCTGGGACCCAAAAATATCGAATTTTCAGGTGTTTTGAGGTTGAATTAGGGATATAAACGGTTACAGAAGATGCATGCACATATCGACTTTTGGGCACCTAAAAGATCCATTTTCAGTATGTTTAGGGCCTGTATTTTGAAAATACTCTAACACGGAGTAGACATGTACAGTTCGCTTCTGGGACCCCAAAATATCGAATTTTCGGGTGTTTTGGACCTGAATTTGAGATATCGACTTTGGGCACCTAAAATATCGATTTTTAGCATGTTTTGGGCCTATATTTTGAAAATATTCTAGCACTAAGTAGGCATGTATAGATCACTTCTGGGACCCCAAAATATCGACTTTTTGGGTGTTTTGAGTCTGAATTTGAAATATAAACGGGTACAGAAGATGCATTCACATATTGACTTTGGGCACCTAAAATATCGATTTTCCGCATGTTTTGGGCCTGTATTTTGAAAACACTCTAACTAGGAGTAGGCATGTACAGATTGCTTCTGGGAAACCAAAAATATCGAATTTTCGGGTGTTTTGAGCCTGAATTTGAGATATAAACGGGTACAGAAGATGCATGCAGATATCGGCACATATCGACTTTTGGGCACATAAAATATCGATTTTGAGCATGTTTTGGGTCTGTATCTTGAAAAAATTCTAGCTAGGAGTAGGGATGTACAGATCGCTTCTAGGACCAAAAAATACCGAATTTTCGGGTGTTTTGAGCCTGAATTTGAGATATAATCGGGTACAGAAGATGTATGCACATATTGACTTTGGGCACCTAAAATATCGATTTTCAGCATGTTTTGGGCCTATATTTTGAAAATACTCTAACTAGGAGTATGCATGTACAGATCGTTTCTGGGACTCAAAAATATCGAATTTTCGGGTGTTTTGAGCCTGAATTTGAGATATAAACGGGTACAGATGATGCATGCACATATCGACTTTGGACACTTAAAATATCGATTTTTAGCATGTTTTGAGCCTATATTTTGAAAACATTCAAGCACTGAGTAGGCATGTACAGATCGCTTCTGGGACCCAAAAATATCGAATTTTCGGGTCTTTTGAGCTAGAATTTGGGATATAAACGGGTGCAGAAGATGCATACACATATTGACTTTGGTCACCTAAAATATCGATTTTCAGCTTGTTTTGGGCCTGTATTTTGAAAATACTCTAACACGGAGTAGGCAAGTACAGATAGTTTCTGGGACCCCAAAATATCGAATTTTCGGGTGTTTTGAGCTTGAATTTGGGATATAAACGGGTGCAGAAGATGCATACACATATTGACTTTGATCACCTAAAATATCGATTTTCAGCTTGTTTTGGGGCTGTATTTTGAAAATACTCTAACATGGAGTAGGCAAGTACAGATCGCTTCTGGGACCCAAAAATTTCGAATTTTCGGGTGTTTTGAGCCTGAATTTGAGATAGAAAAGGGTACAGAAGATGCATCCACATATCGACTTTTGGGCACCTAAAAGATCGATTTTCAGTATGTTTGGTGCCTGTATATTGAAAATACTCTAACACGGAGTAGGCATGTAAAGTTCGCTTCTGGGACCCCAAAATATCGAATTTTCGGGAGATTTGAGGTTGAATTTGGGATATAAACGGGTGCAGAAGATGCATACACATATCGACTTTTGGGCACCTAAAATATCGATTTTGAGAATGTTTTGGGTCTGTATCTTGAAAACATTCTAACTAGGAGTAGGGATGTACAGATTGCTTCTAGGACCCAAAAATATCGAATTTTCGGGTGTTTTGAGCCTGAATTTGAGATATAAACGGGTACAGAAGATGCATGCAGATATCGGCACATATCGACTTTTGGGCTCCTAATATATAGATTTTGAGCATGTTTTGGGTCTGTATCTTGAAAACATTCTAGCTAGGAGTAGGGATGTACAGATCGCTTCTGGGACCCCAAAATATCGAATTTTCGGGTGTTTGGAGCCTGAATTTGAGATATAAACGGGTACAGAAGATGCATCCACATATCGACTTTTGGGCACCTAAAATATCGATTTTCAGTATGTTTTGGGCCTGTAATTTAAAAAAAATACTCTAACACGGAGTAGGCATGTACAGTTCGCTTCTGGGACCCCAAAATATCGAATTTTCGGGTGTTTTGGGCCTGAATTTGAGATATCGACTTTGGGCACCTAAAATATCGATTTTTAGCATGTTTTGGGCCTAAATTTTGAAAATATTCTAGCACTAAGTAGGCATGTACAGATCACTTCTGGAACCCCAAAATATCGAATTTTCGGGGGTTTTGAGCCTGAATTTGAGATATAAACGGGTACAGATGATGCATGCACATATCGACTTTGGACACTTAAAATATCGATTTTTAGCATGTTTTGAGCCTATATTTTGAAAACATTCTAGCACTGAGTAGGCATGTAGAGATCGCTTCTGGGATCCCAAAATATCGAATTTTCGGGTGTTTTGGGCCTGAATTTGAGATATCGACTTTGGACACTTAAAATATCGATTTTTAGCATGTTTTGAGCCTATATTTTGAAAACATTCTAGCACTGAGTAGGCATGTACAGATCGCTTCTGGGACCCCAAAATATCGAATTTTCGGGTGTTTTAAGCCTGAATTTGAGATATAAACGGGTACAGAAGATGCATGCACATATTGACTTTTGGGCACCTAATATATCGATTTTGAGCATGTTTCGGATCTGTATCTTGAAAACATTCTAAATTGGTGTAGGGATGTACAGATTGCTTCTAGGACCCAAAAATACCGAATTTTTTGGTGTTTTGAGCCTGAATTTGAGATATAAACGGGTACAGAAGATGTATGCACATATCGACTTTGGACACTTAAAATATCGATTTTTAGCATGTTTTGAGCCTATATTTTGAAAACATTCTAGCACTGAGTAGGCATGTAGAGATCGCTTCTGGGATCCCAAAATATCGAATTTTCGGTTGTTTTGGGCCTGAATTTGAGATATCGACTTTGGACACTTAAAATATCGTTTTTTAGCATGTTTTGAGCCTATATTATGAAAACATTCTAGCACGGAGTAGGCATGTACAGATCGCTTCTGGGACCCCAAAATATCGAATTTTCGGGTGTTTTGAGCCTGAATTTGAGATATAAACGGGAACAGAAGGTGCATGCACATATCGACTTTGGACACTTAAAATATCGATTTTTAGCATGTTTTGAACCTATATTTTGAAAACATTCTAGCACTGACTAGACATGTACAGATCGCTTCTGAGACCCAAAATTATCGAATTTTCGGGTGTTTTGATGTTGAATTTGAGATATAAACGAGTGCAGAAGATGCATACACATGTTGACTTTGGGCACCTAAAATATCGATTTTCAGCATGTTTTGGGCCTGCATCTGAGTAGGCATGTACAGATCGCTTCTGGGACCCAAAAATATCGAATTTTCGGGTGTTTGGAGCCTGAATTTGAGATATAAACGGGAACAGAAGATGCATGCACATATCGACTTTTGAGCACCTAAAATATCGATTTTGAGCATGTTTTGGGCCTATATTTTAAAAATATTCTAGCACTAAGTAGGCATGTACAGATCACTTCTGGGACCCCAAAATAACAAATTTTCGGGTGTTTTGAGCCTGAATTTGAGATATAAACGGGTACAGATGATGCATGCACATATCGACTTTGGACACTTAAAATATCGATTTTTAGCATGTTTTAAGCCTATATTTTGAAAACATTCAAGCACTGAGTAGGCATGTACAGATCGCTTCTGGGACCCAAAAATATCGAATTTTCGGGTGTTTTGAGCTTGAATTTGGAATATAAACGGGTGCAGAAGATGCATACACCTATTGACTTTGGTCACCTAAAATATCGATTTTCAGCTTGTTTTGGGCCTGTATTTTGAAAATACTCTAACACGGAGTAGGCAAGTACAGATCGCTTCTGGGACCCCAAAATTTCGAATTTTCGGGTGTTTAGAGCCTGAATTTGAGATATAAACGGGTACAGAAGATGCATCCACATATCGACTTTTGGGCACCTAAAACATCGATTTTCAGTATGTTTGGGGCTTGTATATTGAAAATACTCTAACACGGAGTAGGCATGTATAGTTCGCTTCTGGGACGCCAAAATATCGAATTTTCGGGTGTTTTGGGCCTGAATTTCAGATATCGACTTTGGGCACCTAAAATTTCGATTTTTAGCATGTTTTGGGCATATATTTTGAAAATATTCTAGCACTAAGTAGGCATGTATTGATCATTTCTGGGACCCCAAAATAACGAATTTTCGGGTGTTTTGAGCCTGAATTTGAGATATAAACGGGTACAGATGATGCATGCACATATCGACTTTGGACACTTAAGATATCGATTTTTAGCATGTTTTGAGCCTATATTTTGAAAACATTCTAGCACTGAGTTTTCATGTACAGATCGCTTCTGGGACCAAAAAACATCGAATTTTCGGGAGTTTTGAGGTTGAATTTGGGATATAAACGGGTGCAGAAGATGCATACACATATCGACCTTTGGCACCTAAAATATCGATTTTGAGCAAGTTTTGGGTCTGTATCTTGAAAACATTCTAACTAGGAGTAGGGATGTACAGATTGCTTTAAGGACCCAAAAATACCGAATTTTTGGGTGTTTTGAGCCTGAATTTGAGATATAAACGGGTACAGAAGATGCATGCACATATTGACTTTGGGCACCAAAAATATCGATTTTCCGCATGTTTTGGGCCGGTATTTTGAAAATACTCTAACTAGGAGTAGGCATGTACAGATCGCTTCTGGAACCCAAAAATACCGAATTTTTGGGTGTTTTGAGCCTGAATTTAAGATATAAACGTTTAAAGATGATGCATGCACATATCGACTTTATACACTTAAAATATCGATTTTTAGCATGTTTTGAGCCTATATTTTGAAAAAATTCTAGCACTGAGTAGGCATGTACAGATCGCTTCTGGGACCCAAAAATATCGAATTTTCAGGTGTTTTGAGGTTGAATTTGGGATATAAACGGTTACAGAAGATGCATGCACATATCGACTTTTGGGCACCTAAAAGATCGATTTTCAGTATGTTTTGGGCCTATATTTTGAAAATACTCTAACACGGAGTAGGCATGTACAGTTCGCTTCTGGGACCCCAAAATATCGAATTTTCGGGTGTTTGGGGCATTAATTTGAGATATCGACTTTGGGCACCAAAAATATCGATTTTTAGCATGTTTTGGGCCTATGTTTTGAAAATATTCTAGCACTAAGTAGGCATGTACAGATCGCTTCTGGGACCCCAAAATATCGAATTTTCGGGTGTTTGGAGCCTGAATTTGAGATATAAACGGGTACAGAAGATGCATCCACATATCGACTTTTGGGCACCTAAAATATCGATTTTCAGTATGTTTTGGGCCTGTAATTTAAAAAAAATACTCTAACACGGAGTAGGCATGTACAGTTCGCTTCTGGGACCCCAAAATATCGAATTTTCGGGTGTTTTGGGCCTGAATTTGAGATATCGACTTTGGGCACCTAAAATATCGATTTTTAGCATGTTTTGGGCCTAAATTTTGAAAATATTCTAGCACTAAGTAGGCATGTACAGATCACTTCTGGAACCCCAAAATATCGAATTTTCGGGGGTTTTGAGCCTGAATTTGAGATATAAACGGGTACAGATGATGCATGCACATATCGACTTTGGACACTTAAAATATCGATTTTTAGCATGTTTTGAGCCTATATTTTGAAAACATTCTAGCACTGAGTAGGCATGTAGAGATCGCTTCTGGGATCCCAAAATATCGAATTTTCGGGTGTTTTGGGCCTGAATTTGAGATATCGACTTTGGACACTTAAAATATCGATTTTTAGCATGTTTTGAGCCTATATTTTGAAAACATTCTAGCACTGAGTAGGCATGTACAGATCGCTTCTGGGACCCCAAAATATCGAATTTTCGGGTGTTTTAAGCCTGAATTTGAGATATAAACGGGTACAGAAGATGCATGCACATATTGACTTTTGGGCACCTAATATATCGATTTTGAGCATGTTTCGGATCTGTATCTTGAAAACATTCTAAATTGGTGTAGGGATGTACAGATTGCTTCTAGGACCCAAAAATACCGAATTTTTTGGTGTTTTGAGCCTGAATTTGAGATATAAACGGGTACAGAAGATGTATGCACATATCGACTTTGGACACTTAAAATATCGATTTTTAGCATGTTTTGAGCCTATATTTTGAAAACATTCTAGCACTGAGTAGGCATGTAGAGATCGCTTCTGGGATCCCAAAATATCGAATTTTCGGTTGTTTTGGGCCTGAATTTGAGATATCGACTTTGGACACTTAAAATATCGTTTTTTAGCATGTTTTGAGCCTATATTATGAAAACATTCTAGCACGGAGTAGGCATGTACAGATCGCTTCTGGGACCCCAAAATATCGAATTTTCGGGTGTTTTGAGCCTGAATTTGAGATATAAACGGGAACAGAAGGTGCATGCACATATCGACTTTGGACACTTAAAATATCGATTTTTAGCATGTTTTGAACCTATATTTTGAAAACATTCTAGCACTGACTAGACATGTACAGATCGCTTCTGAGACCCAAAATTATCGAATTTTCGGGTGTTTTGATGTTGAATTTGAGATATAAACGAGTGCAGAAGATGCATACACATGTTGACTTTGGGCACCTAAAATATCGATTTTCAGCATGTTTTGGGCCTGCATCTGAGTAGGCATGTACAGATCGCTTCTGGGACCCAAAAATATCGAATTTTCGGGTGTTTGGAGCCTGAATTTGAGATATAAACGGGAACAGAAGATGCATGCACATATCGACTTTTGAGCACCTAAAATATCGATTTTGAGCATGTTTTGGGCCTATATTTTAAAAATATTCTAGCACTAAGTAGGCATGTACAGATCACTTCTGGGACCCCAAAATAACAAATTTTCGGGTGTTTTGAGCCTGAATTTGAGATATAAACGGGTACAGATGATGCATGCACATATCGACTTTGGACACTTAAAATATCGATTTTTAGCATGTTTTAAGCCTATATTTTGAAAACATTCAAGCACTGAGTAGGCATGTACAGATCGCTTCTGGGACCCAAAAATATCGAATTTTCGGGTGTTTTGAGCTTGAATTTGGAATATAAACGGGTGCAGAAGATGCATACACCTATTGACTTTGGTCACCTAAAATATCGATTTTCAGCTTGTTTTGGGCCTGTATTTTGAAAATACTCTAACACGGAGTAGGCAAGTACAGATCGCTTCTGGGACCCCAAAATTTCGAATTTTCGGGTGTTTAGAGCCTGAATTTGAGATATAAACGGGTACAGAAGATGCATCCACATATCGACTTTTGGGCACCTAAAACATCGATTTTCAGTATGTTTGGGGCTTGTATATTGAAAATACTCTAACACGGAGTAGGCATGTATAGTTCGCTTCTGGGACGCCAAAATATCGAATTTTCGGGTGTTTTGGGCCTGAATTTCAGATATCGACTTTGGGCACCTAAAATTTCGATTTTTAGCATGTTTTGGGCATATATTTTGAAAATATTCTAGCACTAAGTAGGCATGTATTGATCATTTCTGGGACCCCAAAATAACGAATTTTCGGGTGTTTTGAGCCTGAATTTGAGATATAAACGGGTACAGATGATGCATGCACATATCGACTTTGGACACTTAAGATATCGATTTTTAGCATGTTTTGAGCCTATATTTTGAAAACATTCTAGCACTGAGTTTTCATGTACAGATCGCTTCTGGGACCAAAAAACATCGAATTTTCGGGAGTTTTGAGGTTGAATTTGGGATATAAACGGGTGCAGAAGATGCATACACATATCGACCTTTGGCACCTAAAATATCGATTTTGAGCAAGTTTTGGGTCTGTATCTTGAAAACATTCTAACTAGGAGTAGGGATGTACAGATTGCTTTAAGGACCCAAAAATACCGAATTTTTGGGTGTTTTGAGCCTGAATTTGAGATATAAACGGGTACAGAAGATGCATGCACATATTGACTTTGGGCACCAAAAATATCGATTTTCCGCATGTTTTGGGCCGGTATTTTGAAAATACTCTAACTAGGAGTAGGCATGTACAGATCGCTTCTGGAACCCAAAAATACCGAATTTTTGGGTGTTTTGAGCCTGAATTTAAGATATAAACGTTTAAAGATGATGCATGCACATATCGACTTTATACACTTAAAATATCGATTTTTAGCATGTTTTGAGCCTATATTTTGAAAAAATTCTAGCACTGAGTAGGCATGTACAGATCGCTTCTGGGACCCAAAAATATCGAATTTTCAGGTGTTTTGAGGTTGAATTTGGGATATAAACGGTTACAGAAGATGCATGCACATATCGACTTTTGGGCACCTAAAAGATCGATTTTCAGTATGTTTTGGGCCTATATTTTGAAAATACTCTAACACGGAGTAGGCATGTACAGTTCGCTTCTGGGACCCCAAAATATCGAATTTTCGGGTGTTTGGGGCATTAATTTGAGATATCGACTTTGGGCACCAAAAATATCGATTTTTAGCATGTTTTGGGCCTATGTTTTGAAAATATTCTAGCACTAAGTAGGCATGTACAGATCACTTCTGGGACCCAAAAATATCGAATTTTCGTGTGTTTTGAGCCTGAATTTGAGATATAAACGGGGACAGATGATGCATGCACATATCGACTTTGGACACTTAAAATATCGATTTTTAGCATGTTTTGAGCCTATATTTTGAAAACTTTCAAGCACTGAGTAGGCATGTACAGATCGCTTCTGGGACCCAAAAATATCGAATTTTCGGGTGTTTTGAGGTAGAATTTGGGATATAAACGGGTGCAGAAGATGCATACACATATCGACTTTTGGGCACCTAAAATATCGATTTTGAGCATGTTTTGGGTCTGTATCTTGAAAACATTCTAACTAGGAGTAGGGATGTACAGATCGCTTCTAGGACCCAAAAATACCGAATTTTCGGGTGTTTTGAGCCTGAATTTGAGATATAAACGGGTACAGAAGATGCTTGAACATATTGACTTTGGGCACCTAAAATATCGATTTTCCGCATGTTTTGGGCCTGTATTTAGAAAATACTCTAACTAGGAGTAGGCATGTACAGATCGCTTCTGGGACCCAAAAAAATCGAATTTTCGGGTGTTTTGAGCCTGAATTTGAGATATAAACGGGTACAGAAGATGTATGCAGATATCGACTTTGGACACTTAAAATATCGATTTTTAGCATGTTTTGGACCTATATTTTGAAAACATTCTAGCACTGACTAGACATGTACAGATCGCTTTTGGGACCCAAAATTATCGAATTTTCGGGTGTTTTTAAGGTTGAATTTGAGATATAAACGAGTGCAGAAGATGCATACACATGTTGACTTTGGGCACCTAAAATATCGATTTTCAGCATGTTTTGGGCCTGCATTTGAGTAGGCATGTACATACCGCTTCTGGGACCCTAAAATATCGAATTTTCGGGTGTTTGGAGCCTGAATTTGAGATATAAACGGGAACAGAAGATGCATGCACATATCGACTTTTGGGCACCTAAAATATCGATTTTGAGCATGTTTTGGGCCTATATTTTAAAAATATTCTAGCACTAAGTAGGCATGTACAGATCACTTCTGGGACCCCAAAATATCAAATTTTCGGGTGTTTTGAGCCTGAATTTGAGATATAAACGGGTACAGATGATGCATGCACATATCGACTTTGAACACTTAAAATATCGATTTTTAGCATGTTTTAAGCCTATATTTTGAAAACATTCAAGCACTGAGTAGGCATGTACAGATCGCTTCTGGGACCCAAAATTATCGAATTTTCGGGTGTTTTGAGCTTGAATTTGGAATATAAACGGGTGCAGAAGATGCATACACCTAATGAATTTGGTCACCTAAAATATCGATTTTCAGCTTGTTTTGGGCCTGTATTTTGAAAATACTCTAACACGGAGTAGGCAAGTACAGATCGCTTCTGGGACCCCAAAATTTCGAATTTTCGGGTGTTTGGAGCCTGAATTTGAGATATAAACGGGTACAGAAGATGCATCCACATATCGACTTTTGGGCACCTAAAAGATCGATTTTCAGTATGTTTGGGGCCTGTATATTGAAAATACTCTAACACGGAGTAGGCATGTACAGTTCGCTTCTGGGACGCCAAAATATCGAATTTTCGGGTGTTTTGGGCATGAATTTGAGATATCGACTTTGGGCACCTACAATATCGATTTTTAGCATATTTTGGGCCTATATTTTGAAAATATTCTAGCACTAAGTAGGCATGTATTGATCATTTCTGGGACCCCAAAATATCGAATTTTCGGGTGTTTTGAGCCTGAATTTGAGATATAAACGGGTACAGATGATGCATGCACATATCGACTTTGGACACTTAAAATATCGATTTTTAGCATGTTTTGAGCCTATATTTTGAAAACATTCTAGCACTGAGTTTTCATGTACAGATCGCTTCTGGGATCCCAAAATATCGAATTTTCGGGTGTTTTGGGCCTGAATTTGAGATATCGACTTTGGACACTTAAAATATCGATTTTTAGCATGTTTTGAGCCTATATTTTGAAAACATTCTAGCACTGAGTAGGCATGTACAGATCGCTTCTGGGACCCCAAAATATCGAATTTTCGGGTGTTTTAAGCCTGAATTTGAGATATAAACGGGTACAGAAGATACATGCACATATTGACTTTTGGGCACCTAATATATTGATTTTGAGCATTTTTCGGATCTGTATCTTGAAAACATTCTAACTTGGTGTAGGGATGTACAGATCGCTTCTAGGACCCAAAAATATCAAATTTTCGGGTGTTTTGAGCCTGAATTTGAAATATAATCGGGTACAGAAGATGTATGCACATATTGACTTTGGGCACCTATCATATCGATTTTCAGCATGTTTTGGGCTTGTATTTTGAAAATACCCTAACACGGAGTAGGCATGTACAGATCGCTTCTGGGACCCAAAAATATCGAATTTACGGGTGTTTTGAGCCTGAATTTGAGATATAAACGGGAACAGAAGATGCATGCACATATCGACTTTGGACACTTAAAATATCGATTTTTAGCATGTTTTGAACCTATATTTTGAAAACATTCTAGCACTGACTAGACATGTACAGATCGCTTCTGAGACCCAAAATTATCGAATTTTCGGGTGTTTTGAGGTTGAATTTGAGATATAAACGAGAGCAGAAGATGCATACACATGTTGACTTTGGGCACCTAAAATATCGATTTTCAGCATGTTTTGGGCCTGCATCTGAGTAGGCATGTACAGATCACTTCTGGGACCCCAAAATATCAAATTTTCGGGTGTTTTGAGCCTGAATTTGAGATATAAACGGGTACAGATGATGCATGCACATATCGACTTTGGACACTTAAAATATCGATTTTTAGCATGTTTTAAGCCTATATTTTGAAAACATTCAAGCACTGAGTAGGCATGTACAGATCGCTTCTGGGACCCAAAAATATCGAATTTTCGGGTGTTTTGAGCTTGAATTTGGAATATAAACGGGTGCAGAAGATGCATACACCTATTGACTTTGGTCACCTAAAATATCGATTTTCAGCTTGTTTTGGGCCTTTATTTTGAAAATACTCAAACACGGAGTAGGCAAGTACAGATCGCTTCTGGGACCCCAAAATTTCGAATTTTCGGGTGTTTTGAGCCTGAATTTGAGATATAAACGGGTACAGAAGATGCATCCACATATCGACTTTTGGGCACCTAAAAGATCGATTTTCAGTATGTTTGGGGCTTGTATATTGAAAATACTCTAACACGGAGTAGGCATGTACAGTTCGCTTCTGGGACGCCAAAATATCGAATTTCCGGGTGTTTTAGGCCTGAATTTCAGATATCGACTTTGGGCACCTAAAATATCGATTTTTAGCATGTTTTGGGCCTATATTTTGAAAATATTCTAGCACTAAGTAGGCATGTATTGATCATTTCTTGGACCCCAAAATATCAAATTTTCGGGTGTTTTGAGACTGAATTTGAGATATAAACGGGTACAGATGATGCATGCACATATCGACTTTGGACACTTAAGATATCGATTTTTAGCATGTTTTGAGCCTATATTTTGAAAACATTCTAGCACTGAGTTTTCATGTACAGATCGCTTCTGGGACCAAAAAACATCGAATTTTCGGGAGTTTTGAGGTTGAATTTGGGATATAAACGGGTGCAGAAGATGCATACACATATCGACCTTTGGGCACCTAGAATATCGATTTTGAGCATGTTTTGGGTCTGTATCTTGAAAACATTCTAACTAGGAGTAGTGATGTACAGATTGCTTCAAGGACCCAAAAATACCGAATTTTTGGGTGTTTTGAGCCTGAATTTGAGATATAAACGGGTACAGAAGATGCATGCACATATCGACTTTGGACACTTAAAATATCGATTTTTAGCATGTTTTGAGCCTATATTTTGAAAACATTCTAGCACTGAGTAGGCATGTAGAGATCGCTTCTGGGATCCGAAAATATCGAATTTTCGGGTGTTTTGGGCCTGAATTTGAGATATCGACTTTGGACACTTATAATATCGATTTTTAGCATGTTTTGAGCCTATATTTTGAAAACATTCAAGCACTGAGTAGTCATGTACAGATCGCTTCTGGGACCCCAAAATATCGAATTTTCGGGTGTTTTAAGCCTGAATTTGAGATATAAACGGGTACAGAAGATGCATGCACATATTGACTTTTGGGCACCTAATATATTGATTTTGAGCATTTTTCGTATCTGTATCTTGAAAACATTCTAACTTGGTGTAGGGATGTACAGATCGCTTCTTGGACCCAAAAATACCGAATTTTCGGGTGTTTTGAGCCTGAATTTGAGATATAAACGGGTACAGAAGATGTATGCACATATTGACTTTGGGCACCTATCATATCGATTTTCAGCATGTTTTGGGCTTGTATTTTGAAAATACTCTAACACGGAGTAGGCATGTACAGATCGCTTCTGGGACCCCAAAATATCGAATTTACGGGTGTTTTGAGCCTGAATTTGAGATATAAACGGGAACAGAAGATGCATGCACATATCGACTTTGGACACTTAAAATATCGATTTTTATCATGTTTTGAACCTATATTTTGAAAACATTCTAGCACTGACTAGACATGTACAGATCGCTTCTGAGACCCAAAATTATCGAATTTTCGGGTGTTTTGAGGTTGAATTTGAGATATAAACGAGTGCAGAAGATGCATACACATGTTGACTTTGGGCACCTAAAATATCGATTTTCAGCATGTTTTGGGCCTGCATCTGAGTAGGCATGTACAGATCGCTTCTGGGACCCAAAAATATCAAATTTTCGGGTGTTTGGAGCCTGAATTTGAGATATAAACGGGAACAGAAGATGCATCCACATATCGACTTTTGAGCACCTAAAATATCGATTTTGAGCATGTTTTGGGCCTATATTTTAAAAATATTCTAGCACTAACTAGGCATGTACAGATCACTTCTGGGACCCCAAAATAACAAATTTTCGGGTGTTTTGAGCCTGAATTTGAGATATAAACGGGTACAGATGATGCATGCACATATCGACTTTGGACACTTAAAATATCGATTTTTAGCATGTTTTAAGCCTATATTTTGAAAACATTCAAGCACTGAGTAGGCATGTACAGATCGCTTCTGGGACCCAAAAATATCGAATTTTCGGGCGTTTTGAGCTTGAATTTGGAATATAAACGGGTGCAGAAGATGCATACACCT
Organism: Petrolisthes cinctipes; assembly: GCA_033782935.1. Lineage (NCBI taxonomy): Eukaryota > Metazoa > Arthropoda > Malacostraca > Decapoda > Porcellanidae > Petrolisthes > Petrolisthes cinctipes. The sequence goes on from JAWQEG010000201.1 coordinate 5,085,171, forward strand.
ATTGACTTTGGTCACCTAAAATATCGATTTTCAGCTTGTTTTGGGCCTGTATTTTGAAAATACTCTAACACGGAGTAGGCAAGTACAGATCGCTTCTGGGACCCCAAAATTTCGAATTTTCGGGTGTTTGGAGCCTGAATTTGAGATATAAACGGGTACAGAAGATGCATCCACATATCGACTTTTGGGCACCTAAAACATCGATTTTCAGTATGTTTGGGGCTTGTATATTGAAAATACTCTAACACGGAGTAGGCATGTACAGTTCGCTTCTGGGACGCCAAAATATCGAATTTTCGGGTGTTTTGGGCCTGAATTTCAGATATCGACTTTGGGCACCTAAAATTTCGATTTTTAGCATGTTTTGGGCATATATTTTGAAAATATTCTAGCACTAAGTAGGCGTGTATTGATCATTTCTGGGACCCCAAAATATCGAATTTTCGGGTGTTTTGAGCCTGAATTTGAGATATAAACGGGTACAGATGATACATGCACATATCGACTTTACACTTAAGATATCGATTTTTAACATGTTTTGAGCCTATATTTTGAAAACATTCTAGCACTGAGTTTTCATCTACAGATCGCTTCTGGGACCAAAAAACATCGAATTTTCGGGAGTTTTGAGGTTGAATTTGGGATATAAACGGGTGCTGAAGATGCATACACATATCGACCTTTGGGCACCTAAAATATCGATTTTGAGCATGTTTTGGGTCTGTATCTTGAAAACATTCTAACTAGGAGTAGGGATGTACAGATTGCTTCTAGGACCCAAAAATACCGAATTTTTGGGTGTTTTGAGCCTGAATTTGAGATATAAACGGGTACAGAAGATGCATGCACATATTGACTTTGGGCACCTAAAATATCGATTTTCCGCATGTTTTGGGCCGGTATTTTGAAAATACTCTAACTAGGAGTAGGCATGTACAGATCGCTTCTGGAACCCAAAAATACCGAATTTTTGGGTGTTTTGAGCCTGAATTTGAGATATAAACGGGTAAAGATGATGCATGCACATATCGACTTTGGACACTTAAAATATCGATTTTTAGCATGTTTTGAGCCTATATTTTGAAAAAATTCTAGCACTGAGTAGGCATGTACAGATCGCTTCTGGGACCCAAAAATATCGAATTTTCGGGTGTTTTGAGGTTGAATTTGGGATATAAACGGTTACAGAAGATGCATGCACATATCGACTTTTGGGCACCTAAAAGATCGATTTTCAGTATGTTTTGGGCCTATATTTTGAAAATACTCTAACACGGAGTAGGCATGTACAGTTCGCTTCTGGGACCCCAAAATATCGAATTTTCGGGTGTTTGGGGCATTAATTTGAGATATCGACTTTGGGCACCAAAAATATCGATTTTTAGCATGTTTTGGGCCTATGTTTTGAAAATATTCTAGCACTAAGTAGGCATGTACAGATCACTTCTGGGACCCCAAAATATCGAATTTTCGGGGGTTTTGAGCCTGAATTTGAGATATAAACGGGGACAGATGATGCATGCACATATCGACTTTGGACACTTAAAATATCGATTTTTAGCATGTTTTGAGCCTATATTTTGAAAACTTTCAAGCACTGAGTAGGCATGTACAGATCGCTTCTGGGACCCAAAAATATCGAATTTTCGGGTGTTTTGAGGTAGAATTTGGGATATAAACGGGTGCAGAAGATGCATACACATGTTGACTTTGGGCACCTAAAATATCGATTTTCAGCATGTTTTGGGCCTGCATTTGAGTAGGCATGTACAGACCGCTTATGGGACCCCAAAAATTCGAATTTTCGGGTGTTTGGAGCCTGAATTTGAGATATAAACGGGAACAGAAGATGCATGCACATATCGACTTTTGGGCACCTAAAATATCGATTTTGAGCATGTTTTGGGCCTATATTTTAAAAATATTCTAGCACTAAGTAGGCATGTACAGATCACTTCTGGGACCCCAAAATATCAAATTTTCGGGTGTTTTGAGCCTGAATTTGAGATATAAACGGGTACAGAAGATGCATCCACATATCGACTTTTGGGCACCTAAAAGATCGATTTTCAGTATGTTTGTGGCCTGTATATTGAAAATACTCTAACACGGAGTAGGCATGTACAGTTCGCTTCTGGGACGCCAAAATATCGAATTTTCGGGTGTTTTGGGCATGAATTTGAGATATCGACTTTGGGCACCTACAATATCGATTTTTAGCATGTTTTGGGCCTATATTTTGAAAATATTCTAGCTTTAAGTAGGCATGTATTGATAATTTCTGGGACCCCAAAATATCGAATTTTCGTGTGTTTTGAGCCTGAATTTGAGATATAAACGGGTACAGATGATGCATGCACATATCGACTTTGGACACTTAAAATATCGATTTTTAGCATGTTTTGAGCCTATATTTTGAAAACATTCTAGCACTGAGTTTTCATGTTCAGATCGCTTCTGGGACCAAAAAACATCGAATTTTCGAGAGTTTTGAGGTTGAATTTGGGATATAAACGGGTGCAGAAGATGCATACACATATCGACCTTTGGGCACCTAAAATATCGATTTTGAGCATGTTTTGGGTCTGTATCTTGAAAACATTCTAACTAGGAGTAGGGATGTACAGATTGCTTCTAGGACCCAAAAATACCGAATTTTTGGGTGTTTTGAGCCTGAATTTAAGATATAAACGGGTACAGAAGATGCATGCACATATTGACTTTGGGCACCTAAAATATCGATTTTCCGCATGTTTTGGGCCTGTATTTTGAAAATACTCTAACTAGGAGTAGGCATGTACAGATCCCTTCTGGAACCCAAAAATACCGAATTTTTGGGTGTTTTGAGCCTGAATTTGAGATATAAACGGGTAAAGATGATGCATGCACATATCGACTTTGGACACTTAAAATATCGATTTTTAGCATGTTTTGAGCCTATATTTTGAAAAAATTCTTGCACTGAGTAGGCATGTACAGATCACTTCTGGGACCCCAAAATATCGAATTTTCGGGGGTTTTGAGCCTGAATTTGAGATATAAACGGGGACAGATGATGCATGCACATATCGACTTTGGACACTTAAAATATCGATTTTTAGCATGTTTTGAGCATATATTTTGAAAACTTTCAAGCACTGAGTAGGCATGTACAGATCGCTTCTGGGACCCAAAAATATCGAATTTTCGGGTGTTTTGAGGTAGAATTTGGGATATAAACGGGTGCAGAAGATGCATACACATATCGACTTTTGGGCACCTAAAATATCGATTTTGAGCATGTTTTGGGTCTGTATCTTGAAAACATTCTAACTAGGAGTAGGGATGTACAGATCGCTTCTAGGACCCAAAAATACCGAATTTTCGGGTGTTTTGAGCCTGAATTTGAGATATAAACGGGTACAGAAGATGCTTGAACATATTGACTTTGGGCACCTAAAATATCGATTTTCCGCATGTTTTGGGCCTGTATTTTGAAAATACTCTAACTAGGAGTAGGCATGTACAGATAGCTTCTGGGACCCAAAAAAATCGAATTTTCGGGTGTTTTGAGCCTGAATTTGAGATATAAACGGGTACAGAAGATGTATGCAGATATCGACTTTTGACACTTAAAATATCGATTTTTAGCATGTTTTGGACCTATATTTTGAAAACATTCTAGCACTGACTAGACATGTACAGATCGCTTTTGGGACCCAAAATTATCGAATTTTCGGGTGTTTTTAAGGTTGAATTTGAGATATAAACGAGTGCAGAAGATGCATACACATGTTGACTTTGGGCACCTAAAATATCGATTTTCAGCATGTTTTGGGTCTGTATCTTCAAAACATTCTAACTAGGAGTAGGGATGTACAGATCGCTTCTAGGACCCAAAAATACCGAATTTTCGGGTGTTTTGAGCCTGAATTTGAGATATAAACGGGTACAGAAGATGCATGCACATATCGACTTTGGACACTTAAAATATCGATTTTTAGCATGTTTTGAGCCTATATTTTGAAAACATTCTAGCACTGAGTAGGCATGTAGAGATCGCTTCTGGGATCCGAAAATATCGAATTTTCGGGTGTTTTGGGCCTGAATTTGAGATATCGACTTTGGACACTTATAATATCGATTTTTAGCATGTTTTGAGCCTATATTTTGAAAACATTCAAGCACTGAGTAGTCATGTACAGATCGCTTCTGGGACCCCAAAATATCGAATTTTCGGGTGTTTTAAGCCTGAATTTGAGATATAAACGGGTACAGAAGATGCATGCACATATTGACTTTTGGGCACCTAATATATTGATTTTGAGCATTTTTCGTATCTGTATCTTGAAAACATTCTAACTTGGTGTAGGGATGTACAGATCGCTTCTTGGACCCAAAAATACCGAATTTTCGGGTGTTTTGAGCCTGAATTTGAGATATAAACGGGTACAGAAGATGTATGCACATATTGACTTTGGGCACCTATCATATCGATTTTCAGCATGTTTTGGGCTTGTATTTTGAAAATACTCTAACACGGAGTAGGCATGTACAGATCGCTTCTGGGACCCAAAAATATCGAATTTACGGGTGTTTTGAGCCTGAATTTGAGATATAAACGGGAACAGAAGATGCATGCACATATCGACTTTGGACACTTAAAATATCGATTTTTAGCATGTTTTGAACCTATATTTTGAAAACATTCTAGCACTGACTAGACATGTACAGATCGCTTCTGAGACCCAAAATTATCGAATTTTCGGGTGTTTTGAGGTTTAATTTGAGATATAAACGAGTGCAGAAGATGCATACACATGTTGACTTTGGGCACCTAAAATATCGATTTTCAGCATGTTTTGGGCCTGCATCTGAGTAGGCATGTACAGATCGTTTCTGGGACCCAAAAATATCAAATTTTCGGGTGTTTGGAGCCTGAATTTGAGATATAAACGGGAACAGAAGATGCATCCACATATCGACTTTTGAGCACCTAAAATATCGATTTTGAGCATGTTTTGGGCCTATATTTTAAAAATATTCTAGCACTAACTAGGCATGTACAGATCACTTCTGGGACCCCAAAATAACAAATTTTCGGGTGTTTTGAGCCTGAATTTGAGATATAAACGGGTACAGATGATGCATGCACATATCGACTTTGGACACTTAAAATATCGATTTTTAGCATGTTTTAAGCCTATATTTTGAAAACATTCAAGCACTGAGTAGGCATGTACAGATCGCTTCTGGGACCCAAAAATATCGAATTTTCGGGCGTTTTGAGCTTGAATTTGGAATATAAACGGGTGCAGAAGATGCATACACCTATTGACTTTGGTCACCTAAAATATCGATTTTCAGCTTGTTTTGGGCCTGTATTTTGAAAATACTCTAACACGGAGTAGGCAAGTACAGATCGCTTCTGGGACCCCAAAATTTCGAATTTTCGGGTGTTTGGAGCCTGAATTTGAGATATAAACGGGTACAGATGATGCATGCACATATCGACTTTGGACACTTAAAATATCGATTTTTAGCATGTTTTAAGCCTATATTTTGAAAACATTCAAGCACTGAGTAGGCATGTACAGATCGCTTCTGGGACCCAAAAATATCGAATTTTCTGGCGTTTTGAGCTTGAATTTGGAATATAAACGGGTGCAGAAGATGCATACACCTATTGACTTTGGTCACCTAAAATATCGATTTTCAGCTTGTTTTGGGCCTGTATTTTGAAAATACTCTAACACGGAGTAGGCAAGTACAGATCGCTTCTGGGACCCCAAAATTTCGAATTTTCGGGTGTTTTGAGCCTGAATTTGAGATATAAACGGGTACAGATGATGCATGCACATATCGACTTTACACTTAAGATATCGATTTTTAACATGTTTTGAGCCTATATTTTGAAAACATTCTAGCACTGAGTTTTCATCTACAGATCGCTTTTGGGACCAAAAAACATCGAATTTTCGGGAGTTTTGAGGTTGAATTTGGGATATAAACGGGTGCAGAAGATGCATACACATATCGACCTTTGGGCACCTAAAATATCGATTTTGAGCATGTTTTGGGTCTGTATCTTGAAAACATTCTAACTAGGAGTAGGGATGTACAGATTGCTTCTAGGACCCAAAAATACCGAATTTTTGGGTGTTTTGAGCCTGAATTTGAGATATAAACGGGTACAGAAGATGCATGCACATATTGACTTTGGGCACCTAAAATATCGATTTTCCGCATGTTTTGGGCCGGTATTTTGAAAATACTCTAACTAGGAGTAGGCATGTACAGATCGCTTCTGGGACCCAAAAAAATCGAATTTTCGGGTGTTTTGAGCCTGAATTTGAGATATAAACGGGTAAAGATGATGCATGCACATATCGACTTTGGACACTTAAAATATCGATTTTTAGCATGTTTTGAGACTATATTTTGAAAAAATTCTAGCACTGAGTAGGCATGTACAGATCGCTTCTGGGACCCAAAAATATCGAATTTTCGGGTGTTTTGAGGTTGAATTTGGGATATAAACGGTTACAGAAGATGCATGCACATATCAACTTTTGGGCACCTAAAAGATCGATTTTCAGTATGTTATGGGCCTATATTTTGAAAATACTCTAACACGGAGTAGGCAGGTACAGTTCGCTTCTGGGACCCCAAAATATCGAATTATCGGGTGTTTGGGGCATTAATTTGAGATATCGACTTTGGGCACCAAAAATATCGATTTTTAGCATGTTTTGGGCCTATGTTTTGAAAATATTCTAGCACTAAGTAGGCATGTACAGATCACTTCTGGGACCCCAAAATATCGAATTTTCGGGGGTTTTGAGCCTGAATTTGAGATATAAACGGGGACAGATGATGCATGCACATATCGATTTTGGACACTTAAAATATCGATTTTTAGCATGTTTTGAGCCTATATTTTGAAAACATTTTAGCACCGACTAGACATGTACAGATCGCTTTTGGGACCCAAAATTATCGAATTTTCGGGTGTTTTTAATGTTGAATTTGAGATATAAACGAGTGCAGAAGATGCATACACATGTTGACTTTGGGCACCTAAAATATCGATTTTCAGCATGTTTTGGGCCTGCATTTGAGTAGGCATGTACAGACCGCTTATGGGACCCCAAAAATTCGAATTTTCGGGTGTTTGGAGCCTGAATTTGAGATATAAACGGGAACAGAAGATGCATGCACATATCGACTTTTGGGCACCTAAAATATCGATTTTGAGCATGTTTTGGGCCTATATTTTAAAAATATTCTAGCACTAAGTAGGCATGTACAGATCACTTCTGGGACCCCAAAATATCAAATTTTCGGGTGTTTTGAGCCTGAATTTGAGATATAAACGGGTACAGAAGATGCATCCACATATCGACTTTTGGGCACCTAAAAGATCGATTTTCAGTATGTTTGGGGCCTGTATATTGAAAATACTCTAACACGGAGTAGGCATGAACAGTTCGCTTCTGGGACGCCAAAATATCGAATTTTCGGGTGTTTTGGGCATGAATTTGAGATATCGACTTTGGGCACCTACAATATCGATTTTTAGCATGTTTTGGGCCTATATTTTGAAAATATTCTAGCTCTAAGTAGGCATGTATTGATAATTTCTGGGACCCCAAAATATCGAATTTTCGTGTGTTTTGAGCCTGAATTTGAGATATAAACGGGTACAGATGATGCATGCACATATCGACTTTGGACACTTAAAATATCGATTTTTAGCATGTTTTGAGCCTATATTTTGAAAACATTCTAGCACTGAGTTTTCATGTTCAGATCGCTTCTGGGACCAAAAAACATCGAATTTTCGGGAGTTTTGAGGTTGAATTTGGGATATAAACGGGTGCAGAAGATGCATACACATATCGACCTTTGGGCACCTAAAATATCGATTTTGAGCATGTTTTGGGTCTGTATCTTGAAAACATTCTAACTAGGAGTAGGGATGTACAGATTGCTTCTAGGACCCAAAAATACCGAATTTTTGGGTGTTTTGAGCCTGAATTTAAGATATAAACGGGTACAGAAGATGCATGCACATATTGACTTTGGGCACCTAAAATATCGATTTTCCGCATGTTTTGGGCCTGTATTTTGAAAATACTCTAACTAGGAGTAGGCATGTACAGATCCCTTCTGGAACCCAAAAATACCGAATTTTTGGGTGTTTTGAGCCTGAATTTGAGATATAAACGGGTAAAGATGATGCATGCACATATCGACTTTGGACACTTAAAATATCGATTTTTAGCATGTTTTGAGCCTATATTTTGAAAAAATTCTTGCACTGAGTAGGCATGTACAGATCACTTCTGGGACCCCAAAATATCGAATTTTCGGGGGTTTTGAGCCTGAATTTGAGATATAAACGGGGACAGATGATGCATGCACATATCGACTTTGGACACTTAAAATATCGATTTTTAGCATGTTTTGAGCATATATTTTGAAAACTTTCAAGCACTGAGTAGGCATGTACAGATCGCTTCTGGGACCCAAAAATATCGAATTTTCGGGTGTTTTGAGGTAGAATTTGGGATATAAACGGGTGCAGAAGATGCATACACATATCGACTTTTGGGCACCTAAAATATCGATTTTGAGCATGTTTTGGGTCTGTATCTTGAAAACATTCTAACTAGGAGTAGGGATGTACAGATCGCTTCTAGGACCCAAAAATACCGAATTTTCGGGTGTTTTGAGCCTGAATTTGAGATATAAACGGGTACAGAAGATGCTTGAACATATTGACTTTGGGCACCTAAAATATCGATTTTCCGCATGTTTTGGGCCTGTATTTTGAAAATACTCTAACAAGGAGTAGGCATGTACAGATAGCTTCTGGGACCCAAAAAAATCGAATTTTCGGGTGTTTTGAGCCTGAATTTGAGATATAAACGGGTACAGAAGATGTATGCAGATATCGACTTTTGACACTTAAAATATCGATTTTTAGCATGTTTTGGACCTATATTTTGAAAACATTCTAGCACTGACTAGACATGTACAGATCGCTTTTGGGACCCAAAATTATCGAATTTTCGGGTGTTTTTAAGGTTGAATTTGAGATATAAACGAGTGCAGAAGATGCATACACATGTTGACTTTGGGCACCTAAAATTTCGATTTTCAGCATGTTTTGGGTCTGTATCTTCAAAACATTCTAACTAGGAGTAGGGATGTACAGATCGCTTCTAGGACCCAAAAATACCGAATTTTCGGGTGTTTTGAGCCTGAATTTGAGATATAAACGGGTACAGAAGATGCTTGAACATATTGACTTTGGGCACCTAAAATATCGATTTTCCGCATGTTTTGAGCCTGTATTTTGAAAATACTCTAACTAGGAGTAGGCATGTACAGATCGCTTCTGGGACCCAAAAAAATCGAATTTTCGGGTGTTTTGAGCCTGAATTTGAGATATAAACGGGTAAAGATGATGCATGCACATATCGACTTTGGACACTTAAAATATCGATTTTTAGCATGTTTTGAGCCTATATTTTGAAAAAATTCTAGCACTGAGTAGGCATGTACAGATCGCTTCTGGGACCCAAAAATATCGAATTTTCGGTTGTTTTGAGGTTGAATTTGGGATATAAACGGTTACAGAAGATGCATGCACATATCGACTTTTGGGCACCTAAAAGATCGATTTTCAGTATGTTATGGGCCTATATTTTGAAAATAATCTAACACGGAGTAGGCAGGTACAGTTCGCTTCTGGGACCCCAAAATATCGAATTCTCGGGTGTTTGGGGCATTAATTTGAGATATCGACTTTGGGCAACAAAAATATCGATTTTTAGCATGTTTTGGGCCTATGTTTTGAAAATATTCTAGCACTAAGTAGGCATGTACAGATCACTTCTGGGACCCCAAAATATCGAATTTTCGGGGGTTTTGAGCCTGAATTTGAGATATAAACGGGGACAGATGATGCATGCACATATCGATTTTGGACACTTAAAATATCGATTTTTAGCATGTTTTGAGCCTATATTTTGAAAACATTTTAGCACTGACTAGACATGTACAGATCGCTTTTGGGACCCAAAATTATCGAATTTTCGGGTGTTTTTAAGGTTGAATTTGAGATATAAACGAGTGCAGAAGATGCATACACATGTTGACTTTGGGCACCTAAAATATCGATTTTCAGCATGTTTTGGGCCTGCATTTGAGTAGGCATGTACAGACCGCTTCTGGGACCCCAAAAATTCGAATTTTCGGGTGTTTGGAGCCTGAATTTGAGATATAAACGGGAACAGAAGATGCATGCACATATCGACTTTTGGGCACCTAAAATATCGATTTTGAGCATGTTTTGGGCCTATATTTTAAAAATATTCTAGCACTAAGTAGGCATGTACAGATCACTTCTGGGACCCCAAAATATCAAATTTTCGGGTGTTTTGAGCCTGAATTTGAGATATAAACGGGTACAGAAGATGCATCCACATATCGACTTTTGGGCACCTAAAAGATCGATTTTCAGTATGTTTGGGGCCTGTATATTGAAAATACTCTAACACGGAGTAGGCATGTACAGTTCGCTTCTGGGACGCCAAAATATCGAATTTTCGGGTGTTTTGGGCATGAATTTGAGATATCGACTTTGGGCACCTACAATATCGATTTTTAGCATGTTTTGGGCCTATATTTTGAAAATATTCTAGCTCTAAGTAGGCATGTATTGATAATTTCTGGGACCCCAAAATATCGAATTTTCGGGTGTTTTGAGCCTGAATTTGAGATATAAACGGGTACAGATGATGCATGCACATATCGACTTTGGACACTTAAAATATCGATTTTTAGCATGTTTTGAGCCTATATTTTGAAAACATTCTAGCACTGAGTTTTCATGTTCAGATCGCTTCTGGGACCAAAAAACATCGAATTTTCGGGAGTTTTGAGGTTGAATTTGGGATATAAACGGGTGCAGAAGATGCATACACATATCGACCTTTGGGCACCTAAAATATCGATTTTGAGCATGTTTTGGGTCTGTATCTTGAAAACATTCTAACTAGGAGTAGGGATGTACAGATTGCTTCTAGGACCCCAAAATACCGAATTTTTGGGTGTTTTGAGCCTGAATTTAAGATATAAACGGGTACAGAAGAGGCATGCACATATTGACTTTGGGCACCTAAAATATCGATTTTCCGCATGTTTTGGGCCTGTATTTTGAAAATACTCTAACTAGGAGTAGGCATGTACAGATCACTTCTGGAACCCAAAAATACCGAATTTTTGGGTGTTTTGAGCCTGAATTTGAGATATAAACGGGTAAAGATGATGCATGCACATATCGACTTTGGACACTTAAAATATCGATTTTTAGCATGTTTTGAGCCTATATTTTGAAAAAATTCTTGCACTGAGTAGGCATGTACAGATCACTTCTGGGACCCCAAAATATCGAATTTTCGGGGGTTTTGAGCCTGAATTTGAGATATAAACGGGGACAGATGATGCATGCACATATCGACTTTGGACACTTAAAATATCGATTTTTAGCATGTTTTGAGCCTATATTTTGAAAACTTTCAAGCACTGAGTAGGCATGTACAGATCGCTTCTGGGACCCAAAAATATCGAATTTTCGGGTGTTTTGAGGTAGAATTTGGGATATAAACGGGTGCAGAAGATGCATACACATATCGACTTTTGGGCACCTAAAATATCGATTTTGAGCATGTTTTGGGTCTGTATCTTGAAAACATTCTAACTAAGAGTAGGGATGTACAGATCGCTTCTAGGACCCAAAAATACCGAATTTTCGGGTGTTTTGAGCCTGAATTTGAGATATAAACGGGTACAGAAGATCCTTGAACATATTGACTTTGGGCACCTAAAATATCGATTTTCCGCATGTTTTGGGCCTGTATTATGAAAATACTCTAACTAGGAGTAGGCATGTACAGATAGCTTCTGGGACCCAAAAAAATCGAATTTTCGGGTGTTTTGAGCCTGAATTTGAGATATAAACGGGTACAGAAGATGTATGCAGATATCGACTTTTGACACTTAAAATATCGATTTTTAGCATGTTTTGGACCTATATTTTGAAAACATTCTAGCACTGACTAGACATGTACAGATCGCTTTTGGGACCCAAAATTATCGAATTTTCGGGTGTTTTTAAGGTTGAATTTGAGATATAAACGAGTGCAGAAGATGCATACACATGTTGACTTTGGGCACCTAAAATATCGATTTTCAGCATGTTTTGGGCCTGCATTTGAGTAGGCATGTACAGACCGCTTCTGGGACCCTAAAATATCGAATTTTCGGGTGTTTGGAGCCTGAATTTGAGATATAAACGGGAACAGAAGATGCATGCACATATCGACTTTTGGGCACCTAAGATATCGATTTTGAGCATGTTTTTTGCCTATATTTTAAAAATATTCTAGCACTAAGTAGGCATGTACAGATCACTTCTGGGACCCCAAAATATCAAATTTTCGGGTGTTTTGAGCCTGAATTTGAGATATAAACGGGTACAGATGATGCATGCACATATCGACTTTGAACACTTAAAATATCGATTTTTAGCATGTTTTAAGCCTATATTTTGAAAACATTCAAGCACTGAGTAGGCATGTACAGATCGCTTCTGGGACCCAAAAATATTGAATTTTCGGGTGTATTGAGCTTGAATTTGGAATATAAACGGGTGCAGAAGATGCATACACCTAATGACTTTGGTCACCTAAAATATCGATTTTCAGCTTGTTTTGGGCCTGTATTTTGAAAATACTCTAACACGGAGTAGGCAAGTACAGATCGCTTCTGGGACCCCAAAATTTCGAATTTTCGGGTGTTTGGAGCCTGAATTTGAGATATAAACGGGTACAGAAGATGCATCCACATATCGACTTTTGGGCACCTAAAAGATCGATTTTCAGTATGTTTGGGGCCTGTATATTGAAAATACTCTAACACGGAGTAGGCATGTACAGTTCGCTTCTGGGACGCCAAAATATCGAATTTTCGGGTGTTTTGGGCCTGAATTTGAGATATCGACTTTGGGCACCTACAATATCGATTTTTAGCATGTTTTGGGCCTATATTTTGAAAATATTCTAACACTTAGTAGGCATGTATTGATCATTTCTGGGACCCGAAAATATCGAATTTTCGGGTGTTTTGAGCCTGAATTTGAGATATAAACGGGTACAGATGATGCATGCACATATCGACTTTGGACACTTAAAATATCGATTTTTAGCATGTTTTAAGCCTATATTTTGAAAACATTCTAGCACTGAGTTTTCATGTACAGATCGCTTCTGGGACCAAAAAACATCGAATTTTCGGGAGTTTTGAGGTTGAATTTGGGATATAAACGGGTGCAGAAGATGCATACACATATCAACCTTTGGGCACCTAAAATATCGATTTTGAGCATGTTTTGGGTCTGTATCTTGAAAACATTCTAACTAGGAGTAGGGATGTACAGATTGCTTCTAGGACCCAAAAATACCGAATTTTTGGGTGTTTTGAGCCTGAATTAAAGATATAAACGGGTACAGAAGATGCATGCACATATTGACTTTGGGCACCTAAAATATCGATTTTCCGCATGTTTTGGGCCTGTATTTTGAAAATACTCTAACTAGGAGTAGGCATGTACAGATCGCTTCTGGAACCCAAAAATACCGAATTTTTGGGTGTTTTGAGCCTGAATTTGAGATATAAACGGGTAAAGATGATGCATGCACATATCGACTTTGGACACTTAAAATATCGATTTTTAGCATGTTTTGAGCTTATATTTTGAAAAAATTCTAGCACTGAGTAGGCATGTACAGATCGCTTCTGGGACCCAAAAATATCGAATTTTCGGGTGTTTTGAGGTTGAATTTGGGATATAAACGGTTACAGAAGATGCATGCACATATCGACTTTTGGGCACCTAAAAGATCGATTTTCAGTATGTTTTGGGCCTATATTTTGAAAATACTCTAACATGGAGTAGGCATGTACAGTTCGCTTCTGGGACCCCAAAATATCGAATTTTCGGGTGTTTGGGGCCTTAATTTGAGATATCGACTTTGGGCACCAAAAATATCGATTTTTAGCATGTTTTGGGCCTATGTTTTGAAAATATTCTAGCACTAAGTAGGCATGTACAGATCACTTCTGGGACCCCAAAATATCGAATTTTCGGGGGTTTTGAGCCTGAATTTGAGATATAAACGGGGACAGATGATGCATGCACATATCGACTTTTCTGCACCTAAAATATCGATTTTGAGCATGTTTTGGGTCTGTATCTTGAAAACATTCTAACTAGGAGTAGGGATGTACAGATCACTTCTGGGACCCAAAAATACCGAATTTTCGGGTGTTTTGAGCCTGAATTTGAGATATAAACTGGTACAGAAGATGCTTGAACATATTGACTGTGGGCACCTAAAATATCGATTTTCCGCATGTTTTGGGCCTGTATTTTTAAAATACTCTAACTAGGAGTAGGCATGTACAGATCGCTTCTGGGACCCAAAAAAATCGAATTTTCGGGTGTTTTGAGCCTGAATTTGAGATATAAACGGGTACAGAAGATGTATGCAGATATCGACTTTGGACACTTAAAATATCCTTTTTTAGCATGTTTTGGACCTATATTTTGAAAACATTCTAGCACTGACTAGACATGTACAGATCGCTTCTGGGACCCAAATTTATCGAATTTTCGGGTGTTTTTAAGGTTGAATTTGAGATATAAACGAGTGCAGAAGATGCATACACATGTTGACTTTGGGCACCTAAAATATCGATTTTCAGCATGTTTTGGGCCTGCATTTGAGTAAGCATGTACAGACCGCTTCTGGGACCCCAAAATATCGAATTTTCGGGTGTTTGGAGCCTGAATTTGAGATATAAACGGGTATAGAAGATGCATGAATATATCGACTTTTGGGCACCTAAAAGATCGATTTTCAGTATGTTTTGGGCCTGTATTTTGAAAATACTCTAACACGGAGTAGGCATGTACAGATCACTTCTGGGACCCCGAAATATCGAGTTTGTGGGTGTTTTGAGCCTGAATTTGAGATATAAACGTGTACAGAAGATGAATGCACATATCGACTTTGGACACTTAAAATATTGATTTTTAGCATGTTTTGAGCTTATATTTAGAAAAAAATCTAGCACTGAGTAGGCATGTACAGATCGCTTCTGGGACCCAAAAATATCGTATTTTCGGGTGTTTTGAGCCTGAATTTGAGATATAAACGGGTACAGATAATGCATGCACATATCGACTTTGGACACTTAAAATATCGATTTTTAGCATGTTTTGAGCCTATATTTTGAAAACATTCTAGCACTAACTAAACATGTACAGATCGCTTCTGTGACCCAAAATTATCGAATTTTCGGGTGTTTTGAGGTTGAATTTGACATATAAACGAGTGCAGAAGATGCATACACATGTTGACTTTGGGCTCCTAAAATATCGATTTTCAGCATGTTTTGGGCCTGCATCTAAGTAGGCATGTACAGATCGCTTCTGGGACCCCAAAATATCGAATTTTCGGGTGTTTGGAGAATGAATTTGAAATATAAACGGTTACAGAAGATGAATGCACATATCGACTCTTGGGCACCTAAAAGATCGATTTTCAATATGTTTTGGGCCTGTATTTTGAAAATACTCTAACACGGAGTAGGCATGTACAGTTCGCTTCTGGGACCCTAAAATATCGAATTTTCGGGTGTTTTGGGCCTGAATTTGAGATATCGACTTTGGGCACCTAAAATATCGATTTTTAGCATGTTTTGGGCCTATATTTTGAAAACATTCTAGCACTGACTAGACATGTACAGATCGCTTCTGGGACCCAAAATTATCGAATTTTCGGGTGTTTTTAAGGTTGAATTTGAGATATAAACGAGTGCAGAAGATGCATACACATGTAGACTTTGGGCACCTAAAATATCGATTTTCAGCATGTTTTGGGCCTGCATTTGAGTAAGCATGTACAGACCGCTTCTGCGACCCAAAAATATCGAATTTTCGGGTGTTTGGAGCCTGAATTTGAGATATAAACGGGTATAGAAGATGCATGAATATATCGACTTTTGGGCACCTAAAAGATCGATTTTCAGTATGTTTTGGGCCTGTATTTTGAAAATACTCTAACACGGAGTAGGCATGTACAGATCACTTCTGGGACCCCGAAATATCGAATTTGTGGGTGTTTTGAGGCTGAATTTGAGATATAAACGGGTACAGATGATGAATGCACATATCGACTTTGGACACTTAAAATATTGATTTTTAGCATGTTTTGAGCTTATATTTAGAAAAAAATCTAGCACTGAGTGGGCATGTACAGATCGCTTCTGGGACCCAAAAATATCGATTTTTCGGGTGTTTTGAGCCTGAATTTGAGATATAAACGGGTACAGATAATACATGCACATATCGACTTTGGACACTTAAAATATCGATTTTTAGCATGTTTTGAGCCTATATTTTGAAAACATTCTAGCACTGAGTAGGCATGTACAGATCGCTTCTTGGACCCAAAAATATCGAATTTTCGGGTGTTTGGAGCCTGAATTTGAGATATAAACGGGTACGGAAGATGCATGCACATATCGACTTCGGGTCACTTAAATTATCGATTTTTAGCATGTTTTGAGCCTATATTTTGAAAAAATTCTAGCACTGACTAGACATGTACAGATTGCTTCTGGGACCCAAAAATATCGAATTTTCAGGTGTTTTGAAGTTGAATTGGGGATATAAACGGTTACAGAAGATGCATGCACATATCGACTTTTGTGTACCTAAAAGATCGATTTTCAGTATGTTTTAGGCCTATATTTTGAAAACATTCTAGCACTAACTAAACATGTACAGATCGCTTCTGGGACCCAAAATTATCGAATTTTCGGGTGTTTTGAGGTTGAATTTGACATATAAACGAGTGCAGAAGATGCATACACATGTTGACTTTGGGATCCTATAATATCGATTTTCAGCATGTTTTGGGCCTGCATCTGAGTAGGCATGTACAGATCGCTTCTGGGACCCCAAAATATCGAATTTTCGGGTGTTTGGAGAATGAATTTGAAATATAAACGGTTACAGAAGATGAATGCACATATCGACTCTTGGGCACCTAAAAGATCGATTTTCAATATGTTTTGGGCCTGTATTTTGAAAATACTCTAACACGGAGTAGGCATGTACAGTTCGCTTCTGGGACCCTAAAATATCGAATTTTCGGGTGTTTTGGGCCTGAATTGGAGATATCGACTTTGGGCACCTAAAATATCGATTTTAGCATGTTTTGGGCCTATATTTTAAAAATATTTTAGCACTAAGTAGGCATGTACAGATCACTTCTGGGACCCCAAAATATCAAATTTTCGGGTGTTTTGAGCCTGAATTTGAGATATAAACGGGTACAAATGATGCATGCACATATCGACTTTGGACACTTAAAATATCGATTTTTAGCATGTTTTGAGCCTATAATTTGAAAAAATTCTAGCACTGAGTAGGCATGTACAGATCGCTTCTGGGACCCAAAAATAACGAATTTTCAGGTGTTTTGAGGTTCAATTTGGGATATAAACGGTTACAGAAGATGCATGCACATATCGACTTTTGTGTACCTAAAAGATCGATTTTCAGTATGTTTTGGGCCTATATTTTGAAAACATTCTAGCACTAACTAAACATGTACAGATCGCTTCTGGGACCAAAAATTATCGAATTTTCGGGTGTTTTGAGGTTGAATTTGAGATATAAACGAGTGCAGAAGATGTATACACATGTTGACTTTGGGCACCTAAAATATCGATTTTCAGCCTCTTTTGGGCCTGCATCTGAGTAGGCATGTACAGATCGCTTATGGGACCCAAAAATATCGAATTTTCGGGTGTTTTGAGCCTGAATTTGAGATATAAACGGGTACAGAAGATGAATGCACATATCGACTTTGGACACTTAAAATATCGATTTTTAGCATGTTTTGAGCCTATATTTTGAAAACATTCTAGCACTGACTAGACATGTACAGATCGCTTCTGGGACCCAAAATATCGAATTTTCGGGTGTTTTGAGGTTGAATTTTAGATATAAACGAGTGCAGAAGATGCATACACATGTTGACTCTGGGCACCTAAAGTATCGATTTTCAGCCTCTTTTGGGCCTGCATCTGAGTAGGCATGTACAGATCGTTTCTGGGACCCCAAAATATCGAATTTTCGGGAGTTTTGAGGTTGAATTTGGGATATAAACGGGTGCAGAAGATGCATACATATATTGACTTTGGTCACTTAAAAGATCGATTTTCAGTATGTTTTGGGCCTGTATTTTGAAAATACTCTAACACGGAGTAGGCATGTACAGTTCGCTTCTGGGACCCCAAAATATCGAATTTTCGGGTGTTTTGGGCCTGAATTTGAGATATCGACTTTGGGCACCTAAAATATCGATTTTTTAGCATGTTTTGGGCCTATATTTTGAAAATATTCTAGCACTAAGTAGGCATGTACAGATCACTTCTGGGACCCCAAAATATCAAATTTTCGGGTGTTTTTAGCCTGAATTTGAGATATAAACGGTTACAGAAGATGAATGCACATATCGACTCTTGGGCACCTAAAAGATCGATTTTCAATATGTTTTGGGCCTGTATTTTGAAAATACTCTAACACGGAGTAGGCATGTACAGTTCGCTTCTGGGACCCTAAAATATCGAATTTTCGGGTGTTTTGGGCCTGAATTGGAGATATCGACTTTGGGCACCTAAAATATCGATTTTAGCATGTTTTGGGCCTATATTTTAAAAATATTTTAGCACTAAGTAGGCATGTACAGATCACTTCTGGGACCCCAAAATATCAAATTTTCGGGTGTTTTGAGCCTGAATTTGAGATATAAACGGGTACAAATGATGCATGCACATATCGACTTTGGACACTTAAAATATCGATTTTTAGCATGTTTTGAGCCTATAATTTGAAAAAATTCTAGCACTGAGTAGGCATGTACAGATCGCTTCTGGGACCCAAAAATAACGAATTTTCAGGTGTTTTGAGGTTCAATTTGGGATATAAACGGTTACAGAAGATGCATGCACATATCGACTTTTGTGTACCTAAAAGATCGATTTTCAGTATGTTTTGGGCCTATATTTTGAAAACATTCTAGCACTAACTAAACATGTACAGATCGCTTCTGGGACCAAAAATTATCGAATTTTCGGGTGTTTTGAGGTTGAATTTGAGATATAAACGAGTGCAGAAGATGTATACACATGTTGACTTTGGGCACCTAAAATATCGATTTTCAGCCTCTTTTGGGCCTGCATCTGAGTAGGCATGTACAGATCGCTTATGGGACCCAAAAATATCGAATTTTCGGGTGTTTTGAGCCTGAATTTGAGATATAAACGGGTACAGAAGATGAATGCACATATCGACTTTGGACACTTAAAATATCGATTTTTAGCATGTTTTGAGCCTATATTTTGAAAACATTCTAGCACTGACTAGACATGTACAGATCGCTTCTGGGACCCAAAATATCGAATTTTCGGGTGTTTTGAGGTTGAATTTTAGATATAAACGAGTGCAGAAGATGCATACACATGTTGACTCTGGGCACCTAAAGTATCGATTTTCAGCCTCTTTTGGGCCTGCATCTGAGTAGGCATGTACAGATCGTTTCTGGGACCCCAAAATATCGAATTTTCGGGAGTTTTGAGGTTGAATTTGGGATATAAACGGGTGCAGAAGATGCATACATATATTGACTTTGGTCACTTAAAAGATCGATTTTCAGTATGTTTTGGGCCTGTATTTTGAAAATACTCTAACACGGAGTAGGCATGTACAGTTCGCTTCTGGGACCCCAAAATATCGAATTTTCGGGTGTTTTGGGCCTGAATTTGAGATATCGACTTTGGGCACCTAAAATATCGATTTTTAGCATGTTTTGGGCCTATATTTTGAAAATATTCTAGCACTAAGTAGGCATGTACAGATCACTTCTGGGACCCCAAAATATCAAATTTTCGGGTGTTTTTAGCCTGAATTTGAGATATAAACGGGTACAGATGATGCATGCACATATCGACTTTGGACACTTAAATTATCGATTTTTTAGCATGTTTTGAACCTATATTTTGAAAACATTCTAGCACTGAGTAGGCATGTACAGATCGCTTCTGAGACCCCAAAATATCGAATTTTCGGGTGTTTGGAGCCTGATATTGAGATATCGACTTTGGGCACCTAAAATATCGATTTATAGCATGTTTTGGGCCTAAATTTTGAAAATATTTTAACACTAAGTAGGCATGTACAGATCACTTTTGGGACCCCAAAATATCAAATTTTCGGGTGTTTTGAGCCTGAATTTGAGATATAAACGGGTACAGATGATGCATGCACATATCGACTTTGGACACTTAAAATATCGATTTTTAGCATGTTTTGAGCCTATAATTTGAGAAAATTCTAGCACTGAGTAGGCATGTACAGATCGCTTCTGAGACCCCAAAATATCGAATTTTCGGATGTTTGGAGCCTGAATTTGAGATATAAACGGGTACAGAAGATGCATGCACATATCGACTTTTGGGCACCTAAAAGATCGATTTTCAGTATGTTTTAGGCCTGTATTTTGAAAATACTCTAACACGGAGTAGGCATGTACAGTTCGCTTCTGGGACCCAAAAATATCGAATTTTCGGATGTTTTGGGCCTGAATTTGAGATATCGACTTTGGGCACCTAAAATATCGATTTATAGCTTGTTTTGGGCCTATATTTTGAAAATATTTTAAAACTAAGTAGGCATGTACAGATCACTTCTGGGACCCCAAAATATCAAATTTTCGGGTGTTTTGAGCCTGAATTTGAGATATAAACGGGTACAGATCATGCATGCACATATCGACTTTGGACACTTAAAATATCGATTTTTAGCATGTTTTGAGCCTATAATTTGAGAAAATTCTAGCACTGAGTAGGCATGTACAGATCGATTCTGAGACCCCAAAATATCGAATTTTCGGGTGTTTGGAGCCTGAATTTGAGATATAAACGGGTACAGAAGATGCATGCACATATCGACTTTTGGGCACCTAAAAGATCGATTTTCAGTATGTTTTGGGCCTGTATTTTGAAAATACTCTAACATGGAGTAGGCATGTACAGTTCGCTTCTGGGACCCTAAAATATCGAATTTTCGGATGTTTTGGGCCTGAATTTGAGATATCGACTTTGGGCACCTAAAATATCGATTTATAGCATGTTTTGGGCCTATAATTTGAAAATATTTTAACACTAAGTAGGCATGTACAGATAACTTCTGGGACCCGAAAATATCAAATTTTCGGGTGTTTTGAGCCTGAATTTGAGATATAAACGGGTACAGATGATGCATGGATATATCGACTTTGGACACTTAAAATATCGATTTTTAGCATGTTTTGAGCCTATAATTTGAGAAAATTCTAGCACTGAGTAGGCATGTACAGATCGCTTCTGGGACCCAAAAATATCGAATTTTCGGGTGTTTTGAGGTTAAATTTGGGATATAAACGGGTGCAGAAGATGCATACACGTATTGACTTTGGGCACCTAAAATATCGATTTTTAGCATGTTTTGGGCCTGTATTTTGAAAATACTCTAATACGGAGTAGGCATGTACAGTTCGCTTCTGGGACCCCAAAATATCGAATTTTCGGGTGTTTTGGGCCTGAATTTGAGATATCGACTTTTGGGCACCTAAATGATCGATTTTCAGTATGTTTTGGGCCTATATTTTGAAAATACTCTAACACGGAGTAGGCATGTACAGTTCGCTTCTGGGACCCCAAAATATCGAATTTTCGGGTGTTTTGGGCCTGAATTTGAGATATCGACTTTGGGCACCTAAAATATCGATTTTTAGCATGTTTTGGGCCTATATTTTGAAAATATTCTAGCACTAAGTAGGCATGTACAGATCACTTCTGGGACCCCAAAATATCAAATTTTCGGGTGTTTTGAGCCTGAATTTGAGATATAAACGGGTACAGATGATGCATGCACATATCGACTTTGGACACTTAAATTATCGATTTTTTAGCATGTTTTGAACCTATATTTTGAAAACATTCTAGCACTGAGTAGGCATGTACAGATCGCTTCTGAGACCCCAAAATATCGAATTTTCGGGTGTTTGGAGCCTGAATTTGAGATATAAACGGGTACAGAAGATGCATGCACATATCGACTTTTGGGCACCTAAAAGATCGATTTTCAGTATGTTTTAGGCCTGTATTTTGAAAATACTCTAACACGGAGTAGGCATGTACAGTTCGCTTCTGGGACCCTAAAATATCGAATTTTCGGATGTTTTGGGCCTGAAATTGAGATATCGACTTTGGGCACCTAAAATATCGATTTATAGCATGTTTTGGGCCTAAATTTTGAAAATATTTTAACACTAAGTAGGCATGTACAGATCACTTCTGGGACCCCAAAATATCAAATTTTCGGGTGTTTTGAGACTGAATTTGAGATATAAACGGGTACAGATGATGCATGCACATATCGACTTTGGACACTTAAAATATCGATTTTTAGCATGTTTTGAGCCTATAATTTGAGAAAATTCTAGCACTGAGTAGGCATGTATAGATCGCTTCTGAGACCCCAAAATATCGAATTTTCGGGTGTTTGGAGCCTGAATTTGAGATATAAACGGGTACAGAAGATGCATGCACATATCGACTTTTGGGCACCTAAAAGATCGATTTTCAGTATGTTTTAGGCCTGTATTTTGAAAATACTCTAACACGGAGAAGGCATGTACAGTTCGCTTCTGGGACCCAAAAATATCGAATTTTCGGATGTTTTGGGCCTGAATTTGAGATATCGACTTTGGGCACCTAAAATATCGATTTATAGCTTGTTTTGGACCTATATTTTGAAAATATTTTAACACTAAGTAGGCATGTACAGATCACTTCTGGGACCCCAAAATATCAAATTTTCGGGTGTTTTGAGCCTGAATTTGAGATATAAACGGGTACAGATCATGCATGCACATATCGACTTTGGACACTTAAAATATCGATTTTTAGCATGTTTTGAGCCTATAATTTGAGAAAATTCTAGCACTGAGTAGGCATGTACAGATCGCTTCTGAGACCCCAAAATATCGAATTTTCGGGTGTTTGGAGCCTGAATTTGAGATATAAACGGGTACAGAAGATGCATGCACATATCGACTTTTGGGCACCTAAAAGATCGATTTTCAGTATGTTTTGGGCCTGTATTTTGAAAATACTCTAACACGGAGTAGGCATGTACAGTTCGCTTCTGGGACCCTAAAATATCGAATTTTCGGATGATTTGGGCCTGAATTTGAGATATCGACTTTGGGCACCTAAAATATCGATTTATAGCATGTTTTGGGCCTATATTTTGAAAATATTTTAACACTAAGTAGGCATGTACAGATCACTTCTGGGACCCGAAAATATCAAATTTTCGGGTGTTTTGAGCCTGAATTTGAGATATAAACGGATACAGATGATGCATGGACATATCGACTTTGGACACTTAAAATATCGATTTTTAGCATGTTTTGAGCCTATAATTTGAGAAAATTCTAGCACTGAGTAGGCATGTACAGATCGCTTCTGGGACCCAAAAATATCGAATTTTCGGGTGTTTTGAGGTTAAATTTGGGATATAAACGGGTGCAGAAGATGCATACACGTATTGACTTTGTTCACCTAAAATATCGATTTTCAGCTTGTTTTGGGCCTGTATTTTGAAAATACTCTAACTAGGAGTAGGCATGTACAGATCGATTCTGGGACCCAAAAATATCGAATTTTCGGGTGTTTTGAGCCTGAATTTGAGATATAAACGGGTACTGAAGATGAATGCACATATCGACTTTGGACACTTAAAATATCGATTTTTAGCATGTTTTGAGCCTATATTTTGAAAACATTCTAGCACTGACTAGACATATACAGATCGCTTCTGGAACCCAAAATTATTGAATTTTCGGGTGTTTTGAGGTTGAATTTGAGATATAAACGAGTGCAGAAGATGCATACACATGTTGACTTTGGGCACCTAAAATATCGATTTTCAGCCTCTTTTGGGCTTGCATCTGAGTAGGCATGTACAGATCGCTTATGGGACCCCAAAATATCGAATTTTCGTGTGTTTTGAGGTTGAATTTGGGATATAAACGGGTGCAGAAGATGAATACATATATTGACTTTGGTCACTTAAAAGATCGATTTTCAGTATGTTTTGGGCCTGTATTTCAAAAATACTCTAACACGGAGTAGGCATGTACAGTTCGCTTCTGGGACCCCAAAATATCGAATTTTCGGGTGTTTTGGGCCTGAATTTGAAATATCGACTTTGGGCACCTAAAATATCGATTTTTAGCATGTTTTAGGCCTATAATTTGAGAAAATTCTAGCACTGAGTAGGCATGTACAGATCGCTTCTGGGACCCAAAAATATCGAATTTTCGGGTGTTTTGAGGTTAAATTTGGGATATAAACGGGTGCAGAAGATGCATACACGTATTGACTTTGGTCACCTAAAATATCGATTTTCAGACTCTTTTGGGCTTGCATCTGAGTAGGCATGTACAGATCGCTTCTGGGACCCCAAAATATCGAATTTTCGTGTGTTTTGAGGTTGAATTTGGGATATAAACGGGTGCAGAAGATGAATACATATATTGACTTTGGTCACTTAAAAGATCGATTTTCAGTATGTTTTGGGCCTGTATTTCAAAAATACTCTAACACGGAGTAGGCATGTACAGTTCGCTTCTGGGACCCCAAAATATCGAATTTTCGGGTGTTTTGGGCCTGAATTTGAAATATCGACTTTTGGGCACCTAAATGATCGATTTTCAGTATGTTTTGGGCCTATATTTTGAAAATACTCTAACACGGAGTAGGCATGTACAGTTCGCTTCTGGGACCCCAAAATATCGAATTTTCGGGTGTTTTGGGCCTGAATTTGAGATATCGACTTTGGGCACCTAAAATATCGATTTTTAGCATGTTTTAGGCCTATATTTTGAAAATATTCTAGCACTAAGTAGGCATGTACAGATCACTTCTGGGACCCTAAAATATCAAATTTTCGGGTGTTTTGAGCCTAAATTCGAGATATAAACGGGTACAGATAATGCATGCACATATCGACTTTGGACACTTAAATTATCGATTTTTTAGCATGTTTTGAGCCTATATTTTGAAAACATTCTAGCACTGAGTAGGCATGTACAGATCGCTTCTGGGACCCCAAAATATCGAATTTTCGGGTGTTTGGGGCCTTAATTTGAGATATCGACTTTGGGCACCAAAAATATCGATTTTTAGCATGTTTTGGGCCTATGTTTTGAAAATATTCTAGCACTAAGTAGGCATGTACAGATCACTTCTGGGACCCCAAAATATCGAATTTTCGGGGCTTTTGAGCCTGAATTTGATATATAAACGGGGACAGATGATGCATGCACATATCGACTTTTCTGCACCTAAAATATCGATTTTTAGCATGTTTTGGGTCTGTATCTTGAAAACATTCTAACTAGGAGTAGGGATGTACAGATCACTTCTGGGACCCAAAAATACCGAATGTTCGGGTGTTTTGAGCCTGAATTTGAGATATAAACGGGTACAGAAGATGCTTGAACATATTGACTGTGGGCACCTAAAATACCGATTTTCCGCATGTTTTGGGCCTGTATTTTGAAAATACTCTAACTAGGAGTAGGCATGTACAGATCGCTTCTGTGACCCCAAAAAATCGAATTTTCGGGTGTTTTGAGCCTGAATTTGAGATATAAACGGGTACAGAAGATGTATGCAGATTTCGACTTTGGACACTTAAAATATCGATTTTTAGCATGTTTTGGACCTATATTTTGAAAACATTATAGCACTGACTAGACATGTACAGATCGCTTCTGGGACCCAAAATTATCGAATTTTCGGGTGTTTTTAAGGTTGAATTTGAGATATAAACGAGTGCAGAAGATGCATAAACATGTTGACTTTGGGCACCTAAAATATCGATTTTCAGCATGTTTTGGGCCTGCATTTGAGTAGGCATGTACAGACCGCTTCTGGGACCCCAAAATATCGAATTTTCGGGTGTTTGGAGCCTGAATTTGAGATATAAACGGGTACAGAAGATGCATGAATATATCGACTTTTGGGCACCTAAAAGATCGATTTTCAATATGTTTTGGGCCTGTATTTTGAAAATACTTTAACACGGAGTAGGCATGTACAGATCACTTCTGGGACCCCGAAATATCGAATTTGTGGGTGTTTTGAGCCTGAATTTGAGATATAAACGGGTACAGATGATGAATGCACATATCGACTTTGGACACTTAAATTATCGATTTTTAGCATGTTTTGAGCCTATATTTTGAAAATATTCTAGCACTAAGTAGGCATGTATAAATCACTTCTGGGACCCCAAATTATCGAATTTTCGGGTGTTTTGGGCCTTAATTTGAGATATCGACTTTGGGCACCTAAAATATCGATTATTAGCATGTTTTGGGCCTATATTTTGAAAATATTCTAGCACTAAGTAGGCATGTATAAATCACTTCTGGGACCCCAAATTATCGAATTTTCGGGTGTTTTGAGCCTGAATTTGAGATATAAACGGGTACAGATGATGCATGCACATATCGACTTTGGACACTTAAAATATCAATTTTCAGTATGTTTTGGGCATGTATTTTGAAAATACTCTAACACGGAGTAGGCATGTACAGTTCGCTTCTGGGACCCTAAAATATCGAATTTTCGGATGTTTTGGGCCTGAATTTGAGATATCGACTTTGGGCACCTAAAATATCGATTTTTAGCATGTTTTGGCCCTATATTTTGAAAATATTTTAGGACTAAGTAGGCATGTACAGATCACTTCTGGGACCCCAAAATATCAAATTTTCGGGTGTTTTGAGCCTTTATTTCAGATATAAACGGGTACAAATGATGCATGCACATATCGACTTTGGACACTTAAAATATCGATTTTTAGCATGTTTTGAGCCTATAATTTGAGAAAATTCTAGCACTGAGTAGGCATGTACAGATCGCTTCTGGGACCCAAAAATATAGAATTTTCGGGTGTTTTGAGATTGAATTTGGGATATAAACGGGTGCAGAAGATGCATACACGTATTGACTTTGTTCACCTAAAATATCGATTTTCAGCTTGTTTTGGGCCTGTATTTTGAAAATACTCTAACACGGAGTAGGCAAGTACAGATCGCTTCTGGGACCCCAAAATATCGAATTTTTGGGTGTTTTGGGCCTGAATTTGAGATATCGACTTTGGGCACCTAAAATATCGATTTTTAGCATGTTTTGGGCCTATTTTTTGAAAATATTCTAGCACTGAGTAGGCATGTACAGATCGCTTCTAGGGCCCAAAAATACCGAATTTTCGGGTGTTTTGAGCATGAATTTGAGATATAAACGGGTACAGAAGATGCATGCACATATTGACTTTGGGCACATAAAATATCGATTTTCAGCATGTTTTGGGCCGGTATTTTGAAAATACTCTAACACGGAGTAGGCATGTACAGATCACTTCTGGGACCCCAAAATATCGAATTTTTGGGTGTTTTGAGCCTGAATTTGAGATATAAACGGGTACAGATTATGCATGCACATATCGACTTTGGACACTTAAAATATCGATTTTTAGCATGTTTTGAGCCTATATTTTGAAAACATTCTAGCACTGAGTAGGCATCTACAGATCACTTCTGGGACCAAAAAATATCAAATTTTCGGGTGTTTTGAGGTTGAATTTGGGATATAAACGAGTGCAGAAGATGCATTCACATATTGACTTTGGTCACCTAAAATATCGATTTTCAACTTGTTTTGGGCCTGTATTTTGAAAATACTCTAACACGGAGTAGGCAAGTACAGATCGCTTCTGGGACCCCAAAATATCGAATTTTCCGGTGTTTTGAGCCTGAATTTGAGATATAAATCGGTACAGAAGATGCATGCACAAATTGACTTTGGGCACCTAAAATATCGATTTTCAGCATGTTTTGGGCCTGTATTTTGAAAATACTCTAACTAGGAGTAGGCATGTAGAGATCGCTTCTAGGACCCAAAAATACCGAATTTTCGGGTGTTTTGAGCCTTAATTTGAGATATAAACAGGTACAGAAGATGCATGCACATATTGACTTTGGGCACCTATAATATCGATTTTCAGTATGTTTTGGGCCTGTGTATTGAAAATACTCTAACTTGGAGTAGGCATGTACAGATCGCTTCTGGGACCCCAAAATATCGAATTTTTGGGTGTTTTGGGCCTGAATTTGAGATATCGACTTTGGGCACCTAAAATATCGATTTTTAGCATGTTTTGGGCCTATTTTTTGAAAATATTCTAGCACTGAGTAGGCATGTACAGATCACTTCTGGGACCCCAAAATAACGAATTTTCGGGTGTTTTGAGCCTGAATTTGAGATATAAACGGGTACAGAAGATGCATGCGGATATCGACTTTTGGGCATCTAAAAAGTCGATTTTGAGCATGTTTTGGGTCTGTATCTTGAAAACATTCTAACTAGGAGTAGGCATGTACAGATCGCTTCTAGGGCCCAAAAATACCGAATTTACGGGTGTTTTGAGCATGAATTTGAGATATAAACGGGTACAGAAGATGCATGCACATATTGACTTTGGGCACATAAAATATCGATTTTCAGCATGTTTTGGGCCGGTATTTTGAAAATACTCTAACACGGAGTAGGCATGTACAGATCACTTCTGGGACCCCAAAATATCGAATTTTTGGGTGTTTTGAGCCTGAATTTGAGATATAAACGGGTACAGATTATGCATGCACATATCGACTTTGGACACTTAAAATATCGATTTTTAGCATGTTTTGAGCCTATATTTTGAAAACATTCTAGCACTGAGTAGGCATCTACAGATCACTTCTGGGACCAAAAAATATCAAATTTTCGGGTGTTTTGAGGTTGAATTTGGGATATAAACGAGTGCAGAAGATGCATTCATATATTGACTTTGGTCACCTAAAATATCGATTTCCAACTTGTTTTGGGCCTGTATTTTGAAAATACTCTAACACGGAGTAGGCAAGTACAGATCGCTTCTGGGACCCCAAAATATCGAATTTTCCGGTGTTTTGAGCCTGAATTTGAGATATAAATGGGTACAGAAGATGCATGCACAAATTGACTTTGGGCACCTAAAATATCGATTTTCAGCATGTTTTGGGCCTGTATTTTGAAAATACTCTAACTAGGAGTAGGCATGTAGAGATCGCTTCTAGGTCCCAAAAATACCGAATTTTCGGGTGTTTTGAGCCTGAATTTGAGATATAAACAGGTACAGAAGATGCATGCACATATTGACTTTGGGCACCTAAAATATCGATTTTCAGCATGTTTTGGGCCTGTATTTTGAAAATACTCTAACTAGGAGTAGGCATGTACAGATCGCTTCTGGGACCCAAAAAAATCGAATTTTCGGGAGTTCTGAGCCTGAATTTGAGATATAAACGGTTACAGAAGATGCATACACATATCGACTTTGGACACTTAAAATATCGATTTTTAGCATGTTTTATACCTATATTTTGAAAAAATTCTAGCACTGAGTAGGCATGTACAGATCGCTTCTGGGACCCAAAAATATCGAATTTTCGGGTTATTTCGGTAGAATTTCGGATATAAACGGGTGCAGAAGATGCATGCACATATCGACTTTTTGGCAACTAAAAGATCGATTTTCAGTATGTTTTGGGCCTGTATTTTGAAAATACTCTAACACGGAATAGGCATGTACAGTTCGCTTCTAGGACCCCAAAATATCGAATTCTCGGGTGTTTTTGGCCTGAATTTGAGATATCGACTTTAGGCACCTAAAATATCGATTTTTAGCATGTTTTGGGCCTATATTTTGAAAATATTCTAGCACTAAGTAGGCATGTACAGATCACTTCTGCGACCCGAAAATATCGAATTTTCGGGTGTTTTGAGCCTGAATTTGAGATATAAACGGGTACAGATGATGCATGCACATATAGACTTTGGACACTTAAAATATCGATTTTTTGCAAGTTTTGAGCCTATATTTTGAAAAAATTCTAGCACTGAGTAGGCATGTACAGATCGCTTCTGGGACCCAAAAATTTCGAATTTTCGGGTGTTTTGAGCCTGAATTTGAGATATAAACGGGTACAGAAGATGCTTGCACATATCGACTTTGGACACTTAAAATATCGATTTTTTGCATGTTTTGAACCTATATTTTGAAAACATTCTAGCACTGACTAGACATGTACCGATCGCTTCTGGGATCCAAAATTATCGAATTTTTCTGGTGTTTTGAGGTTTAATTTAAGATATAAACGAGTGCAGAAGATGCATACACATGTTGAATTTAGGCACCTAAAATATCGATTTTCAGCATGTTTTGGGCGTGCATCTGAGTAGGCATGTACAGATCGCTTCTGGGACCCCAAAATATCGAATAATCGGGTGTTTGGAGCCTAAATTTGAGATATAAACGGGTACAGAAGATGCATGCACATATCGACTTTTGGGCACCTAAAAGATTGATTTTCAGTATGTTTTGGGCCTGTATTTTGAAAATACTCTAACACGGAGTAGGCATGTACAGTTCGCTTCTGGAACCCCAAAATATCGAATTTTCGGGTGTTTTGGGCCTGAATTTGAGATATCGACTTTGGGCACCTAAAATATCGATTTTTAGCATGTTTTGGGCCTATATTTTTAAAATATTCTAGCACTAAGTAGGCATGTACTGGTCACTTCTGGGACCCCAAAATATCGTATTTTCGGGTGTTTTGAGCCTGAATTTGAGATATAAACGGGTACAGATGATGCATGCACATATCGACTTTGGACACATAAAATATCGATTTTTAGCATGTTTTGAGCCTATTTTTTGAAAAAAATTCTAGCACTGTGTAGGCATGTACAGATCGCTTCTGGGACCCAAAAATATCGAATTTTCGGGTGTTTTGAGGTTGAATTTGGGATATAAACGGGTACAGAAGATGCATGCACATATCGACTTTTGGGCACCTAAAAGATCGATTTTCAGTATGTTTTGGGCCTGTATTTTGAAAATACTCTAACATGGAGTAGGCATGTACAGTTTGCTTCTGGTACACCAAAATATCGAATTTTCGGGTGTTTTGGGCCTGAATTTGAGATATCGACTTTGGGCACCTAAAATATCGATTTTTAGAATGTTTTGAGCCTATATTTCGAAAACATTCTAGCACTGACAAGGCATGTACAGATCGCTTCTGGGACCCCAAAATATCGAATTTTCGGGTGTTTGGAGCCTGAATTTGAGATATAAACGGGTACAGAAGATGCATGCACATATCGACTTTTGGGCACCTAAAAGATCGATTTTCAGTATGTTTTGGGCCTGTATTTTGAAAATACTCTAACACGGAGTATGCATGTACAGTTCGCTTCTGGGACCCCAAATTATCGAATTTTCGGGTGTTTTGGGCATGAATTTGAGATATCGACTTTGGGCACCTAAAATATCGATTTTTAGCATGTTTTGGGCCTATATTTTGAAAATATTCTAGCACTGAGTAGGCATGTACAGATCGCTTCTGGGACCCCAAAATATCGAGTTTTTGGGTGTTTTGAGCCTGAATTTGAGATATAAACGGGTACATATGATGCATGCACATATCGAATTTGGACACTTAAAATATCGATTTTTAGCATGTTTTGAGCCTATATTTTGAAAACATTCTAGCACTGACTAGACATGTACAGATCGCTTCTGGGACCCAAAATTATCGAATTTTCGTGTGTTTTGAGGTTGAATTTGAGATATAAACGAGTGCAGAAGATGCATACACATGTTGACTTTGGGCACCTAAAATATCGATTTTCAGCATGTTTTGGGCCTGCATCTGAGTAGGCATGTACAGATCGCTTCTGGGACCCCAAAATATCGAATTTTCGGGTGTTTTGAGCCTGAATTTAAGATATAAACGGGTACAGAAGATTTATCATGCTAATATCGACTTTTGGGCACCAAAAATATCGATTTTCAGCATGTTTTGGGTCTGTATCTTGAAAACATTCTAACTAGGAGCAGGGATGTACAAATCGCTTCTAGGACCCAAAAATACCGAATTTTCGGGTTTTTTAAGCCTGAATTTGATATATAAACGGGTACAGAAGATGCATGCACATATCGACTTTGGACACTTAAAATATCGATTTTTAGCATGTTTTGAACCTATATTTTGAAAACATTCTAGCACTGACTAGACATGTACAGATCGCCTCTGGGACCCAAAATTATCGAATTTTCGGGTGTTTTAGGGTTGAATTTGAGATATAAACGAGTGCAGAAGATGCATACACATGTTGTCTTTGGGCACCTAAAATATCGATTTCCAGCATGTTTTGGGCCTGCATCTGAGTGCCTAGGCATGTATAGATCGCTTCTGGGACCCCAAAATATCGAATTTTCGGGTGTTTGGAGCCTGAATTTGAGATATAAACGGTTACAGAAGATGCATGCACAAATCGACTTTGGACACTTAAAATATCGATTTTTAGCATGTTTTAAGCCTATATTTTGAAAACATTCTAGCACTGACTAGACATGTACAGATCGCTTCTGGGACCCAAAATTATCGAATTTTCGTGTGTTTTGAGGTTGAATTTGAGATATAAACGAGTGCAGAAGATGCATACACATGTTGACTTTCGGCACCTAAAATATCGATTTTCAGCATGTTTTGGGCCTGCATCTGATTAGGCATGTACAGATCGCTTCTGGGACCCCAAAATATCGAATTTTCGGGTGTTTTGAGCCTGAATTTGTGATATAAACGGGTACAGAAGATTTATCATGCACATATCGACTTTTGGGCACCAAAAATATCGATTTTCAGCATGTTTTGGGTCTGTAACTTGAAAACATTCTAACTAGGAATAGGGATGTACAGATTGCTTCTAGGACCCAAAAATACCGAATTTTCGGGGTTTTTAAGCCTGAATTTGAGACATAAACGGGTACAGAAGATGCATGCACATATCGACTTTGGACACTTAAAATATCGATTTTTAGCATGTTTTGAGCCTATATTTTGAAAACATTCTAGCACTGACTAGACATATACAGATCGCTTCTGGGACCCAAAATTATCGAATTTTCGGGTGTTTTGGGGTTGAATTTGAGATATAAACGAGTGCAGAAGATGCATACACATGTTGACTTTGGGCACCTAAAATATCGATTTCCAGCATGTTTTGGGCCTGCATCTGAGTGCCTAGGCATGTATAGATCACTTCTGGGACCCTAAAATATCGAATTTTCGGGTGTTTTTAGCCTGAATTTCAGATATAAACGGTTACAGAAGATGCATGCACAAATCGACTTTGGACACTTAAAATATCGATTTTTAGCATGTTTTAAGCCTATATTTTGAAAACATTCTAGCACTGACTAGACATGTACAGATCGCTTCTGGGTCCCAAAATTATCGAATTTTCGTGTGTTTTGAGGTTGAATTTGAGATATAAACGAGTGCAGAAGATGCATACACATGTTGACTTTGGGCACCTAAAATATCGATTTTCAGCATGTTTTGGGCCTGCATCTGATTAGGCATGTACAGATCGCTTCTGGGACCCCAAAATATCGAATTTTCGGGTGTTTGGAGCCTAAATTTGAGATATAAACGGGTACAGAAGATGCATGCACATATCGACTTTTGGGCACCTAAAAGATCGATTTTCAGTATGTTTTGGACCTGTATTTTGAAAATACTCTAACACGGAGTAGGCATGTAAAGTTCGCTTCTGGGACCCCAAAATATCGAATTTTCGGGTGTTTTGGGCCTGAATTTGAGATATCGACTTTGGGCACCTAAAATATCGATTTTTAGCATGTTTTGGGCCTTTATTTTGAAAAATTTCTAGCACTAAGGAAGCATGTACAGATCACTTATGGGACCCCAAAATATCGAATTTTCATGTGTTTTGAGCCTGAATTAAAGATATAAACGGGTACAGAAGATGCATGCACAAATTGACTTTGGACATTTATAATATCGATTTTTAGCATGTTTTGAGCCTATATTTTGAAAACATTCTAGCACAGACTAGACATTTACAGATCGCTTCTGGGACCCAAAATTATCGAATTTTCGGGTGTTTTGAGGTTGAATTTGAGATATAAACGAGTGCAGAAGATGTATGCACATATCGACTTTTGGGCACCTAAAAGATCGATTTTCAGTATGTTTTGGGCTTGTATTTTGAAAATACTCTGACACGGAGTAGGCATGTACAGTTCGCTTCAGGGACCCCCAAATATCGAATTTTCGGGTGTTTTGGGCGTGAATTTGAGATATCGACTTTGGGCACCTAAAATATCGATTTCTAGCATGTTTTGGGCCTGTATTTTGAAAAATTTCTAGCACTAAGTAGGCATATACAGATCACTTCTGGGACCCCAAAATATCGAATTTTAGGGAGTTTTGAGCCTGAATTTGAGATATAAACGGGTACAGATGATGAATGCACATATCGACTTTGGACACTTAAAATATCGATTTTTAGCATGTTTTGAGCCAATATTTTGAAAAAATTCTAGCAATGAGTAGGCATGTACAGATCGCTTCTGGGACCCGAAAATATCGAATTTTCGGGAGTTTTGTGCCTGAATTTGAGATATAAACGGGTACAGAAGATGCATGCACATATCGACTTTTGGGCACCAAAAAATATCGATTATAAGCATGTTATGGGTCTGTATCTTGAAAACATTCTAACTAAGAGTAGGGATGTACAGATCGCTTCTAGGACCCAAAAATACCGAATTTTCGGGTGTTTTGAGCCTGAATTTGAGATATAAATGGGTACAGAAGATGCATGCACATATTGACTTTGGGCACCTAAAATATCGATTTTCAGCATGATTTGGACCTATATTTTGAAAACATTCTAGCACTGACTAGACATGTACAGATCGCTTCTGGGACCCAAAATTATCGAATTTTCGGGTGTTTTGAGGTTGAATTTGAGATATAAACGAATGCAGAAGATACATACACATGTTGACTTTGGGCTCCTAAAATATCGATTTTCAGCATGTTTTGGGCCTGCATCTCAGTAATCATGTACAGATCGCTTCTGGGACCCCAAAATATCGAATTTTCGGGTGTTTTTAGCCTGAATTTGAGATATAAACGGGTACAGAAGACGCATGCACATATCGACTTTTGGGCACCTAAAAGATCGATTTTCAGTATGTTTTGGACCTGTATTTTGAAAATACTCTAACACGGAGTAGGCATGTAAAGTTCGCTTCCGTGACCCCAAAATATCGAATTTTCGGGTGTTTTGGGCCTGAATTTGAGATATCGACTTTGGGCACCTAAAATATCGATTTTTAGCATGTTTTGGGCCTTTATTTTGAAAATTTTCTAGCACTAAGGAAGCATGTACAGATCACTTCTGGGACCCCAAAATATCGAATTTTCATGTGTTTTGAGCCTGAATTTGAGATATAAACGGGTACAGAAGATGCATGCACATATTGACTTTGGACACTTATAATATCGATTTTTAGCATGTTTTGAGCCTATATTTTGAAAACATTCTAGCACAGACTAGACATTTACAGATCGCTTCTGGGACCCAAAATTATCGAATTTTCGGGTGTTTTGAGGTTCAATTTGAGATATAAACGAGTGCAGAAGATGCATACACATGTTGACTTTGGGCACCTAAAATATCGATTTTCAGCATGTTTTGAGCCTGCATCTGAGTAGGCATGTACAGATCGCTTCTGGGACCCCAAAATATCGAATTTCCGGGTGTTTTCAGCCTGACTCTGAGATATGAACGGGTACAGATGATGCATGCACATATCGACTTTGGACACTTAAAATATCGATTTTTAGCATGTTTTAAGCCTATATTTTGAAAAAATTCTAGCACTGAGTAGGCATGTACAGATCGCTTCTGGGACCCAAAAATATCGAATTTTCGGGTGTTTTGATGTTGAATTTGGGATATAAACGGGTACAGAAGATGTATGCACATATCGACTTTTGGGCACCTAAAAGATCGATTTTCAGTATGTTTTGGGCCTGTATTTTGAAAATACTCTAACACGGAGTAGGCATGTACAGTTCGCTTCTGGGACCCCCAAATATCGAATTTCCGGGTGTTTTGGGCGTGAATTTGAGATATCGACTTTGGGCACCTAAAATATCGATTTCTAGCATGTTTTGGGCCTGTATTTTGAAAAATTTCTAGCACTAAGTAGGCATGTACAGATCACTTCTGGGACCCCAAAATATTGAATTTTCGGGTGTTTTGAGCCTGAATTTGAGATATAAACGGGTACAGATAATGCATTCACATATCGACTTTGGACACTTAAAATATCGATTTTCAGCATGTTTTGGGCCTGTATTTTGAAAATACTCTAACTAGGAGTAGGCATGTACAGATCGCTTCTGGGACCCAAAAATATCGAATTTTTGGGTGTTTTGAGCCTGAATTTGAGATATAAATGGGTACAGAAGATGCATGCACATATCGACTTTGGACACTAAAAATATCGATTTTTAGCATGTTTTGAGCCTATATTTTAAAAACATTCTAGCACTGACTAGATATGTACAGATCGTTTCTGGGACACAAATTTATCGAATTTTCGGGTGTTTTGAGGTTGAATTTGAGATATAAACGAGTGCAGAAGATGCATGCACATGTTGACTTTGGTCACCTAAAAAATCGATTTTCAGCTTGTTTTGGGCTTGTATTTTGAAAATACTCTAACACGGAGTAGGCAAGTACAGATCGCTTCTGGGACCCCAAAATATCGAATTTTCGGGTGTTTTGAGCCTGAATTTGAGATATAAACCGGTACAAAAGATGCATCCACATATCGACTTTTGGGCACATAAAAGATCGATTTTCAGTATGTTTTGGGCCTGTATTTTGAAAATACTCTAACACGGAGTAGGCATGTACAGTTCGCTTCTGGGACCCCAAAATATCGAATTATCGGGTGTTTTGGGCCTGAATTTGAGATATCGACTTTGGGCACCTAAAATATCGATTTTTAGCATGTTTTGTGCCTATATTTTGAAAACATTCTAGCACTGACTAGACATGTACAGATCGCTTCTGGGACCCAAAATTATCGAATTATCGGGCGTTTTGAGGTTGAATTTGAGATATAACCGAGTGCAGAAGATGCATACACATGTTGACTTTGGACACCTAAAATATCGATTTTCAGCATGTTTTGGACCTGCATCTGAGTAGGCATGTACAGATCGCTTCTGGGACCCCAAAATATCGAATTTTCGGGTGTTTGGAGCCTGAATTTGAGATATAAACGGGTACAGAAGATGCATGCACATATCGACTTTGGACACTTAAAATATCGATTTTTAGCATGTTTTGATCCTATATTTTAAAAAAATTCTAGCACTGAGTAGGCATGTACAGATCGCTTCTGGGACCCAAAAATATCGAATTTTCGGGTGTTTTGAGGTTGAATTTGGGATATAAACGGGTACAGAAGATGCATGCACATATCGACTTTTGGGCACCTAAAAGATCGATTTTCAGTATGTTTTGGGCCTGTATTTTGAAAATACTCTAACACGGAGTAGGCATGTACAGTTCGCTTCTGGGACCCCAAAATATCGAATTTTCGGGTGCTTTGGGCCTGAATTTTAGATATCGACTTTGGGCACCTAAAATATCGATTTCTAGCATGTTTTTTGCCTATATTTTGAAAATATTCTAGCACTGAGTAGGCATGTACAGATCACCTCTGGGACCCAAAAATATCGAATTTTCGGGTGTTTTGAGGTTGAATTTGGGATATAAACGGGTGCAGAAGATGCATACACATATTGACTTTGGTCACCTAAAATATCGATTTTCGGCTTGTTTTGGGCCTGTATTTTGAAAATACTCTAACACGGAGTAGGCAAGTACAGATCGCTTCTGGGACCCAAAAATATCGAATTTTCGGGTGTTTTGAGCCTGAATTTGAAATATAAACGGGTACAGAAGATGCATCCACATATCGACTTTTGGGCACCTAGAAGAACGATTTTAGTATGTTATGGGCCTGTATATTGAAAATACTCTAACACGGAGTAGGCATGTACAGATCGCTTCTGGGACCCCAAAATATCGAATTTTTGGGTGTTTTGGGTCTGAATTTGTGATATCGACTTTGGGCACCTAAAATATCGATTTTTAGCATGTTTTGGGCCTATATTTTGAAAATATTCTAGCACTGAGTAGGCATGTACAGATCGCTTCTGGGACCCAAAAATATCGAATTTTCGGGTGTTTTGAGCCTGAATTTGAGATATAAACTGGTACAGAAGGTGCATGCACATATAGACTTTTGGGCACCTAAAATATCGATTTTTAGCATGTTTTGAGCCTATATTTTGAAAATATTCTAGCACTAAGTAGGCATGTATTGATCATTTCTGGGACCCCAAAATATCGAATTTTCGGGTGTTTTGAGCCTGAATTTGAGATATAAACTGGTACAGAAGATGCATGCACATATTGACTTTGGGCACCTAAAATATCGATTTTCAGCATGTTTTGGGCCTGTATATTGAAAATACTTTATCAAGGAGTAGGCATGTACAGATCGCTTCTGGGACCCAAAAATATCGAATTTTCGGGTGTTTTGAGCCTGAATTTGAAATATAAACGGGTACAGAAGATGAATCCACATATCGACTTTTGGGCACCTAAAAGATCGACTTTAGTATGTTATGGGCCTGTATATTGAAAATACTCTAACACGGAGTAGGCATATACATATCGCTTCTGGGACCCCAAAATATCGAATTTTTGGTTGTTTTGGGCCTGAATTTGAGATATCGACTTTGGGCACCTAAAATATCGATTTTTAGCATGTTTTGGGCCTATATTTTGAAAATATTCTAGCACTGAGAAGGCATGTACAGATCGCTTCTGGGACCCAAAAATATCGAATTTTTGGGTGTTTTGAGCCTGAATTTGAGATATAAACTGGTACAGAAGATGCATGCACATATTGACTTTGGGCACCTAAAATATCGATTTTCAGCATGTTTTGGGCCTGTATATTGAAAATACTTTATCAAGGAGTAGGCATGTACAGATCGCTTCTGGGACCCAAAAATATCGAATTTTCGGGTGTTTTGAGCCTGAATTTGAGATATAAACGGGTACAGAAGATGCATGCACATGTTGACTTTGAACACTTAAAATATCAATTTTTAGCATGTTTTGAGCCTATATTTTAAAAAACATTCTAGCACTGACTAGACATGTACAGATCGCTTCTGGGACCCAAAAATATCGAATTTTCGGGTGTTTTGAGGTTGAATTTGGGATATAAACGGGTACAGAAGATGCATGCACATATCGACTTTTGGTCACCTAAAAGATCGATTTTCAGTATGTTTTGGGCCTGTATTTTGAAAATACTCTAACACGGAGTAGGCATGTACAGTTCGCTTCTGGGACCCCAAAATATCGAATTTTCGGGTGCTTTGGGCCTGAATTTGAGATATCGACTTTGGGCACCTAAAACATCGATTTCTAGCATGTTTTTTGCCTATATTTTGAAAATATTCTAGCACTGAGTAGGCATGTACAGATCACTTCTGGGACCCAAAAATATCGAATTTTCGGGTGTTTTGAGGTTGAATTTGGGATATAAACGGGTGCAGAAGATGCATACACATATTGACTTTGGTCACCTAAAATATCGATTTTCAGCTTGTTTTGGGCCTGTATTTTGAAAATACTCTAACACGGAGTAGGCAAGTACAGATCGCTTCTGGGACCCAAAAATATCGAATTTTCGGGTGTTTTGAGCCTGAATTTGAAATATAAACGGGTACAGAAGATGCATCCACATATCGACTTTTGGGCCCTAAAAGATCGATTTTAGTATGTTATGAGCCTGTATATTGAAAATACTCTAACACGGAGTAGGCATGTACAGATCGCTTCTGGGACCCCAAAATATCGAATTTTTGGGTGTTTTGCGCCTGAATTTGAGATATCGACTTTGGGCACCTAAAATATCGATTTTTAGCATGTTTTGGGCCTATATTTTGAAAATATTCTAGCACTGAGTAGGCATGTACAGATCGCTTCTGGGACCCCAAAATATCGAATTTTCGGGTGTTTTGAGCCTGAATTTGAGATATAAACTGGTACAGAAGATGCATGCACATATAGACTTTTGGGCACCTAATATATCGATTTTAAGCATGTTTTGGGTCTGTATCTTGAAAACATTCTAACTAGGAGTAGGGATGTACAGATCGCTTCTAGGACCCAAAAATACCGAATTTTCGGGTGTTTTGAGCCTGAATTTGAGATATAATCGGGTACAGAAGATGCATGCACATATTGTCTTTGGGCACCTAAAATATCGATTTTCAGCATGTTTTGGGCCTGTATTTTGAAAATACTCTATCTAGGAGTAGGCATGTACAGATCGATTCTGGGACCCAAAAATATCGAATTTTCTGGTGTTTTGAGCCTGAATTTGAGATATAAACGGGTAAAGAAGATGCATGCACATGTTGACTTTGGACACTTAAAATATCGATTTTTAGCATGTTTTAAGCCTATATTTTAAAAAAACATTCTAGCACTGACTAGACATGTACAGATCGCTTCTGGGACCCAAAATTATCGAATTTTCGGGTGTTTTGAGGTTGAATTTGAGATATAAACGAGTGCAGAAGATGCATACACATGTTGACTTTGGGAACCTAAAATATCGTTTTTCAGCATGTTTTGGTCCTGCATCTGAGTAGGCATGTATAGATCGCTTCTAGGACCCAAAAATATCGAATTTTCGGGTGTTTGGAGCCTGAATTTGAGATATAAACGGGTACAGAAGATGCATGCACATGTTGACTTTGAACACTTAAAATATCAATTTTTAGCATGTTTTGAGCCTATATTTTAAAAAACATTCTAGCACTGACTAGACATGTACAGATCGCTTCTGGGACCCAAAAATATCGAATTTTCGGGTGTTTTGAGGTTGAATTTGGGATATAAACGGGTACAGAAGATGCATGCACATATCGACTTTTGGTCACCTAAAAGATCGATTTTCAGTATATTTTGGGCCTGTATTTTGAAAATACTCTAACACGGAGTAGGCATGTACAGTTCGCTTCTGGGACCCCAAAATATCGAATTTTCGGGTGCTTTGGGCCTGAATTTGAGATATCGACTTTGGGCACCTAAAACATCGATTTCTAGCATGTTTTTTGCCTATATTTTGAAAATATTCTAGCACTGAGTAGGCATGTACAGATCACTTCTGGGACCCAAAAATATCGAATTTTCGGGTGTTTTGAGGTTAAATTTGGGATATAAACGGGTGCAGAAGATGCATACACATATTGACTTTGGTCACCTAAAATATCGATTTTCAGCTTGTTTTGGGCCTGTATTTTGAAAATACTCTAACACGGAGTAGGCAAGTACAGATCGCTTCTGGGACCCAAAAATATCGAATTTTCGGGTGTTTTGAGCCTGAATTTGAAATATAAACGGGTACAGAAGATGCATCCACATATCGACTTTTGGGCACCTAAAACATCGATTTTAGTATGTTATGAGCCTGTATATTGAAAATACTCTAACACGGAGTAGGCATGTACAGATCGCTTCTGGGACCCCAAAATATCGAATTTTTGGGTGTTTTGCGCCTGAATTTGAGATATCGACTTTGGGCACCTAAAATATCGATTTTTAGCATGTTTTGGGCCTATATTTTGAAAATATTCTAGCACTGAGTAGGCATGTACAGATCGCTTCTGGGACCCCAAAATATCGTATTTTCGGGTGTTTTGAGCCTGAATTTGAGATATAAACTGGTACAAAAGATGCATGCACATATAGACTTTTGGGCACCTAATATATCGATTTTAAGCATGTTTTGGGTCTGTATCTTGAAAACATTCTAACTAGGAGTAGGGATGTACAGATCGCTTCTAGGACCCAAAAATACCGAATTTTCGGGTGTTTTGAGCCTGAATTTGAGATATAATCGGGTACAGAAGATGCATGCACATATTGTCTTTGGGCACCTAAAATATCGATTTTCAGCATGTTTTGGGCCTGTATTTTGAAAATACTCTATCTAGGAGTAGGCATGTACAGATCGATTCTGGGACCCAAAAATATCGAATTTTCTGGTGTTTTGAGCCTGAATTTGAGATATAAACGAGTACAGAAGATGCATGTACATGTTGACTTTGGACACTTAAAATATCGATTTTTAGCATGTTTTAAGCCTATATTTTAAAAAAACATTCTAGCACTGACTAGACATGTACAGATCGCTTCTGGGACCCAAAATTATCGAATTTTCGGGTGTTTTGAGGTTGAATTTGAGATATAAACGAGTGCAGAAGATGCATACACATGTTGACTTTGGGAACCTAAAATATCGTTTTTCAGCATGTTTTGGACCTGCATCTGAGTAGGCATGTACAGATCGCTTCTGGGACCCAAAAATATCGAATTTTCGGGTGTTTGGAGCCTGAATTTGAGATATAAACGGGTACAGAAGATGCATGCACATATCGACTTTGGACACTTAAAATATCGATTTTTAGCATGTTTTGATCCTATATTTTAAAAAAATTCTAGCACTGAGTAGGCATGTACAGATCGCTTCTGGGACCCAAAAATATCGAATTTTCGGGTGTTTTGAGGTTGAATTTGGGATATAAACGGGTACAGAAGATGCATGCACATATCGACTTTTGGGCACCTAAAAGATCGATTTTCAGTATGTTTTGGGCCTGTATTTTGAAAATACTCTAACACGGAGTAGGCATGTACAGTTCGCTTCTGGGACCCCAAAATATCGAATTTTCGGGTGCTTTGGGCCTGAATTTGAGATATCGACTTTGGGCACCTAAAATATCGATTTCTAGCATGTTTTTTGCCTATATTTTGAAAATATTCTAGCACTGAGTAGGCATGTACAGATCACCTCTGGGACCCAAAAATATCGAATTTTCGGGTGTTTTGAGGTTGAATTTGGGATATAAACGGGTGCAGAAGATGCATACACATATTGACTTTGGTCACCTAAAATATCGATTTTCGGCTTGATTTGGGCCTGTATTTTGAAAATACTCTAACACGGAGTAGGCAAGTACAGATCGCTTCTGGGACCCAAAAATATCGAATTTTCGGGTGTTTTGAGCCTGAATTTGAAATATAAACGGGTACAGAAGATGCATCCACATATCGACTTTTGGGCACCTAGAAGAACGATTTTAGTATGTTATGGGCCTGTATATTGAAAATACTCTAACACGGAGTAGGCATGTACAGATCGCTTCTGGGACCCCAAAATATCGAATTTTTGGGTGTTTTTTGGTCTGAATTTGTGATATCGACTTTGGGCACCTAAAATATCGATTTTTAGCATGTTTTGGGCCTATATTTTGAAAATATTCTAGCACTGAGTAGGCATGTACAGATCGCTTCTGGGACCCAAAAATATCGAATTTTCGCGTGTTTTGAGCCTGAATTTGAGATATAAACTGGTACAGAAGATGCATGCACATATAGACTTTTGTGCACCTAAAATATCGATTTTTAGCATGTTTTGAGCCTATATTTTGAAAATATTCTAGCACTAAGTAGGC
Organism: Petrolisthes cinctipes; assembly: GCA_033782935.1. Taxonomy (NCBI): domain Eukaryota; kingdom Metazoa; phylum Arthropoda; class Malacostraca; order Decapoda; family Porcellanidae; genus Petrolisthes; species Petrolisthes cinctipes. The sequence continues at coordinate 5,129,018 of JAWQEG010000201.1, forward strand.
ATGTATTGATCATTTCTGGGACCCCAAAATATCGAATTTTCGGGTGTTTTGAGCCTGAATTTGAGATATAAACTGGTACAGAAGATGCATGCACATATTGACTTTGGGCACCTAAAATATCGATTTTCAGCATGTTTTGGGCCTGTATATTGAAAATACTTTATCAAGGAGTAGGCATGTACAGATCGCTTCTGGGACCCAAAAATATCGAATTTTCGGGTGTTTGGAGCCTGAATTTGAGATATAAACGGGTACAGAAGATGCATGCACATGTTGACTTTGAACACTTAAAATATCGATTTTTAGCATGTTTTGAGCCTATATTTTAAAAAACATTCTAGCACTGACTAGACATGTACAGATCGCTTCTGGGACCCAAAAATATCGAATTTTCGGGTGTTTTGAGGTTGAATTTGGGATATAAACGGGTACAGAAGATGCATGCACATATCGACTTTTGGTCACCTAAAAGATCGATTTTCAGTATGTTTTGGGCCTGTATTTTGAAAATACTCTAACACGGAGTAGGCATGTACAGTTCGCTTCTGGGACCCCAAAATATCGAATTTTCGGGTGCTTTGGGCCTGAATTTGAGATATCGACTTTGGGCACCTAAAATATCGATTTCAAGCATGTTTTTTGCCTATATTTTGAAAATATTCTAGCACTGAGTAGGCATGTACAGATCACTTCTGGGACCGAAAAATATCGAATTTTCGGGTGTTTTGAGGTTGAATTTGGGATATAAACGGGTGCAGAAGATGCATACACATATTGACTTTGGTCACCTAAAATATCGATTTTCAGCTTGTTTTGGGCCTGTATTTTGAAAATACTCTAACACAGAGTAGGCAAGTACAGATCGCTTCTGGGACCCAAAAATATCGAATTTTCGGGTGTTTTGAGCCTGAATTTGAAATATAAACGGGTACAGAAGATGAATCCACATATCGACTTTTGGGCACCTAAAAGATCGACTTTAGTATGTTATGGGCCTGTATATTGAAAATACTCTAACACGGAGTAGGCATATACATATCGCTTCTGGGACCCCAAAATATCGAATTTTTGGGTGTTTTGGGCCTGAATTTGAGATATCGACTTTGGGCACCTAAAATATCGATTTTTAGCATGTTTTGGGCCTATATTTTGAAAATATTCTAGCACTGAGTAGGCATGTACAGATCGCTTCTGGGACCCCAAAATATCGAATATTTGGGTGTTTTGAGCCTGAATTTGAGATATAAACTGGTTCAGAAGATGCATGCACATATTGACTTTGGGCACCTAAAATATCGATTTTCAGCATGTTTTGGGCCTGTATATTGAAAATACTTTATCAAGGAGTAGGCATGTACAGATCGCTTCTGGGACCCAAAAATATCGAATTTTCGGGTGTTTTGAGCCTGAATTTGAGATATAAACGGGTACAGAAGATGCATGCACATGTTGACTTTGAACACTTAAAATATCAATTTTTAGCATGTTTTGAGCCTATATTTTAAAAAACATTCTAGCACTGACTAGACATGTACAGATCGCTTCTGGGACCCAAAAATATCGAATTTTCGGGTGTTTTGAGGTTGAATTTGGGATATAAACGGGTACAGAAGATGCATGCACATATCGACTTTTGGTCACCTAAAAGATCGATTTTCAGTATGTTTTGGGCCTGTATTTTGAAAATACTCTAACACGGAGTAGGCATGTACAGTTCGCTTCTGGGACCCCAAAATATCGAATTTTCGGGTGCTTTGGGCCTGAATTTGAGATATCGACTTTGGGCACCTAAAACATCGATTTCTAGCATGTTTTTTGCCTATATTTTGAAAATATTCTAGCACTGAGTAGGCATGCACAGATCACTTCTGGGACCCAAAAATATCGAACTTTCGGGTGTTTTGAGGTTAAATTTGGGATATAAACGGGTGCAGAAGATGCATACACATATTGACTTTGGTCACCAAAAATATCGATTTTCAGCTTGTTTTGGGCCTGTATTTTGAAAATACTCTAACACGGAGTAGGCAAGTACAGATCGCTTCTGGGACCCAAAAATATCGAATTTTCGGGTGTTTTGAGCCTGAATTTGAAATATAAACGGGTACAGAAGATGCATCCACATATCGACTTTTGGGCACCTAAAAGATCGATTTTAGTATGTTATGAGCCTGTATATTGAAAATACTCTAACACGGAGTAGGCATGTACAGATCGCTTCTGGGACCCCAAAATATCGAATTTTTGGGTGTTTTGCGCCTGAATTTGAGATATCGACTTTGGGCACCTAAAATATCGATTTTTAGCATGTTTTGGGCCTATATTTTGAAAATATTCTAGCACTGAGTAGGCATGTACAGATCGCTTCTGGGACCCCAAAATATCGAATTTTCGGGTGTTTTGAGCCTGAATTTGAGATATAAACTGGTACAGAAGATGCATGCACATATAGACTTTTGGGCACCTAATATATCGATTTTAAGCATGTTTTGGGTCTGTATCTTGAAAACATTCTAACTAGGAGTAGGGATGTACAGATCGCTTCTAGGACCCAAAAATACCGAATTTTCGGGTGTTTTGAGACTGAATTTGAGATATAATCGGGTACAGAAGATGCATGCACATATTGTCTTTGGGCACCTAAAATATCGATTTTCAGCATGTTTTGGGCCTGTATTTTGAAAATACTCTATCTAGGAGTAGGCATGTACAGATCGATTCTGGGACCCAAAAATATCGAATTTTCTGGTGTTTTGAGCCTGAATTTGAGATATAAACGAGTACAGAAGATGCATGCACATGTTGACTTTGGACACTTAAAATATCGATTTTTAGCTTGTTTTAAGCCTATATTTTAAAAAAACATTCTAGCACTGACTAGACATGTACAGATCGCTTCTGGGACCCAAAATTATCGAATTTTCGGGTGTTTTGAGGTTGAATTTGAGATATAACCGAGTGCAGAAGATGCATACACATGTTGACTTTGGGAACCTAAAATATCGTTTTTCAGCATGTTTTGGTCCTGCATCTGAGTAGGCATGTATAGATCGCTTCTAGGACCCAAAAATATCGAATTTTCGGGTGTTTGGAGCCTGAATTTGAGATATAAACGGGTACAGAAGATGCATGCACATGTTGACTTTGAACACTTAAAATATCAATTTTTAGCATGTTTTGAGCCTATATTTTAAAAAACATTCTAGCACTGACTAGACATGTACAGATCGCTTCTGGGACCCAAAAATATCGAATTTTCGGGTGTTTTGAGGTTGAATTTGGGATATAAACGGGTACAGAAGATGCATGCACATATCGACTTTTGGTCACCTAAAAGATCGATTTTCAGTATGTTTTGGGCCTGTATTTTGAAAATACTCTAACACGGAGTAGGCATGTACAGTTCGCTTCTGGGACCCCAAAATATCGAATTTTTGGGTGTTTTGGGCCTGAATTTGAGATATCGACTTTGGGCACCTAAAACATCGATTTCTAGCATGTTTTTTGCCTATATTTTGAAAATATTCTAGCACTGAGTAGGCATGTACAGATCACTTCTGGGACCCAAAAATATCGAATTTTCGGGTGTTTTGAGGTTAAATTTGGGATATAAACGGGTGCAGAAGATGCATACACATATTGACTTTGGTCACCTAAAATATCGATTTTCAGCTTGTTTTGGGCCTGTATTTTGAAAATACTCTAACACGGAGTAGGCATGTACAGTTCGCTTCTGGGACCCCAAAATATCGAATTTTCGTGTGCTTTGGGCCTGAATTTGAGATATCGACTTTGGGCACCTAAAACATCGATTTCTAGCATGTTTTTTGCCTATATTTTGAAAATATTCTAGCACTGAGTAGGCATGTACAGATCACTTCTGGGACCCAAAAATATCTAATTTTCGGGTGTTTTGAGGTTAAATTTGGGATATAAACGGGTGCAGAAGATGCATGCACATATTGACTTTGGTCACCAAAAATATCGATTTTCAGCTTGTTTTGGGCCTGTATTTTGAAAATACTCTAACACGGAGTAGGCAAGTACAGATCGCTTCTGGGACCCAAAAATATCGAATTTTCGGGTGTTTTGAGCCTGAATTTGAAATATAAACGGGTACAGAAGATGCATCCACATATCGACTTTTGGGCACCTAAAAGATCGATTTTAGTATGTTATGAGCCTGTATATTGAAAATACTCTAACACGGAGTAGGCATGTACAGATCGCTTCTGGGACCCCAAAATATCGAATTTTTGGGTGTTTTGCGCCTGAATTTGAGATATCGACTTTGGGCACCTAAAATATCGATTTTTAGCATGTTTTGGGCCTATATTTTGAAAATATTCTAGCACTGAGTAGGCATGTACAGATCGCTTCTGGGACCCCAAAATATCGAATTTTCGGGTGTTTTGAGCCTGAATTTGAGATATAAACTGGTACAGAAGATGAATGCACATATAGACTTTTGGGCACCTAATATATCGATTTTAAGCATGTTTTGGGTCTGTATCTTGAAAACATTCTAACTAGGAGTAGGGATGTACAGATCGCTTCTAGGACCCAAAAATACCGAATTTTCGGGTGTTTTGAGCCTGAATTTGAGATATAATCGGGTACAGAAGATGCATGCACATATTGTCTTTGGGCACCTAAAATATCGATTTTCAGCATGTTTTGGGCCTGTATTTTGAAAATACTCTATCTAGGAGTAGGCATGTACAGATCGATTCTGGGACCCAAAAATATCGAATTTTCTGGTGTTTTGAGCCTGAATTTGAGATATAAACGAGTACAGAAGATGCATGCACATGTTGACTTTGGACACTTAAAATATCGATTTTTAGCTTGTTTTAAGCCTATATTTAAAAAAAAACATTCTAGCACTGACTAGACATGTACAGATCGCTTCTGGGACCCAAAATTATCGAATTTTCGGGTGTTTTGAGGTTGAATTTGAGATATAACCGAGTGCAGAAGATGCATACACATGTTGACTTTGGGAACCTAAAATATCGTTTTTCAGCATGTTTTGGTCCTGCATCTGAGTAGGCATGTATAGATCGCTTCTAGGACCCAAAAATATCGAATTTTCGGGTGTTTGGAGCCTGAATTTGAGATATAAACGGGTACAGAAGATGCATGCACATGTTGACTTTGAACACTTAAAATATCAATTTTTAGCATGTTTTGAGCCTATATTTTAAAAAACATTCTAGCACTGACTAGACATGTACAGATCGCTTCTGGGACCCAAAAATATCGAATTTTCGGGTGTTTTGAGGTTGAATTTGGGATATAAACGGGTACAGAAGATGCATGCACATATCGACTTTTGGTCACCTAAAAGATCGATTTTCAGTATGTTTTGGGCCTGTATTTTGAAAATACTCTAACACGGAGTAGGCATGTACAGTTCGCTTCTGGGACCCCAAAATATCGAATTTTCGGGTGCTTTGGGCCTGAATTTGAGATATCGACTTTGGGCACCTAAAACATCGATTTCTAGCATGTTTTTTGCCTATATTTTGAAAATATTCTAGCACTGAGTAGGCATGTACAGATCACTTCTGGGACCCAAAAATATCGAATTTTCGGGTGTTTTGAGGTTAAATTTGGGATATAAACGGGTGCAGAAGATGCATACACATATTGACTTTGGTCACCTAAAATATCGATTTTCAGCTTGTTTTGGGCCTGTATTTTGAAAATACTCTAACACGGAGTAGGCAAGTACAGATCGCTTCTGGGACCCAAAAATATCGAATTTTCGGGTGTTTTGAGCCTGAATTTGAAATATAAACGGGTACAGAAGATGCATCCACATATCGACTTTTGGGCACCTAAAAGATCGATTTTAGTATGTTATGAGCCTGTATATTGAAAATACTCTAACACGGAGTAGGCATGTACAGATCGCTTCTGGGACCCCAAAATATCGAATTTTTGGGTGTTTTGCGCCTGAATTTGAGATATCGACTTTGGGCACCTAAAATATCGATTTTTAGCATGTTTTGGGCCTATATTTTGAAAATATTCTAGCACTGAGTAGGCATGTACAGATCGCTTCTGGGACCCCAAAATATCGAATTTTCGGGTGTTTTGAGCCTGAATTTGAGATATAAACTGGTACAAAAGATGCATGCACATATAGACTTTTGGGCACCTAATATATTGATTTTAAGCATGTTTTGGGTCTGTATCTTGAAAACATTCTAACTAGGAGTAGGGATGTACAGATCGCTTCTAGGACCCAAAAATACCGAATTTTCGGGTGTTTTGAGCCTGAATTTGAGATATAATCGGGTACAGAAGATGCATGCACATATTGTCTTTGGGCACCTAAAATATCGATTTTCAGCATGTTTTGGGCCTGTATTTTGAAAATACTCTATCTAGGAGTAGGCATGTACAGATCGATTCTGGGACCCAAAAATATCGAATTTTCTGGTGTTTTGAGCCTGAATTTGAGATATAAACGAGTACAGAAGATGCATGCACATGTTGACTTTGGACACTTAAAATATCGATTTTTACCATGTTTTAAGCCTATATTTTAAAAAAACATTCTAGCACTGACTAGACATGTACAGATCGCTTCTGGGACCCAAAATTATGGAATTTTCGGGTGTTTTGAGGTTGAATTTGAGATATAAACGAGTGCAGAAGATGCATACACATGTTGACTTTGGGAACCTAAAATATCGTTTTTCAGCATGTTTTGGTCCTGCATCTGAGTATGTATAGATCGCTTCTAGGACCCAAAAATATCGAATTTTCGGGTGTTTGGAGCCTGAATTTGAGATATAAACGGGTACAGAAGATGTATGCACATATCGACTTATGGGCACATAAACGATTGATTTTCAGTATGTTTTGGGCCTGTATTTTGAAAATACTCTAACACGGAGTAGGCATGTACAGTTCGCTTTTGGGACCCCAAAATATCGAATTTTCGGGTGTTTTGGGACTGAATTTGAGATATCGACTTTGGGCACCTAAAATATCGATTTTTAGCATGTTTTGGGCCTATATTTTGAAAATATTCTAGCACTAAGTAGGCATGTACACATCACTTCTGGGACCCCAAAATATCGAATTTTCGGGTGTTTTGAGCCTGAATTTGTGATATGAACGGGTACAGATGATGCATGCACATATCGACTTTAGACACTTAAAATATCGATTTTTAGCATGTTTTGAGCCTATATTTTGAAAAAAATCTAGCACGGAGTAGGCATGTACAGATCGCTTCTGGGAACCAAAATAATTAAATTTTCGGTTGTTTTGAGGTTGAATTTGAGATATAAACGAGTGCAGAAGATGCATACACATGTTGACTTTGGGCACCTAAAATATCGATTTTAAGCATATTTTGGGCCTGCATCTGAGTAGGCATGTACATATCGCTTCTGGGACCCCAAAAAAGCGATATTTCGGGTGTTTGGAGCCTGAATTTGAGATATAAACGGGTACAGAAGATGCATGCACATATCGACTTTTTGGCACCTAAAAGATCGATTTTCAGTATGTTTTGGACCTGTATTTTGAAAATACTCTAACACGGAGTAGGCATGTACAGTTCGCTTCTGGGACCCCAAAATATCGAATTTTCGGGTGTTTTGAGCCTGAATTTGATATATCGACTTTGGGCACCTAAAATATCGATTTTTAGCATGTTTTGGGCCAATATATTGAAAACATTCTAGCACTTACAAGACATGTACAGATCGCTTCTGGGACCCAAAAATATCGAATTTTCGGGTGTTTTGAGGTTGAATTTGGGATATAAACGGGTACAGAACATGCATGCACATATCGACTTTTGGGCACCTAAAAGATCGATTTTCAGTATGTTTTGGGCCTGTATCTTGAAAATACTTTAACACGGAGTAGGCATGTACAGTTCGCTTCTGGGACCCCAAAATATCGAATTTTCGGGTGTTTTGGGCATGAATTCGAGATATCGACTTTGGGCACCTAAAATATCGATTTTTATCATGTTTTGGGCCTATATTTTGAAAAATTTCTAGCACTAAGTAGGCATGTACAGATCACTTCTGCAACACCAAAATATCGAATTTTCGGGCGTTTTGAGCCTGAATTTGAGATATAAACGGGTACAGATGATGCATGCACATATCTACTTTGGACACTTAAAATATCGATTTTAAGCATGTTTTGGGCCAATATTTTGAAAACATTCTAGCACTGACTAGACATGTACAGATCGATTTTGGGACCCAAAATTATCGAATTTTCGGGTGTTTTGAGGTTGAATTTGTGATATAAACGAGTGCAGAAGATGCATGCACATTTTAACTTTGGGCACTTAAAATATCGATTTTCAGCTTGTTTTGGGCTTGTATTTTGAAAATACTCTAACACGGAGTAGGCAAGTACAGATCGCTTTTGGGACCCCAAAATATCGAATTTTCGGGTGTTTTGAGTCTGAATTTGAGATATAAACGGGTACAGAAGATGCATCCACATATCGACTTTTGGGCACCTAAAAGATTAATTTTCAATATGTTATGGGCCTGTATATTGAAAATACTCTAACACGAAGTAGGCATGTACAGATCGCTTCTAGAACCCCAAAATATCGAATTTTTGGGTGTTTTGGGCCTGAATTTTAAATATCGACTCTGGGCACCAAAAATATCGATTTTTAGCATGTTTTGGGCCTATTTTTTGAAAATATTCTAGCACTGAGTAGTCATGTACAGATCACTTCTGGGACCCCAAAATATCGAATTTTCGGGTGTTTTGATCCTGAATTTGAGATATAAACGTGTACAGAAGATGCATGCACATATCGACTTTTGGGCACCTAAAATATCGATTTTGAGCATGTTATGGGTCTGTATCTTAAAAACATTCTAACTAGGAGTAGGAATGTACAGATCGCTTCTAGGACCCAAAAATACCGAATTTTCGGGTGTTTGGAGCCTGAATTTGAGATATAAACGGGTACAGAAGATGTATTCACATATTGACTTTGGTCACCTAAAATATCGATTTTCAGCTTGTTTTGGGCCTGTATTTTGAAAATACTCTAACACGGAGTAGGCAAATACAGATCGCTTCTGGGACCCCAAAATATCGAATTTTGGGGTGTTTTTGGTCTGAATTTGAGATATCGACTTTAGGCACCTGAAATATCGATTTTTAGCATGTTTTGGGCCTATATTTTGAAAATATTTTAGCACTGAGTAGGCATGTACAGATCGCTTCTGGGACCCAAAATTATAAAATTTTCGGGTGTTTTGAGGTTGAATTTGAGATATAAACGAGTGCAGAAGATGCATGCACATATCAACTTTGGACACTTAAAATATCCATTTTCAGTATGTTTTGAGCCTATATTTTGAAAACATTCTAGAACTGACTAGACATGTACAGATCGCTTCTGGGACCCAAAATTATCGAATTTTCGGGTGTTTTGAGGTTGAATTTGAGATATAAACGAGTGCAGAAGATGCATACACATGTTGACTTTGGGCAACAAAAATATCGATTTTTAGCATGTTTTGGTCCTATATTTTGAAAATATTCCAGCTCTAAGTAGGCATGTACAGATCACTTCTGGGACCCCAAAATATCGAATTTTCAGGTGTTTTGAGCCTGAATTTGAGATATAAACGGGTACAAATGATGCATGCACATATCGACTTTGGACACTTAAAATATCCATTTTCAGCATGTTTTGAGCCTATATTTTGAAAACATTCTAGCACTGACTAGACATGTACAGATCGCTTCTGGGACCCAAAATTATCGAATTTTCGGGTGTTTTGAGGTTGAATTTGAGATATAAACGAGTGCAGAAGATGCATACACATGTTGACTTTGGGCACCTAAAATATCGATTTTCAGCATGTTTTCGGCCTGCACATGAGTAGGCATTTACAGATCGCTTCTGGGACCCAAAAATACCGAATTTTCGTGTGTTTTGAGCCTGAATTTGATATATAAACGGGTACAGAAGATGCATGCACATATTGACTTTGGGCACCTAAAATATCGATTTTCAGCATGTTTTGGGCCTGTATTTTGAAAATACTCTAACTAGGAGTAGGCATGTACAGATCGCTTCTGGTACCCAAAAATATCGAATTTTCGGGTGTTTTGAGCCTGAATTTGAGATATAAACGAGTACAGAAGATGCATGCACATATTGACTTTGGACACGTAAAATATCGATTTTTAGCATGTTTTGGACCTATATTTTGAAAACATTCTAGCACTGACTAGACATGTACAGATCGCTTCTTTGACCCAAAATTATCGAATTTTCGGGTGTTTTGAGGTTGAATTTGAGATATAAACGAATGCAGAAGATGCATACACATGTTGACTTTGGGCACCTAAAATATCGATTTTCAGCTTGTTTTGGGCCTGCATCTGAGTAGGCATGTACAGATCGCTTCTGGGACCCCAAAATATCGAATTTTCGGGTGTTTGGAGCCTGAATTTGAGATATAAAAGGTTTCAGAAGATGCATGCACATATCGACTTTTGGGCACCTAAAAGATCGATTTTCAGTATGTTTTGGGCATGTATTTTGAAAATACTCTAACACAGAGTAGGCATGTACAGTTCGCTTCTGGGACCCCAAAATATCGAATTTTCGGGTGTTTTGGGCCTGAATTTGAGATATCGACTTTGGGCACCTAAAATATCGATTTTGAGCATGTTTTGGGTCTGTATCTTGAAAACATTCTGACTAGGAGTAGGGATGCACAGATCGTTTCTAGGACCCAAAAATACCGAATTTTCGGGTGTTTTGAGCATGAATTTGAGATATAAACGGGTACAAAAGATGCATGCACATATCGACTTTGGACACATATAATATCGATTTTTAGCATGTTTTGAGCCTATATTTTGAAAACATTCTAGCACTAACTATATATGTACAGATCGCTTCTGGGACCCAAAATTATCGAATTTTCGGGTGTTTTGAGGTTGAATTTGAGATATAAACGAGTGCAGAAGATGCATGCACATGTTGACTTAGGGCACCTAAAATATCGATTTTCAGCTTGTTTTGGGCTTGTATTTTGAAAATACTCTAACACGGAGTAGGCAAATACAGATCGCTTCTGGGACCCCAAAATATCGAATTTTCGGGTGTTTTGGGCCTAAATTTGAGATATCGACTTTGGGCACCTAAAATATCGATTTTGAGCATGTTTTGGGTCTGTATCTTGAAAACATTCTAACTAGGAGTAGGGATGCACAGATCGTTTCTAGGACCCAAAAATACCGAATTTTCGGGTGTTTTGAGTATGAACTTGAGATATAAACGGGTACAAAAGATGCATGAACATATCGACTTTTGGGCACCTAAAATATCGATTTTGAGCATGTTTTGGGTCTGTATCTTGAAAACATTCTAACTAGGAGTAGGGATGCACAGATCGTTTCTAGGACCCAAAAATACCGAATTTTCGGGTGTTTTGAGCATGAATTTGAGATATAAACGGGTACAGAAGATGCATGCACATATTGACTTTGGGCACCTAAAATATCGATTTTCAGCATGTTTTGGGCCTGTATTTTGAAAATACTCTTACTAGAAGTAGGCATGTACAGATCGCTTCTGGGACCCAAAATTATCGAATTTTCGGGTGTTTTGAGGTTGAATTTGAGATATAAACGAGTGCAGAAGATGCATGCACATGTTGACTTAGGGCACCTAAAATATCGATTTTCAGCTTGTTTTGGGCTTGTATTTTGAAAATACTCTAACACGGATTAGGCAAGTACAGATCGCTTCTGGGACCCCAAAATATCGAATTTTCGGGTGTTTTGGGCCTAAATTTGAGATATCGACTTTGGGCACCTAAAATATCGATTTTTAGCATGTTTTGGGCCTATATTTTGAAAATATTCTAGCACTGAGTAGGCATGTACAGATCGCTTATGGGACCCCAAAATATCGATTTTTCGGGTGTTTGGAGCCTGAATTTGAGATATAAACGGGTACAAAAGATGCATGAACATATCGACTTTTGGGCACCTAAAATATCGATTTTGTGCATGTTTTGGGTCTGTATCTTGAAAACATTCTAACTAGGAGTAGGGATGCACAGATCGTTTCTAGGACCCAAAAATACCGAATTTTAGGGTGTTTTGAGCATGAATTTGAGATATAAACGGGTACAGAAGATTCATGCACATATTGACTTTGGGCACCTAAAATATCGATTTTCAGCATGTTTTGGGCCTGTATTTTGAAAATACTCTTACTAGGAGTAGGCATGTACAGATCGCTTCTGGGACCCAAAAATATTGAATTTTCGGGTGTTTTGAGCCTGAATTTGAGATATAAACGGATACAGAAAATGCATGCACATATCGACTTTGGACACTTAAAATATCGATTTTTAGCATGTTTTGAGCCTATATTTTGAAAACATTCTAGCACTGACTAGACATGTACAGATCACTTCTGGGACCCAAAATTATGGAATTTTCGGGTGTTTTGAGGTTGAATTTGAGATATAAACGAGTGCAGAAGATACATACACAAACATGACTTTGGGCACCCAAAATATCGATTTTCAGCATGTTTTGGGCCTGCATCTGAGTAGGCATGTACAGATCGCTTCTGAGACCCCAAAAAATCGAATTTTCGGGTGTTTGGAGCCTGAATTTGTAATTTAAACGGGTACAGATGATGCATTCACATATCGACTTTGGACACTTAAAATATCGATTTTTAGCATGTTTTGAGCCTATATTTTGAAAAAATTCTAGCACTGAGTAGGCATGTACAGATCGCTTCTGGGACCCAAAATTATAAAATTTTCGGGTGTTTTGAGGTTGAATTTGAGATATAAACGAGTGCAGAAGATGCATGCACATATCAACTTTGGACACTTAAAATATCCATTTTCAGTATGTTTTGAGCCTATATTTTGAAAACATTCTAGAACTGACTAGACATGTACAGATCGCTTCTGGGACCCAAAATTATCGAATTTTCGGGTGTTTTGAGGTTGAATTTGAGATATAAACGAGTGCAGAAGATGCATACACATGTTGACTTTGGGCAACAAAAATATCGATTTTTAGCATGTTTTGGTCCTATATTTTGAAAATATTCCAGCTCTAAGTAGGCATGTACAGATCACTTCTGGGACCCCAAAATATCGAATTTTCAGGTGTTTTGAGCCTGAATTTGAGATATAAACGGGTACAAATGATGCATGCACATATCGACTTTGGACACTTAAAATATCCATTTTCAGCATGTTTTGAGCCTATATTTTGAAAACATTCTAGCACTGACTAGACATGTACAGATCGCTTCTGGGACCCAAAATTATCGAATTTTCGGGTGTTTTGAGGTTGAATTTGAGATATAAACGAGTGCAGAAGATGCATACACATGTTGACTTTGGGCACCTAAAATATCGATTTTCAGCATGTTTTCGGCCTGCACATGAGTAGGCATTTACAGATCGCTTCTGGGACCCAAAAATACCGAATTTTCGTGTGTTTTGAGCCTGAATTTGATATATAAACGGGTACAGAAGATGCATGCACATATTGACTTTGGGCACCTAAAATATCGATTTTCAGCATGTTTTGGGCCTGTATTTTGAAAATACTCTAACTAGGAGTAGGCATGTACAGATCGCTTCTGGTACCCAAAAATATCGAATTTTCGGGTGTTTTGAGCCTGAATTTGAGATATAAACGAGTACAGAAGATGCATGCACATATTGACTTTGGACACGTAAAATATCGATTTTTAGCATGTTTTGGACCTATATTTTGAAAACATTCTAGCACTGACTAGACATGTACAGATCGCTTCTGGGACCCAAAATTATCGAATTTTCGGGTGTTTTGAGGTTGAATTTGAGATATAAACGAATGCAGAAGATGCATACACATGTTGACTTTGGGCACCTAAAATATCGATTTTCAGCTTGTTTTGGGCCTGCATCTGAGTAGGCATGTACAGATCGCTTCTGGTACCCAAAAATATCGAATTTTCGGGTGTTTGGAGCCTGAATTTGAGATATAAACGAGTGCAGAAGATGCATGCACATGTTGACTTAGGGCACCTAAAATATCGATTTTCAGCTTGTTTTGGGCTTGTATTTTGAAAATACTCTAACACGGAGTAGGCAAATACAGATCGCTTCTGGGACCCCAAAATATCGAATTTTCGGGTGTTTTGGGCCTAAATTTGAGATATCGACTTTGGGCACCTAAAATATCGATTTTGAGCATGTTTTGGGTCTGTATCTTGAAAACATTCTAACTAGGAGTAGGGATGCACAGATCGTTTCTAGGACCCAAAAATACCGAATTTTCGGGTGTTTTGAGTATGAACTTGAGATATAAACGGGTACAAAAGATGCATGAACATATCGACTTTTCGGCACCTAAAATATCGATTTTGAGCATGTTTTGGGTCTGTATCTTGAAAACATTCTAACTAGGAGTAGGGATGCACAGATCATTTCTAGGACCCAAAAATACCGAATTTTCGGGTGTTTTGAGCATGAATTTGAGATATAAACGGGTACAGAAGATGCATGCACATATTGACTTTGGGCACCTAAAATATCGATTTTCAGCATGTTTTGGGCCTGTATTTTGAAAATACTCTTACTAGAAGTAGGCATGTACAGATCGCTTCTGGGACCCAAAATTATCGAATTTTCGGGTGTTTTGAGCCTGAATTTGAGATATAAACGGATACAGAAAATGCATGCACATATCGACTTTGGACACTTAAAATATCGATTTTTAGCATGTTTTGAGCCTATATTTTGAAAACATTCTAGCACTGACTAGACATGTACAGATCACTTCTGGGACCCAAAATTATGGAATTTTCGGGTGTTTTGAGGTTGAATTTGAGATATAAACGAGTGCAGAAGATACATACACAAACATGACTTTGGGCACCCAAAATATCGATTTTCAGCATGTTTTGGGCCTGCATCTGAGTAGGCATGTACAGATCGCTTCTGAGACCCCAAAAAATCGAATTTTCGGGTGTTTGGAGCCTGAATTTGTAATTTAAACGGGTACAGATGATGCATTCACATATCGACTTTGGACACTTAAAATATCGATTTTTAGCATGTTTTGAGCCTATATTTTGAAAAAATTCTAGCACTGAGTAGGCATGTACAGATCGCTTCTGGGACCCAAAAATATCGAATTTTTTGGTGTTTTGAGGTTGAATTTGGGATATAAACGGGTACAGAAGATGCATGCACATATCGATTTTTGGGCACCTAAAAGATCGATTTTCATTATGTTTTGGGCCTGTATTTTGAAAATACTCTAACACGGAGTAGGCATGTACAGTTCGCTTCTGGGACCCCAAAATATCGAATTTTCGGGTGTTTTGTGCCTGAATTTGAGATATCGACTTTGGGCCCTTAAAATATCGATTTTTAGCATGTTTTGGGCTTATATTTTGAAAATATTGTAGCACTAAGTAGGCATGTACAGGTCGCTTCTGGGACCCCAAAATATTAAATTTTCGGGTGTTTGGAGCCTGAATTTGAGATATAAACGGGTACAGAAGATGCATGCACATATCGACTTTTGGGCACCTAAAAGATCGATTTTCAGTATGTTTTGGGCCTGTATTTTGAAAATACTCTAACACGGAATAGGCATGTACAGTTCGCTTCTGGGACCCCAAAATATCGAATTTTCGGGTGTTTTGGACCTGAATTTGAGATATCCACTTTGGGCACCTAAAATATCGATTTTTAGCATGTTTTGGGCCTATATTTTCAAAATATTCTAGCACTGAGTAGGCATGTACAGATCGCTTCTTGGACCAAAAAATATCGAATTTTCGAGTGTTTTGAGGTTGAATTTGGGATATAAACGAGTGCAGAAGATGCATGCACATGTTGACTTAGGGCACCTAAAATATCGATTTTCAGCTTGTTTTGGGCTTGTATTTTGAAAATACTCTAACACGGATTAGGCAAGTACAGATCGCTTCTGGGACCCCAAAATATCGAATTTTCGGGTGTTTTGGGCCTAAATTTGAGATATCGACTTTGGGCACCTAAAATATCGATTTTTAGCATGTTTTGGGCCTATATTTTGAAAATATTCTAGCACTGAGTAGGCATGTACAGATCGCTTATGGGACCCCAAAATATCGATTTTTCGGGTGTTTGGAGCCTGAATTTGAGATATAAACGGGTACAAAAGATGCATGAACATATCGACTTTTGGGCACCTAAAATATCGATTTTGAGCATGTTTTGGGTCTGTATCTTGAAAACATTCTAACTAGGAGTAGGGATGCACAGATCGTTTCTAGGACCCAAAAATACCGAATTTTAGGGTGTTTTGAGCATGAATTTGAGATATAAACGGGTACAGAAGATTCACGCACATATTGACTTTGGGCACCTAAAATATCGATTTTCAGCATGTTTTGGGCCTGTATTTTGAAAATACTCTTACTAGGAGTAGGCATGTACAGATCGCTTCTGGGACCCAAAAATATTGAATTTTCGGGTGTTTTGAGCCTGAATTTGAGATATAAACGGATACAGAAAATGCATGCACATATCGACTTTGGACACTTAAAATATCGATTTTTAGCATGTTTTGAGCCTATATTTTGAAAACATTCTAGCACTGACTAGACATGTACAGATCACTTCTGGGACCCAAAATTATGGAATTTTCGAGTGTTTTGAGGTTGAATTTGAGATATAAACGAGTGCAGAAGATACATACACAAACATGACTTTGGGCACCCAAAATATCGATTTTCAGCATGTTTTGGGCCTGCATCTGAGTAGGCATGTACAGATCGCTTCTGAGACCCCAAAAAATCGAATTTTCGGGTGTTTGGAGCCTGAATTTGTAATTTAAACGGGTACAGATGAAGCATTCACATATCGACTTTGGACACTTAAAATATCGATTTTTAGCATGTTTTGAGCCTATATTTTGAAAAAATTCTAGCACTGAGTAGGCATGTACAGATCGCTTCTGGGACCCAAAAATATCGAATTTTTTGGTGTTTTGAGGTTGAATTTGGGATATAAACGGGTACAGAAGATGCATGCACATATCGATTTTTGGGCACCTAAAAGATCGATTTTCATTATGTTTTGGGCCTGTATTTTGAAAATACTCTAACACGGAGTAGGCATGTACAGTTCGCTTCTGGGACCCCAAAATATCGAATTTTCGGGTGTTTTGTGCCTGAATTTGAGATATCGACTTTGGGCCCTTAAAATATCGATTTTTAGCATGTTTTGGGCTTATATTTTGAAAATATTGTAGCACTAAGTAGGCATGTACAGGTCGCTTCTGGGACCCCAAAATATTAAATTTTCGGGTGTTTGGAGCCTGAATTTGAGATATAAACGGGTACAGAAGATGCATGCACATATCGACTTTTGGGCACCTAAAAGATCGATTTTCAGTATGTTTTGGGCCTGTATTTTGAAAATACTCTAACACGGAATAGGCATGTACAGTTCGCTTCTGGGACCCCAAAATATCGAATTTTCGGGTGTTTTGGACCTGAATTTGAGATATCCACTTTGGGCACCTAAAATATAGATTTTTAGCATGTTTTGGGCCTATATTTTCAAAATATTCTAGCACTGAGTAGGCATGTACAGATCGCTTCTTGGACCAAAAAATATCGAATTTTCGAGTGTTTTGAGGTTGAATTTGGGATATAAACGGGTGCAGAAGATTCATACAGATATTGACTTTGGTCACCTAAAATGTCGATTTTAAGCTTGTTTTGGGCCTGTATTTTGAAAATACTCTAACACGGAGTAGGCAAGTACAGATCGCTTCTGGGACCCCAAAATATCGAATTTTCGGGTGTTTTGAGCATGAATTTGTGATATAAACGGGTACAGAAGATGCATCCACATATCGACTTTCCGCACCTAAAAGATCGATTTTCAGTATGTTTTGGGCCTGTATATTGAAAATACTCTAACACGGAGTAGGCATGTACAGTTCGCTTCTGGGACCCCAAAATATCGAATTTTCGGGTGTTTTGGGCCTGAATTTGAGATATCCACTTTGGGCACCTAAAATATCGATTTTTAGCATGTTTTGGGCCTATATTTTGAAAAAATTCTAGCACTGAGTAGGCATGTACAGATCGCTTCTGGGACCCCAAAATATCGAATTTTCGGGTGTTTTGAGCCTGAATTTGAGATATAAACGGGTACAAAAGATGCATGCACATATCGACTTTTGGGCACCTAAATTAACGATTTTGAGCATGTTTTGGGTCTGTATCTTGAAAACATTCTAACTAGGAGTAGGGATGTACAGATCGCTTCTAGGACCCAAAAATACCGAATTTTCGGGTGTTTTGAGCCTGAATTTGAGATATAAATGGGTTCAGAAGATGCATGTAACATATTGACTTTGGGAACCTTGAATATCGATGTTCAGCATGTTTTGGCCCAATATTTTGAAAATACTCTAACACGGAGTAGGCATGTACAGATTGCTTCTGGGACCAAAAAAAATTGAATTTTCGGGTGTTTTGAGGTTGAATTTGGGATATAAACGGGTACAGATGATGCATGCACATATCGACTTTGGACACTTAAAATATCGATTTTTAGCATGTTTAAAGCCTATATTTTGAAAATATTTTAACACTGACTAGACATGTACAGATCGCTTCTGGGACCCAAAATTATCGAATTTTCGGGTGTTTTGAGGTTGAATTTGAGATATAAACGAGTGCAGAAGATGAATACACATGTTGACTTTGGGCACCTAAAATATCGGTTTTCAGCATGTTTTGGGCCTACATCTGAGTAGGCATGTACAGATCGCTTCTGGGACCCCAAAATATCGAATTTTCGGGTGTTTGCAGCCTGAATTTGAGATATAAACGGGTACAAAAGATGCATGCACATATCGACTTTTGGGCACCTAAAATATCGATTTTGAGCATGTTTTGGGTCTGTATCTTGAAAACATTCTAACTAGGAGTAGGGATGTACAGATCGCTTCTAGGACCCAAAAATACCGAATTTTCGGGTGTTTTGAGCCTGAATTTGAGATATAAACGGGTACAGAAGATGCATGTAACATATTGACTTTGGGCACCTTGAATATCGATGTTCAGCATGTTTTGCCCCAGTATTTTGAAAATACTCTAACACGGAGTAGGCATGTACAGATTGCTTCTGGGATCAAAAAATATCGAATTTTCGGGTGTTTTGAGCCTTAATTTGAGATTTAAACGGGTACAGATGATGCATGCACATATCGACTTTGGACACTTAAAATATCCATTTTCAGCATGTTTTGTGCTTATATTTTGAAAACATTCTAGCACTGACTAGACATGTACAGATCGCTTCAGGGACCCAAAATTATCGAATTTTCGGGTGTTTTGAGGTTGAATTTGAGATATAAACGAGTGCAGAAGATGCATACACATGTTGACTTTGGGCACCTAAAATATCGATTTTCAGCATGTTTTGGTCCTGCATCTGAGTAGGCATTTACAGATCGCTTCTGGGACCCAAAAATACCGAATTTTCGTGTGTTTTGAGCCTGAATTTAATATATAAACGGGTACAGAAGATGCATGCACATAATGACTTTGGGCACCTAAAATATCGATTTTCAGCATTTTTTGGCCTGTATTTTGAAAATACTCTAACTAGGAGTAGGCATGTACAGATCGCTTCTGGTACACAAAAATATCGAATTTTAGTGTGTTTTGAGCCTGAATTTGAGATATAAACGGGTGCAGAAGATGCATGCACATATTGACTTTGGACACGTAAAATATCGATTTTTAGCATGTTTTGGACCTATATTTTGAAAACATTCTAGCACTGACTAGACATGTACAGATCGCTTCTGGGACCCAAAATTATCGAATTTTCGGGTGTTTTGAGGTTGAATTTGAGATATAAACGAGTGCAGAAGATGCATACACATGTTGACTTTGGGCACCTAAAATATCGATTTTCAGCATGTTTTGGGCCTGCATCTGAGTAGGCATGTACAGATCGCTTCTGGGACCCCAAAATATCGAATTTTCGGGTGTTTGGAGCCTGAATTTGAGATATAAACGGGTACAGAAGATGCATGCACATATCGACTTTTGGGCACCTAAAAGATCGATTTTCAGTATGTTTTGGGCCTGTATTTTGAAAATACTCTAACACGGAGTAGGCATGTACAGTTCGCTTCTGGGACCCCAAAATATCGAATTTTCGGGTGTTTTGTGCCTGAATTTGAGATATCGACTTTGGGCACCTAAAATATCGATTTTTAGCATGTTTTGGGCCTATATTTTGAAAATATTCTAGCACTGAGTAGGCATGTACAGATCGCTTCTTGGACCCAAAAATATCGAATTTTCGAGTGTTTTGAGGTTGAATTTGGGATATAAACGGGTGCAGAAGATTCATACACATATTGACTTTGGTCACCTAAAATGTCGATTTTAAGCTTGTTTTGGGCCTGTATTTTGAAAATACTCTAACACGGAGTAGGCAAGTACAGATCGCTTCTGGGACCCCAAAATATCGAATTTTCGGGTGTTTTGAGCCTGAATTTGTGATATAAACGGGTACAGAAGATGCATCCACATATCGACTTTTCGCACCTAAAAGATCGATTTTCAGTATGTTTTGGGCCTGTATATTGAAAATACTCTAACACGGAGTAGGCATGTACAGTTCGCTTCTGGGACCCCAAAATATCGAATTTTCGGGTGTTTTGGGCCTGAATTTGAGATATCCACTTTGGGCACCTAAAATATCGATTTTTAGCATGTTTTGGGCCTATATTTTGAAAATATTCTAGCACTGAGTAGGCATGTACAGATCGCTTCTTGGACCCAAAAATATCGAATTTTCGAGTGTTTTGAGGTTGAATTTGGGATATAAACGGGTGCAGAAGATTCATACACATATTGACTTTGGTCACCTAAAATATCGATTTTAAGCTTGTTTTGGGCCTGTATTTTGAAAATACTCTAACACGGAGTAGGCAAGTACAGATCGCTTCTGGGACCCCAAAATATCGAATTTTTGGGTGTTTTGAGCCTGAATTTGTGATATAAACAGGTACAGAAGATGCATCCACATATCGACTTTCCGCACCTAAAAGATCGATTTTCAGTATGTTTTGGCCCTGTATATTGAAAATACTCTAACACGGAGTAGGCATGTACAGATCGCTTCTGAGACCCCAAAATATCGAATTTTTGGGTGTTTTTGGCCTCAATTTGAGATATCGACATTGGGCACCTAAAATATCGATTTTTAGCATGTTTTGGGCCTATATTTTGAAAATATTCTAGCACTGAGTAGGCATATGGGACCCCAAAATATCGAATTTTCGGGTGTTTGGAGCCTGAATTTGAGATATAAACGGGTACAAAAGATGCATGCACATATCGACTTTTGGGCACCTAAAATATCGATTTTGAGCATGTTTTGGGTCTGTATCATGAAAACATTCTAACTAGGAGTAGGGATGTACAGATCGCTTCTAGGACCCAAAAATACCGAATTTTCGGGTGTTTTGAGCCTGAATTTGAGATATAAATGGGTACAGAAGATGCATGTAACATATTGACTTTGGGCACCTTGAATATCGATGTTCAGCATGTTTTGGCCCAGTATTTTGAAAATACTCTAACACGGAGTAGGCATGTACAGATTGCTTCTGGGACCAAAAAATATCGAATTTTCGGGTGTTTTGAGCCTTAATTTGAGATATAAGCGGGTACAGATGATGCATGCACATATCGACTTTGGACACTTAAAATATCGATTTTTAGCATGTTTTAAGCCTATATTTTGAAAATATTTTAACACTGACTAGACATGTACAGATCGCTTCTGGGACCCAAAATTATCGAATTTTCGGGTGTTTTTAGGTTGAATTTGAGATATAATCGAGTGCAGAAGATGAATACACATGTTGACTCTGGGCACCTAAAATATCGGTTTTCAGCATGTTTTAGGCCTGCATCTGAGTAGGCATGTACAGATCGCTTCTGAGACCCCAAAATATCGAATTTTCGGGTGTTTTGAGCCTGAATTTGAGATATAAACGGGTACAAAAGATGCATGCACATATCGACTTTTGGGCACCTAAAATATCGATTTTGAGCATGTTTTGGGTCTGTATCTTGAAAACATTCTAACTAGGAGTAGGGATGTACAGATCGCTTCTAGGACCCAAAAATACCGAATTTTCGGGTGTTTTGAGCCTGAATTTGAGATATAAACGGGTACAGAAGATGCATGTAACATATTGACTTTGGGCACCTTGAATATCGATGTTCAGCATGTTTTGCCCCAGTATTTTGAAAATACTCTAACACGGAGTAGGCATGTACAGATTGCTTCTGGGACCAAAAAATTTCGAATTTTCGGGTGTTTTGAGCCTTAATTTGAGATATAAACGGGTACAGATGATGCATGCACATATCGACTTTGGACACTTAAAATATCCATTTTCAGCATGTTTTGAGCTTATATTTTGAAAACATTCTAGCACTGACTAGACATGTACAGATCGCTTCAGGGACCCAAAATTATCGAATTTTCGGGTGTTTTGAGGTTGAATTTGAGATATAAACGAGTGCAGAAGATGCATACACATGTTGACTTTGGGCACCTAAAATATCGATTTTCAGCATGTTTTGGGCCTGCATCTGAGTAGGCATTTACAGATCGCTTCTGGGACCCAAAAATACCGAATTTTCGTGTGTTTTGAGCCTGAATTTAATATATAAACGGGTACAGAAGATGCATGCACATATTGACTTTGGGCACCTAAAATATCGATTTTCAGTATGTTTTGGGCCTATATTTTGAAAATACTCTAACACGGAGTAAGCATGTACAGTTCGCTTCTGGGACCCAAAAATATCGAATTTTCGGGTGTTTTGGGCCTGAATTTGAGATATCGACTTTGTGCACCTAAGATATCGATTTCTAGCATGTTTTGGGCCGATATTTTGAAAATATTCTGGCACTAAGTAGGCATATACAGATCACTTCTGGCACCCCAAAATATCGAATTTTCGTGGGTTTTGAACCTGAATTTGAGATATAAACGGGTACAGATGATGCATGCATATATCGACTTTGGACACTTAAAATATCGATTTTCAGCATGTTTTGGGCCTGTATTTTGAAAATACTCTAACTAGGAGTAGGCATGTACATATTTCTTCTGGGACCCAAAAATATCGAATTTTCGGGTGTTTTGAGCCTGAATTTGAGATATAAACGGGTACAGAAGATGCATGCACATATCGACTTTGGACACATATAATATCGATTTTTAGCATGTTTTGAGCCTATATTTTGAAAACATTCTAGCACTAACTATATATGTACAGATCGCTTCTGGGACCCTAATTTATCGAATTTTCAGGTGTTTTGAGGTTGAATTTGAGATATAAACGAGTGCAGAAAATGCATGCACATGTTGACTTTGGGCACCTAAAATATTGATTTTCAGCTTGTTTTGGGCTTGTATTTTGAAAATACTCTAACACGGAGTAGGCAAGTACAGATCGCTTCTGGGACCCCAAAATATCGAATTTTCGGGTGTTTTGGGCCTAAATTTGAGATATCGACTTTGGGCACCTAAAATATCGATTTTTAGCATGTTTTGGGCCTATATTTTGAAAATATTCTAGCACTGAGTAGGCATGTACAGATCGCTTATGGGACCCCAAAATATCGATTTTTCGGGTGTTTGGAGCCTGAATTTGAGATATAAACGGGTACAAAAGATGCATGAACATATCGACTTTTGGGCACCTAAAATATCGATTTTCAGTATGTTTTGGGCCTGTATTTTGAAAATACTCTAACACGGAATAGGCATGTACAGTTCGCTTCTGGGACCCCAAAATATCGAATTTTCGGGTGTTTTGGACCTGAATTTGAGATATCCACTTTGGGCACCTAAAATATCGATTTTTAGCATGTTTTGGGCCTATATTTTCAAAATATTCTAGCACTGAGTAGGCATGTACAGATCGCTTCTTGGACCAAAAAATATCGAATTTTCGAGTGTTTTGAGGTTGAATTTGGGATATAAACGGGTGCAGAAGATTCATACAGATATTGACTTTGGTCACCTAAAATGTCGATTTTAAGCTTGTTTTGGGCCTGTATTTTGAAAATACTCTAACACGGAGTAGGCAAGTACAGATCGCTTCTGGGACCCCAAAATATCGAATTTTCGGGTGTTTTGAGCATGAATTTGTGATATAAACGGGTACAGAAGATGCATCCACATATCGACTTTCCGCACCTAAAAGATCGATTTTCAGTATGTTTTGGGCCTGTATATTGAAAATACTCTAACACGGAGTAGGCATGTACAGTTCGCTTCTGGGACCCCAAAATATCGAATTTTCGGGTGTTTTGGGCCTGAATTTGAGATATCCACTTTGGGCACCTAAAATATCGATTTTTAGCATGTTTTGGGCCTATATTTTGAAAAAATTCTAGCACTGAGTAGGCATGTACAGATCGCTTCTGGGACCCCAAAATATCGAATTTTCGGGTGTTTTGAGCCTGAATTTGAGATATAAACGGGTACAAAAGATGCATGCACATATCGACTTTTGGGCACCTAAATTATCGATTTTGAGCATGTTTTGGGTCTGTATCTTGAAAACATTCTAACTAGGAGTAGGGATGTACAGATCGCTTCTAGGACCCAAAAATACCGAATTTTCGGGTGTTTTGAGCCTGAATTTGAGATATAAATGGGTTCAGAAGATGCATGTAACATATTGACTTTGGGAACCTTGAATATCGATGTTCAGCATGTTTTGGCCCAATATTTTGAAAATACTCTAACACGGAGTAGGCATGTACAGATTGCTTCTGGGACCAAAAAAAATTGAATTTTCGGGTGTTTTGAGCCTTAATTTGAGATATAAACGGGTACAGATGATGCATGCACATATCGACTTTGGACACTTAAAATATCGATTTTTAGCATGTTTAAAGCCTATATTTTGAAAATATTTTAACACTGACTAGACATGTACAGATCGCTTCTGGGACCCAAAATTATCGAATTTTCGGGTGTTTTGAGGTTGAATTTGAGATATAAACGAGTGCAGAAGATGAATACACATGTTGACTTTGGGCACCTAAAATATCGGTTTTCAGCATGTTTTGGGCCTACATCTGAGTAGGCATGTACAGATCGCTTCAGGGACCCCAAAATATCGAATTTTCGGGTGTTTGCAGCCTGAATTTGATATATAAACGGGTACAAAAGATGCATGCACATATCGACTTTTGGGCACCTAAAATATCGATTTTGAGCATGTTTTGGGTCTGTATCTTGAAAACATTCTAACTAGGAGTAGGGATGTACAGATCGCTTCTAGGACCCAAAAATACCGAATTTTCGGGTGTTTTGAGCCTGAATTTGAGATATAAACGGGTACAGAAGATGCATGTAACATATTGACTTTGGGCACCTTGAATATCGATGTTCAGCATGTTTTGCCCCAGTATTTTGAAAATACTCTAACACGGAGTAGGCATGTACAGATTGCTTCTGGGATCAAAAAATATCGAATTTTCGGGTGTTTTGAGCCTTAATTTGAGATTTAAACGGGTACAGATGATGCATGCACATATCGACTTTGGACACTTAAAATATCCATTTTCAGCATGTTTTGTGCTTATATTTTGAAAACATTCTAGCACTGACTAGACATGTACAGATCGCTTCAGGGACCCAAAATTATCGAATTTTCGGGTGTTTTGAGGTTGAATTTGAGATATAAACGAGTGCAGAAGATGCATACACATGTTGACTTTGGGCACCTAAAATATCGATTTTCAGCATGTTTTGGGCCTGCATCTGAGTAGGCATTTACAGATCGCTTCTGGGACCCAAAAATACCGAATTTTCGTGTGTTTTGAGCCTGAATTTAATATATAAACGGGTACAGAAGATGCATGCACATAATGACTTTGGGCACCTAAAATATCGATTTTCAGCATTTTTTGGCCTGTATTTTGAAAATACTCTAACTAGGAGTAGGCATGTACAGATCGCTTCTGGTACACAAAAATATCGAATTTTAGTGTGTTTTGAGCCTGAATTTGAGATATAAACGGGTGCAGAAGATGCATGCACATATTGACTTTGGACACGTAAAATATCGATTTTTAGCATGTTTTGGACCTATATTTTGAAAACATTCTAGCACTGACTAGACATGTACAGATCGCTTCTGGGACCCAAAATTATCGAATTTTCGGGTGTTTTGAGGTTGAATTTGAGATATAAACGAGTGCAGAAGATGCATACACATGTTGACTTTGGGCACCTAAAATATCGATTTTCAGCATGTTTTGGGCCTGCATCTGAGTAGGCATGTACAGATCGCTTCTGGGACCCCAAAATATCGAATTTTCGGGTGTTTGGAGCCTGAATTTGAGATATAAACGGGTACAGAAGATGCATGCACATATCGACTTTTGGGCACCTAAAAGATCGATTTTCAGTATGTTTTGGGCCTGTATTTTGAAAATACTCTAACACGGAGTAGGCATGTACAGTTCGCTTCTGGGACCCCAAAATATCGAATTTTCGGGTGTTTTGTGCCTGAATTTGAGATATCGACTTTGGGCACCTAAAATATCGATTTTTAGCATGTTTTGGGCCTATATTTTGAAAATATTCTAGCACTGAGTAGGCATGTACAGATCGCTTCTTGGACCCAAAAATATCGAATTTTCGAGTGTTTTGAGGTTGAATTTGGGATATAAACGGGTGCAGAAGATTCATACACATATTGACTTTGGTCACCTAAAATGTCGATTTTAAGCTTGTTTTGGGCCTGTATTTTGAAAATACTCTAACACGGAGTAGGCAAGTACAGATCGCTTCTGGGACCCCAAAATATCGAATTTTCGGGTGTTTTGAGCCTGAATTTGTGATATAAACGGGTACAGAAGATGCATCCACATATCGACTTTTCGCACCTAAAAGATCGATTTTCAGTATGTTTTGGGCCTGTATATTGAAAATACTCTAACACGGAGTAGGCATGTACAGTTCGCTTCTGGGACCCCAAAATATCGAATTTTCGGGTGTTTTGGGCCTGAATTTGAGATATCCACTTTGGGCACCTAAAATATCGATTTTTAGCATGTTTTGGGCCTATATTTTGAAAATATTCTAGCACTGAGTAGGCATGTACAGATCGCTTCTTGGACCCAAAAATATCGAATTTTCGAGTGTTTTGAGGTTGAATTTGGGATATAAACGGGTGCAGAAGATTCATACACATATTGACTTTGGTCACCTAAAATATCGATTTTAAGCTTGTTTTGGGCCTGTATTTTGAAAATACTCTAACACGGAGTAGGCAAGTACAGATCGCTTCTGGGACCCCAAAATATCGAATTTTTGGGTGTTTTGAGCCTGAATTTGTGATATAAACAGGTACAGAAGATGCATCCACATATCGACTTTCCGCACCTAAAAGATCGATTTTCAGTATGTTTTGGCCCTGTATATTGAAAATACTCTAACACGGAGTAGGCATGTACAGATCGCTTCTGAGACCCCAAAATATCGAATTTTTGGGTGTTTTTGGCCTCAATTTGAGATATCGACATTGGGCACCTAAAATATCGATTTTTAGCATGTTTTGGGCCTATATTTTGAAAATATTCTAGCACTGAGTAGGCATATGGGACCCCAAAATATCGAATTTTCGGGTGTTTGGAGCCTGAATTTGAGATATAAACGGGTACAAAAGATGCATGCACATATCGACTTTTGGGCACCTAAAATATCGATTTTGAGCATGTTTTGGGTCTGTATCATGAAAACATTCTAACTAGGAGTAGGGATGTACAGATCGCTTCTAGGACCCAAAAATACCGAATTTTCGGGTGTTTTGAGCCTGAATTTGAGATATAAATGGGTACAGAAGATGCATGTAACATATTGACTTTGGGCACCTTGAATATCGATGTTCAGCATGTTTTGGCCCAGTATTTTGAAAATACTCTAACACGGAGTAGGCATGTACAGATTGCTTCTGGGACCAAAAAATATCGAATTTTCGGGTGTTTTGAGCCTTAATTTGAGATATAAGCGGGTACAGATGATGCATGCACATATCGACTTTGGACACTTAAAATATCGATTTTTAGCATGTTTTAAGCCTATATTTTGAAAATATTTTAACACTGACTAGACATGTACAGATCGCTTCTGGGACCCAAAATTATCGAATTTTCGGGTGTTTTTAGGTTGAATTTGAGATATAATCGAGTGCAGAAGATGAATACACATGTTGACTCTGGGCACCTAAAATATCGGTTTTCAGCATGTTTTAGGCCTGCATCTGAGTAGGCATGTACAGATCGCTTCTGAGACCCCAAAATATCGAATTTTCGGGTGTTTTGAGCCTGAATTTGAGATATAAACGGGTACAAAAGATGCATGCACATATCGACTTTTGGGCACCTAAAATATCGATTTTGAGCATGTTTTGGGTCTGTATCTTGAAAACATTCTAACAAGGAGTAGGGATGTACAGATCGCTTCTAGGACCCAAAAATACCGAATTTTCGGGTGTTTTGAGCCTGAATTTGAGATATAAACGGGTACAGAAGATGCATGTAACATATTGACTTTGGGCACCTTGAATATCGATGTTCAGCATGTTTTGCCCCAGTATTTTGAAAATACTCTAACACGGAGTAGGCATGTACAGATTGCTTCTGGGACCAAAAAATTTCGAATTTTCGGGTGTTTTGAGCCTTAATTTGAGATATAAACGGGTACAGATGATGCATGCACATATCGACTTTGGACACTTTAAATATCCATTTTCAGCATGTTTTGAGCTTATATTTTGAAAACATTCTAGCACTGACTAGACATGTACAGATCGCTTCAGGGACCCAAAATTATCGAATTTTCGGGTGTTTTGAGGTTGAATTTGAGATATAAACGAGTGCAGAAGATGCATACACATGTTGACTTTGGGCACCTAAAATATCGATTTTCAGCATGTTTTGGGCCTACATCTGAGTAGGCATTTACAGATCGCTTCTGGGACCCAAAAATACCGAATTTTCGTGTGTTTTGAGCCTGAATTTAATATATAAACGGGTACAGAAGATGCATGCACATATTGACTTTGGGCACCTAAAATATCGATTTTCAGTATGTTTTGGGCCTATATTTTGAAAATACTCTAACACGGAGTAAGCATGTACAGTTCGCTTCTGGGACCCAAAAATATCGAATTTTCGGGTGTTTTGGGCCTGAATTTGAGATATCGACTTTGTGCACCTAAGATATCGATTTCTAGCATGTTTTGGGCCGATATTTTGAAAATATTCTGGCACTAAGTAGGCATATACAGATCACTTCTGGCACCCCAAAATATCGAATTTTCGTGGGTTTTGAACCTGAATTTGAGATATAAACGGGTACAGATGATGCATGCATATATCGACTTTGGACACTTAAAATATCGATTTTCAGCATGTTTTGGGCCTGTATTTTGAAAATACTCTAACTAGGAGTAGGCATGTACATATTTCTTCTGGGACCCAAAAATATCGAATTTTCGGGTGTTTTGAGCCTGAATTTGAGATATAAACGGGTACAGAAGATGCATGCACATATCGACTTTGGACACATATAATATCGATTTTTAGCATGTTTTGAGCCTATATTTTGAAAACATTCTAGCACTAACTATATATGTACAGATCGCTTCTGGGACCCTAAATTATCGAATTTTCAGGTGTTTTGAGGTTGAATTTGAGATATAAACGAGTGCAGAAAATGCATGCACATGTTGACTTTGGGCACCTAAAATATTGATTTTCAGCTTGTTTTGGGCTTGTATTTTGAAAATACTCTAACACGGAGTAGGCAAGTACAGATCGCTTCTGGGACCCCAAAATATCGAATTTTCGGGTGTTTTGGGCCTAAATTTGAGATATCGACTTTGGGCACCTAAAATATCGATTTTTAGCATGTTTTGGGCCTATATTTTGAAAATATTCTAGCACTGAGTAGGCATATGGGACCCCAAAATATCGAATTTTCGGGTGTTTGGAGCCTGAATTTGAGATATAAACGGGTACAAAAGATGCATGCACATATCGACTTTTGGGCACCTAAAATATCGATTTTGAGCATGTTTTGGGTCTGTATCATGAAAACATTCTAACTAGGAGTAGGGATGTACAGATCGCTTCTAGGACCCAAAAATACCGAATTTTCGGGTGTTTTGAGCCTGAATTTGAGATATAAATGGGTACAGAAGATGCATGTAACATATTGACTTTGGGCACCTTGAATATCGATGTTCAGCATGTTTTGGCCCAGTATTTTGAAAATACTCTAACACGGAGTAGGCATGTACAGATTGCTTCTGGGACCAAAAAATATCGAATTTTCGGGTGTTTTGAGCCTTAATTTGAGATATAAGCGGGTACAGATGATGCATGCACATATCGACTTTGGACACTTAAAATATCGATTTTTAGCATGTTTTAAGCCTATATTTTGAAAATATTTTAACACTGACTAGACATGTACAGATCGCTTCTGGGACCCAAAATTATCGAATTTTCGGGTGTTTTTAGGTTGAATTTGAGATATAATCGAGTGCAGAAGATGAATACACATGTTGACTCTGGGCACCTAAAATATCGGTTTTCAGCATGTTTTAGGCCTGCATCTGAGTAGGCATGTACAGATCGCTTCTGAGACCCCAAAATATCGAATTTTCGGGTGTTTTGAGCCTGAATTTGAGATATAAACGGGTACAAAAGATGCATGCACATATCGACTTTTGGGCACCTAAAATATCGATTTTGAGCATGTTTTGGGTCTGTATCTTGAAAACATTCTAACTAGGAGTAGGGATGTACAGATCGCTTCTAGGACCCAAAAATACCGAATTTTCGGGTGTTTTGAGCCTGAATTTGAGATATAAACGGGTACAGAAGATGCATGTAACATATTGACTTTGGGCACCTTGAATATCGATGTTCAGCATGTTTTGCCCCAGTATTTTGAAAATACTCTAACACGGAGTAGGCATGTACAGATTGCTTCTGGGACCAAAAAATTTCGAATTTTCGGGTGTTTTGAGCCTTAATTTGAGATATAAACGGGTACAGATGATGCATGCACATATCGACTTTGGACACTTAAAATATCCATTTTCAGCATGTTTTGAGCTTATATTTTGAAAACATTCTAGCACTGACTAGACATGTACAGATCGCTTCAGGGACCCAAAATTATCGAATTTTCGGGTGTTTTGAGGTTGAATTTGAGATATAAACGAGTGCAGAAGATGCATACACATGTTGACTTTGGGCACCTAAAATATCGATTTTCAGCATGTTTTGGGCCTGCATCTGAGTAGGCATTTACAGATCGCTTCTGGGACCCAAAAATACCGAATTTTCGTGTGTTTTGAGCCTGAATTTAATATATAAACGGGTACAGAAGATGCATGCACATATTGACTTTGGGCACCTAAAATATCGATTTTCAGTATGTTTTGGGCCTATATTTTGAAAATACTCTAACACGGAGTAAGCATGTACAGTTCGCTTCTGGGACCCAAAAATATCGAATTTTCGGGTGTTTTGGGCCTGAATTTGAGATATCGACTTTGTGCACCTAAGATATCGATTTCTAGCATGTTTTGGGCCGATATTTTGAAAATATTCTGGCACTAAGTAGGCATATACAGATCACTTCTGGCACCCCAAAATATCGAATTTTCGTGGGTTTTGAACCTGAATTTGAGATATAAACGGGTACAGATGATGCATGCATATATCGACTTTGGACACTTAAAATATCGATTTTCAGCATGTTTTGGGCCTGTATTTTGAAAATACTCTAACTAGGAGTAGGCATGTACATATTTCTTCTGGGACCCAAAAATATCGAATTTTCGGGTGTTTTGAGCCTGAATTTGAGATATAAACGGGTACAGAAGATGCATGCACATATCGACTTTGGACACATATAATATCGATTTTTAGCATGTTTTGAGCCTATATTTTGAAAACATTCTAGCACTAACTATATATGTACAGATCGCTTCTGGGACCCTAAATTATCGAATTTTCAGGTGTTTTGAGGTTGAATTTGAGATATAAACGAGTGCAGAAAATGCATGCACATGTTGACTTTGGGCACCTAAAATATTGATTTTCAGCTTGTTTTGGGCTTGTATTTTGAAAATACTCTAACACGGAGTAGGCAAGTACAGATCGCTTCTGGGACCCCAAAATATCGAATTTTCGGGTGTCTTGGGCCTAAATTTGAGATATCGACTTTGGGCACCTAAAATATCGATTTTTAGCATGTTTTGGGCCTATATTTTGAAAATATTCTAGCACTGAGTAGGCATGTACAGATCGCTTATGGGACCCCAAAATATCGATTTTTCGGGTGTTTGGAGCTTGAATTTGAGATATAAACGGGTACAAAAGATGCATGAACATATCGACTTTTGGGCACCTAAAATATCGATTTTGAGCATGTTTTGGGTCTGTATCTTGAAAACATTCTAACTAGGAGTAGGGATGCACAGATCGTTTCTAGGACCCAAAAATACCGAATTTTCGGGTGTTTTGAGCATGAATTTGAGATATAAACGGGTACAGAAGATGCATGCACATATTGACTTTGGGCACCTAAAATATCGATTTTCAGCATGTTTTGGGCCTGTATTTTGAAAATACTCTTACTAGGAGTAGGCATGTACAGATCGCTTCTGGGACCAAAAAATATCGAATTTTCGGGTGTTTTGAGCCTGAATTTGAGATATAAACGGATACAGAAAATGCATGCACATATCGACTTTGGACACTTAAAATATCGATTTTTAGCATGTTTTGAGCCTATATTTTGAAAACATTCTAGCACTGACTAGACATGTACAGATCACTTCTGGGACCCAAAATTATGGAATTTTCGGGTGTTTTGAGGTTGAATTTGGGATATAAACGGGTACAGAAGATGCATGCACATATCGATTTTTGGGCACCTAAAAGATCGATTTTCAGTATGTTTTGGGCCTGTATTTTGAAAATACTCTAACACGGAGTAGGCATGTACAGTTCGCTTCAGGGACCCCAAAATATCGAATTTTCGGGTGTTTTGTGCCTGAATTTGAGATATCGACTTTGGGCCCCTAAAATATCGATTTTTAGCATGTTTTGGGCTTATATTTTGAAAATATTGTAGCACTAAGTAGGCATGTACAGATCGCTTCTGGGACCCCAAAATATTAAATTTTCGGGTGTTTGGAGCCTGAATTTGAGATATAAACGGGTACAGAAGATGCATGCACATATCGACTTTTGGGCACCTAAAAGATCGATTTTCAGTATGTTTTGGGCCTGTATTTTGAAAATACTCTAACACGGAATAGGCATGTACAGTTCGCTTCTGGGATCCCAAAATATCGAATTTTCGGGTGTTTTGGACCTGAATTTGAAATATCCACTTTGGGCACCTAAAATATCGATTTTTAGCATGTTTTGGGCCTATATTTTGAAAATATTCTAGCACTGAGTAGGCATGTACAGATCACTTCTGAGACCCAAAAATATCGAATTTTCGAGTGTTTTGAGCTTGAATTTGGGATATAAACGGGTGCAGAAGATTCATACACATATTGACTTTGGTCACCTAAAATGTCAATTTTAAGCTTGTTTTGGGCCTGTATTTTGAAAATACTCTAACACGGAGTAGGCAAGTACAGATCGCTTCTGGGACCCCAAAATATCGAATTTTCGGGTGTTTTGAGCCTGTATTTGTGATATAAACGGGTGCAGAAGATGCATCCACATATCGACTTTCCGCACCTAAAAGATCGATTTTCAGTATGTTTTGGGCCTGTATATTGAAAATACTCTAGCACGGAGTAGGCATGTACAGTTCGCTTCTGAGACCCCAAAATATCGAATTTTCGGGTGTTTTGGGCCTGAATTTGAGATATCCACTTTGGGCACCTAAAATATCGATTTTTAGCATGTTTTGGGCCTATATTTTGAAAATATTCTAGCACTGAGTAAGCATGTACAGATCGCTTCTTGGACCCAAAAATATCGAATTTTCGAGTGTTTTGAGGTTGAATTTGGGATATAAACAGGTGCAGAAGATTCATACACATATTGACTTTGGTCACCTAAATTATCGATTTTAAGCTTGTTTTGGGCCTGTATTTTGAAAATACTCTAACACGGAGTAGGCAAGTACAGATCGCTTCTGGGACCCCAAAATATCGAATTTCCGGGTGTTTGGAGCCTGAATTTGAGATATAAACGGGTACAGAAGATGCATCCACATATCGACTTTGGGCACCTAAAAGATCGATTTTCAGTATGTTTCGGGCCTGTATATTGAAAATACTCTAACACGGAATAGGCATGTACAGATCGCTTCTGGGACCCCAAAATATAGAATTTTTGAGTGTTTTGGGCCTGAATTTGAGATATCGACTTTGATCACCTAAAATATCAATTTTAGCATGTTTTGGGCATATATTTTGAAAATATTCTAGCACTGAGTAGGCATGTACAGACCACTTCTGGGACCCCAAAATATCGAATTTTCGGGTGTTTTGAGCCTGAATTTGAGATATAAACGGGTTCAGAAGATGCATGCACATATCGACTTTGGACACTTAAAATATCGATTTTCAATATGTTTTGGGCCTGTATATTGAAAATACTCTAACACGGAGTAGGCATGTACAGATCGCTTCAGGGACCCCAAAATATCGAATTTTTGGGTGTTTTGGGCCTGAATTTGAGATATCGACTTTGGGCACCTAAAATATCGATTTTTAGCATGTTATGGGCCTATATTGTGAAAATATTCTAGCACTGAGTAGGCATGTACAGATCGCTTCTGGGACCCAAAAATATCGAATTTTCGGGTGTTTTGAGGTTGAATTTGGGATATAAACGGGTACAGAAGATGCATGCACATATCGACTTTTGTTCACCTAAAAGATCGATTTTAAGTATGTTTTGGGCCTGTATTTTGAAAATACTCTTACACGGAGTAGGCATGTACAGTTCGCTTCTGGGACCCCAAAATATCGAGTTTTCGGGTGTTTTGGGCCTGAATTTGAGATATCGACATTGGGCACCTAAAATATCGATTTTTAGCATGTTTTGGGCCTATATTTTGAAAATATTCCAGCACTAAGTAGGCATGTACAGATCACTTCTGGGACCCCAAAATATCGAATTTTCGGGTGTTTTGAGCCTGAAATTGAGATATAAACGGGTACAGAAGATGCATGCACATATCGACTTTTGGGCACCTAAAATATCGATTTTGAGCATGTTTTGGGTCTGTATCTTGAAAACATTCTAACTAGGAGTAGGGATGTACAGATCGCTTCTGGGACCGAAAAATATCGAATTTTCGGGTATTTTGAGTTTGAAATTGAGATATAAACGGGTATCGACTTTGTACACTTATAATATCGATTTTAGCATGTTTTGAGCCTATATTTTTAAAAAACATTCTAGCACTGACTAGACATGTACAGATCGCTTCTGGGACCCAAAATTATCGAATTTTCGGGTGTTTTGAGGTTGAATTTGAGATATAAACGAGTGCAGAAGATGCATACACATGTTGACTTTGGACACCTAAAATATCGATTTTCAGCATGTTTTGGGCCTGCATCTGAGTAGACATGTTCAGATCGCTTCTGGGACCCCAAAATATCGAATTTTCGGGTGTTTGGAGCCTGAATTTGAGATATAAACGGGTACAGATGATGCATGCACATATCGACTTTGGACACTTAAAATATCGATTTTTAGCATGTTTTGAGCCTTTATTTTGAAAAAATTCTAGCACTGAGTAGGCATGTACAGATCGCTTCTGGGACCCAAAAATATCGAATTTTTTGGTGTTTTGAGGTTGAATTTGGGATATAAACGGGTACAGAAGATGCATGCACATATCGATTTTTGGGCACCTAAAAGATCGATTTTCAGTATGTTTTGGGCCTGTATTTTGAAAATACTCTAACACGGAGTAGGCACGTACAGTTCGCTTCAGGGACCCCGAAATATCGAATTTTCGGGTGTTTTGTGCCTGAATTTGAGATATCGACTTTGGGCCCCTAAAATATCGATTTTTAGCATGTTTTGGGCTTATATTTTGAAAATATTGTAGCACTAAGTAGGCATGTACAGATCGCTTCTGGGACCCCAAAATATTAAATTTTCGGGTGTTTGGAGCCTGAATTTGAGATATAAACGGGTACAGAAGATGCATGCACATATCGACTTTTGGGCACCTAAAAGATCGATTTTCAGTATGTTTTGGGCCTGTATTTTGAAAATACTCTAACACGGAATAGGCATGTACAGTTCGCTTCTGGGATCCCAAAATATCGAATTTTCGGGTGTTTTGGACCTGAATTTGAAATATCCACTTTGGGCACCTAAAATATCGATTTTTAGCATGTTTTGGGCCTATATTTTGAAAATATTCTAGCACTGAGTAGGCATGTACAGATCGCTTCTTGGACCCAAAAATATCGAATTTTCGAGTGTTTTGAGGTTGAATTTGGGATATAAACGGGTGCAGAAGATTCATACACATATTGACTTTGGTCACCTAAAATGTCAATTTTTAGCTTGTTTTGGGCCTGTATTTTGAAAATACTCTAACACGGAGTAGGCAAGTACAGATCGCTTCTGGGACCCCAAAATATCGAATTTTCGGGTGTTTTGAGCCTGAATTTGTGATATAAACGGGTGCAGAAGATGCATCCACATATCGACTTTCCGCACCTAAAAGATCGATTTTCAGTATGTTTTGGGCCTGTATATTGAAAATACTCTAGCACGGAGTAGGCATGTACAGTTCGCTTCTGAGACCCCAAAATATCGAATTTTCGGGTGTTTTGGGCCTGAATTTGAGATATCCACTTTGGGCTCCTAAAATATCGATTTTTAGCATGTTTTGGGCCTATATTTTGAAAATATTCTAGCACTGAGTAAGCATGTACAGATCGCTTCTTGGACCCAAAAATATCGAATTTTCGAGTGTTTTGAGGTTGAATTTGGGATATAAACGGGTGCAGAAGATTCATACACATATTGACTTTGGTCACCTAAATTATCGATTTTAAGCTTGTTTTAGGCCTGTATTTTGAAAATACTCTAACACGGAGTAGGCAAGTACAGATCGCTTCTGGGACCCCAAAATATCGAATTTTCGGGTGTTTGGAGCCTGAATTTGAGATATAAACGGGTACAGAAGATGCATCCACATATCGACTTTGGGCACCTAAAAGATCGATTTTCAGTATGTTTCGGGCCTGTATATTGAAAATACTCTAACACGGAATAGGCATGTACAGATCGCTTCTGGGACCCCAAAATATCGAATTTTTGAGTGTTTTGGGCCTGAATTTGAGATATCGACTTTGATCACCTAAAATATCAATTTTAGCATGTTTTGGGCATATATTTTGAAAATATTCTAGCACTGAGTAGGCATGTACAGACCACTTCTGGGACCCCAAAATATCGAATTTTCGGGTGTTTTGAGCCTGAATTTGAGATATAAACGGGTTCAGAAGATGCATGCACATATCGACTTTGGACACTTAAAATATCGATTTTCAATATGTTTTGGGCCTGTATATTGAAAATACTCTAACACGGAGTAGGCATGTACAGATCGCTTCAGGGACCCCAAAATATCGAATTTTTGGGTGTTTTGGGCCTGAATTTGAGATATCGACTTTGGGCACCTAAAATATCGATTTTTAGCATGTTTTGGGCCTATATTGTGAAAATATTCTAGCACTGAGTAGGCATGTAGAGATTGCTTCTGGGACCCAAAAATATCGAATTTTCGGGTGTTTTGAGGTTGAATTTGGGATATAAACGGGTACAGAAGATGCATGCACATATCGACTTTTGTTCACCTAAAAGATCGATTTTAAGTATGTTTTGGGCCTGTATTTTGAAAATACTCTTACACGGAGTAGGCATGTACAGTTCGCTTCTGGGACCCCAAAATATCGAGTTTTCGGGTGTTTTGGGCCTGAATTTGAGATATCGACATTGGGCACCTAAAATATCGATTTTTAGCATGTTTTGGGCCTATATTTTGAAAATATTCCAGCACTAAGTAGGCATGTACAGATCACTTCTGGGACCCCAAAATATCGAATTTTCGGGTGTTTTGAGCCTGAAATTGAGATATAAACGGGTACAGAAGATGCATGCACATATCGACTTTTGGGCACCTAAAATATCGATTTTGAGCATGTTTTGGGTCTGTATCTTGAAAACATTCTAACTAAGAGTAGGGATGTACAGATCGCTTCTGGGACCGAAAAATATCGAATTTTCGGGTATTTTGAGTTTGAAATTAAGATATAAACGGGTATCGACTTTGTACACTTATAATATCGATTTTAGCATGTTTTGAGCCTATATTTTAAAAAAACATTCTAGCACTGACTAGACATGTACAGATCGCTTCTGGGACCAAAAATTATCGAATTTTCGGGTGTTTTGAGGTTGAATTTGAGATATAAACGAGTGCAGAAGATGCATACACATGTTGACTTTGGACACCTAAAATATCGATTTTCAGCATGTTTTGGGCCTGCATCTGAGTAGACATGTTCAGATCGCTTCTGGGACCCCAAAATATCGAATTTTCGGGTTTTTGGAGACTGAATTTGAGATATAAACGCGTACAGATGATGCATGCACATATCGACTTTGGACACTTAAAATATCGATTTTTAGCATGTTTTGAGCCTATATTTTGAAAACATTCTAGCACTGAGTAGGCATGTACAGATTGCTTCTGGGACCCAAAAATATCGAATTTTCAGGTGTTTTGAGGTTGAATTTGGGATATAAACGGGTGCAAAAGAATGCATACACATATTGACTTTGGTCACCTAAAATATCGATTTTCAGCTTGTTTTGCGCCTGTATTTTGAAAAAACTCTAACACGGAGTAAGCAAGTACAGATCGCTTCTGGGACCCCAAAATATCGATTTTTTGAGTGTTTTGAGCCTGAATTTGAGATATAAACGGGTACAGAAGATGCATCCACATATCGACTTTGGGCACCTAAAAGATCGATTTTCAGTATGTTTTGGGCCTGTATATTGAATATACTCTAACACAGAATAGGCATGTACAGATCGCTTTGGGACCCCAAAATATCGAATTTTTGGGTGTTTTAGGCCAGAATTTGAAATATAAACGGGTACAGAAGATGAATGCTCATATTGACTTTGGGCACCTAAAATATCGATTTTCAGCATGTTTTGGGCCTGTATTTTGAAAATACTCTAACTAGGAGTAGGCATGTACAGATTGTTTCTTGGACCCAAAATTATCGAATTTTCGGGTGTTTTGAGGTTGAATTTGAGATATAAACGAGTGCAGAAGATGCATACACATGTTGACTTTGGGCACCTAAAATATCGATTTTCAGCATGTTTTGGGCCTGCATCTGAGTAGGCTGTACAGATCGCTTCTGGGACCCCAAAATATCGAATTTTCGGGTGTTTTGAGCCTGAATTTGAGATATAAACGGGTACAGATGATGCATGCACATATCGACTTTGGACACTTAAAATATCGATTTTTAGCATGTTTTGAGCCTATATTTTGAAAACATTCTAGCACTGAGTAGGCATGTACAGATTGCTTCTTGGACCCAAAAATATCGAATTTTCGGGTGTTTTGAGGTTGAATTTGGGATATAAAAGGTGCAGAAAATGCACACACATATTGACTTTGGTCACCTAAAATATCGATTTTCAGCATGTTTTGGGCCTGTATTTTGAAAATACTCTAACACGGTGTAGGCATGTACAGATCGCTTCTGGGACCTCAAAATATCGAATTTTCGGGTGTTTTGAGCCTGAAATTGAGATATAAACGGGTACAGAAGATGCATGCACATATCGACTTTTGGGCACCTAAAATATCGATTTTGAGCATGTTTTGGGTCTGTATCTTGAAAACATTCTAACTAGGAGTATGGATGTACAGATCGCTTCTGGGACCGAAAAATATCGAATTTTCGGGTATTTTGAGTCTGAATTTGAGATATAAACGGGTATCGACTTTGTACACTTAAAATATCGATTTTAGCATGTTTTGAGCCTATATTTTAAAAAAACATTCTAGCACTGACTAGACAAGTACAGATCGCTTCTGGGACCCAAAATTATCGAATTTTCGGGTGTTTTGAGGTTGAATTTGAGATATAAACGAGTACAGAAGATGCATACACATGTTGACTTTGGGCACCTAAAATATCGATTTTCAGCATGTTTTGGGCCTGCATCTGAGTAGGCATGTACAGATCGCTTCTGGGACCCCAAAATATCGAATTTTCGAATGTTTGGAGCCTGAATTTGAGATATAAACGGGTACAGAAGATGCATGCACAACTCGACTTTTGGGCACCTAAAAGATCGATTTTCAGCTTGTTTTGTGCCTCTATTTTGAAAATACTCTAACACGGAGTAGGCATGTACAGATCACTTCTGTGACCCCAAAATATCGAATTTTCGGGTGTTTTGGGCCTGAATTTGAGATATCGATTTTGGGCACCTAAAATATCGATTTTAGCATGTTTTGGGCCTATATTTTGAAAATATTCTAGCACTAAGTAGGCATGTACAGATCACTTCTGAGACCCCAAAATATCGAATTTTCGGGTGTTTTGAGTCTGAATTTGAGATATAAACGGGTACAGATGATGCATGCACATATCGACTTTTGGGCACCTAAAATATCGATTTTGAGCATGTTTTGGGTCTGTATCTTGAAAACATTCTAACTAGGAGTAGGGATGTACAGATCGCTTCTGGGACCGAAAAATATCGAATTTTCGGGTATTTTGAGTCTGAATTTGAGATATAAACGGGTATCGACTTTGTACACTTAAAATATCGATTTTAGCATGTTTTGAGCCTATATTTTAAAAAAACATTCTAGCACTGACTAGACAAGTACAGATCGCTTCTGGGACCCAAAATTATCGAATTTTCGGGTGTTTTGAGGTTGAATTTGAGATATAAACGAGTACAGAAGATGCATACACATGTTGACTTTGGGCACCTAAAATATCGATTTTCAGCATGTTTTGGGCCTGCATCTGAGTAGGCATGTACAGATCGCTTCTGGGACCCCAAAATATCGAATTTTCGAATGTTTGGAGCCTGAATTTGAGATATAAACGGGTACAGAAGATGCATGCACAACTCGACTTTTGGGCACCTAAAAGATCGATTTTCAGCTTGTTTTGTGCCTCTATTTTGAAAATACTCTAACACGGAGTAGGCATGTACAGATCACTTCTGTGACCCCAAAATATCGAATTTTCGGGTGTTTTGGGCCTGAATTTGAGATATCGATTTTGAGCACCTAAAATATCGATTTTAGCATGTTTTGGGCCTATATTTTGAAAATATTCTAGCACTAAGTAGGCATGTACCGATCACTTCTGAGACCCCAAAATATCGAATTTTCGGGTGTTTTGAGTCTGAATTTGAGATATAAACGGGTACAGATGATGCATGCACATATCGACTTTGGACACTTAAAATATCGATTTTTAGCATTTTTTGAGCCTATATTTTGAAAACATTCTAGCACTGAGTAGGCATGTACAGATTGCTTCTGGGACCCAAAAATATCGAATTTTCCGGTGTTTTGAGGTTGAATTTGGGATATAAACGTGTGCAGAAGATGCATACACATATTGACTTTGGTCACCTAAAATATCGATTTTCAGCTTGTTTTGGGCCTGTATTTTGAAAATACTCTAACACGGAGTAGGCAAGTACAGATCGCTTCTGGGACCCCAAAATATCGAATTTTTGGGTGTTTTGGGCCTGAATTTGAGATATCGACTTTTGGCACCTAAAATATCGATTTTAGCATGTTTTGGGCCTTTATTTTGAAAATATTCTAGCACTGAGTAGGGATGTACAGATCGCTTCTAGGACTCAAAAATACCGAATTTTCGGGTGCTTTGAGCCTGAATTTGAGATATAAACGGGTACAGAAGATTCATGCACATATTGACTTTGGGCACCTAAAATATCAATTTTCAGCATGTTTTGGGCCTGTATCTTGAAAATACTCTAACTAGGAGTAGGCATGTACAGTTCGCTTCTGGGACCCCAAAATATCGAATTTTCGGGTGTTTTCGGCCTGAATTTGAGATATCGACTCTGGGCACCTAAAATATCGATTTTTAGCATGTTTTGGGCCTGTATTTTGAAAATATTCTAGCACTAAGTAGGCATGTACAGATCGCATCTGGGACCCCAAAATATCGAATTTTCGGGTGTTTTGAGCCTGAATTTTAGATATAAACGGGTACGGAAGATGCATCCACATATCGACTTTTGGGCACCTAAAAGATCGATTTTCAGTATGTTTTGGGCCTGTATATTGAAAATACTCTAACACGGAGTAGGCATGTACAGATCGCTTCTGGGACCCAAAATAATAGATTTTTGGGTGTTTTGGGCCTGAATTTGAGATATCGACTTTGGGCACCTAAAATATCGATTTTTAGCATGTTTTAGGCCTATATTTTGAAAATATTTTAGCACTGAGTAGGCATGTACAGATCGCTTCTGTAACCCCAAAATATCGAATTTT
Source organism: Petrolisthes cinctipes (assembly GCA_033782935.1). NCBI lineage: Eukaryota > Metazoa > Arthropoda > Malacostraca > Decapoda > Porcellanidae > Petrolisthes > Petrolisthes cinctipes. The sequence continues at coordinate 5,171,786 of JAWQEG010000201.1, forward strand.
CGGGTGTTTTGAGCCTGAATTTGATATATAAACGGGTACAGAAGATGCATGCACATATCGACTTTTGGGTACCTAAAATATCGATTTTGAGCATGTTTTGGGTCTGTATCTTGAAAACATTCTAACTAGGAGTAGGGATGTACAGATCGCTTCTAGGACCCAAAAATACCGAATTTTCGGGTGTTTTGAGCCTGAATTTGAGATATAAACGGGTACACAAGATGCATACACATATCGACTTTAGGGAACCTAAAATATCGATTTTGAGCATGTTTTGGCTCTGTATCTTGATAACATTCTAACTAAGAGTAGGGATGTACAGATCGCTTCTAGGACCCAAAAATACCGATTTTTCGGGTGTTTTGAGCCTGAATTTGAGATATAAACGGGTACAGAAGATGCATGCACATATTGACTTTGGGCACCTAAAATATCGATTTTCAGCATGTTTTGGGCCTGTATTTTGAAAATACTCTAACCAGGAGTAGGCATGTACAGATTGCTTCTCGGACCTAAAAATATCGAATTTTCGGGTGTTTTGAGCCTGAATTTGAGATATAAACCTGTACAGAAGATGCATGCACATATCTACTTTGGACACTTAAAATATAGATTTTTTGCATATTTTGAGCCTATGTTTTGAAAACATTCTAGCACTGACTAGACATGTACAGATCACTTCTGGGACCCAAAATTATCGAATTTTCGGGAGTTTTGAAGTTGAATTTGAGATATAAACGAGTGCAGAAGATGCATACACATGTTGACTTTAATCACCTAAAATAGCGATTTTCAGCATGTTTTGGGCCTGCATCTGAGTAGGCATGTACAGATCGCTTCTGGGACCCCAAAATATAGACTTTTTGGGTGTTTGGAGCCTGAATTTGAGATATAAACGGGTACAGAAGATGCATGCACATATCGACTTTTGGGCACCTAAAAGATCGATTTTCAGTATGTTTTGGGCCTGTATTTTTGAAAATACTCTAACACGGAGTAGGCATGTACAGTTCGCTTCTGGGACCCCAAAATATCGATTTTTCGGGTGTTTTGGGTCTGAATTTGAGATATCGACTTTGGGCACCTAAAATATCGATTTTTAGCATGTTTTGTTCTTATATCTTGAAAACATTCTAACTAGGAGTAGGGATGTACAGATCGCTTCTAGGACCCAAAAATACCGAATTTTCGGGTGTTTTGAGCCTGAATTTGAGATATAAACGGGTACAGAAGATGCATGCAAATATTGACTTTGGACACCTAAAATATCGATTTTCAGCATGTTTTGGGCCTGTATTTTGAAAATACTCTAACCAGGAGTAGGCATGTACAGATAGCTTCTGGGACCTAAAAATATCGAATTTTCGGGTGTTTTGAGCCTTAATTTGAGATATAAACGGGTACAGAAGATGCATGCACATATCGACTTTGGACACTTAAAATATCGATTTTTAGCATGTTTTGAGCCTATATTATGAAAACATTCTAGCACTGACTAGACATGTACAGATCGCTTCTGGGACCCAAAATTATCGAATTTTCGGGTGTTTTGAGGTTGAATTTGAGATATAAACGAGTGCAGAAGATGCATACACATGGTGACTTTGGGCACCTAAAATATCGATTTTCAGCTTGTTTTGGGCTTGTATCTGAGTAGGCATGTACAGATCGCTTCTGGGACCCCAAAATATCGAATTTTCGGGTGCTAGGAGAATGAATTTGAGATATAAACGGGTACAGATGATGCATGCACATATCGACTTTGGACACTTAAAATATCGATTTTTAGCATGTTTTGAGCCTATATTTTGAAAAAATTCTAGCACTGAGTAGGCATGTACAGATCGCTTCTGGAACCCAAAAATATCGAATTTTCGGGTGTTTTGAGGTTGAATTTGGGATATAAACGGGTACATAAGATGCATGCATATATCGACTTTTGGGCACCTAAACGACCGATTTTCAGTATGTTTTGGGCCTGTATTTCGAAAATACTCTAACACGGAGTAAGTATGTACAGTTTGCTTCTGGGACCCCAAAATATCGAATTTTCGGGTGTTTTGGGCCTGAATTAGAGATATCGACTTTGGGCACCTAAAATATCGATTTTTAGCATGTTTTGGGCCTATATTTTGAAAATATTCTAGCACTAAGTAGGCATGTACAGATCACTTCTGGGACCGCCAAATAACGAATTTTCAGGTGTTTTAAGCCTGAATTCGAGATATAAACGGATACAGATGATGCATGCACATATCGACTTTGGAAACTTAAAATATCGATTTTTAGCATGTTTTGAGCCTATATTTTGAAAACATTCTAGCACTGAGTAGGCATGTACAGATCCCTTCTGGGACCCAAAAATATCGAATTTTCGGGTGTTTTAAGGTTGAATTTGGGATATAAACGGGTGCAGAAGATGCATACACATATTGAATTTGGTCACCTAAAATATCAATTTTCAGCTTGTTTTTGGCATGTATTTTGAAAATACTCTAACACGGAGTAGGCAAGTACAGATCGCTTCTGGGACCCCAAAATATCGAATTTTCGGGTGTTTTGCGCCTGAACTTGAGATATAAACGGGTACAGAAGATGCATCCACATATCGACTTTTGGGCACCTAAAAGATCGATTTTCAGTATATTTTGGGCCTGTATATTGAAAATACTCTAACAGGAGTAGGCATGTACAGATCGCTTTTGCGACCCCAAAATATCGAATTTTGGGTTGTTTTGGGCCTGAATTTGAGATATCGACTTTAGGCACCTAAATTATCGATTGTTAACATGTTTTGGGCGTATATTTTGAAAATATTCTAGCACTGAGTAGGCATGTACAGATTGCTTCTGGGACCTAAAAATATCGAATTTTCGGGTGTTTTGAGCCTGAATTTGAGATATAAACCGGTACGGAAGATGCATGCACATAACTACTTTGGACACTTAAAATATCGATTTTTAGCATATTTTGAGCCTATGTTTTGAAAACATTCTAGCACTGACTAGACATGTACAGATCGCTTCGGGGACCCAAAATTATCGAATTTTCGGGTGTTTTGAGGTTGAATTTGAGATATAAACGAGTGCAGAAGATGCATACACATGTTGACTTTGGTCACCTAAAATATCGATTTTCAGCATGTTTTGGGCCAGCATCTGAGTAGGCATGTACAGATCGCTACTGGGACCCCAAAATATAGACTTTTTGGGTGTTTGGAGCCTGAATTTGAGATATAAACGGGTACAGAAGATGCATGCACATATCGACTTTTGGGCACCTAAAAGATCGATTTTTAGTATGTTTTGGTCCTGTATTTTGTTAATTCTCTAACACGGAGTAGGCATGTACAGTTCGCTTCTGGGACCCCAAAATATCGAATTTTCGGGTGTTTTGGGTCTGAATTTGAGATATCGACTTTGGGCACTTAAAATATCGATTTTTAGCATGTTTTGGGCCTATATCTTGAAAACATTCTAACTAAGAGTAGGGATGTACAGATCACTTCTGGGACCCCAAAATATCGAATTTTCGGGTGTATTGAACCTGAATTTAAGATATAAACGGGTACAGATGATGCATGCACATATCGACTTTGGACACTCAAAATATCGATTTTTAGCATGTTTTGAGCCTATATTTTGAAAAAATTCTAGCACTGTGTAGGCATGTACAGATCGCTTCTGGGACCCAAAATTATCGAATTTTAGGGTGTTTTGAGGTTGAATTTGAGATATAAACGAGTGCAGAAGATGCATACACATGGTGACTTTGGGCACCTAAAATATCGATTTTCAGCTTGTTTTGGGCTTGTATCTGAGTAGGCATGTACAGATTGCTTCTGGGACCCCAAAATATCGAATTTTCGGGTGCTTGGAGAATGAATTTGAGATATAAACGGGTACAGATGATGCATGCACATATCGACTTTGGACACTCAAAATATCGATTTTTAGCATGTTTTGAGCCTATATTTTGAAAACATTCTAGCACTGAGTAGGCATGTACAGATCGCTTCTGGGACCCAAAAATATCGAATTTTCGGATGTTTTGAGATTGAATTTGGGATATAAACGGGTACAGAAGATGCATGCACATATCGACTTTTGGGCACCAAAGAGATCGATTTTCAGTATGTTTTGGGCCTGTATTTTGAAAATATTCTAGCACTGAGTAGGCATGTACAGATCAATTCTGGGACCCAAAAATATCGAATTTTCAGGTGTTTTGAGGTTGAATTTGGGATATCGACTTTGGGCACCTAAAATATCGATTTTTAGCATGTTTTGGGCCTATATTTTGAAAATATTCTAGCACTGAGTAGGCATGTACAGATCACTTCTGGGACTCCAAAATATCGAATTTTCGGGTGTTTTGAGCCTGAATTTGAGATATAAACGGGTACAGATGATGCATGCACATATCGACTTTGGACACTTAAAATATCGATTTTTAGCATCTTTTGGGCATATATTTTGAAAATATTCTAGCACTAAGTAGGCATGTACAGATCGCTTCTGGGACCCAAAAATATCGAATTTTCGGGGGTTTTGAGGTTGAATTTGGGATATAAACGGGTGCAGAAGATGCATACACATATTGACTTTTGTCACCTAAAATATCGATTTTCAGCTTGTTTTGGGCCTGTATTTTGAAAATACTCTAACAAGGAGTAGGCATGTACAGTTCGCTTCTGGGACCCCAAAATATCGAACTTTCGGGTGTTTTCAGCCTGAATTTGAGATATCGACTTTGGGCACCTAAAATATCGATTTTTAGCATGTTTTGGTCCAATATTTTGAAAATATTCTAGCACTAAGTAGGCATGTACAGATCACTTCTGGGACTCCTAAATATCGAATTTTCTGGTGTTTTAGGCCTGAATTTGAGATATAAACGGATACAGAAGATGCATGCACATATCGACTTTTGGGCACCTAAAATATCGATTTTGAGCATGTTTTGGGTCTGTATCTTGAAAACATTCTAGGACTGAGTAGGCATGTACAGATCGCTTCTGGGACCCAAAAATATCTAATTTTCTTGTGTTTTGAGGTTGAATTTGGGATATAAACGGGTGCAGAAGAAGAATGCTCATATTGACTTTGGGCACCTAAAATATCGATTTTCTGCATGTTTTGGGCCTGTATTTTGAAAATACTCTAACACGGAGTAGGCATGTACAGATTGCTTCTGGGACCTAAAAATATCGAATTTTCGGGTGTTTTGAGCCTGAATTTGAGATATAAACCGGTACAGAAGATGCATGCACATAACTACTTTGGACACTTCAAATATCGATTTTTAGCATATTTTGAGCCTATGTTTTGAAAACATTCTAGCACTGACTAGACATGTACAGATCGCTTCGGGGACCCAAAATTATCGAATTTTCGGGTGTTTTGAGGTTGAATTTGAGATATAAACGAGTGCAGAAGATGTATACACATGTTGACTTTGGTCACCTAAAATATCGATTTTCAGCATGTTTTGGGACTGCATCTGAGTAGGCATGTACAGATCGCTTCTGGGACCCCAAAATATAGACTTTTTGGGTGTTTGGAGCCTGAATTTGAGATATAAACGGGTACAGAAGATGCATGCACATATCGACTTTTGGGCACCTAAAAGATCGATTTTTAGTATGTTTTGGTCCTGTATTTTGAAAATACTCTAACACGGAGTAGGCATGTACAGTTCGCTTCTGGGACCCCAAAATATCGAATTTTCGGGTGTTTTGGGTTTGAATTTGAGATATCGACTTTGGGCACCTAAAATATCGATTTTTAGCATGTTTTGGGCCTATATCTTGAAAACATTCTAACTAAGAGTAGGGATGTACAGATCACCTCTGGGACCCCAAAATATCGAATTTTCGGGTGTTTTGAACCTGAATTTGAGATATAAACGGGTACAGATGATGCATGCACATATCGACTTTGGACACTCAAAATATCGATTTTTAGCATGTTTTGAGCCTATATTTTGAAAAAATTCTAGCACTGAGTAGGCATGTACAGATCGCTTCTGGGACCCAAAAATATCGAATTTTCGGTTGTTTTGAGATTGAATTTGGGATATAAACGGGTACAGAAGATGCATGCACATATCGACTTTTGGGCACCTAAGAGATCGATTTTCAGTATGTTTTGGGCCTGTATTTTGAAAATACTCTAACTAGGAGTAGGCATGTACAGTTCGCTTCTGGGACCCCAAAATATCGAATTTTCGGGTGTTTTCGGCCTGAATTAGAGATATTGACTTTGGGCACCTAAAATATCGATTTTGAGCATGTTTTGGGTCTGTATCTTGAAAACATTCAAACTAGGAGTAGGGATGTACAGATCGCTTCTAGGACCCAAAAATACCGAATTTTCGGGTGTTTTGAGCCTGAATTTGAGATATAAAAGGGTACAGAAGATGCATGCACATATTGACTTTGGGGACCTAAAATATCGATTTTCAGCATGTTTTGGGCCTGTATTTTGAAAATACTCTAACTAGGAGTAGGCATGTACAGATTGCTTATGGGACCCAAAAATATCGAATTTTCGGGTGTTTTGAAGTTGAATTTGAGATATAAACGGGTACAGAAGATGCATGCACATATCGACTTTGGACACTTAAAATATCGATTTTTAGCATGTTTTGAGCCTATATTTTGAAAACAATCAAGCACTGACTAGACATGTACAGATCGCTTATGGGACCGAAAATTATCGAATTTTCTGGTGTTTTGAGGTTGAATTTAAGATATAAACGAGTGCAGAAGATGCACACACATGTTGATTTTGGGCACCTAAAATATCAATTTTCAGCATGTTTTGGGCCTGCATTTGAGTAGGCATGTACAGATCGCTTCTGGGACCCCAAAATATCGAATTTTTGAGTGTTTTGGGCCTGAATTTGAGATATCGACTTTGGGCACCTAAAATATCGTTTTTTAGCATGTTTTGGGCCTATATTTTGAAAATATTCTAGCACTGAGTAGGCATGTACAGATCGCTTCTGGGACCCCAAAATATCGAATTTTCGGGTGTTTTGAGCCTGAATATGAGATATAAACGGTTACAGAAGATGCATGCACATATCGACTTTTGGGCACCTAAAATATCGATTTTTAGGATGTTTTGGGCCTATATTTTGAAAATATTCTAGCACTAAGTAGGCATGTACAGATCACTTCTGGGACCCCAAAATATCGAATTTTCGGGTGTTTTGAGCCTGAATTTGAGATATAAACGGGTACAGATGATGCATGCACATATCGCCTTTGGACACTTAAAATATCGATTTTTAGCATGTTTTGGGCATATATTTTGAAAATATTCTAGCACTGAGTAGGCATGTACAGATCGCTTCTGGGACCCAAAAATATCGAATTTTCGGGTGTTTTGAGGTTGAATTTGGGATATAGATTTTGGGCACCTAAAATATCGATTTTTAGCATGTTTTGGGCCTATATTTTGAAAATATTCTAGCACTGAGTAGGCATGTACAGATCACTTCTGGGACCCCAAAATATCGAATTTTCGGGTGTTTTGAGCCTGAATTTGAGATATAAACGGGTACAGATGATGGATGCACATATCGACTTTGGACACTTAAAATATCGATTTTTAGCATGTTTTGGGCATATATTTTGAAAATATTCTAGCACTGAGTAGGCATGTACAGATCGCTTCTGGGACCCAAAAATATCGAATTTTCGGGTGTTTTGAGGTTGAATTTGGGATATAAACGGGTGCAGAAGATGCATACACATATTGACTTTTGTCACCTAAAATATCGATTTTCAGCTTGTTTTGGGCCTGTATTTTGAAAATACTCTAACACGGAGTAGGCAAGTACAGATCGCTTCTGGGACCCCAAAATATCGAATTTTGGGGTGTTTTGGGCCTGAATTTGAGATATTGACTTTGGGCACCTAAAATATCGATTTTGAGCATGTTTTGGGTCTGTATCTTGAAAACATTCTAACTAGGAGTAGGGATGTACAGATCGCTTCTAGGACCCAAAAATACCGAATTTTCGGGTGTTTTGAGCCTAAATTTGAGATATAAACGGGTACAGAAGATGCATGCACATATTGACTTTGGGCACCTAAAATATCGATTTTCAGCATGTTTTGGGCCTGTATTTTGAAAATACTCTAACTAGGAGTAGGCATGTACAGATTGCTTATGGGACCCAAAAATATCGAATTTTCGGGTGTTTTGAAGTTGAATTTGAGATATAAACGGGTACAGAAGATGCATGCACATATCGACTTTGGACACTTAAAATATCGATTTTTAGCATGTTTTGAGCCTATATTTTGAAAACATTCAAGCACTGACTAGACATGTACAGATCGCTTATGGGACCGAAAATTATCGAATTTTCTGGTGTTTTGAGGTTGAATTTAAGATATAAACGAGTGCAGAAGATGCACACACATGTTGATTTTGGGCACCTAAAATATCAATTTTCAGCATGTTTTGTGCCTGCATTTGAGTAGGCATGTACAGATCGCTTCTGGGACCCCAAAATATCGAATTTTTGGGTGTTTTGGGCCTGAATTTGAGATATGAACGGGTACAGATGATGCATGCACATATCGACTTTGGACACTTAAAATATCGATTTTTAGCATGTTTTAAGCCTATATTTTGAAAAAATTCTAGAACTGAGTAGGCATGTACAGATCGCTTCTGGGACCCAAAAATATCGAATTTTCGGGTGTTTTGAGGTTAAATTTGGGATATAAACGGGTACAGAAGATGTATGCACATATCGACTTTTGGGCACCTAAAAGATCGATTTTCAGTATGTTTTGGGCCTGTATTTTGAAAATACTCTAACACGGAGTAAGCATGTACAGTTCGCTTCTGGGACCCCCAAATATCGAATTTTCGGGTGTTTTGGGCCTGAATTTGAGATATCGACTTTGGGCACCTAAAATATCGTTTTTTAGCATGTTTTGGGCCTATATTTTGAAAATATTCTAGCACTGAGTAGGCATGTACAGATCGCTTCTGGGACCCCAAAATATCGAATTTTCGGGTGTTTTGAGCCTGAATATGAGATATAAACGGGTACAGAAGATGCATGCACATATCGACTTTTGGGCACCTAAAATATCGATTTTTAGGATGTTTTGGGCCTATATTTTGAAAATATTCTAGCACTAAGTAGGCATGTACAGATCACTTCTGGGACCCCAAAATATCGAATTTTCGGGTGTTTTGAGCCTGAATTTGAGATATTAACGGGTACAGATGATGCATGCACATATCGCCTTTGGACACTTAAAATATCGATTTTGAGCATGTTTTGGGTCTGTATCATGAAAACATTCTAACTAGGAGTAGGGATGTACAGATTGCTTCTAGGACCCAAAAATACCGAATTTTCGGGTGTTTTGAGCCTGAATCTGAAATATAAACGGGTACAGAAGATGCTTGCACATATTGACTTGGGCCCCTAAAATATCGATTTTCAGCAAGTTTTGGGCCTGTATTTTGAAAATACTCTAACTACGAGTAGGCATGTACAGATCGCTTCTGGGACCCAAAAATATCGAATTTTCGGGTGTTTTGAGCCTATATTTTGAAAACATTCTAGCACTGAGTAGGCATGTACAGATTTCCTCTGAGACCCAAAAATATCGAATTTTCGGGTCTTTTAAGGTTGAATTTGGGATATAAACGGGTGCAAAAGATGCATACACATATTGACTTTGGTCACCTAAAATATCGATTTTCAGCTTGTTTTGGGCATGTATTTTGAAAATACTCTAACACGGAGTAAGCAAGTACAGATCGCTTCTGGGACCCCAAAATATCGAATTTTTGGGTGTTTTGAGCCTGAATTTGAGATATAAACGGGTACAGAAGATGCATCCACATATCGACTTTTGGGCACCTAAAAGATCGATTTTCAGTATGTTTTGGGCCTGTATAATGAAAATACTCTAACACGGAGTAGGCATGTACAGATCGCTTCTGGGACCCCAAAATATCGAATTTTGGGGTGTTTTGGGCCTGAATTTGAGATATCGACTTTGGGCACCTAAAATATCGATTTTTAGCATGTTTTGGGCCTATATTTTGAAAATATTCTAGCACTGAGTAGGCATGTACAGATCACTTCTGGGACCCCAAAATATCGAATTTTCGGGTGATTTGAGCCTGAATTTTATATATAAACGGGTACAGAAGATGCATGAACATATTGACTTTGGGCACCTAAAATATCGATTTTTAGCATGTTTTGGGCCTGTATTTTGAAAATACTCTAACTAGGAGTAGGCATGTACAGATCGCTTCTGGGACCCAAAAATATCGAATTTTGGGTGTTTTTGGCCTGAATTTGAGATATCGACTTTGGGCACCTAAAATATCGATTTTTAGCATGTTTTAGACCTATATTTTGAAAAGATTCTAGCACTGAGTAGGCATGTACAGATCGCTTCTGGGACCTCAAAATATCGAATTTTCGGGTGTTTTAAGCCTGAATTTGATATATAAACGGGTACAGAAGATGCATGCACATATCGACTTTTGGGCACCTAAAATATCAATTTTGAGCATGTTTTGGGTCTGTATCTTGAAAACATTCTAACTAGGAGTAGGCAAGTACAGATTGCTTCTGGGACCACAAAACATCGAATTTTCGAGTGTTTTGAGCCTGAATTTGAGATATAAACGGGTACAGAAGATGCATGCACATATTGACTTTGGACACTTAAAATATCGATTTTTAGCATGTTTTGAGCCTATATTTTGAAAACATTCTAGCACAGACTAGACATTTACAGATCGCTTCTGGGACCCAAAATTATCGAATTTTCGGGTGTTTTGAGGTTGAATTTGAGATATAAACGAGTGCAGAAGATTCATACACATGTTGACTTTGGGCACCTAAAATATCGATTTTCAGCATGTTTTGGGCCTGCATCTGAGTAGGCATGTACAGATTACTTCTGGGACCCCAAAATATCGAATTTCCGGGTGTTTTCAGCCTGACTTTGTGATATGAACGGGTACAGATGATGCATGCACATATCGACTTTGGACACTTAAAATATCGATTTTTAGCATGTTTTAAGCCTATATTTTGAAAAAATTCTAGAACTGAGTAGGCATGTACAGATCGCTTCTGGGACCCAAAAATATCGAATTTTCGGGTGTTTTGAGGTTAAATTTGGGATATAAACGGGTACAGAAGATGTATGCACATATCGACTTTTGTGCACCTAAAAGATCGATTTTCAGTATGTTTTGGGCCTGTATTTTGAAAATACTCTAACACGGAGTAAGCATGTACAGTTCGCTTCTGGGACCCCCAAATATCGAATTTTCGGGTGTTTTGGGCCTGAATTTGAGATATCGACTTTGGGCACCTAAAATATCGATTTCTAGCATGTTTTGGGCCTGTATTTTGAAAATACTCTAACTAGGAGTAGGCATGTACAGATCGCTTCTGGGACCCAAAAATATCGAATTTTCGGGTGTTTTGAGCCTGAATTTGAGATATAAACGGGTACAGACGATGCATGCACATATTGACTTTGGGCACCTAAAATATCGATTTTCAGCATGTTTTGGGTCTATATTTTGAACATAACCTAACTAGGAGTAGGCATGTACAGATCGCTTCTGGTACCCAAAAATATCGAATTTTCGGTTGTTTGGAACCTGAATTTGAGATATAAACGGGTACAGAAGATGCATGCACATATCGACTTTTGGGCACCTAAAAGATCGATTTTCAGTATGTTTTGGGCCTGTATTTTGAAAATACTCTAACTAGGAGTAGGCATGTACAGTTTGCTTCTGGGACCCCAAAATATCGAATTTTCGGGTGTTTTGGGACTGAATTTGAGATATTGACTTTGGGCACCTAAAATATCGATTTTTAGCATGTTTTGGGCCTATATTTTGAAAATATTCTAGCACTAAGTAGGCATGTACAGATCACTTCTGGGACCCCAAAATATCGAAATTTCGGGTGTTTTGAGCCTGAATTTGAAATATAAACGGGTACAGATGATGCATGCACATGTCGACTTTGGACACTTAAAATATCGATTTTTAGTATGTTATGAGCCTATATTTCGAAAAAATTCTAGCACTGAGTAGGCATGTACAGATCGCTTCTGGGACCCCAAAATATCGAATTTTCGGGTGTTTTGAGGTTGAATTTGGGATATAAACGGGTACAGAAGATGCATGCACATATCGACTTTTGGGCAACTAAAAGATCGATTTTGAGTATATTTTGGTCCTGTATTTTGAAAATACTCTAACACGGAGTAGGCATGTAGAGTTCGCTTCTGGGGCCCCAAAATATCAAATTTTCGGGTGTTTTGGGCCTGAATTTGAGATATCGACTTTGGGCACCTGAAATATCGATTTTTAGCATGTTTTGGGCCTATATTTTGAAAATATTCTAGCACTAAGTAGGCATGTACAGATCACTTCTGCGACCTCAAAATATCGAATTTTCGGGTGTTTTGAGGTTGAATTTAGGATATAAACGGGTGCAGAAGATGCATACACATATTGACTTTGGTCACCTAAAATATCGATTTTCAGCTCTTTTTGGGCCTGTATTTTGAAAATACTCTAACACGGAGTAGGCATGTACAGATCGCTTCTGGGACCCAAAAATATCGAATTTTCGGGTGTTTTGAGCCTGAATTTGAGATATTAACGGGTACAGAAGATGCATCCACATATCGATTTTTGGGCACCTAAAAGATCGATTTTCAGTATGTTTTGGGCCTGTATATTGAAAATACTCTAACACGGAATAGGCATGTACAGATCACTTCTGGGATCCCAAAATATCGAATTTTTGGGTGTTTTGGGCCTGAATTTGAGATATCGGCTTTGGGCACCTAAAATATCGATTTTTAGCATGTTTTGGGCCTATATTTTGAAAATATTCTAGGACTAAGTAGGCATGTACAGATCACTTCTGGGACCCAAAAATATTGAATTTTCGGGTGTTTTGAGTCTGAATTTGAGATATAAACGGGTACAGAAGATGCATGCACTTATCGACTTTTGGGCACATAAAATATCGATTTTCAGCATGTTTTGGGCCTATATTTTGAACATACTCTAACTAGGAGTAGGCATGTACAGATAGCTTCTGGGACCCAAAAATATCGAATTTTCAGGTGTTTGGAGCCTGAATTTGAGATATAAACGGGTACAGACTTTTGGGCACCTAAAAGATCAATTTTCAGTATGTTTTGGGCCTGTATTTTGAAAATACTCTAACACGGAGTAGGCATGTACAGTTCGCTTCTGGAACACCAAAATATCGAATTTTAGGGTGTTTTGGGACTGAATTTGAGATATTGAATTTGGGCACCTAAAATATCGATTTTTAGCATGTTTTGGGCCTATATTTTGAAAATATTCTAGCACTAAGTAGGCATGTACAGATCACTTCTGGGACCCCAAAATATCGAATTTTCGGGTTTTTTGAGCCAGAATTTGAAATGTAAACGGGTACAGATGATGCATGCACATGTCGACTTTGGACACTTAAAATATCGATTTTTAGCATGTTTTGAGCCTATATTTTGAAAAAATTCTAGCACTGAGTAGGCATGTACAGATCGCTTCTGGGACCCCGAAAGATCGAATTTTCGGGTGTTTTGAGGTTGAATTTGGGATATAAACGGGTACAGAAGATGCATGCACATATAGACTTTTGGGCACCTAAAAGATCGATTTTCAGTATATTTTGGGCCTGTATTTTGAAAATACTTTAACACGGAGTAGGCATGTACAGTTCGCTTATGGTGCCCCAAAATATCGAATTTTCGGGTGTTTTGGGCCGGAATTTGAGATATCGACTTTGGGCACCTAAAATATCGATTTTCAGCATGTTTTAGGCCTATAATTTGAAAATATTCTAGCACTAAGTAGGCATATACAGATCACTTCTGCGACCCCAAAATATCGAATTTTCGGTTTTTTTGAGCCTGAATTTGAGATATAAACGGGTTCAGATGATGCATGCACATATCGACTTTGGACACTTAAAATATAGATTTTTAGCATGTTTTGAGCCTATATTTTGAAAACATTCTAGCACTGAGTAGGCATGTACAGATCGCTTCTTGGACCCAAAAATATCGAATTTTCGGGTGTTTTGAGGTTGAATTTGGGATATAAACGGGTGCAGAAGATGCATACACATATTGACTTTGGTCACCTAAAATATCGATTTTCAGCTTGTTTTGGGCCTTTATTTTGAAAATACTCTAACACGGAGTAGGCAAGTACAGATCGCTTCTGGGACCCCAAAATATCGAATTTTCGGGTGTTTTGAGCCTGAATTTGAGATATAAACGGGTACAGAAGATGCATGCACATATCGACTTTGGACACTTAAAATATCGATTTTTAGCATGTTTTGAGCCTATATTTTGAAAACATTCTAGCACTGAGTAGGCATGTACAGATCAATTCTGGAACCCAAAAATATCGAATTTTTGGGAGTTTTGAGGTTGAATTTAGGATATAAACGGGTGCAAAAGATGCACACACATATTGACTTTGGTCACCTAAGATATCGATTTTCAGCTTGTTTTGGTCCTGTATTTTGAAAATACTCTAACACGAAGTAGGCAAGTACAGATTGCTTCAGGGACCCCAAAATATCGAATTTTCGAGTGTTTTGAGCCTGAATTTGAGATATAAACGGGTACAGAAGATGCATGCACATATTGAATTTGGCCACCTAAAATATCGATTTTCAGCATGTTTTGGGCCTGTATTTGGAAAATACTCTAACTAGGAGTAGACATGTACAGTTCGCTTCTGGGACCCCAAAATAACGAATTTTCGGGTGTTTTCAGCCTGTATTTGAGAAATAAACGTGTACAGAAGATGCATCCACATATCGACTTTTGGGCACCTAAAAGATCGATTTTCAGTATGTTTTGGGCCTGTAAATTGTAAATACTCTAACACGGAGTAGGCATGTACAGTTCGCTTCTGGGACCCCAAAATATCGAATTTTCGGGTGTTTTGAGACTCAATTTGAGATATAAACGGGTACAGATGATGCATGCACATATCGACTTTGGACACTTAAAATATCGATTTTTAGCATGTTTTGAGCCTATATTTTGAAAACATTCTAGCACTAAGTAGGCATGTACAGATCGCTTCTGGGACCCAAAAATATCGAATTTTCGGGTGTTTTGAGGTTGAATTTGGGATATAAACGGGTGCAGAAGATTCATACACATATTGACTTTGGTCACCTAATATATCGATTTTCAGCTTGTTTTGGGCCTGTATTTTGAAAATACTCTAACACGGAGTAGGCAAGTACAGATCGCTTCTGGGACCCCAAAATATCGAATTTTCGAGTGTTTTGAGGCTGAATTTGGGATATAAACGGGTGCAGAAGATGCATACACATATTGACTTTGGTCACCTAAAATATCGATTTTCAGCTTGTTTTGGGCCTGTATTTTGAAAATGCTCTACCACGGAGTAGGCAAGTACAGATTGCTTCTTGGACTCCAAAATATCGAATTTTCGAGTGTTTTGACACTGAATTTTAGATATAAACGGGTACAGAAGATGCATTCACGTATTGACTTTGGGCACCTAAAATATCGATTTTCAGCATGTTTTGGGCCTGTATTTTGAAAATACTCTAACTAGGAGTAGGCATGTACAGATCGCTTCTGGCACCCCAAAATATCGAATTTTAGGGTGTTTTTGAGCCTGAATTTGAGATATAAACGGGTACAAAAGATGAATCCACATATCGACTTTAGGGCACCTACAAGATCGATTTTCAGTATGTTTTGGGCCTGTATATTGAAAATACTCTAACACGGAGTAGGCATGTACAGATCGCTTCTGGGACCCCTAGATTTCGAATTTTTGGGTGTTTTGGGCCTGAATTTGAGATATCGACTTTGGGCACCTAAAATATCGATTTTTAGCATGTTTTGGGAATATATTTTGAAAATATTCTAGCACTAAGTAGGCATGTACAGATCACTTCTGGGACACCAAAATATCGAATTTTCGGGTGTTTTTAGCCAGAATTTGAAATATAAACGGGTACAGATGATGCATGCACATGTCGACTTTGGACACTTAAAATATCGATTTTTAGCATGTTTTGAGCCTATATTTTGAAAAAATTCTAGCACTGAGTAGGGATGTACAGATCGCTTCTGGGACCCCAAGATATTGAATTTTCGGGTGTTTTGAGCCTGAATTTGAGATATAATCGGGTACAGAAGATGCATGCACTTATCGACTTTTGGGCACCTAAAATATCGATTTTGAGCATGTTTTGGGTCTGCATCTTGAAAACATTCTAACTAGGAGTAGGGATGTACATATCGCATCTAGGACAAAAAATACCGAATTTTCGGGTGTTTTGAGCCTGAATTTGAGATATAAACAGGTACAGAAGATGCATGCACATTTTGACTTTGGGCACCTAAAATATCGATTTTCAGCATGTTTTGGGCCTTTATTTTGAACATACTCTAACTAGGAGTAGGCATGTACAGATCGCTTCTGGGACCAAAAAATATCGAATTTTCAGGTGTTTGGAGCCTGAATTTGAGATATAAACGGGTACAGACTTTTGGGCACCTAAAAGATCAATTTTCAGTATGTTTTGGGCCTGTATTTTGAAAATACTCTAACACGGAGTAGGCATGTACAGTTTGCTTCTGGAACACCAAAATATCGAATTTTCGGGTGTTTTGGGACTGAATTTGAGATATTGAATTTGGGCACCTAAAATATCGATTTTTAGCATGTTTTGGGCCTATATTTTGAAAATATTCTAGCACTAAGTAGGCATGTACAGATCACTTCTGGGACCCCAAAATATCGAATTTTCGGGTGTTTTGAGCCAGAATTTGAAATATAAACGGGTACAGATGATGCATGCACATGTCGACTTTGGACACTTAAAATATCGATTTTTAGCATGTTTTGAGCCTATATTTTGAAAAAATTCTAGCACTGAGTAGGGATGTACAGATCGCTTCTGGGACCCCAAAAGATCGAATTTTCGTGTGTTTTTAGGTTAAATTTGGGATATAAACGGGTACAGAAGATGCATGCACATATAGACTTTTGGGCACCTAAAAGATCGATTTTCAGTATATTTTGGGCCTGTATTTTGAAAATACTCTAACACGGAGTAGGCATGTACAGTTCGCTTCTGGGGCCCCAAAATATCGAATTTTCGAGTGTTTTGGGCCGGAATTTGAGATATCGACTTTGGGCACCTAAAATATCGATTTTCAGCATGTTTTGGGCCTATAATTTGAAAATATTCTAGCACTAAGTAGGCATATACAGATCACTTCTGCGACCCCAAAATATCGAATTTTCGTTTTTTTTGAGCCTGAATTTGAGATATAAACGGGTACAGATGATGCATGCACATATCGACTTTGGACACTTTAAATATCGATTTTTAGCATGTTTTGAGCCTATATTTTGAAAACATTCTAGCACTGAGTAGGCATGTACATATCGCTTCTTGGACCCAAAAATATCGAATTTTCGGGTGTTTTGAGGTTGAATTTGGGATATAAACGGGTGCAGAAGATGCATACACATATTGACTTTGGTCACCTAAAATATCGATTTTCAGCTTGTTTTGGGCCTTTATTTTGAAAATACTCTAACACGGAGTAGGCAAGTACAGATCGCTTCTGGGACCCCAAAATATCGAATTTTCGGGTGTTTTGAGCCTGAATTTGAGATATAAACGGGTACAGAAGATGCATCCACATATCGACTCTTGGGCACCTAAAAGATCGATTTTCAGTATGTTTTGGGCCTGTATATTGAAAATACTCTAACACGGAGTAGGCATGTACAGATCGCTTCTGGGGCTCCAAAATATCGAATTTTAGGGTGTTTTGGGCCTGAATTTAAGATATCGACTTTGGGCACCTAAAATATCGATTTTTAGCATGTTTTGGGCCTATATTTTGAAAATATTCTATGACTAAGTAGGCATGTACAGATCACTTCTGGGACCCAAAAATATCGAATTTTCGGGTGTTTTGAGCCTGAATTTGAGATATAAACGGGTACAGAAGATGCATGCACTTATCGACTTTTGGGCACCTAAAATATCGATTTTGAGCATGTTTTGGGTCTGTATCTTGAAAACATTCTAACTAGGAGTAGGGATGTACATATTGCTTCTAGGACCAAAAAATACCGAATTTTCGGGTGTTTTGAGCCTGAATTTGAGATATAAACGGGTACAGAAGATGCATGCACATATCGACTTTGGACACTTAAAATATCGATTTTTAGCATGTTTTGAGCCTATATTTTGAAAACATTCTAGCACTGAGTAGGCATGTACAGATTGCTTCTGGGACCCAAAAATATCGAATTTTCGGGAGTTTAAAGGTTGAATTTAGGATATAAACGGGTGCAAAAGATGCATACATATATTGACTTTGGTCACATAAGATATCGATTTTCAGCTTGTTTTGGTCCTGTATTTTGAAAATACTCTAACACGAAGTAGGCAAGTACAGATTGCTTCTGGAACCCCAAAATATCGAATTTTCGAGTGTTTTGAGCCTGAATTTGAGATATAAACGGGTACAGAAGATGCATGCACATATTGAATTTGGCAACCTAAAATATCGATTTTCAGCATGTTTTGGGCCTGTATTTTGAAAATACTCTAACTAGGAGTAGACATGTACAGTTAGCTTCTGGGACCCCAAAATATCGAATTTTCGGGTGTTTTCAGCCTGTATTTGAGAAATAAACGGGTACAGAAGATGCATCCACATATCGACTTTTGGGCACCTAAAAGATCGATTTTCAGTATGTTTTGGGCCTGTATATTGTAAATACTCTAACACGGAGTAGGCATGTACAGTTCGCTTCTGGGACCCCAAAATATCGAATTTTCGGGTGTTTTGAGCCTCAATTTGAGATATAAACGGGTACAGATGATGTATACACATATTGACTTAGGTCACCTAAAATATCGATTTTCAGCTTGTTTTGGGCCTGTAATTTGAAAATGCTCTAACTAGGAGTAGGCATGTACAGATCGCTTCTTGGACCCCAAAATATCGAATTTTCGGGTGTTTTGAGCCTGAATTTGAGATATAAACGGGTACAGAAGATGCATCCACATATCGACTTTTGGGCACCTAATAGATCGATTTTCAGTATGTTTTGGACCTGTATATTGAAAATACTCTAACATGGAGTAGGCATGACCAGATCGCTTCTGAGACCCCAAAATATCGAATTTTTGGGTGTTTTGGGCCTGAATTTGATATATCGACTTTGGGCACCTAAAATATCAATTTTTAGCATGTTTTGGGCCTATATTTTGAAAATATTCTAGCACTGAGTAGGCATGTACAGATCGCTTCTGGGACCACAAAATATCGAATTTTCGGGTGTTTTGAGCCTGAATTTGAGATATAAACGGGTACAGAAGATGCATGCACATTTCAACTTTTGGGCACCTAAAAGATGTATTTTTAGTATGTTTTGGGCCTGTATTTTGAAAATACTCTAACACGGAGTAGGCATTTACAGTTCGCTTCTGGGACCCCAAAATATCGAATTTTCGGGTGTTTTGGGCTTGAATTTAAGATATCGACTTTGGGCACCTAAAATATCGATTTTTAGCATGCTTTGGGCCTATATTTTGAAAATATTCTAGCACTAAGTAGGCATGTACAGATCACTTCTGGGACCCAAAAATATCGAATTTTCGGGTGTTTTGAGCCTGAATTTGATATATAAACGGGTACAGATGATGCTTCCACATATCGACTTTCGACACTTAAAATATCGATTTTTAGCATGTTTTGAGCCTATATTTTGAAAAAATTCCAACACTAAGTAGGCATGTACATATCGCTTCTGGGACCCCAAAATATCGAATTTTCGGGTGTTTTGAGCCTGAATTTGAGATATAAACGGATACAGATGATGCATGCACATATCGACTTTGGACACTTAAAATATCGATTTTTAGCATGTTTTTAGCCTATATTTTAAAAACATTCTAGCACTAAGTAGGCATGTACAGATCGCTACTGGGACCCAAAAATATCGATTTTTCGGGTGTTTTGAGCTTGAATTTGGGATAAAAACGGATGCAGAAGATGCATACACATATTTACTTTGGTCACCTAAAATATCGATTTTCAGCTTGTTTTGGGCCTGAATTTTGATAATACTCTAACACTAGTAGGCAAGTACAGATCGCTTCTGGGACCCCAAAATATCGAATTTTCGGGTGTTTTGAGCCTGAATTTGAGATATAAACGGGTACAGAAGATTCATCCACATATCGACTTTTGGGCACCTAAAAGATCGATTTTCAGTATGTTTTGGGCCTGCATATTGAAAATACTCTTAACACGGAGTAAGCATGTACAGGTCGCTTCTGGGACCCCAAAATATCGAACTTTTGGGTCTTTTGAGCCTAAATTTGAGATATCGACTTTGGGCACTTAAATTTTGATTTTTAGCATGTTTTGGGCCTATATTTTGAAAATATTCTAGCACTGAGTAAGCATGTACAGATCGCTTCTGGGACCCCAAAATATCGAATTTTCGGGTGTTTTAAGCCTGAATTTGAGATATAAAAGGGTACAGAAGATGCATGCACATATCGACTTTTCGGCACCTAAAATATCGATTTTGAGCATGTTTTGGGCCTGTATCTTGAAAACATTCTAACTAGGAGTAGGGATGTACAGATCGCTTCTAGGACCCAAAAATACCGAATTTTCGGGTGTTTTGAGCCTGAATTTGAGATATAAACGGGTACAGAAGATGCATGCACATTTCAACTTTTGGGCACCTAACAGATCGATTTTCAGTATGTTTTTGGCCTGTATTTTGAAAATACTCTAACACGGAGTAGGCATGTACAGTTCGCTTCTGGGACCCCAAAATATTGAATTTTTGGGTGTTTTGGGCCTGAATTTGAGATATCGACTTAGGGCACCTAAAATATCGATTTTTAGCATGTTTTGGGCCTATATTTTGAAAATATTCTAGCACTGAGTAGGCATGTACAGATCGCTTCTGGGACCACAAAATATCGAATTTTCGGGTGTTTTGAGGTTGAATTTGGGATATAAACGGGTGCAGAAGATGCATACACATATTGACATGGTCACCTAAAATATCGATTTTCAGCTTGTTTTGCGCCTGTATTTTGAAAATACTCTAACACGGAGTAGGCAAGTACAGATCGCTTCTGGGACCCTTAAATATCGAATTTTCGGTTGTTTTGAGCCTGAATTTGAGATATAAACGGATACAGATGATGGATGCACATATCGACTTTGGACACTTAAAATATCGATTTTTAGCATGTTTTGAGCCTATATTTTGAAAACATTCTAGCACTGAGTAGGCATGTACAGATCGCTTCTTGGACCCAAAAATATCGAATTTTCGGGTGTTTTGAGGTTGAATTTGGGATATAAACGGGTGCAGAAGAAGCATACACATATTGACTTTGGTCACCTAAAATATCGATTTTCAGCTTGTTTTGGGTCTTTATTTTGAAAATACTCTAACACGGAGTAGGCAAGTAGAGATCGCTTCTGGGACCCCAAAATATCGAATTTTCGGGTGTTTTGAGCCTGAATTTGAGATATAAACGGGTACAGAAGATGCATCCACATATCGACTCTTGGGCACGTAAAAGATCGATTTTCAGTATGTTTTGGGCCTGTATATTGAAAATACTCTAACACGGAGTATGCATGTACAGATCGCTTCTGGGGCTCCAAAATATCGAATTTTAGGGTGTTTTGGGCCTGAATTTGAGATATCGACTTTGGGCACCTAAAATATCGATTTTTAGCATGTTTTGGGCCTATATTTTGAAAATATTCTATTACTAAGTAGGCATGTACAGATCACTTCTGGGACCCAAAAATATCGAATTTTCGGGTGTTTTGAGCCTGAATTTGAGATATAAACGGGTACAGAAGATGCATGCACTTATCGACTTTTGGGCACCTAAAATATCGATTTTGAGAATGTTTTGGGTCTGTATCTTGAAAACATTCTAACTAGGAGTAGGGATGTACAGATTGCTTCTAGGACCAAAAAATACCGAATTTTCAGGTGTTTTGAGCCTGAATTTGAGATATAAACGGGTACACAAGATGCATGCACATATCGACTTTGGACACTTAAAATATCGATTTTTAGCATGTTTTGAACCTATATTTTGAAAACATTCTAGCACTGAGTAGGCATTTACAGATCGCTTCTGGGACCCAAAAATATCGAATTTTCGGGAGTTTTGAGGTTGAATTTAGGATATAAACGGGTGCAAAAGATGCATACACATATTGACTTTGGTCACCTAAGATATCGATTTTCAGCTTGTTTTGGTCCTGTATTTTGAAAATACTCTAACACGAAGTAGGCAAGTACAGATTGCTTCTGTTACCCCAAAATATCGAATTTTCGAGTGTTTTGAGCCTGAATTTGAGATATAAACGGGTACAGAAGATGCATGCACATATTGAATTTGGCCACCTAAAATATCGATTTTTAGCATGTTTTGAGCCTATATTTTGAAAACATTCTAGCACTAAGTAGGCATGTACAGATCGCTTATGGGACCCAAAAATATCGAATTTTCGGGTGTTTTGAGGTTGAATTTGGGATATAAACGGGTGCAGAAGATTCATACTCATATTGACTTTGGTCACCTAATATATCGATTTTCAGCTTGTTTTTGGCCTGTATTTTGAAAATACTCTAAAACGGAGTAGGCAAATACAGATCGCTTCTGGGACCCCAAAATATCGAATTTTCGAGTGTTTTGAGGCTGAATTTGGGATATAAACGGGTGCAGAAGATGCATACACATATTGACTTTGGTCACCTAAAATATCGATTTTCAGCTTGTTTTGGGCCTGTATTTTGAAAATGCTCTACCACGGAGTAGGCAAGTACAGATTGCTTCTGGGACTCCAAAATATCGAATTTTCGAGTGTTTTGACACTGAATTTTAGATATAAACGGGTACAGAAGATGCATTCACATATTGACTTTGGGCACCTAAAATATCGATTTTCAGCATGTTTTGGGCCTGTATTTTGAAAATACTCTAACTAGGAGTAGGCATGTACAGATCGCTTCTGGGACCCCAAAATATCGAATTTTCGGGTGTTTTGAGCCTGAATTTGAGATATAAACGGGTACAAAAGATGTATCCACATATCGACTTTAGGGCACCTAAAAGATCGATTTTCAGTATGTTTTGGACCTGTATATTGAAAATACTCTAACATGGAGTAGGCATGTACAGATCGCTTTGGAGACCCCAAAATATCGAATTTTTGGGTGTTTTGGGCCTGAATTTGAGATATCGACTTTGGGCACCTAAAATATCAATTTTTAGCATGTTTTGGGCCTATATTTTGAAAATATTCTAGCACTGAGTAGGCATGTACAGATCGCTTCTGGGACCACAAAATATCGAATTTTCGGGTGTTTTGAGCCTGAATTTGAGATATAAACGGGTACAGAAGATGCATGCACATTTCAACTTTTGGGCACCTAAAAGATGTATTTTTAGTATGTTATGGGCCTGTATTTTGAAAATACTCTAACACGAAGTAGGCATTTACAGTTCGCTTCTGGGACCCCAAAATATCGAATTTTCGGGTGTTTTGGGCTTGAATTTGAGATATCGACTTTGGGCACCTAAAATATCGATTTTTAGCATGCTTTGGGCCTATATTTTGAAAATATTCTAGCACTAAGTAGGCATGTACAGATCACTTCTGGGACCCAAAAATATCGAATTTTCGGGTGTTTTGAGCCTGAATTTGATATATAAACGGGTACAGTTGATGCTTGCACATATCGACTTTCGACACTTAAAATATCGATTTTTAGCATGTTTTGAGCCTATATTTTGATAAAATTCTAGCACTAAGTAGGCATGTACATATCGCTTCTGGGACCCCAAAATATCGAATTTTCGGGTGTTTTGAGCCTGAATTTGAGATATAAACGGATACAGATGATGCATGCACATATCGACATTGGACACTTAAAATATCGATTTTTAGCATGTTTTTAGCCTATATTTTGAAAACATTCTAGCACTAAGTTGGCATGTACAGATCGCTTCTGGGACCCAAAAATATCGAATTTTCGGGTGTTTTGAGCTTGAATTTGGTATATAAACGGATGCAGAAGATGCATACACATATTTACTTTGGTCACCTAAAATATCGATTTTCAGCTTGTTTTGGGCATGAATTTTGAAAAAACTCTAACACGGAGTAGGCAAGTACAGATCGCTTCTGGGACCCCAAAATATCGAATTTTCGGGTGTTTTGAGCCTGAATTTGAGATATAAACGGGTACAGAAGATGCATCCACATATCAACTTTTGGGCACCTAAAAGATCGATTTTCAGTATGTTTTGGGCCTGCATATTGAAAATACTCTTAACACGGAGTAAGCATGTACAGATCGCTTCTGGGACCCAAAAATATAGAACTTTTGGGTGTTTTGGACCGGAATTTGAGACATCGACTTTGGGCACTTAAATTTTGATTTTTAGCATGTTTTGGGCCTATATTTTGAAAATATTCTAGCACTGAGTAGGCATGTACAGATCGCTTCTGGAACCCCAAAATATCGAATTTTCGGGTGTTTTGAGCCTGAATTTGAGATATAAACGGGTAAAGAAGATGCATGCACATATCGACTTTTGGGCACCTAATAGATCGATTTTCAGTATGTTTTGGACCTGTATATTGAAAATACTCTAACATGGAGTAGGCATGACCAGATCGCTTTTGAGACCCCAAAATATCGAATTTTTGGGTGTTTTGTGCCTGAATTTGAGATATCGACTTTGGGCACCTAAAATATCGATTTTTAGCATGTTTCGAGCCAATATTTTGAAAAAATTCCAGCACTAAGTAGGCATGTACATATCGCTTCTGGGACCCCAAAATATCGAATTTTCGGGTGTTTTGAGCCTGAATTTGAGATATAAACGGATACAGATGATGCATGCACATATCGACTTTGGACACTTAAAATATCGATTTTTAGCATGTTTTTAGCCTATATTTTGAAAACATTCTAGCACTAAGTAGGCATGTACAGATCGCTTCTGGGACCCAAAAATATCGAATTTTCGGGTGTTTTGAGCTTGAATTTGGGATATAAACGGATGCAGAAGATGCATACACATATTTACTTTGGTCACCTAAAATATCGATTTTCAGCTTGTTTTGGGCCTGAATTTTGAAAATACTCTAACACGGAGTAGGCAAGTACAGATCGCTTCTGGGACCCCAAAATATCGAATTTTCGGGTGTTTTGAGCCTGAATTTGAGATATAAACGGGTACAGAAGATGCATCCACATATCGACTTTTGGGCACCTAAAAGATCGATTTTCAGTATGTTTTGGGCCTGCATATTGAAAATACTCTTAACACGGAGTAAGCATGTACAGATCGCTTCTGGGACCCCAAAATATCGAACTTTTGGGTGATTTGGGCCGGAATTTGAGACATCGACTTTGGGCAATTAAATTTTGATTTTTAGCATGTTTTGGGCCTATATTTTGAAAATATTCTAGCACTGAGTAGGCATGTACAGATCGCTTCTGGGACCCCAAAATATCGAATTTTCGGGTGTTTTGAGCCTGAATTTGAGATATAAACGGGTAAAGAAGATGCATGCACATATCGACTTTTGGGCACCTAAAATATCGATTTTGAGCATGTTTTGGGTCTGTATCTTGAAAACATTCTGACTGGGAGTAGGGATGTACAAATCGCTTCTAAGACCCAAAAATACCGAATTTTCGGGTGTTTTAAGGTTGAATTTGAGATATAAACGGGTACAGAAGATGCATGCACATATTGACTTTGGGCACCTAAAATATCGATTTTCAGCATGTTTTGGGCCTGTATTTTGAAAATACTCTAACTAGGAGTAGGCATGTACAGATCGCTTCTGGGACCCCAAAATATCGAATTTTCGGGTGTTTTGAGTCTGAATTTGAGATATAAACGGGTACAGAAGATGCATACACATATCGACTTTTGGGCACCTAAAAGATCGATTTTCATTATGTTTTGGGCCTGCATATTGAAAATACTCTTACCACGGAGTAAGCATGTACAGATCGCTTCTGGGACCCCAAAATATCGAACTTTTGGGTGTTTTGTGCCTGAATTTGAGATATCGACTTTGGGCACTTAAATTTTGATTTTTAGCATGTTTTGGGCCTATATTTTGAAAATATTCTAGCACTGAGTAGGCATGTACAGATCGCTTCTGGGACCCCAAAATATCGAATTTTCGGGTGTTTTGAGCCTGAATTTGAGATATAAACGGGTAAAGAAGATGCATGCACATATCGACTTTTGGGCACCTAAAATATCGATTTTGAGCATGTTTTGGGTCTGTATCTTGAAAACATTCTGACTGGGAGTAGGGATGTACAAATCGCTTCTAAGACCCAAAAATACCGAATTTTAGGGTGTTTTAAGGTTGAATTTGAGATATAAACGGGTACAGAAGATGCATGCACATATTGACTTTGGGCACCTAAAATATCGATTTTCAGCATGTTTTGGGCCTGTATTTTGAAAATACTCTAACTAGGAGTAGGCATGTACAGATCGCTTCTGGGACCCCAAAATATCGAATTTTCGGGTGTTTTGAGTCTGAATTTGAGATATAAACGGGTACAGAAGATGCATACACATATCGACTTTTGGGCACCTAAAAGATCGATTTTCATTATGTTTTGGGCCTGCATATTGAAAATACTCTTACCACGGAGTAAGCATGTACAGATCGCTTCTGGGACCCCAAAATATCGAACTTTTGGGTGTTTTGTGCCTGAATTTGAGATATCGACTTTGGGCACTTAAATTTTGATTTTTAGCATGTTTTGGGCCTATATTTTGAAAATATTCTAGCACTGAGTAGGCATGTACAGATCGCTTCTGGGACCCCAAAATATCGAATTTTCGGGTGTTTTAAGCCTGAATTTGAGATATAAAAGGGTACAGAAGATGCATGCACATATCGACTTTTCGGCACCTAAAATATCGATTTTGAGCATGTTTTGGGCCTGTATCTTGAAAACATTCTAACTAGGAGTAGGGATGTACAGATCGCTTCTAGGACCCAAAAATACCGAATTTTCGGGTGTTTTGAGCCTGAATTTGAGATATAAACGGGTACAGAAGATGCATGCACATTTCAACTTTTGGGCACCTAAAAGATCGATTTTCAGTATGTTTTGGGCCTGTATTTTGAAAATACTCTAACATGGAGTAGGCATGTACAGTTCGCTTCTGGGACCCCAAAATATCGAATTTTTGGGTGTTTTGGGCCTGAATTTGAGATATCGACTTTGGGCACCTAAAATATCGATTTTTAGCATGTTTTGGGCCTATATTTTGAAAATATTCTAGCACTGAGTAGGCATGTACAGATCGCTTCTGGGACCACAAAATATCGAATTTTCGGGTGTTTTGAGCCTGAATTTGAGATATAAACGGGTACAGAAGATGCATGCACATTTCAACTTTTGGGCACCTAAAAGATCGATTTTCAATATGTTTTGGGCCTGTATTTTGAAAATACTCTAACACGGAGTAGGCATTTACAGTTCGCTTCTGGGACCCCAAAATATCGAATTTTCGGGTGTTTTGGGCCTGAATTTGAGATATCGGCTTTGGGCACCAAAAATATCGATTTTTAGCATGCTTTGGGCCTATATTTTGAAAATATTCTAGCACTAAGTAGGCATGTACAGATCACTTCTGGGACCCAAAAATATCGAATTTTCGGGTGTTTTGAGCCTGAATTTGAGATATAAACGGGTACAGATGATGCATGCACATATCGACTTTGAACACTTAAAATATCGATTTTTAGCATATTTTGAGCCTATATTTTGAAAAAATTCTAGTACTAAGTAGGCATGTACATATCGTTTCTGGGACCGAAAAATATCGAATTTTCGGGTGTTTTGAGGTTGAATTTGGGATATAAACGGGTGCAGAAGATGCATACACATATTGACTTGGTCACCTAAAATTTCGATTTTCAGCTTGTTTTGCACTTGTATTTTGAAAATACTCTAACACGGAGTAGGCATGTACAGATCGCTACTGGGACCCAAAAATATCGAATTTACGAGTGTTTTGAGCCTGAATATGAGATATAAACGGGTACAGAAGATGCATGCACATTTCAACTTTTGGGCACCTAAAAGATCGATTTTCAGTATGTTTTGGGCCTGTATTTTGAAAATACTCTAACACGGAGTAGGCATGTACAGTTCGCTTCTGGGACCCCAAAATATCGAATTTTCGAGTGTTTTGGGCCTGAATTTGTGATATCGACTTTGGGCACCTAAAATATCGATTTTTAGCATGTTTTGGGCCTATATTTTGAAAATATTCTAGCACTAAGTAGGCATGTACAGATCACTTCTGGGACCCAAAAATATCGAATTTTCGGGTGTTTTGAGCCTGAATTTGAGATATAAACGGGTACAGATGATGCATGCACATATCGACTTTGAACACTTAAAATATCGATTTTTAGCATATTTTGAGCCTATATTTTGAAAACATTCTAGCACTAAGTAGGCATGTACAGATTGCTTCTGGGACCCAAAATTATCGAATTTTTGGGTGTTTTGAGGTTGAATTTGAGATATAAACGAGTACAAAGATGAATACACATGTTGACTTTGGGCACCTAAAATATCGATTTTCAGCATGTTTTGGGCCTGCATCTGAGTAGGCATGTACAGATCGCTTCTGGGACCCCAAAATATCGAATTTTCGGGTGTTTTGAGCCTGAATTTCAGATATAAACGGGTACAGAAGATGCATGCACATATCGACTTTTGGGCACCTAAAAGATCGATTTTCAGTATGTTTTGGGCCTGTATTTTGAAAATACTCTAACACGGAGTAGGCATGTACAGTTCGCTTCTGGGACCCGAAAATATCGAACTTACGGGTGTTTTGGGCCTGAATTTCAGATATCGACTTTGGGCACCTAAAATATCGATTTTTAGCATGTTTTGGGCCTATATTTTGAAAATATTCTAGCACTAAGTAGGCATGTACAGATCACTTCTGGGACCCCAAAATATCGAATTTTCGGGTGTTTTGAGCCTGAATTTAAGATATAAACGGGTACAGATGATGCATGCACATATCGACTTTGGACACTTTAATATCGATTTTTAGCATGTTTTAAGCCTATATTTTGAAAACATTCTAGCACTGAGTAGGCATGTACAGATCGCTTCTGGGACCCAAAAATATCGAATTTTCGGGTGTTTTGAGGTTGAATTTGGGATATAAACGTGTGCAGAAGATGCATACACATATTGACTTTTTGGTAAATAAATATCGATTTTGAGCATGTTTTGGGTCTGTATCTTGAAAACATTCTAACTAGGAATAGGGATGTACAGATCGCTTCTAGGACCCAAAAAAACCGAATTTTCGGGTGTTTTGAGCATGAATTTGAGATATAAACGGGTATAGAAGATTCATGCTCATATTGACTTTGGGCACCTAAAATATCGATTTTCAGCATGTTTTGGGCCTGTATTTTGAAAATTCTCTAACTAGGAGTAGGCATGTACAGAATGCTTCTTGGACCCAAAATTATCGAATTTTCGGGTGTTTTGAGGTTGAATTTGAGATATAAACGGGTGCAGAAGATGCATACACATGTTGACTTTGGGCAACTAAAATATCGATTTTCAGCATGTTTTGGGCCTGCATCTGAGTAGGCTGTACAGATCGCTTCTGGGACCCCAAAATATCGAATTTTCGGGTGTTTTGAGCCTGAATTTGAGATATAAACGGGTACAGAAGATGCATGCACATATCGACTTTTATGCACCTAAAAGATCGATTTTCAGTATGTTTTGGGCCTGTATTTTGAAAATACTCTAACACGGAGTAGGCCTGTACATATCGCATCTGTGAACAAAAAATATCGAATTTTCGGGTGTTTTGAGGTTGAATTTGGGATATAAACGGGTGCAGATGATGCATACACATATTGACTTTGGTCACCTAAAATATCGATTTTTAGCTTGTTTTGGGACTGTATTTTGTAAAAACTCTAACACGGAGTAGGCAAGTACAAATTGCTTTTGGGACCCCAAAATATCGAATTTTCGGGTGTTTTGGGCCTGAATTTGAGATATCGACTTGGGAACCTAAAATATCGATTTTTAGCATGTTTTGGGCCCATATTTAAAAAATATTCTAGCACTAAGTAGACATGTACAGATCACTTCTGGGACCCCAAAATATCGAATTTTCGGGTGTTTTGAGCCTGAATTTGTGATATAAACGGGTACAGAAGATGCATGCACATATCGACTTTTGGGCACCTAAAATATCGATTTTCAGTATGTTTTGGGCCTGTATTTTGAAAATACTCTAACACGGAGTAGGCATGTACAGTTCACTTCTGGGACCCCAAAATATCGAATTTTCGGGTGTTTTGAGCCTGAATTTGAGATATAAACGGGTACAGATGATGCATGAACATATCGACTTTGGACACTTAAAATATCAATTTTTAACATGTTTTGAGCCTATATTTTGAAAACATTCTAGCACTGATTAGGCATGTACAGATCGCTTCTTGGACCCAAAATTATCGAATTTTCGGGTGTTTTGAGATTGAATTTGAGATATAAACGGGTGCAGAAGATGCATACACATGTTGACTTTGGGCACCTAAAATATCGATTTTCAGCATGTTTTGGGCCTGCATCTGAGTAGGCTGTACAGATCGCTTCTGGGACCCCAAAATATCGAATTTTCGGGTGTTTTGAGCCTGAATTTGAGATATAAACGGGTACAGAAGATGCATGCACATATCGACTTTTATGCACCTAAAAGATCGATTTTCAGTATGTTTTGGGCCTGTATTTTGAAAATACTCTAACACGGAGTAGGCCTGTACATATCGCATCTGTGAACAAAAAATATCGAATTTTCGGGTGTTTTGAGGTTGAATTTGGGATATAAACGGGTGCAGAAGATGCATACACATATTGACTTTGGTCACCTAAAATATCGATTTTTAGCTTGTTTTGGGACTGTATTTTGTAAAAACTCTAACACGGAGTAGGCAAGTACAAATTGCTTTTGGGACCCCAAAATATCGAATTTTCATGTGTTTTGGGCCTGAATTTGAGATATCGACTTGGGAACCTAAAATATCGATTTTTAGCATGTTTTGGGCCCATATTTAAAAAATATTCTAGCACTAAGTAGACATGTACAGATCACTTCTGGGACCCCAAAATATCGAATTTTCGGGTGTTTTGAGCCTGAATTTGTGATATAAACGGGTACAGAAGATGCATGCACGTATCGACTTTTGGGCACCTAAAAGATCGATTTTCAGTATGTTTTGGGCCTGTATTTTGAAAATACTCTAACACGGAGTAGGCATGTACAGTTCACTTCTGGGACCCCAAAATATCGAATTTTCGGGTGTTTTGAGCCTGAATTTGAGATATAAACGGGTACAGATGATGCATGAACATATCGACTTTGGACACTTAAAATATCAATTTTTAACATGTTTTGAGCCTATATTTTGAAAACATTCTAGCACTGATTAGGCATGTACAGATCGCTTCTGGGACCCAAAAATATCGAATTTTCGGGTGTTTTGAGGTTGAAATTGGGATATAAACGGGTGCAGAAGATGCATACACATATTGACTTTGGTCACCTAAAATATCGATTTTCAGCTTGTTTTGGGCCTGTATTTTGAAAATACTCTAACACGGAGTAGGCAAGTACAGATCGCTTCAGGGACCCCAACAAATCGAATTTTCGGGTGTTTTGAGCCTAAATTTGAGATATAAACGGGTACAGAAGATGCATCCACTTATCGACTTTTGGGCACCTAAAGGATCGATTTTCAGTATGTTTTGGGCCTGTATATTAAAAATACTCTAACACGGAGTAGGCATGTACAGATCGCTTCTGGGACCCCAAAATATCGAATTTTTGGGTGTTTTGGGCCTTAATTTGAGATATCGACTTTGGGCACCTAAAATATCAATTTTTAGTATGTTTTGGGCCTATATTTTGAAAATATTCTAGCACTGAGTAGCCATGTACAGAACGCTTCTGGGACCCCAAAATATCTTATTTTCGGGTGTTTTCAGCCTGAATTTGAGATATAAACGGGTACAGAAGATGCATGCACATATCGACTTTTGGGCACCTAAAATATCGATTTTGAGCATGTTTTGGATATGTATCTTGAAAACATTCTAACTAGAAGTAGGGATGTACAGATCGCTTCTAGGACCCAAAAATACCGAATTTTCGGGTGTTTTGAGACTGAATTTGAGATATAAACGGGTACAGAAGATGCATGCACATATTGACTTTGGGCACCTAAAATATCGATTTTCAGCATGTTTTGGGCCTGTATTTTGAAAATACTCTAACTAGGAGTAGGCATGTACAGATCGCTTCTGGGACCCAAAAATATCGAATTTTCGGGTGTTTTGAGCCTGAATTTGAGATATAAACGGGTACAGAAAATGCATGCACATATCGACTTTGGACACTTAAAATATCGATTTTTAGCATGTTTTGAGCCAATATTTTGAAAACATTCTAGCACTGACTAGACATGTACAGATCGCATCTGGGACCCAAAATTATCGAATTTTCGGGTGTTTTGAGGTTGAATTTGATATATAAACGAGTGCAGAAGATTCATACACATGTTGATTTTGGGCACCTAAAATATCGATTTTCAGCATGTTTTGGGCCTGCATCTGAGTAGGCATGTACAGATCGCTTCTGGGACCACAAAATATCGAATTTTCTGGTGTTTGGAGCCTGAATTTGAGATATAAACGGGTACAGAAGATGCATGCACATATTGACTTTTGGGCACTTAAAAGATCGATTTTCAGTATGTTTTGGGCCTGTATTTTGAAAATACTCTAACACGGAGTAGGCATGTACAGTTCGCTTCTGGGACCCCAAAATATTGAATTTTCGGGTGTTTTGGGCCTGAATTTGAGATATCGACTTTGGGAACCTAAAATATCGATTTTAGCATGTTTTGGGCCTATATTTTGAAAATAATCTAGCACCAAGTAGGCATGTACAGATCACTTCTGGGACCCCAAAATATCGAATTTTCGGGTGTTTTGAGCCTGAATTTGAGATATAAACGGGTACAGATGATGGATGCACAAATCGACTTTGGACACTTAAAATATCGATTTTCAGCATGTTTTGGGCCTGCATCTGAGTAGGCATGTACAGATCGCTTCTGGGACCACAAAATATCGAATTTTCTGGTGTTTGGAGCCTGAATTTGAGATATAAACGGGTACAGAAGATGCATGCACATATAGACTTTTGGGCATCTAAAAGATCGATTTTCAGTATGTTTTGGGATGTATTTTGAAAATACTCTAACACTGAGTAGGCATGTACAGTTCGCTTCTGTGACCCCAAAATATCGAATTTTCGGGTGTTTTGGGCCTGAATTTGAGATATCGACTTTGGGAACATAAAATATCGATTTTTAGCATGTTTTGGGCCTATATTTTGAAAATAATCTAGCACTAAGTAAGCATGTACAGATCACTTCTGGAACCCCAAAATATCGAATTTTCGGGTCTTTTGAGCCTGAATTTGAGAAATAAACGGGTACAGATGATGGATACACATATCGACTTTGGACACTTAAAATATCGATTTTTAGCATGTTTTGAGCCTATATTTTGAAAAGATTCTAGCACTGAGTAGGCATGTACAGATCGCATCTGGGATCCAAAAATATCGAATTTTCGGGCGTTTTGAGGTTGAATTTGGGATATAAACGGGTGCAGAAGATGCATACACATATTAACTTTGGTCACCTAAAATATCGATTTTCAGCATGTTTTCGGCCTGTATTTTGAAAATACTCTAACTAGGAGTAGGCATGTACAGATCGCTTATAGGACCCAAAAATACCGAATTTTCGGGTGTTTTGAGCCTGAATTTGGGATATAAACGGGTGCAGAAGATGCATACACATAATGACTTTGGGCACCTAAAATATCGATTTTCAGCATCTTTTGGGCCTGCATTTGAGTAGGCATGTACAGATCGCTTCTGGGACCCCCAAATCTCGAATTTTCGGGTGTTTTGAGCCTGAATTTGAGATATAAACGGGTACAGAAGATGCATGCACATATCGACTTTTGGGCACCTAAAAGATCGATTTTCAGTATGTTTTGGGCCTGTATTTTGAAAATACTCTAACACGGAGTAGGCATGTACAGATCGCATCTGGGAACCAAAAATATCGATTTTTCGGGTGTTTTGAGGTTGAATTTGGGATATAAACGGGTGCAGAAGATGCATACACATATTGACTTTGGTCACCTAAAATATCGATTTTCAGCTTGTTTTGGGCCTTTATTTTGTAAAAACTCTAACACGGAGTAGGCAAGTACAAATTGCTTTTGGGACCCAAAAATATCGAATTTTCGGGTGTTTTGGGCCTGAATTTGAGATATCGACTTTGGGAACCTAAAATATCGATTTTTAGCATGTTTTGGGCCTATATTTTAAAAATATTCTAGCACTAAGTAGACATGTACAGATCACTTCTGGGACCCCAAAATATCGAATTTTCGGGTGTTTGGAGCCTGAATTTGTGATATAAACGGGTACAGAAGATGCATGCACATATCGACTTTTGGGCACCTAAAAGATCGATTTTCAGTATGTTTTGGGCCTGTATTTTGAAAATACTCTAACACGGAGTAGGCATGTACAGTTCGCTTCTGGGACCCCAAAATATCGAATTTTCGGGTGTTTTGGGCCTGAATTTGAGATATCGACTTTGGGAACCTAAAATATCGATTTTTAGCATGTTTTGGGCCTATATTTTGAAAATATTCTAGCACTAAGTAGGCATGTACAGATTACTTCTGGGACCCCAAAATATCGAATTTTCGGCTGTTTTGAGCCTGAATTTGAGATATAAACGGGTACAGATGATGCATGAACATATCGACATTGGACACTTAAAATATCGATTTTTAGCATGTTTTGAGCATATATTTTGAAAAAATTCTAGCACTGAGTAGGCATGTACAGATCGCTTCTGGGACCCCAAAATATCGAATTTTCGGGTGTTTTGAGGTTGAATTTGGGATATAAACGGGTACAGAAGATGCATCCACATATCGACATTTTTTAGCACCTAAAAGATCGATTTTCAGTATGTTTTGGGCCTGTATATTGAAAATACTCTAACACGGAGTAGGCATGTATAGATCGCTTCTGGGACCCCAAAATATCGAATTTTTGGGTGTTTTGGGCCTGAATTTGAGATATCGACTTTGGGCACCTAAAATATTAATTTTTAGTGTGTTTTGGGCCTATATTTTGAAAATATTCTAGCACTGAGTAGACATGTACAGAACGCTTCTGGGAACCCAAAATATAGAATTTTCGGTTGTTTTGAGACTGAATTTGAGAAATAAACGGGTACAGAAGATGCATGCACATATCGACTTTTGGGCACCTAAAATATCGATTTTGAGCATGTTTTGGATCTGTATCTTGAAAACATTCTAACTAGGAGTAGGGATGTACAGATCGCTTCTAGGACCCAAAAATACCGAATTTTAATGTGTTTTGAGCCTGAATTTGAGATATAAACGGGTACAGAAGATTCATACACATGTTGACTTTGGGCACCTAAAATATCGATTTTCAGCATGTTTTGGGCCTGCATCTGAGTAGGCATGTACAGACCAGTTCTGGGTCCACAAAATATCGAATTTTCTGGTGTTTGGAGCCTGAATTTGAGATATAAACGGGTACAGAAGAAGCATGCACATATCGACTTTTGGGCACATAAAAGATCGATTTTAAGTGTCCAAAGCCGATATGTGCATGCATCATCTGTACCCGTTTATATCTCAAATTCAGGGTCCCAGAAGTGATCTGTACATGCCTACTTAGTGCTAGAATATTTTCAAAATATAGGCCCAAAACATGCTAAAAATCGATATTTTAGGTGCCCAAAGTCGATATCTCAAATCCAGGCCCAGAACACCCGAAAATTCGATATTTTGGGGTCCCAGAAGCGAACAGTACATGCCTACTCCGTGTTAGAGTATTTTCAAAATACAGGCCCAAAACATATTGAAAATCGATCTGTTAGGTGCCCAAAAGTTGATATGTGGATGCATCTTCTGTACCCGTTTATATCTCAAATTCAGGCTCCAAACACCAGAAAATTCGATATTTTGTGGTCCCAGAAGCGATCTGTACTTGCCTACTCCGTGTTAGAGTATTTTCAAAATACAGGCCCAAAACAAGCTGAAAATCGATATTTTAGGTTTCCAAAAGTCATTATGTGCATGCATCTTCTGTACCCGTTTATATCTCAAATTCAGGCTGAAAACACCAGAAAATTCGGTATTTTTGGGTCCTAGAAGCGATCTGTACATCCCTACTCCTAGTTAGAATGTTTTCAAGATACAGACCCAAAACATGCTCAAAATCGATATATTAGGTGCCAAAAAGTCGATATGTGCATGCATCTTCTCTACCCGTTTATATCTCAAATTCAGGCTCAAAACACCCGAAAATTCGATATTTTGGGGTCCCAGAAGCGATCTGTACATGCCTACTCAGTGTTAGAATATTTTCAAAATATAGGCCCAAAACATGCTAAAAATCGATGTTTTAGGTGCCCAAAATCGATATCTCAAATTCAGGCCCAAAACACCCAAAAATTCGATATTTTGGGGTCCCAGAAGCGATCTGTACATGCCTACTCCGTGTTAGAGTATTTTCAATATACGTGCCCAAAACATACTGAAAATCGATCTTTTAGGTGCCCAAATGTCGATATGTGGATGCATCTTCTGTACCCGTTTATATCTCAAATTCAGGCACAAAACACCCGAAAATTCGATATTTTGGGGTCCCAGAAGCGATCTGTACTTGCCTACTCCGTGTTAGAGTATTTTCAAAATACAGGCCCAAAACAAGCTGAAAATCGATATTTTAGGTGACCAAAGTCAATATGTGTATGCATCTTTTGCACCTGTTTATATCCCAAAATCAACCTCAAAACACCCGAAAATTAGATATTTTTGGGTCCCAGATGTGGTCTGTACATGCCTACTCAGTGCTTGAATGTTTTCAAAATATACGCTCAAAACATGCTAAAAATCGATATTTTAAGTGTCCAAAGTTGATATGTGTATGCATCTTCTGTACCCGTTTATATCTCAAATTCAGGCTCAAAACACACGAAAATTCGATATTTTGGGGTCCCAGAAGTGATCTGTACAGGCCTACTTAGTGCTAGAATATTTTCAAAATATAGGCCCAAAACATGCTAAAAATCGATATTTTAGGTGAGCAAAGTCGATATCTCAAATTCAGGACCAAAACACCCGAAAATTCGATATTTTGGGGTCCCAGAAGCGAACTGTACTTGCCTACTCCGTGTTAGAGTATTTTCAAAATACAGGCCCATAACATACTGAAAATCGATCTTTTAGGTGCCCAAAAGTCGATATGTGCATGCATCTTCTGTACCCGTTTATATCCCAAATTTAATCTCAAAACACCCGAAAAATTCGATATTTTTGGGTCCCAGAAGCGATCTGTACATGCCTACTCAGTGCTAGAATTTGTTCAAAATATAGGCTCAAAACATGCTAAAAATCGATATTTTAAGTGTCCAAAGTCGATATGTGCATGTATCATCTGTACCCGTTTATATCTCAAAATCAGGCTCAAAATACCCGAAAATTCGATATTTTGGTGTCCCAGAAGTGATCTGCACATGCCTACTTAGTGCTAGAATATTTTCAAAATAAAGGCCCAAAACATGCTAAAAATCGATATTGTAGGTGCCCATAGTCGATATCTCAAATTCAGGCCAAAAAACACCCGGAATTTCGATAGTTTGGGTTCCCAGAAGCGAACTGTACATGCCTACTCCGTGTTAGAGTATTTTCAAAGTACAGGCCCAAAACATGCTGAAAATCGATATTTTAGGTGCCCAAAAGTCGATATGTGCATGCATCTTCTGTACCCGTTTATATCTCAAATTCAGGCTCCAAACACTCGAAAAATCGATATTTTGTGGTCCCAGAAGCGATCTGTACATGCCTACTCAGATGCAGGCCCAAAACATGCTGGAAATAGATATTTTAGGTGCCCAAAAGTCGATATGTGCATGCATCTTCTGTACCCGTTTATATCTCAAATTCAGGCTCCAAACACCCGAAAAATCGATATTTTGTGGTCCCAGAAGCGATCTGTACATGCCTACTCAGATGCAGGCCCAAAACATGCTGGAAATCGATATTTTAGGTGCCCAAAAGTCGATATGTGCATGCATCTTCTGTACCCGTTTATATCTCAAATTCAGGCTCAAAACACCCGAAAATTCTGTACTTTTGGGTCCTAGAAGCGATCTGTACATCCCTACTCCTAGTTAGAATGTTTTCGAGATACAGACTCAAAAACATGCTCAAAATCGATATTTTAGGTGCCAAAAAGTCGATATCTGCATTTATCTTCTGTACCCGTTTATATCTCAAATTCAGGCTCAAAACACCCGAAAATTCGATATTTTGGGGTCCCAGAGCGATCTGTACATGCCTACTTAGTGATAGAATATTTTCAAAATATAGGCCCAAAACATGCTAAAAATCGATATTTTAGGTGCACAAAGTCGATATCTCAAATTCAGGCCCAAAACACCTGAAAATTCGATATTTTGGGGTCCCAGAAGCGAACAGTACATGCCTACTCCGTGTTAGAGTATTTTCAAAATACAGGCCCAAAACATATTGAAAATCGATCTGTTAGGTGCCCAAAAGTTGATATGTGGATGCATCTTCTGTACCCGTTTATATCTCAAATTCAGGCTCAAAACACCCGAAAATTCGATATTTTGGGGTCCCAGAAGCGATCTGTACTCGCTTACTCCGTGTTAGAGTATTTTCAAAATACAGGCCCAAAACAAGCTGAAAATCGATATTTTAGGTGACGAAAGTCAATATGTGTATGCATCTTCTGCACCCGTTTATATCCCAAATTCAATCTCAAAACACCCGAAAATTCGATATTTTTGGGTCCCTAAAGCGATGTGTACATGCCTACTCAGTGCTGGAATATTTTCAAAATATAGGCTCAAAACATACTAAAAATCGAAATTTTAAGTGTCCAAAGTCGATATGTGCTTGCATCATCTGTACCCGTTTATATCTCAAATTCAGGCTTTAAACACCCGAAATATTCAATATTTTGGGGTCCCAGAAGTGATCTGTACATGCCTACTTAGTGCTAGAATATTTTCAAAATATAGGCCCAAAACATGCTAAAAAATCGATATTTTAGGTGCCCAAAGTCGATATCCCAAATTCAGGCCCTAAACTCCCGAAAATTCAATATTTTGGGGTCCCAGAAGCGAACTGTACATGCGTACTCCGTGTTAGAGTATTTTCAAAATACAGGCCCGAAACATAGAGAAAATCGATCTTTTAGGTGCCCAAAAGTCAATATGTGCAAAGATCTTCTGTACCCGTTTATATCTCAAATTCAGGCTCCAAACACCCGAAAATTCGATATTTTGGGGTCCCAGAAGAGATTTGTACATGCCTACTCCTAGTTAGAGTATTTTCAAAATACAGGCCCAAAACATGCTGAAAATCGATATATTAGGTGCACAAAGTCAATATGTGCATGCATCTTCTGTACCAGTTTATATCTCAAATTCAGGCTTAAAACACCCTAAAATTCGGTATTTTTGGGTCCTAGATGCGATCTGTACATCCCTACTCCTAGTTAGAATGTTTTCATGATACAGGCCCAAAACATACTGAAATTCGATATTTTAGGTGACCAAAGTCAATATGTGTATGCATCTTCTGCACCCGTTTATATCCCAAATTCAACCTCAAAACACCCGAAAATTTGATATTTTTGGGTCCTAGAAGCGATCTGTACATGCCTACTCAGTGCTAGAATGTTTTCAAAATATAGGCTCAAAACATACTAAAAATCGATATTTTAAGTGTCCAAAGTCGATATGTGCATGCATTATCTGTACCCGTTTATATCTCAAATTCAGGCTTAAAACACCCGAAAATTCGATATTTTGGGGTCCCATAAGTGATCTGTACATGCCTACTTAGTGCTAGAATATTTTCAAAATATAGGCCAAAACATGCTAAAAATCGATATTTTAGGTGCCCAAAGTCGATATCTTAAATTCAGGCCCAAAACACCCGAAAATTCGATATTTTGCGGTCCCAGAAGCGAACTGTACATGCCTACTCCGTGTTAGAGTACTTTCAAAATACAGGCCCAAAACATAATGAAAATCGATCTTTTATGAGCCCAAAAGTCGATATGTGCATGCATCTTCTGTACCCGTTTATATCCCAAATTCAACCTCAAAACACCCGAAAACTCGATATTTTTGGGTCCCAGAAGCGATCTGTACATGCCTACTCAGTGCTAGAATTTTTTCAAAATATAGGCTCAAAACATGCTAAAAATCGATATTTTAAGTGTCCAAAGTCGATATGTGCATGCATCATCTGTACCCGTTTATATCTCAAATTCAGGCTCAAAATACTCGAAAATTCGAGATTTGGGGGTCCCAGAAGTGATCTGTACATGCCTACTTAGTGCTAGAATATTTTCAAAATATAGGCCCAAAACATGCTAAAAATCGATATTTTATGTGCCCAAAGTCGATATCT
This sequence comes from Petrolisthes cinctipes, assembly GCA_033782935.1. NCBI lineage: Eukaryota > Metazoa > Arthropoda > Malacostraca > Decapoda > Porcellanidae > Petrolisthes > Petrolisthes cinctipes. Next base: position 5,212,672 of record JAWQEG010000201.1, read on the forward strand.
CAAATTCAGGCCCAAACCACCCGAAATTTCGATATTTTGAGGTCTCAGAAGCGAACTGTACATGCCTACTCCGTGTTAGAGTATTTTCAAAGTACAGGCCCAAAACATGCTGAAAATCGATCTTTTAGGGCCCAAAAGACGATATGTGCATGTATCTTCTGTACCCGTTTATATCTCAAATTCAGTCTCCAAACACCCGAAAAATCGATATTTTGTGGTCCCAGAAGCGATCTGTACATGCCTACTCAGATGCAGTCCCAAAACATGCTGGAAATCGATATTTTAGGTGCCCAATGTCAACATGTGTATTCATCTTCTGCACTCGTTTATATCTCAAATTCAACCTCAAAACACCCAAAAAATTCGATAATTTTAGGGTCCCAGAAGCGATCTGTATATGCCTACTCTGTGCTAGAATATTTAAAAAAAAAATAGGCCCAAAACAAGCTAAAAATCGATATTTTAGGTGCCCAAAGTCGATATCTCAAATTCAGGCCCAAAACACCTGAAAATTCGATATTTTGGGTTCCTAGAAGCGAACTGTACATGCCTACTCCATGTTAGAGTATTTTCAAAATACAGGCCCAAAACATACTGAAAATCGGTCTGTTAGGTGCCCAAAAGTTGATATGTGGATGCATCTTCTGTACCCGTTTATATCTCAAATTCAGGCTCAAAACACCCGAAAATTCGATATTTTGGGGTCCCAGAAGCGATCTGTACTTGCCTACTCCGTGTTAGAGTATTTTCAAAAAACAGGCCCAAAACAAGCTGAAAATCGATATTTTAGGTGACCAAAGTCAATATGTGTATGCATCTTCCGCAACCGTTTATATCCCAAATTCAACCTCAAAACACCCGAGAATTTGATATTTTTGGGTCCTAGAAGCGATCTGTACATGCCTACTCAGTGCTAGATTGTTTTCAAAATATAGGCTCAAAACATACTAAAAATCGATATTTTAAGTGTCCAAAGTCGATATGTGCATGCATCATCTGTACCCGTTTATATCTCAAATTCAGGCTTAAAACACCCGAAAATTCGATATTTTGGGGTCCCATAAGTGATCTGTACATGCCTACTTAGTGCTAGAATATTTTCAAAATATAGGCCAAAACATGCTAAAAATCGATATTTTAGGTGCCCAAAGTCGATATCTTAAATTCAGGCCCAAAACACCCGAAAATTCGATATTTTGCGGTCCCAGAAGCGAACTGTACATGCCTACTCCGTGTTAGAGTATTTTCAAAATACAGGCCCAAAACATAATGAAAATCGATCTTTTAGGAGCCCAAAAGTCGATATGTGCATGCATCTTCTGTACCCGTTTATATCCCAAATTCAACCTCAAAACACCCGAAAACTCGATGTTTTTGGGTCCCAGAAGCGATCTGTACATGCTTACTCAGTGCTAGATTTTTTTCAAAATATAGGCTCAAAACATGCTAAAAATCGATATTTTAAGTGTCCAAAGTCGATATGTGCATGCATCATCTGTACCCGTTTATATCTCAAATTCAGGCTCAAAATACCCGAAAATTCGAGATTTGGGGGTCCCAGAAGTGATCTGTACATGCCTACTTAGTGCTAGAATATTTTCAAAATATAGGCCCAAAACATGCTAAAAATCGATATTTTATGTGCCCAAAGTCGATATCTCAAATTCAGGCCCAAACCACCCGAAATTTCGATATTTTGGGGTCTCAGAAGCGAACTGTACATGCCTACTCCGTGTTAGAGTATTTTCAAAGTACAGGCCCAAAACATGCTGAAAATCGTTCTTTTAGGTGCCCAAAAGTCGATATGTGCATGTATCTTCTGTACCCGTTTATATCTCAAATTCAGTCTCCAAACACCCGAAAAATCGATATTTTGTGGTCCCAGAAGCGATCTGTACATGCCTACTCAGATGCAGTCCCAAAACATGCTGGAAATCGATATTTTAGGTGCCCAATGTCAACAAATGTATTCATCTTCTGCACTCATTTATATCTCAAATTCAACCTCAAAACACCCAAAAAATTCGATAATTTTAGGGTCCCAGAAGCGATCTGTACATGCCTACTCAGTGCTAGAATATTTTAAAAAATATAGGCACAAAACAAGCTAAAAATCGATATTTTAGGTGCCCAAAGTCGATATCTCAAATTCAGGCCCAAAACTCCTGAAAATTCGATATTTTGGGTTCCCAGAAGCGAACTGTACATGCCTACTCCATGTTAGAGTATTTTCAAAATACAGGCCCAAAACATAATGAAAATCGTTCTTTTAGGAGCCCAAAAGTCGATATGTGCATGCATCTTCTGTACCCGTTTATATCCCAAATTCAACCTCAAAACACCCGTAAACTCGATATTTTTGGGTCCCAGAAGCGATCTGTACATGCCTACTCAGTGCTAGATTTTTTTCAAAATATAGGCTCAAAACATGCTAAAAATCGATATTTTAAGTGTCCAAAGTCGATATGTGCATGCATCATCTGTACCCGTTTATATCTCAAATTCAGGCTCAAAATACCCGAAAATTCGAGATTTGGGGGTCCCAGAAGTGATCTGTACATGCCTACTTAGTGCTAGAATATTTTCAAAATATAGGCTAAAAACATGCTAAAAATCGATATTTTATGTGCCCAAAGTCGATATCTCAAATTCAGGCCCAAACCACCCGAAATTTCGATATTTTGGGGTCTCAGAAGCGAACTGTACATGCCTACTCCGTGTTAGAGTATTTTCAAAGTACAGGCCCAAAACATGCTGAAAATCGTTCTTTTAGGTGCCCAAAAGTCGATATGTGCATGTATCTTCTGTACCCGTTTATATCTCAAATTCAGTCTCCAAACACCCGAAAAATCGATATTTTGTGGTCCCAGAAGCGATCTGTACATGCCTACTCAGATGCAGTCCCAAAACATGCTGGAAATCGATATTTTAGGTGCCCAATGTCAACATGTGTATTCATCTTCTGCACTCGTTTATATCTCAAATTCAACCTCAAAACACTCAAAAAATTCGATAATTTTAGGGTCCCAGAAGCGATCTGTACATGCCTACTCAGTGCTAGAATATTTTAAAAAATATAGGCCCAAAACAAGCTAAAAATCGATATTTTAGGTGCCCAAAGTCGATATCTCAAATTCAGGCCCAAAACACCTGAAAATTCGATATTTTGGGTTCCCAGAAGCGAACTGTACATGCCTACTTCATGTTAGAGTATTTTCAAAATACAGGCCCAAAACATACTGAAAATCGATCTGTTAGGTGCCCAAAAGTCTATATGTGCATATATCATCTGTACCCGTTTATATCTCAAATTCAGGCTCAAAATACCCGAAAATTCGATATTTTGGTGTCCCAGAAGTGATCTGCACATGCCTACTTAGTGCTAGAATATTTTCAAAATATAGGCCCAAAACATGCTAAAAATCGATATTGTAGGTGCCCATAGTCGATATCTCAAATTCAGGCCAAAAAACACCCGAAATTTCGATAGTTTGGGTTCGCAGAAGCGAACTGTACATGCCTACTCCGTGTTAGAGTATTTTCAAAGTACAGGCCCAAAACATGCTGAAAATCGATATTTTAGGTGCCCAAAAGTCGATATGTGCATGCATCTTCTGTACCCGTTTATATCTCAAATTCAGGCTCCAAACACCCGAAAAATCGATATTTTGTGGTCCCAGAAGCGATCTGTACATGCCTACTCAGATGCAGGCCCAAAACATGCTGGAAATCGATATTTTAGGTGCCCAAAAGTCGATATGTGCATGCATCTTCTGTACCCGTTTATATCTCAAATTCAGGCTCAAAACACCCGAAAATTCGGTACTTTTGGGTCCTAGAAGCGATCTGTACATCCCTACTCCTAGTTAGAATGTTTTCAAGATACAGACTCAAAAACATGCTCAAAATCGATATTTTAGGTGCCAAAAAGTCGATATCTGCATTCATCTTCTGTACCCGTTTATATCTCAAATTCAGGCTCAAAACACCCGAAAATTCGATATTTTGGGGTCCCAGAGCGATCTGTACATGCCTACTTAGTGATAGAATATTTTCAAAATATAGGCCCAAAACATGCTAAAAATCGATATTTTAGGTGCACAAAGTCGATATCTCAAATTCAGGCCCAAAACACCTGAAAATTCGATATTTTGGGGTCCCAGAAGCGAACAGTACATGCCTACTCCGTGTTAGAGTATTTTCAAAATACAGGCCCAAAACATATTGAAAATCGATCTGTTAGGTGCCCAAAAGTTGATATGTGGATGCATCTTCTGTACCCGTTTATATCTCAAATTCAGGCTCAAAACACCCGAAAATTCTATATTTTGGGGTCCCAGAAGCGATCTGTACTCGCTTACTCCGTGTTAGAGTATGTTCAAAATACAGGCCCAAAACAAGCTGAAAATCGATATTTTAGGTGACGAAAGTCCATATGTGTATGCATCTTCTGCACCCGTTTATATCCCAAATTCAATCTCAAAACACCCGAAAATTCGATATTTTTGGGTCCCTGAAGCGATGTGTACATGCCTACTCAGTGCTGGAATGTTTTCAAAATATAGGCTCAAAACATACTAAAAATCGAAATTTTAAGTGTCCAAAGTCGATATGTGCTTGCATCATCTGTACCCGTTTATATCTCAAATTCAGGCTTTAAACACCCGAAATATTCGATATTTTGGGGTCCCAGAAGTGATCTGTACATGCCTACTTAGTGCTAGAATATTTTCAAAATATAGGCCCAAAACATGCTAAAAATCGATATTTTAGGTGCCCAAAGTCGATATCCCAAATTCAGGCCCTAAACTCCCGAAAATTCAATATTTTGGGGTCCCAGAAGCGAACTGTACATGCGTACTCCGTGTTAGAGTATTTTCAAAATACAGGCCCGAAACATAGAGAAAATCGATCTTTTAGGTGCCCAAAAGTCAATATGTGCATATATCGTCTGTACCCGTTTATATCTCAAATTCAGGCTCCAAACACCCGAAAATTCGATATTTTGGGGTCCCAGAAGAGATTTGTACATGCCTACTCCTAGTTAGAGTATTTTCAAAATACAGGCCCAAAACATGCTGAAAATCGATATATTAGGTGCACAAAGTCAATATGTGCATGCATCTTCTGTACCAGTTTATATCTCAAATTCAGGCTTAAAACACCCTAAAATTCGGTATTTTTGGGTCCTAGATGCGATCTGTACATCCCTACTCCTAGTTAGAATGTTTTCATGATACAGGCCCAAAACATACTGAAAATCGATATTTTAGGTGACCAAAGTCAATATGTGTATGCATCTTCTGCACCCGTTTATATCTCAAATTCAACCTCAAAACACCCAAAAATTTGATATTTTTGGGTCCTAGAAGCGATCTGTACATGCCTACTCAGTGCTAGAATGTTTTCAAAATATAGGCTCAAAACATACTAAAAATCGATATTTTAAGTGTCCAAAGTCGATATGTGCATGCATTATCTGTACCCGTTTATATCTCAAATTCAGGCTTAAAACACCCGAAATTTCGATATTTTGGGGTCCCATAAGTGATCTGTACATGCCTACTTAGTGCTAGAATATTTTCAAAATATAGGCCAAAATATGCTAAAAATCGATATTTTAGGTGCCCAAAGTCGATATCTTAAATTCAGGCCCAAACCACCCGAAATTTCGATATTTTGAGGTCTCAGAAGCGAACTGTACATGCCTACTCCGTGTTAGAGTATTTTCAAAGTACAGGCCCAAAACATGCTGAAAATCGATATTTTAGGTGCCCAAAAGACGATATGTGCATGTATCTTCTGTACCCGTTTATATCTCAAATTCAGTCTCCAAACACCCGAAAAATCGATATTTTGTGGTCCCAGAAGCGATCTGTACATGCCTACTCAGATGCAGTCCCAAAACATGCTGGAAATCGATATTTCAGGTGCCCAATGTCAACATGTGTATTCATCTTCTGCACTCGTTTATATCTCAAATTCAACCTCAAAACACAAAAAAAATTCGATAATTTTAGGGTCCCAGAAGCGATCTGTACATGCCTACTCAGTGCTAGAATATTTAAAAAAAAAATAGGCCCAAAACAAGCTAAAAATCGATATTTTAGGTGCCCAAAGTCGATATCTCAAATTCAGGCCCAAAACACCTGAAAATTCGATATTTTGGGTTCCCAGAAGCGAACTGTACATGCCTACTCCATGTAAGAGTATTTTCAAAATACAGGCCCAAAACATACTGAAAATCGGTCTGTTAGGTGCCCAAAAGTTGATATGTGGATGCATCTTCTGTACCCGTTTATATCTCAAATTCAGGCTCAAAACACCCGAAAATTCGATATTTTGGGGTCCCAGAAGCGATCTGTACTTGCCTACTCCGTGTTAGAGTATTTTCAAAAAACAGGCCCAAAACAAGCTGAAAATCGATATTTTAGGTGACCAAAGTCAATATGTGTATGCATCTTCTGCACCCTTTTATATCCCAAATTCAACCTCAAAACACCCGAAAATTTGATATTTTTGGGTCCTAGAAGCGATCTGTACATGCCTACTCAGTGCTAGAATGTTTTCAAAATATAGGCTCAAAACATACTAAAAATCGATATTTTAAGTGTCCAAAGTCGATATGTTTATGCATCTTCTGCACTCGTTTATATCTCAAATTCAACCTAAAAACACCCGAAAATTCGATAATTTTGGGTCCCAGAAGCGATCTGTACATGCCTACTCAGATGCAGGCCCAAAACATGCTGGAAATCGATATTTTAAGTGTCCAAAGTCGATATGTGTATGCATCATCTGTACCCGTTTATATCCCAAATTAAGGCTCAAAATACCCGAAAATTCGATATTTTGGTGTCCCAGAAGTGATCTGTACATGCCTACTTAGTGCTAGAATATTTTCAAAATATAGGCCCAAAACATGCTAAAAATCGATATTGTAGGTGCCCAAAGTCGATATCTCAAATTCAGGCCAAAAAACACCCGAAAATTCGATATTTTGGGTTCTCAGAAGCGAACTGTACATGCCTACTCCGTGTTAGAGTATTTTCAAAGTACAGGCCCAAAACATTCTGAAAATCAATATTTTAGGTGCCCAAAAGTCGATATGTGCTTGCATCTTCTGTACCCGTTTATATCTCAAATTCAGGCTCCAAACACCCGAAAAATCGATATTTTGTGGTCCCAGAAGCGATCTGTACATGCCTACTCAGATGCAGGCCCAAAACATGCTGGAAATCGATATTTTAGGTGCCCAAAAGTCGATATGTGCATGCATCTTCTGTACCCGTTTATATCTCAAATTCAGGCTCAAAACACCCGAAAATTCGGTACTTTTGGGTCCTAGAAGCGATCTGTACATCCCTACTCCTAGTTAGAATGTTTTCAAGATACAGACCCAAAACATGCTCAAAATCGATATTTTAGGTGCCAAAAAGTCGATAACTGCATTCATCTTCTGTACCCGTTTATATCTCAAATTCAGGCTCAAAACACCCGAAAATTCGATATTTTGGGGTCCCAGAGCGATCTGTACATGCCTACTTAGTGATAGAATATTTTCAAAATATAGGCCCAAAACATGCTAAAAATCGATATTTTAGGTGCACAAAGTCGATATCTCAAATTCAGGCCCAAAACACCTGAAAATTCGATATTTTGGGGTCCCAGAAGCGAACTGTACATGCCTACTCCGTGTTAGAGTATTTTCAAAATACAGGCCCAAAACATATTGAAAATCGATCTGTTAGGTGCCCAAAAGTTGATATGTGGATGCATCTTCTGTACCCGTTTATATCTCAAATTCAGGCTCAAAACACCCGAAAATTCGATATTTTGGGATCCCAGAAGCGATCTGTACTCGCCTACTCCGTGTTAGAGTATTTTCAAAATACAGGCCCAAAACAAGCTGAAAATCGATATTTTAGGTGACGAAAGTCAATATGTGTATTCATCTTCTGCACCCGTTTATATCCCAAATTCAACCTCAAAACACCCGAAAATTCGATATTTTGGGGTCCCAGAAGCGAACTGTACCTGCCTACTCCGTGTTAGAGTATTTTCAAAATACAGGCCCAAAACATACTGAAAATCGATCTTTTAGGTGCCCAAAGTCGATATGTGCATGCATCTTCTGTACCCGTTTATATCTCGAATTCAGGCTCCAAACACCCAAAAATTCGATATTTTGGGGTCCCAGAAGCAATCTGTACATGCCTACTCAGATGCAGACCCAAAACATGGTGAAAATCGATATTTTAGGTGCCCAAAGTCAACATGTTTATGCATCTTCTGCACTCGTTTATATCTCAAATTCAACCTAAAAACACCCGAAAATTCGATAATTTTGGGTCCCAGAAGCGATCTGTACATGTCTAGTCAGTGCTAGAATGTTTTCAAAATAAAGGCTCAAAACATGCTAAAAATCGATAATTTAAGTGTCCAAAGTCAATATGTGCATGCATCTTTTGTACCCGTTTATATCTCAAATTCAGGCTCAAAACAACCGAAAATTCGATATTTTTTGGTCCCAGAAGCGATCTGTACTTGCCTACTCCGTGTTGGAGTATTTTCAAAATACAGGCCCAAAACAAGCTGAAAATCGATATTTTAGGTGATAAAAGTCAATATGTGTAAGCATCTTCTGCACCCGTTTATATCCCAAATTCAACCTCAAAACACCCGAAAATTCGATATTTTGGGGTCCCAGAAGCGATCTGTACATGCCTACTCAGTGCTAGAATTTTTTCAAAATATAGGCTCAAAACATGCTAAAAATCGATATTTTAAGTGTCCAAAGTCGATATGTGTATGCATCATCTGTACCCGTTTATATCCCAAATTAAGGCTCAAAATACCCGAAAATTCGATATTTTGGTGTCCCAGAAGTGATCTGTACATGCCTACTTAGTGCTAGAATATTTTCAAAATATAGGCCCAAAACATGCTAAAAATCGATATTGTAGGTGCCCAAAGTCGATATCTCAAATTCAGGCCAAAAAACACCCGAAATTTCGATATTTTGGGTTCTCAGAAGCGAACTGTACATGCCTACTCCGTGTTAGAGTATTTTCAAAGTACAGGCCCAAAACATTCTGAAAATCAATATTTTAGGTGCCCAAAAGTCGATATGTGCTTGCATCTTCTGTACCCGTTTATATCTCAAATTCAGGCTCCAAACACCCGAAAAATCGATATTTTGTGGTCCCAGAAGCGATCTGTACATGCCTACTCAGATGCAGGCCCAAAACATGCTGGAAATCGATATTTTAGGTGCCCAAAAGTCGATATGTGCATGCATCTTCTGTACCCGTTTATATCTCAAATTCAGGCTCAAAACACCCGAAAATTCGGTACTTTTGGGTCCTAGAAGCGATCTGTACATCCCTACTCCTAGTTAGAATGTTTTCAAGATACAGACCCAAAACATGCTCAAAATCGATATTTTAGGTGCCAAAAAGTCGATAACTGCATTCATCTTCTGTACCCGTTTATATCTCAAAAACGGGCTCAAAACACCCGAAAATTCGATATTTTGGGGTCCCAGAGCGATCTGTACATGCCTACTTAGTGATAGAATATTTTCAAAATATAGGCCCAAAACATGCTAAAAATCGATATTTTAGGTGTACAAAGTCGATATCTCAAATTCAGGCCCAAAACACCTGAAAATTCGATATTTTGGGGTCCCAGAAGCGAACTGTACATGCCTACTCCGTGTTAGAGTATTTTCAAAATACAGGCCCAAAACATATTGAAAATCGATCTGTTAGGTGCCCAAAAGTTGATATGTGGATGCATCTTCTGTACCCGTTTATATCTCAAATTCAGGCTCAAAACACCCGAAAATTCGATATTTTGGGATCCCAGAAGCGATCTGTACTCGCCTACTCCGTGTTAGAGTATTTTCAAAATACATGCCCAAAACAAGCTGAAAATCGATATTTTAGGTGACGAAAGTCAATATATGTATGCATCTTCTGCACCCGTTTATATCCCAAATTAAACCTCAAAACACCCGAAAATTCGATATTTTTGGGTCCCTGAAGCGATCTGTACATGCCTATTCAGTGCTAGAATGTTTTCAAAATATAGGCTCAAAAGATACTAAAAATCGATATTTTAAGTGTCCAAAGTCGATATGTGCATGCATCATCTGTACCCGTTTATATCTCAAATTCAGGCTTAAAACACCAGAAATATTCGATATTTTGGGGTCCCAGAAGTGATCTGTACATGCCTACTTAGTGCTAGAATATTTTCAAAATATAGGCCCAAAACATGCTAAAAAATCGATATTTTATGTGCCCAAAGTCGATATCCCAAATTCAGGCCCTAAACTTCCGAAAATTCAATATTTTGGGGTCCCAGAAGCGAACTGTACATGCCTACTCCGTGTTAGAGTATTTTCAAAGTACAAGCCCAAAACATGCTGAAAATCGATCTTTTAGGTGCCCAAAAGTCGATATGTGCATGCATCTTCCGTATCCGTTTATATCTCAAATTCAGGCTCCAAACAACCGGAAAAAAGATATTTTGTGGTCCCAGAAGCGATCTGTACATGCCTACTCAGATGCAGGCCCAAAACATGCTGGAAATCGATATTTTAGGTGCCCAATGTCAACATGTGTATTAATCTTCTGCACTCGTTTATATCTCAAATTCAACCTCAAAACACCCGAAAATTCGATAATTTTTGGGTCCCAGAAGCGATCTGGACATGCCTACTCAGTGCTAGAATATTTTCAAAATATAGGCCCAAATCATGCTAAAAAATCGATATTTTAGGTGCCCAAAGTCGATATCTCAAATTCAGGCTCAAAACACACGAAAATTCGATATTTAGGGGTACCAGAAGCGAACTGTACATGCCTACTCCGTGTTTGAGTATTTTCAAAATACAGGCCCGAAACATAGAGAAAATCGATCTTTTAGGTGCCCAAAAGTCGATATGTGCATGCATCTTCTGTACCCGTTTATATCCCAAATTCAACCTCAAAACACCTGAAAATTCAATATTTTTGGGTCCCAAAAGCGATCTGTACATGCCTACTCAGTGCTAGAATTTTTTCAAAATATAGGCTCAAAACATGCTAAAAATCGATATGTTAAGTGTCCAAAGTCGATATGTGCATGCATCATCTGTACCCGTTTATATCTCAAATACAGGGTCCCAGAAGTGATCTGTACATGCCTACTTAGTGCTAGAATTTTTTCAAAATATAGGCCTAAAACATGCTAAAAATCGATATTTTAGGTGCCCAAAGTCGATATCTCAAATTCAGGCCGAAAACACCCGAAAATTCGATATTTTGGGGTCCCTGAAGCGAACTGTACATGCCTACTCCATGTTAGAGTATTTTCAAAATACAGGCCCAAAACATACTGAAAATCGATCTTTTAGGTGCCCAAAAGTCAATATGTGCATATATCTTCTGTACCCGTTTATATCTCAAATTCAGGCTCCAAACACCCGAAAATTCGATATTTTGGGGTCCCAGAAGAGATTTGTACATGCCTACTCCTAGTTAGAGTATTTTCAAATTACTGGCCCAAAACATGCTGAAAATCGATATATTAGGTGCCCAAAGTCAATATGTGCATGCATCTTCTTTAGCAGTTTATATCTCAAATTCAGGCTTAAAACACCCTAAAATTCGGTATTTTTGGGTCCTAGAAGCTATCTGTACATCCCTACTCCTAGTTAGAATGTTTTCATGATACAAATCCAAAACATGCTCAAAATCGATATTTTAGGTGCCAAAAAGTCGATATGTGCATCCATCTTCTGTACCCGTTTATATCTCAAATTCAGGCTCAAAACACCCGAAAATTCGATATTTTGGGGTCCCAGAAGCGATCTGTACATGCCTACTTAGTGCTAGAATATTTTCAAAATATAGGCCCAAAACATGCTAAAAATCGATATTTTAGGTGCCCAAAGTCGATATCTCAAATTCAGGCCCAAAACACCTGAAAATTCGATATTTTGGGTTCCCAGAAGCGAACTGTACATGCCTACTCCATGTTAGAGTATTTTCAAAATACAGGCCCAAAACAAGCTGAAAATCGATCTTTTAGGTGCCCAAATTTCGATATGTGGAGGCATCTTCTGTACCCGTTTATATCTCAAATTCAGGCTCAAAACACCCGAAAATTCGATATTTTGGGGTACCAGAAGTGATCAGTACTTGCCTACTCCGTGTTAGAGTATTTTCAATATACAGGCCCAAAACAAGCTGAAAATCGATATTTTAGGTCGCCAAAGTCAATATGGGTATGCATCTTCTGCACCCGTTTATATCCCAAATTCAACCTCAAAACACCCGAAAATTCGATATTTTTGGGTTTCAGAAGCGATCTGTACATGCTTACTCAGTTCTAGAATGTTTTCAAAATATAGGCTCAAAACATGCTAAAAATCAATATTTTAAGTGTCCAAAGTCGATATGTCCATGCATCATTTGTACCCGTTTATATATCAAATTCAGGCTCAAAACACCCGAAAATTCGATATTTTGGGGTCCCAGAAGTGATCTGTACATGCCTACTTAGTGCTAGAATATTTTAAAAAATATAGGCCCAAAACATGCTAAAAATCGATATTTTAGGTGCCCAAAGTCGATATCTCAAATTCAGGCCCAAAACACCCGAAAATTCGATATTTTGGGGTCCCAGAAGCGAACTGTACATGCCTACTCCGTGTTAGAGTATTTTCAAAATACAGGCCCAAAACATACTGAAAATCGATCTTTTAGGTGCCCAAAAGTCGATATGTGCATGCATCTTCTGTACCCGTTTATATCTCAAATTAAGGCTCAAAACACCCGAAAATTTGGTATTTTGCATGCATCTTCTGTACCCGTTTATATCCCAAATACAACCTCAAAACACCCGAAAATTCGATATTTTTGGGTACCAAAAGCGATCTGTACATGCCTACTCAGTGCTAGAATTTTTTTCAAAATATAGGCTCAAAACATGCTAAAAATCGATATTTTAAGTGTCCAAAGTCGATATGTGCATGCATCATCTGTACCCGTTTATATCTCAAATTCAGGGTCCCAGAAGTGATCTGTACATGCCTACTTAGTGCTAGAATATTTTCAAAATATAGGCCCAAAACATGCTAAAAATCGATCTTTTAGGTGCCCAAATGTCGATATGTGGATGCATCTTCTGTACCCGTTTATATCTCAAATTCAGGCCCAAAACACCCAAAAATTCGATATTTTGGGGTCCCAGAAGCGATCTGTACATGCCTAATCCGTGTTATAGTATTTTCAATATACAGGCCCAAAACATACTAAAAATCGATCTTTTAGGTGCCCAAATGTCGATATGTGGATGCATCTTCTGTACCCGTTTATATCTCAAATTCAGGCTCAAAACACCCGAAAATTCGATATTTTGGGGTCCCAAAAGCGATCTGTACTTGCCTACTCCGTGTTAGAGTATTTTCAAAATACAGGCCCAAAACAACCTGAAAATCGATATTTTAGGTGACCAAAGTCAATATGTGTATGCATCTTCTGCACCCGTTTATATCCCAAAATCAACCTCAAAACACCCGAAAATTAGATATTTTTGGGTCTCAGAAACGATCTGTACATGCCTACTCAGTGCTAGAATATTTTCAAAATATAGGCCCAAAACATGCTAAAAATCGATATTTTAGGTGCCCAAAATCGATATCTCAAATTCATGCCCAAAACACCCAAAAATTCGATATTTTGGGGTCCCAGAAGCGATCTGTACATGCCTACTCTGTGTTAAAGTATTTTCAAAATATAGGCCCAAAACATACTGAAAATCGATCTTTTAGGTGCCCAAAAGTCGATATGTGCATGCATCTTCTGTACCCGTTTATATCTCAAATTCAGGCTCCAAACACCCGAAAATTCGATATTTTGAGATCCCAGAAGAGATCTGTACATGCCTACTCCTAGTTAGAGTATTTTCAAAATACAGGTCCAAAACATGCTGAAAATCGATATATTAGGTGCCCAAAGTCAATATGTGCATGCATCTTCTGTACCCGTTTATATCTCAAATTCAGGCTTAAAACACCCGAAAATTCGGTATTTTTGGGTCCTAGAAGCGATCTGTACATCCCTACTCCTAGTTAGAATGTTTTCAAGATACAGAACCAAAACATGCTCAAAATCGATATATTAGGTGCCAAAAAGTCGATATGTGCATTCATCTTCTGTACCCGTTTATATCTCAAATTCAGTCTCAAAACTACCGAAAATTCGATATTTTGGGGTCCCAGAAGCGAACTGTACATGCCTACTCAGTGCAAGAATATTTTCAAAATATAGGCCCAAAACATGCTAAAAATCGATATTTTAGGTGCCCAAAATCGATATATCAAATTCAGGCCCAAAACACCCAAAAATTCGATATTTTGGGGTCCCAGAAGCGATCTGTACATGCCTACTCCGTGTTAAAGTATTTTCAAAATATAGGCCCAAAACATGCTAAAAATCGATATTTTAGGTGCCCAAAATCGATATCTCAAATTCAGGCCCAAAACACCCAAAAATTCGATATTTTGGGGTCCCAGAAGCGATCTGTACATGCCTACTCCGTGTTAAAGTATTTTCAAAATATAGGCCCAAAACATACTGAAAATCGATCTTTTAGGTGCCCAAAAGTCGATATGTGCATGCATCTTCTGTACCCGTTTATATCCCAAATTCAACCTCAAAACACCCGAAAATTCGATATTTTTGGGTCCCAAAAGCGATCTGTACATGCCTACTCAGTGCTAGAATTTTTTCAAAATATAGGCTCAAAACATGCTAAAAATCGATATTTTAAGTGTCCAAAGTCAATATGTGCATGCATCATCTGTACACGTTTATATCTCAAATTCAGGGTCCCAGAAGTGATCTGTACATGCCTACTTAGTGCTAGAATATTTTCAAAATATAGGCCCAAAACATGCTAAAAATCGATATTTATGGTGCCCAAAGTCGATATCTCAAATTCAGGCCCAGAACACCCGAAAATTCGATATTTTTGGGTCCCAGAAGCGAACTGTACATGCCTACTCCGTGTTAGAGTATTTTCAAAATACAGGCCCAAAACATACTGAAAATCGATCTTTTAGGTTTCCAAAAGTCATTATGTGCATGCATCTTCTGTACCCGTTTATATCTCAAATTCAGGCTCCAAACACCCGAAAATTCGATATTTTGGGGTCCCAGAAGCGAACTGTACATGCCTACTCCGTGTTAGAGTATTTTCAAAATACAGGCCCAAAACAAGCTGAAAATCGATATTTTAGGTGACCAAAGTCAATATGTGTATGCATCTTCTGCACCCGTTTATATCCTAAATTCAACCTCAAAACACCCGAAAACTCGATATTTTTGTGTCCCAGAAGCGATCTGTACATGCCTACTCAGTGCTAGAATGTTTTCAAAATATAGGCTCAAAACATGCTAAAAATCGATATTTTAAGTGTCCAAAGTCGATATGTGCATGCATCTTCTGTACCCGTTTATATCTCAAATTCAGGCTCAAAACACCCGAAAATTCGGTATTTTTGGGACCTAGAAGCACTCTGTACATCCCTACTCCTAGTTAGAATGTTTTCAAGATACAGACCCAAAACATGCTCAAAATCGATATTTTAGGTGCCCCAAAGTCGATATATGCATGCATCTTCTGTACCCGTTTATATCTCAAATTCAGGCTCAAAACACCCGAAAATTTGATATTTTGGGGTCCCAGAAGCGATCTGTGCATGCCTACTCAGTGCTAGAATATTTTCACAATATAGGCCCAAAACATGCTAAAAATCGATATTTTAGGTGCCCAAAGTCGATATCTCAAATTCAGGCCCAAAACACCCAAAAATTCGATATTTTGGGGTCCCAGAAGAGAACTGTACATGCCTACTCCGTGTTAGAGTATTTTCAATATAGAGGCCCAAAACATACTGAAAATCGATATATTAGGTGCCCAAAAGTCGATATGTGGATGCATCTTCTGTAACCGTTTATATCTCAAATTCAGGCTCCAAACACTCGAAAATTCGATATTTTGGGGTCCCAGAAGCGATCTGTACTTGCCAACTCCGTGTTAGAGTATTTTCAAATTACAGGCCCGAAACAAGCTGAATATCGATATTTTAGGTGACCAAAGTCAATATGAGTATGCATCTTCTGCACCCGTTTATATCCCAAATTCAACCTCAAAACACCCGAAAAATCGATATTTTTTGGTCCCAGAAGCGATCTGTACATGCCTACTCAGTGCTAGAATTTTTTCAAAATATAGGCTCAAAACATGCTGAAAATCGATATTTTAGGTGCCCAAAGTCAATATGTGCATACATCATCTGTACCCGTTTATATATCAAATTCAGGCTAAAAACACCCGAAAATTCGATATTTTGGGGTCCCAGAAGTGATCAGTACAGGCCTACTTAGTGCTAGAATATTTTTAAATTATAGGCCCAAAACATGCTAAAAATCGATATTTTAGGTGAGCAAAGTCGATATCTCAAATTCAGGCCCAAAACACCCGAAAATTCGATATTTTGGGGTCCCAGAAGCGAACTGTACATGCCTACTCCGTGTTAGAGTATTTTCAAAATACAGGCCCATAACATAATGAAAATCGATCTTTTAGGTGCCCAAAAGTCGATATGTGCATGCATCTTCGGTACCCGTTTATATCCCAAATTTAACCTCAAAACACCCGAAAAAATCGATATTTTTGGGTCCCAGAAGCAATCTGTACATGCCTACTCAGTGCTAGAATTTTTTCAAAATATAGGCTCAAAACATGCTGAAAATCGATATTTTAGGTGCCCAAAGTCAATATGTGCATACATCATCTGTACCCGTTTATATATCAAATTCAGGCTAAAAACACCCGAAAATTCGATATTTTGGGGTCCCAAAACTGATTTGTACATGCCTACTTATTGCTAGAATATTTTCAAAATAAAGGCCCAAAACATGCTAAAAATCGATATTTTAGGTCCCCAAAGTCGATATCTCAAATTCAGGCCCAAAACCCCCGAAAATTCGATATTTTGGGGTCCCAAAAGCGAACTTTACATGCCTACTCCTTGTTAGAGTATTTTCAAATTACAGGCCCGAAACAAGCTGAATATCGATATTTTAGGTGACCAAAGTCAATATGAGTATGCATCTTCTGCACCCGTTTATATCCCAAATTCAACCTCAAAACACCCCAAAATTCGATATTTTTTGGTCCCAGAAGCGATCTGTACATGCCTACTCAGTGCTAGAATTTTTTCAAAATATAGGCTCAAAACATGCTGAAAATCGATATTTTAGGTGACCAAAGTCAATATGTGCATACATCATCTGTACCCGTTTATATATCAAATTCAGGCTAAAAACACCCGAAAATTCGATATTTTGGGGTCCCAGAAGTGATCAGTACAGGCCTACTTAGTGCTAGAATATTTTTAAATTATAGGCCCAAAACATGCTAAAAATCGATATTTTAGGTGAGCAAAGTCGATATCTCAAATTCAGGCCCAAAACACCCGAAAATTCGATATTTTGGGGTCCCAGAAGCGAACTGTACATGCCTACTCCGTGTTAGAGTATTTTCAAAATACAGGCCCATAACATAATGAAAATCGATCTTTTAGGTGCCCAAAAGTCGATATGTGCATGCATCTTCGGTACCCGTTTATATCCCAAATTTAACCTCAAAACACCCGAAAAAATCGATATTTTTGGGTCCCAGAAGCGATCTGTACATGCCTACTCAGTGCTAGAATTTTTTCAAAATATAGGCTCAAAACATGCTGAAAATCGATATTTTAGGTGCCCAAAGTCAATATGTGCATACATCATCTGTACCCGTTTATATATCAAATTCAGGCTAAAAACACCCGAAAATTCGATATTTTGGGGTCCCAAAACTGATTTGTACATGCCTACTTATTGCTAGAATATTTTCAAAATATAGGCCCAAAACATGCTATAAATCGATATTTTAGGTCCCCAAAGTCGATATCTCAAATTCAGGCCCAAAACACCCGAAAATTCGATATTTTGGGGTCCCAGAAGCGAACTGTACATGCCTACTCCTTGTTAGAGTATTTTCAAAATACAGGCCCGAAACATACTGAAAATCGATATTTTAGGTGCCTAAAAGTCGATATGTGCATGCATCTTTTGTACCCGTTTATATCCCAAATTCAACCTCAAAACACCCGAAAATTCGATTTTTATGGGTCCCAAAAGCGATCTGTACATGCCTAGTCAGTGCTAGAATTTTTTCAAAATATAGGCTCAAAACATGCTAAAAATCGATATTTTAAGTGTCCAAAGTCGATATGAGCATTCATCATCTGTACCCGTTTATATCTCAAATTCAGGGTCCCAGAAGTGATCTGTACATGCCTACTTAGTGCTAGAATATTTTCAAAATATTAGCCTAAAACATGCTAAAAATCGATATTTTAGGTGCCCAAAGTCGATATCTCAAATTCAGGCCCAAAACACCCGGAAATTCGATATTTTGGGGTCCCAGAAGCGAACTGTACATTCGTACTCCGTGTTAGAGTATTTTCAAAATACAGGCCCAAAACATACTGAAAATCGATCTTTTAGGTGCCCAAAAGTCAATATGTGCATGCATCTTCTGTACCCGTTTATATCTCAAATTCAGGCTCCAAACACCCGAAAATTCGATATTTTGGGGTCCCAGAAGAGATCTGTACATGCCTACTCCTAGTTAGAGTATTTTTAAAATACAGGCCCAAAACATACTGAAAATCGATATATTAGGTGCCCAAAGTCAATATGTGCATGCATCTTCTGTACCCGTTTATATCTTAAATTCAGGCTCAAAACACCCTAAAATTCGGTATTTTTCGTTCCTAGAAGCGATCTGTACATCCCTACTCCTAGTTAGAATGTTTTCAAGATACAGACCCAAAACATGCTCAAAATCGATTTTTTAGGTGCCAAAAAGTCGATATGTGCATGCATCTTCTGTACCCGTTTATATCTCAAATTCAGGCTCAAAACACCCGAAAATTCGATATTTTGGGGTCCCAGAAGCGATCTGTACATGCCTACTCAGTGCTAAAATATTTTCAAAATATAGGCCCAAAACATGCTAACAATCGATATTTTAGGTGCCCAAAATCGATATCTTAAATTCAGGCCCAAAACACCCAAAAATTCGATATTTTGGGGTCCCAGAAGCGATCTGTACATGCCTACTCCGTGTTAGAGTATTTTCAATATACGTGCCCAAAACATACTGAAAATCGATCGTTTAGGTGCCCAAAAGTCGATATGTGGATGCATCTTCTGTACCCGTTTATATATCAAATTCAGGCACAAAACACCCAAAAATTCGATATTTTGGGGTCCCAGAAGCGATCTGTACTTGCCTACTTCGTGTTAGAGTATTTTCAAAATACAGGCCCAAAACAAGCTGAAAATCGATATTTTAGGTGACAAAAGTCAATATTTGTATGCATCTTCTGCACCCGTTTATATCCCAAATTCAACCTCAAAACACCCGAAAATTCGATATTTTTGGGTCCCAGATGCGATCTGTACATGCCTACTCAGTGCTAGAATGTTTTCAAAATATAGGCTCAAAACATTCTAAAAATCGATATTTTAAGTGTCCAAAGTCGATATGTGTATGGATCATCTGTACCCGTTTATATCTCAAATTCAGGCTCAAAACAACCGAAAATTCGATATTTTGGGGTCCCAGAAGCGATCTGTACATGCCTACTCCGTGTTAGAGTATTTTCAATATACAGGCCCAAAACATACTGAAAATCGATCTTTTATGTGCCCAAAAGTCAATATGTGGATGCATCTTCTGTACCCGTTTATATCTCAAATTCAGGCACAAAACACCCGAAAATTCGATATTTTGGTGTCCCAGAAGCGATCTGTACATGCCTACTCAGTGCTAGAATGTTTTCAAAAGATAGGCTCAAAACATGCTAAAAATCGATATTTTAAGTGTCCAAAGTCGATATGTGCATGCATAATCTGTACCCGTTTATATCTCAAATTCAGGCTCTAAACACCCGAAAATTCGATATTTTGGGGTCCCAGAAGTGATCTGTACATGTCTACTCAGATGCAGGCCCAAAACATGCTGAAAATCGATATTTTAGGTGCCCAAGGTCAACATGTGTATTCATCTTCTGCACTTGTTTATATCTCAAATTCAACCTCAAAACACCCGAAAATTCGATACTTTTGGGATCCCAGAAGCGATCTGTACATGCCTACGCAGTGCTAGAATATTTTCAAAATATAGGCCCAAAACATGCTAAAAATCGATATTTTAGGTGCCCAAAAGTAGATATGTGCATGCATCTTCTGTACCCGTTTATATCCCAAATTCAACCTCAAAACACCCGAAAATTCGATATTTTTGGGTCCCAAAAGCGATCTGTACATGCCTACTCAGTGCTAGAATGTTTTCAAAATATAGGCTCAAAACATGCTAAAAATCGATATTTTAAGTGTCCAAAGTCGATATGTGCATGCATTATCTGTACCCGTTTATATCTCAAATTCAGGGTCCCAGAAGTGATCTGTACATGCCTACTTAGTGCTAGAATATTTTCAAAATATAGGCCCAAAACATGCTAAAAATCGATATTTTAAGTGCCCAAAGTCGATATCTCAAATTCAGGCCCAAAACACCCAAAAAAATCGATATTTTGGGGTCCCAGAAGTGAACTGTACATGCCTAATCCGTGTTAGAGTATTTTCAATATACAGGCCCAAAACATACTAAAATAGATTTTTTAAGTGTCCAAAAGTCGATATGTGGATTCATCTTCTGTACCCGTTTATATCTCAAATTCAGGCCCAAAACACCCGAATATTCGATATTTTGGGGTCCCAGAAGCAAACTGTACATGCCTACTCCGTGTTAGAGTATTTTCAAAATACAGGCCCAAAACATAATGAAAATCAATATTTTAGGTGCCTAAAAGTCGATATGTGCATGCATCTTCTGTACCCGTTTATATCACAAATTGAACTTCAAAACACCCGAAAATTCAATATTTTGGGGTCCCAGAAGCGATCTGTACATGCCTACTCAGTGCTAGAATTTTTTCAAAATATAGGTTTAAAACATGCTAAAAATCGATATTTTAAGTGTCCAAAGTCGATATGTGCATGCATCATCTGTACCCTTTTATATCTCAAATTCAGGCTCAAAATACCCGAAAATTCGATATTTTGGTTTCCCAGAAGTGATCTGTACATGCCTACTTAGTGCTAGAATATTTTCAAAATATAGGCCCAAAACATGCTAAAAATCGATATTTTAAGTGCCCAAAGTCGATATCTCAAATTCAGGCCCAAAACACCCAAAAATTCGATATTTTGGGGTCCCAGAAGCGAACTGTACATGCCTAATCCGTGTTAGAGTATTTTCAATATACAGGCCCAAAACATACTGAAAATCGATTTTTTAAGTGCCCAAAAGTCGATATGTGGATGCATCTTTTGTACCCGTTTATATCTCAAATTCAGGCCCAAAACACCGGAATATTCGATATTTGGGGGTCCCAGAAGCAAACTGTACATGCCTACTCCGTGTTAGAGTATTTTCAAAATACAGGCCCAAAACATAATGAAAATCAATCTTTTAGGTGCCCAAAAGTCGATATGTGCATGCATCTTCTGTAAGCGTTTATATCTCAAATTCAGGCTCAAAATACCCGAAAATTCGATATTTTGGTGTCCCAGAAGTGATCTGTACATGCCTACTTAGTGCTAGAATATTTTCAAAATATAGGCCCAAAACATGCTAAAAATCGATATTGTAGGTGCCCAAAGTCGATATCTCAAATTCAGACCAAAAAACACCCGAAATTTCGATATTTTGGGTTCCCTGAAGCGAACTGTACATGCCTACTCCGTGTTAGAGTATTTTCAAAGTACAGGCCCAAAACATGCTGAAAATCGATATTTTAGGTGCCCAAAAGTCGATATGTGCATGCATCTTCTGTACCCGTTCATATCTCAAATTCAGGCTCCAAACACCCGAAAAATCGATATTTTGTGGTCCCAGAAGCGATCTGTACATGCCTACTCAGATGCAGGCCCAAAACATGCTGGAAATCGATATTTTAGGTGCCCAAAAGTCGATTTGTGCATGCATCTTCTGTACCCGTTCATATCTCAAATTCAGGATCAAAACACCCGAAAATTCGATATTTTGGGGTCCCAGAAGCGATCTGTACATGCCTACTCAGTGCTAGAATATTTTCAAAATATAGGCCCAAAACATGCTAAAATCGATATTTTAGGTGCCCAAAGTCGATATCTCAAATACAGGCTCAAAACACCCGAAAATTCGGTATTTTTGGGTCCTAGAAGCGATCTGTACATCCCTACTCCTAGTTAGAATGTTTTCAAAATACAGACCCAAAACATGCTCAAAATCGATATTTTAGGTGCCAAAAAGTCGATATGTGCATGCATCTTCTGTACCCGTTTACATCTCAAATTCAGGCTCAAAACACCCGAAAATTCGATATTTTGGGGTCCCAGAAGCGATCTGTACATGCCTACTCAGTGCTAGAATATTTTCAAAATATAGGCCCAAAACATGCTAAAATCGATATTTTAGGTGCCCGAAGTCGATATCTCAAATTCAGGCCCAAAACACCCGAAAATTCGATATTTTGGGGTCCCAGAAGCGAACAGTACATGCCTACTCCGTGTTAGAGTATTTTCAAATTACAGGCCTGAAACACACTGAAAATCGATCTTTTAGGTGCTCAAAAGTCGATATGTGCATGCATCTTCTGTACCCGTTTATATCTCAAATTCAACCTCAAAACACCCGAAAATTCGATATTTTTGGGTCCCAGAAGCGATCTGTACATGCCTACTCAGTGCTAGAATGTTTTCAAAAGATAGGCTCAAAACATGCTAAAAATCGATATTTTAAGTGTCCAAAGTCGATATGTGCATGCATAATCTGTACCCGTTTATATCTCAAATTCAGGCTCTAAACACTCGAAAATTCGATATTTTGGGGTCCCAGAAGTGATCTGTACATGCCTACTCCGTGTTAGAGTATTTTCAAAATACAGGCCCAAATAATACTGAAAATCGATCTTTTTGGTGCCCAAAAGTCGATATGTGCATGCATTTTCTGTACCGGTTTATATCTCAAATTCAACCTCAAAACACCCGAAAATTCGATATTTTTGGGTCCCAAAAGCGATCTGTACATGCTTACTCAGTGCTAGAATGTTTTTAAAAGATAGGCTCAAAATATGCTAAAAATCGATATTTTAAGTGTCCAAAGTCGATATGTGCATGCATCTTCTGTACCCGTTTATATCCCAAATTCAACCTCAAAACACCCGAAAATTCGATATTTTTGGGTCCCAAAAGCGATCTGTACATGCCTACTCAGTGCTAGAATGTTTTCAAAATATAGGCTCAAAACATGCTAAAAATCGATATTTTAAGTGTCCAAAGTCGATATGTGTATGCATCATCTGTACCCGTTTATATCTCAAATTCAGGGTCCCAGAAGTGATCTGTACATGCCTACTTAGTGCTAGAATATTTTCAAAATATAGGCCCAAAACATGTTAAAAATCGATATTTTAGGTGCCCTAAATCGATATCTTAAATTCAGGCCCAAAACACCCAAAAATTCGATATTTTGGGGTCCCAGAAGCGATCTGTACATGCCTACTCCGTGTTAGAGTATTTTCAATATACAGGCCCAAAACATACTGAAAATCGATCTTTTAGGTGCCCAAAAGTCAATATGTGGATGCATCTTCTGTACCCGTTTATATCTCAAATTCAGGCTCAAAACACCCGAAAATTCGATATTTTGGGGTCCCAGAAGCGATCTGTACATGCCTACTCAGTGCTAGAATGTTTTCAAAAGATAGGCTCAAAACATGCTAAAAATCGATATTTTAAGTGTCCAAAGTCGATATGTGCATGCATAATCTGTACCCGTTTATATCTCAAATTCAGGCTCTAAACACTCGAAAATTCGATATTTTGGGGTCCCAGAAGTGATCTGTACATGCCTACTCCGTGTTAGAGTATTTTCAAAATACAGGCCCAAATAATACTGAAAATCGATCTTTTAGGTGCCCAAAAGTCGATATGTGCATGCATTTTCTGTACCCGTTAATATCTCAAATTCAGGCTCTAAACACCCGAAAATTCGATATTTTGGGGTCCCAGAAGCAATCTGTACATGCCTACTCAGATGCAGGCCCAAAACATGCTGAAAATCGATATTTTAGGTGCCCAATGTCAACATGTGTATTCATCTTCTGCACTCGTTTATATCTCAAATTCAACCTCAAAACACCCGAAAATTCGATAATTTTGGGGGCCCAGAAGCGATCTGTACATGCCTACTCAGTGCTAGAATATTTTCAAAATATAGGCCCAAAACATGCTAAAAATCGATATTTTAGGTGCCCAAAGTCGATATCTCAAATTCAGGCCCAAAACACCCGAAAATTCGATATTTTGGGGTCTCAGAAGCGAACTGTACATGCCTACTCCGTGTTAGAGTATTTTCAAAATACAGGCCCAAAACAAGCTGAAAATCGATCTTTTAGGTGCCCTAAAGTGGATATGTGGATGCAACTTCTGTACCCGTTTATATCTCAAATTCAGGCTCCAAACACCCGAAAATTCGATATTTTGGGGTCCCAGAAGCGATCTGTACTTGCCTACTCCGTGTTAGAGTATTTTCAAAATACAGGCCCAAAACAAGCTGAAAATCGATATTTTAGGTGACAGAAGTCAATATTTGTATGCATCTTCTGCACCCGTTTATATCCCAAATTCAACCTCAAAACACCCGAAAATTCGATATTTTTGGGTCCCAGATGCGATCTGTACATGCCTACTCAGTGCTAGAATATTTTCAAAATATAGGCTCAAAACATGCTAAAAATCGATATTTTAAGTGTCCAAAGTCGATATGTGTATGCATCATTTGTATCCGTTTATATCTCAAATTCAGGCTCAAAACACCTGAAAATTCGATATTTTGGGGTCCCAGAAGTGATCTGTACATGCCTACTTAGTGCTAGAATATTTTCAAAATATAGGCCCAAAACATGCTAAAAATCGATATTTTAGGTGCCCGAAGTCGATATCTCAAATTCAGGCCCAAAACACCCGAAAATTCGATATTTTGGGGTCCCAGAAGCGAACAGTACATGCCTACTCCGTGTTAGAGTATTTTCAAATTACAGGCCTAAAACACACTGAAAATCGATCTTTTAGGTGCTCAAAAGTCGATATGTGCATGCATCTTCTGTACCCGTTTATATCTCAAATTCAACCTCAAAACACCCGAAAATTCGATATTTTTGGGTCCCAGAAGCGATCTGTACATGCCTACTCAGTGCTAGAATGTTTTCAAAAGATAGGCTCAAAACATGCTAAGAATCGATATTTTAAGTGTCCAAAGTCGATATGTGCATGCATAATCTGTACCCGTTTATATCTCAAATTCAGGCTCAAAACACCCGAAAATTCGATTTTTTGGGGTCCCAGAAGTGATCTGTACATGCCTACTCCGTGTTAGAGTATTTTCAAAATACAGGCCCAAATAATACTGAAAATCAATCTTTTTGGTGCCCAAAAGTCGATATGTGCATGCATTTTCTGTACCCGTTTATATCTCAAATTCAGGCTCCAAACACCCGAAAATTCGATATTTTGGAGTCCCAGAAGCGATCTGTACATGCCTACTCAGATGCAGGCCCAAAACATGCTGAAAATCGATATTTTAGGTGCCCAATGTCAACATGTGTATTCATCTTCTGCACTTGTTTATATCTCAAATTCAACCTCAAAACACCCGAAAATTCGATACTTTTGGGATCCCAGAAGCGATCTCTACATGCCTACGCAGTGCTAGAATATTTTCAAAATATTGGCCCAAAACATGCTAAAAATCGATATTTTAGGTGCCCAAAAGTAGATATGTGCATGCATCTTCTGTACCCGTTTATATCCCAAATTCAACCTCAAAACACCCGAAAATTCGATATTTTTGGGTCCCAAAAGCGATCTGTACATGCCTACTCAGTGCTAGAATGTTTTCAAAATATAGGCTCAAAACATGCTAAAAATCGATATTTTAAGTGTCCAAAGTCGATATGTGCATGCATCATCTGTACCCGTTTATATCTCAATTTCAGGGTCCCAGAAGTGATCTGTACATGCCTACTTAGTGCTAGAATATTTTCAAAATATAGGCCCAAAACATGTTAAAAATCGATATTTTAGGTGCCCAAAATCGATATCTTAAATTCAGGCCCAAAACACCCAAAAATTCGATATTTTGGGGTCCCAGAAGCGATCTGTACATGCCTACTCAGTGTTAGAATATTTTCAATATACAGGCCCAAAACATACTGAAAATCGATCTTTTAGGTGCCCAAAAGTCAATATGTGGATGCATCTTCTGTACCCGTTTATATCTCAAATTCAGGCTCAAAACACCCGAAAATTCGATATTTTGGGGTCCCAGAAGCGATCTGTACATGCCTACTCAGTGCTAGAATGTTTTCAAAAGATAGGCTCAAAACATGCTAAAAATCGATATTTTAAGTGTCCAAAGTCGATATGTGCATGCATAATCTGTACCCGTTTATATCTCAAATTCAGGCTCCAAACACCCGAAAATTCGATATTTTGGGGTCCCAGAAGAGATCTGTACATGCCTACTCCTAGTTAGAGTATTTTCAAAATACAGGCCCAAAACATGCTGAAAATCGATATTTTAGGTGCCCAAAGTCAATAAGTGCATGCATCTTCTGTACCCGTTTATATCTTAAATTCAGGCTCAAAACGCCCGAAAATTCGGTATTTTAGGGTCCTAGAAGCGATATGTACATCCCTACTCCTAGTTAGAATGTTTTCAAGATACAGACCCAAAACATGCTCAAAATCGATATTTTAGGTACCAAAAAGTCGATATGTGCGTGCATTTTCTATACCCGTTTATATATCAAATTCAGGCTCAAAACACCCGAAAATTCGATATTTTGGGGTCCCAGAAGCGATCTGTACATGCCTACTTAGTGCTAGAATATTTTCAAAATATAGGCCCAAAACATGCTAAAAATCGATATTTTAAGTGCCCAAAGTCGATATCTCAAATTCAGGCCCAAAACACCTAAAAAATCGATATTTTGGGGTCCCAGAAGTGAACTGTACATGCCAACTCCGTGTTAGAGTATTTTCAATATACAGGCCCAAAACATACTGAAAATCGATTTTTTAAGTGCCCAAAAGTCGATATGTGGATGCATCTTCTGTACCCGTTTATATCTCAAATTCAGGCCCAAAACACCCGAATATTCGATATTTTGGGGTCCCAGAAGCAAACTGTACATGCCTACTCCGTGTTAGAGTATTTTCAAAATACAGGCCCAAAACATAATGAAAATCAATATTTTAGGTGCCCAAAAGTCGATATGTGCATGCATCTTCTGTACCCGTTTATATCACAAATTCAACTTCAAAACACCCGAAAATTCGATATTTTGGGGTCCCAGAAGCGATCTGTACATGCCTACTCAGTGCTAGAATGTTTTCAAAATATAGGTTCAAAACATGCTAAAAATCGATATTTTAAGTGTCCAAAGTCGATATGTGCATGCATCTTCTGTACCCGTTTATATCACAAATTCAACTTCAAAACACCCGAAAATTCGATATTTTGGTGTCCCAGAAGTGATCTGTACATGCCTACTTAGTGCTAGAATATTTTCAAAATATAGGCCCAAAACATGCTAAAAATCGATATTGTAGGTGCCCAAAGTCGATATCTCAAATTCAGGCCAAAAAACACTCGAAATTTCGATATTTTGGGTTCCCTGAAGCGAACTGTACATGCCTCCTCCGTGTTAGAGTATTTTCAAAGTACAGGCCCAAAACATGCTGAAAATCGATATTTTAGGTGCCCAAAAGTCGATATGTGCATGCATCTTCTGTACCCGTTTATATCTCAAATTCAAGCTCCAAACACCCGAAAAATCGATATTTTGTGGTCCCAGAAGCGATCTGTACATGCCTACTCAGATGAAGGCCCAAAACATGCTGGAAATCGATATTTTAGGTGCCCAAAAGTCGATATGTGCATGCATCTTCTGTACCCGTTCATATCTCAAATTCAGGATCAAAACACCCGAAAATTCGATATTTTGGGGTCCCAGAAGCGATCTGTACATGCCTACTCAGTGCTAGAATATTTTCAAGATATAGGCCCAAAACATGCTAAAATCGATATTTTAGGTGCCCAAAGTCGATATCTCAAATACAGGCTCAAAACACCCGAAAATTCGGTATTTTTGGGTCCTAGAAGCGATCTGTACATCCCTACTCCTAGTTAGAATGTTTTCAAAATACAGACCCAAAACATGCTCAAAATCGATATTTTAGGTGCCAAAAAGTCGATATGTGCATGCATCTTCTGTACCCGTTTATATCTCAAATTCAGGCTCAAAACACCCGAAAATTCGATATTTTGGGGTCCCAGAAGCGATCTGTACATGCCTACTCAGTGCTAGAATATTTTCAAAATATAGGCCCAAAACATGCTAAAATCGATATTTTAGGTGCCCGAAGTCGATATCTCAAATTTAGGCCCAAAACACCCGAAAATTCGATATTTTGGGGTCCCAGAAGCGAACAGTACATGCCTACTCCGTGTTAGAGTATTTTCAAATTACAGGCCTGAAACACACTGAAAATCGATCTTTTAGGTGCTCAAAAATCGATATGTGCATGCATCTTCTGTACCCGTTTATATCTCAAATTCAACCTCAAAACACCCGAAAATTCGATATTTTTGGGTCCCAGAAGCGATCTGTACATGCCTACTCAGTGCTAGAATGTTTTCAAAAGATAGGCTCAAAACATGCTAACAATCGATATTTTAAGTGTCCAAAGTCGATATGTGCATGCATAATCTGTACCCGTTTATATCTCAAATTCAGGCTCAAAACACCCGAAAATTCCATTTTTTGGGGTCCCAGAAGTGATCTGTACATGCCTACTCCGTGTTAGATTATTTTCAAAATAAAGGACCAAATAATACTGAAAATCGATCTTTTTGGTGCCCAAAAGTCGATATGTGCATGCATTTTCTGTACCGGTTTATATCTCAAATTCAACCTCAAAACACCCGAAAATTCGATATTTTTGGGTCCCAAAAGCGATCTGTACATGCCTACTCAGTGCTAGAATGTTTTCAAAAGATAGGCTCAAAACATGCTAAAAATCGATATTTTAAGTGTCCAAAGTCGATATGTGCATGCATCTTCTGTACCCGTTTATACCCCAAATTCAACCTCAAAACACCCGAAAATTCGATATTTTCGGGTCCCAAAAGCGATCTGTACATGCCTACTCAGTGCTAGAATGTTTTCAAAATATAGGCTCAAAACATGCTAAAAATCGATATTTTAAGTGTCCAAAGTCGATATGTGCATGCATCATCTGTACCCTTTTATATCTCAAATTCAGGGTCCCAGAAGTGATCTGTACATGCCTACTTAGTGCTAGAATATTTTCAAAATATAGGCCCAAAACATGTTAAAAATCGATATTTTAGGTGCCCAAAATCGATATCTTAAATTCAGGCCCAAAACACCCAAAAATTCGATATTTTGGGGTCCCAGAAGCGATCTGTACATGCCTACTCCGTGTTAGAGTATTTTCAATATGCAGGCCCAAAACATACTGAAAATCGATCTTTTAGGTGCCCAAAAGTCAATATGTGGATGCATCTTCTGTACCCGTTTATATCTCAAATTCAGGCTCAAAACACCCTAAAATTCGATATTTTGGGGTCCCAGAAGCGATCTGTACATGCCTACTCAGTGCTAGAATGTTTTCAAAAGATAGGCTCAAAACATGCTAAAAATCGATATTTTAAGTGTCCAAAGTCGATATGTGCATGCATAATCTGTACCCGTTTATATCTCAAATTCAGGCTCTAAACACCCGAAAATTCGATATTTTGGGGTCCCAGAAGTGATCTGTACATGCCTACTCCGTGTTAGAGTATTTTCAAAATACAGGCCCTAATAATACTGAAAATCGATCTTTTAGGTGCCCAAAAGTCGATATGTGCATGCATTTTCTGTACCCGTTAATATCTCAAATTCAGGCTCTAAACACCCGAAAATTCGATATTTTGGGGTCCCAGAAGCAATCTGTACATGCCTACTCAGATGCAGGCCCAAAACATGCTGAAAATCGATATTTTAGGTGCCCAATGTCAACATGTGTATTCATCTTCTGCACTCGTTTATATCTCAAATTCAACCTCAAAACACCCGAAAATTCGATAATTTTGGGGGCCCAGAAGCGATCTGTACATGCCTACTCAGTGCTAGAATATTTTCAAAATATAGGCCCAAAACATGCTAAAAATCGATATTTTAGGTGCCCAAAGTCGATATCTCAAATTCAGGCCCAAAACACCCGAAAATTCGATATTTTGGGGTCCCAGAAGCGAACTGTACATGCCTACTCCGTGTTAGAGTATTTTCAAAATAAAGGCCCAAAACAAGCTGAAAATCGATATTTTAGGTGACAGAAGTCAATATTTGTATGCATCTTCTGCACCCGTTTATATCCCAAATTCAACCTCAAAACACCCGAAAATTCGATATTTTTGGGTCCCAGATGCGATCTGTACATGCCTACTCAGTGCTAGAATGTTTTCAAAATATAGGCGCAAAACATGCTAAAAATCGATATTTTAAGTGTCCAAAGTCGATATGTGTATGCATCATCTGTACCCGTTTATATCTCAAATTCAGGCTCAAAACACCCGAAAATTCGATATTTTGGGGTCCCAGAAGTGATCTGTACATGCCTACTTAGTGCTAGAATATTTTCAAAATAATGGCCCAAAACATGCTATAAATCGATATTTTAGGTGCCCAAAGTCGATATCTCAAATTCAGGCCCAAAACACCCGAAAATTCGATATTTTGGGGTCCCAGAAGCGAACAGTACATGCCTACTCCGTGTTAGAGTATTTTCAAATTACAGGCCTAAAACACACTGAAAATCGATCTTTTAGGTGCTCAAAATTCGATATGTGCATGCATCTTCTGTACCCGTTTATATCTCAAATTCAACCTCAAAACACCCGAAAATTCGATATTTTTGGGTCCCAGAAGCGATCTGTACATGCCTACTCAGTGCTAGAATGTTTTCAAAAGATAGGCTCAAAACATGCTAACAATCGATATTTTAAGTGTCCAAAGTCGATATGTGCATGCATAATCTGTACCCGTTTATATCTCAAATTCAGGCTCAAAAAACCCGAAAATTCGATTTTTTGGGGTCCCAGAAGTGATCTGTACATGCCTACTCCGTGTTAGAGTATTTTCAAAATACAGGCCCAAATAATACTGAAAATCGATCTTTTTGGTGCCCAAAAGTCGATATGTGCATGCATTTTCTGTACCCGTTTATATCTCAAATTCAGGCTCCAAACACCCGAAAATTCGATATTTTGGAGTCCCAGAAACGATCTGTACATGCCTACTCAGATGAAGGCCCAAAACATGCTGAAAATCGATATTTTAGGTGCCCAATGTCAACATGTGTATTCATCTTCTGCACTTGTTTATATCTCAAATTCAACCTCAAAACACCCGAAAATTCGATATTTTTGGGTCCCAAAAGCGATCTGTACATGCCTACTCAGTGCTAGAATGTTTTCAAAATATAGGCTCAAAACATGCTAAAAATCGATATTTTAAGTGTCCAAAGTCGATATGTGCATGCATCATCTGTACCCGTTTATATCTCAAATTCAGGGTCCCAGAAGTGATCTGTACATGCCTACTTAGTGCTAGAATATTTTCAAAATATAGGCCCAAAACATGTTAAAAATCGATATTTTAGGTGCCCAAAATCGATATCTTAAATTCAGGCCCAAAACACCCAAAAATTCGATATTTTGGGGTCCCAGAAGCGATCTGTACATGCCTACTCCGTGTTAGAATATTTTCAATATACAGGCCCAAAACATACTGAAAATCGATCTTTTAGGTGCCCAAAAGTCAATATGTGGATGCATCTTCTGTACCCGTTTATATCTCAAATTCAGGCTCAAAACACCCTAAAATTCGATATTTTGGGGTCCCAGAAGCGATCTGTACATGCCTACTCAGTGCTAGAATGTTTTCAAAAGATAGGCTCAAAACATGCTAAAAATCGATATTTTAAGTGTCCAAAGTCGATATGTGCATGCATAATCTGTGCCCGTTTATATCTCAAATTCAGGCTCCAAACACCCGAAAATTCGATATTTTGGGGTCCCAGAAGAGATCTGTACATGCCTACTCCTAGTTAGAGTATTTTCAAAATACAGGCCCAAAACATGCTGAAAATCGATATTTTAGGTGCCCAAAGTCAATATGTGCATGCATCTTCTGTACCCGTTTATATCTTAAATTCAGGCTCAAAACGCCCGAAAATTCGGTATTTTTGGGTCCTAGAAGCGATATGTACATCCCTACTGCTAGTTAGAATGTTTTCAAGATACAGACCCAAAACATGCTCAAAATCGATATTTTAGGTACCAAAAAGTCGATAAGTGCGTGCATTTTCTATACCCGTTTATATATCAAATTCAGGCTCAAAACACCCGAAAATTCGATATTTTGGGGTCCCAGAAGCTATCAGCACATGCCTACTTAGTGCTAGAATATTTTCAAAATATAGGCCCAAAACATGCTAAAAATCGATATTTTAAGTGCCCAAAGTCGATATCTCAAATTCAGGCCCAAAACACCCAAAAAATCGATATTATGGTGTCCCAGAAGTGAACTGTACATGCCTAATCCGTGTTAGAGTATTTTCAATATACGGGCCCAAAACATACTGAAAATCGATTTTTTAAGTACCCAAAAGTCGATATGTGGATGCATCTTCTGTACCCGTTTATATCTCAAATTCAGGCCCAAAACACCCGAATATTCGATATTTTGGGGTCCCAGAAGCAAACTGTACATGCCTACTCCTTGTTAGAGTATTTTCAAAATACAGGCCCAAAACATAATGAAAATCAATATTTTAGGTGCCCAAATGTCGATATGTGCATGCATCTTCTGTACCCGTTTATATCACAAATTCAACTTCAAAACACACGAAAATTCGATATTTTGGGGTCCCAGAAGCGATCTGTTCATGCCTACTCAGTGCTAGAATTTTTTCAAAATATAGGTTCAAAACATGCTAAAAATCGATATTTTAAGTGTCCAAAGTCGATATGTGCATGCATCATCTGTACCCGTTTATATCTCAAATTCAGGCTCAAAATACCCGAAAATTCGATATTTTGGTTTCCCAGAAGTGATCTGTACATGCCTACTTAGTGCTAGAATATTTTCAAAATATAGGCCCAAAACATGCTAAAAATCGATATTTTAATTGCCCAAAGTCGATATCTCAAATTCAGGCCCAAAACACCCAAAAATTCGATATTTTGGGGTCCCAGAAGCGAACTGTACATGCCTAATCCGTGTTAGAGTATTTTCAATATACAGGCCCAAAACATACTGAAAATCGATTTTTTAAGTGCCCAAAAGTCGATATGTGCATGCATCTTCTGTACCCGTTTATATCTCAAATTCAGGCCCAAAACACCCGAATATTCGATATTTGGGGGTCCCAGAAGCAAACTGTACATGCCTACTCCGTGTTAGAGTATTTTCAAAATACAGGCTCAAAACATAATGAAAATCAATCTTTTAGGTGCCCAAAAGTCGATATGTGCATGCATCTTCTGTACCCGTTTATATCACAAATTCAACTTCAAAACACCCGAAAATTCGATATTTTGGGGTCCCAGAAGCGATCTGTGTATCCCTACTCCTAGTTAGAATGTTTTCAAAATACAGACCCAAAACATGCTCAAAATCGATATTTTAGGTGCCAAAAAGTCGATATGTGCATGCATCTTCTGTACCCGTTTATATCTCAAATTCAGGCTCAAAACACCCGAAAATTCGATATTTTGGGGTCCCAGAAGCGATCTGTACATGCCTACTCAGAGCTAGAATATTTTCAAAATATAGGCCCAAAACATGCTAAAATCGATATTTTAGGTGCCCGAAGTCGATATCTCAAATTCAGGCCCAAAACACCCGAAAATTCGATATTTTGGGGTCCCAGAAGCGAACAGTACATGCCTACTCCGTGTTAGAGTATTTTCAAATTACAGGCCTGAAACACACTGAAAATCGATCTTTTAGGTGCTCAAAAGTCGATATGTGCATGCATCTTCTGTACCCGTTTATATCTCAAATTCAACCTCAAAACACCCGAAAATTCGATATTTTTGGGTCCCAGAAGCAATCTGTACATGCCTACTCAGTGCTAGAATGTTTTCAAAAGATAGGCTCAAAACATGCTAACAATCGATATTTTAAGTGTCCAAAGTCGATATGTGCATGCATAATCTGTACCCGTTTATATCTCAAATTCAGGCTCAAAACACCCGAAAATTCGATTTTTTGGGGTCCCAGAAGTGATCTGTACATGCCTACTCCGTGTTAGATTATTTTCAAAATAAAGGCCCAAATAATACTGAAAATCGATCTTTTTGGTGCCCAAAAGTCGATATGTGCATGCATTTTCTGTACCGGTTTATATCTCAAATTCAACCTCAAAACACCCGAAAATTCGATATTTTTGGGTCCCAAAAGCGATCTGTACATGCCTACTCAGTGCTAGAATGTTTTCAAAAGATAGGCTCAAAACATGCTAAAAATCGATATTTTAAGTGTCCAAAGTCGATATGTGCATGCATCTTCTGTACCCGTTTATATCCCAAATACAACCTCAAAACACCCGAAAATTCGATATTTTTGGGTCCCAAAAGCGATCTGTACATGCCTACTCAGTGCTAGAATGTTTTCAAAATATAGGCTCAAAACATGCTAAAAATCGATATTTTAAGTGTCCAAAGTCGATATGTGCATGCATCATCTGTACCCGTTTATATCTCAAATTCAGGGTCCCAGAAGTGATCTGTACATGCCTACTTAGTGCTAGAATATTTTCAAAATATAGGCCCAAAACATGTTAAAAATCGATATTTTAAGTGCCCAAAATCGATATCATAAATTCAGGCCCAAAACACCCAAAAATTCGATATTTTGGGGTCCCAGAAGCGATCTGTACATGCCTACTCCGTGTTAGAGTATTTTCAATATACAGGCCCAAAACATACTGAAAATCGATCTTTTAGGTGCCCAAAAGTTAATATGTGGATGCATCTTCTGTACCCGTTTATATCTCAAATTCAGGCTCAAAACACCCGAAAATTCGTTATTTTGGGGTCCCAGAAGCGATCTGTACATGCCTACTCAGTGCTAGAATGTTTTCATAAGATAGGCTCAAAACATGCTAAAAATCGATATTTTAAGTGTCCAATGTCGATATGTGCATGCATAATCTGTACCCGTTTATATCTCAAATTCAGGCTCTAAACACCCGAAAATTCGATATTTTGGGGTCCCAGAAGTGATCTGTACATGCCTACTCCGTGTTAGAGTATTTTCAAAATACAGGCCCAAATAATACTGAAAATCGATCTTTTAGGTGCCCAAAAGTCGATATGTGCATGCATTTTCTGTACCCGTTAATATCTCAAATTCAGGCTCTAAACACCCGAAAATTCGATATTTTGGGGTCCCAGAAGCAATCTGTACATGCCTACTCAGATGCAGGCCCAAAACATGCTGAAAATCGATATTTTAGGTGCCCAATGTCAACATGTGTATTCATCTTCTGCACTCGTTTATATCTCAAATTCAACCTCAAAACACCCGAAAATTCGATAATTTTGGGGTCCCAGAAGCGATCTGTACATGCCTACTCAGTGCTAGAAAATTTTCAAAATATAGGCCCAAAACATGCTAAAAATCGATATTTTAGGTTCCCAAAGTCGATATCTCAAATTCAGGCCCAAAACACCCGAAAATTCGATATTTTGGGGTCCCAGAAGCGAACTTTACATGCCTATTCCGTGTTAGAGTATTTTCAATATACAGGCCCGAAACATACTGAAAATCGATCTTTTAGGTGCCCTAAAGTGGATATGTGGATGCAACTTCTGTACCCGTTTATATCTCAAATTCAGGCTCCAAACACCCGAAAATTTGATATTTTGGGGTCCCAGAAGCGATCTGTACTTGCCTACTCCGTGTTAGAGTATTTTCAAAATACAGGCCCAAAACAAGCTGAAAATCGATATTTTAGGTGACAGAAGTCAATGTTTGTATGCATCTTCTGCACCCGTTTATATCCCAAATTCAACCTCAAAACACCCGAAAATTCGATATTTTTGGGTCCCAGATGCAATCTGTACATGCCTACTCAGTGCTAGAATGTTTTCAAAAGATAGGCTCAAAACATGCTAAAAATCGATATTTTAAGTGTCCAAAGTCGATATGTGTATGCATCATCTGTACCCGTTTATATCTCAAATTCAGGCCCAAAACACCCGAAAATTCGATATTTTGGGGTCCCAGAAGCGAACAGTACATGCCTACTCCGTGTTAGAGTATTTTCAAATTACAGGCCTAAAACACACTGAAAATCGATCTTTTAGGTGCTCAAAAGTCGATATGTGCATGCATCTTCTGTACCCGTTTATATCTCAAATTCAACCTCAAAACACCCGAAAATTCGATATTTTTGGGTCCCAGAAGCGATCTGTACATGCCTACTCAGTGCTAGAATGTTTTCAAAAGATAGGCTCAAAACATGCTAACAATCGATATTTTAAGTGTCCAAAGTCGATATTGGCATGCATAATCTGTACCCGTTTATATCTCAAATTCAGGCTCAAAACACCCGAAAATTCGATTTTTTGGGGTCCCAGAAGTGATCTGTACATGCCTACTCCGTGTTAGAGTATTTTCAAAATACAGGCCCAAATAATACTGAAAATCGATCTTTTTGGTGCCCAAAAGTCGATATGTGCATGCATTTTCTGTACCCGTTTATATCTCAAATTCAGGCTCCAAACACCCGAAAATTCGATATTTTGGAGTCCCAGAAGCGATCTGTACATGCCTACTCAGATGCAGGCCCAAAACATGCTGAAAATCGATATTTTAGGTGCCCAATGTCAACATGTGTATTCATCTTCTGCACTTGTTTATATCTCAAATTCAACCTCAAAACACCCGAAAATTCGATACTTTTGGGATCCCAGAAGCGATCTGTACATGCCTACGCAGTGCTAGAATATTTTCAAAATATAGGCCCAAAACATGCTAAAAATCGATATTTTAGGTGCCCAAAAGTAGATATGTGCATGCATCTTCTGTACCCGTTTATATCCCAAATTCAACCTCAAAACACCCGAAAATTCGATATTTTTGGGTCCCAAAAGCGATCTGTACATGCCTACTCAGTGCTAGAATGTTTTCAAAATATAGGCTC
Organism: Petrolisthes cinctipes; assembly: GCA_033782935.1. NCBI lineage: Eukaryota > Metazoa > Arthropoda > Malacostraca > Decapoda > Porcellanidae > Petrolisthes > Petrolisthes cinctipes. Next base: position 5,250,186 of record JAWQEG010000201.1, read on the forward strand.
AAAACATGCTAAAAATCGATATTTTAAGTGTCCAAAGTCGATATGTGCATGCATCATCTGTACCCGTTTATATCTCAAATTCAGGGTCCCAGAAGTGATCTGTACATGCCTACTTAGTGCTAGAATATTTTCAAAATATAGGCCCAAAACATGCTAAAAATCGATATTTTAGGTGCCCAAAATCGATATCTTAAATTCAGGCCCAAAACACCCAAAAATTCGATATTTTGGGGTCCCAGAAGAGATCTGTACATGCCTACTCCTAGTTAGAGTATTTTCAAAATACAGGCCCAAAACATGCTGAAAATCGATATTTTAGGTGCCCAAAGTCAATATGTGCATGCATCTTCTGTACCCGTTTATATCTTAAATTCAGGCTCAAAACGCCCGAAAATTCGGTATTTTTGGGTCCTAGAAGCGATATGTACATCCCTACTCCTAGTTAGAATGTTTTCAAGATACAGACCCAAAACATGCTCAAAATCGATATTTTAGGTACCAAAAAGTCGATATGTGCGTGCATTTTCTATACCCGTTTATATATCAAATTCAGGCTCAAAACACCCGAAAATTCGATATTTTGGGGTCCCAGAAGCGATCTGTACATGCCTACTTAGTGCTAGAATATTTTCAAAATATAGGCCCAAAACATGCTAAAAATCGATATTTGAAGTGCCCAAAGTCGATATCTCAAATTCAGGCCCAAAACACCCAAAAAATCGATATTTTGGGGTCCCAGAAGTGAACTGTACATGCCTAATCCGTGTTAGAGTATTTTCAATATACAGGCCCAAAACATACTGAAAATCGATTTTTTAAGTGCCCAAAAGTCGATATGTGGATGCATCTTCTGTACCCGTTTATATCTCAAATTCAGGCCCAAAACACCCGAATATTCGATATTTTGGGGTCCCAGAAGCAAACTGTACATGCCTACTCCGTGTTTGAGTATTTTCAAAATACAGGCCCAAAACATAATGAAAATCAATATTTTAGGTGCCCAAAAGTCAATATGTGCATGCATCTTCTGTACGCGTTTATATCACAAATTCAACTTTAAAACACTTGAAAATTCGATATTTTGGGGTCCCAGAAGCGATCTGTACATGCCTACTCAGTGCTAGAATTTTTTCAAAATATAGGTTCAAAACATGCTAAAAATCGATATTTTAAGTGTCCAAAGTCGATATGTGCATGCATCATCTGTACCCGTTTATATCTCAAATTCAGGCTCAAAATACCCGAAAATTCGATATTTTGGTTTCCCAGAAGTGATCTGTACATGCCTACTTAGTGCTAGAATATTTTCAAAATATAGGCCCAAAACATGCTAAAAATCGATATTTTAAGTGCCCAAAGTCGATATCTCAAATTCAGGCCCAAAACACCCAAAAATTCGATATTTTGGGGTCCCAGAAGCGAACTGTACATGCCTAATCCGTGTTAGAGTATTTTCAATATACAGGCCCAAAACATACTGAAAATCGATTTTTTAAGTGCCCAAAAGTCGATATGTGGATGCATCTTCTGTACCCGTTTATATCTCAAATTCAGGCCCAAAACACCCGAATATTCGATATTTGGGGGTCCCAGAAGCAAACTGTACATGCCTACTCCGTGTTAGAGTATTTTCAAAATACAGGCCCAAAACATAATGAAAATCAATCTTTTAGGTGCCCAAAAGTCGATATGTGCATGCATCTTCTGTACCCGTTTATATCACAAATTCAACTTCAAAACACCCGAAAATTCGATATTTTGGGGTCCCTGAAGCGAACTGTACATGCCTACTCCGTGTTAAAGTATTTTCAAAGTACAGGCCCAAAACATGCTGAAAATCGATATTTTAGGTGCCCAAAAGTCGATATGTGCATGCATCTTCTGTACCCGTTCATATCTCAAATTCAGGCTCCAAACACCCGAAAAATCGATATTTTGTGGTCCCAGAAGCGATCTGTACATGCCTACTCAGATGCAGGCCCAAAACATGCTGGAAATCTATATTTTAGGTGCCCAAAAGTCGATATGTGCATGCATCTTCTGTACCCGTTCATATCTCAAATTCAGGATCAAAACACCCGAAAATTCGATATTTTGGGGTCCCAGAAGCGATCTGTACATGCCTACTTAGTGCTAGAATATTTTCAAAATATAGGCCCAAAACATGCTAAAAATCGATATTTTAAGTGTCCAAAGTCGATATGTGCATGCATCATCTGTACCCGTTTATATCTCAAATTCAGGGTCCCAGAAGTGATCTGTACATGCCTACTTAGTGCTAGAATATTTTCAAAATATAGGCCCAAAACATGTTAAAAATCGATATTTTAGGTGCCCAAAATCGATATCTTAAATTCAGGCCCAAAACACCCAAAAATTCGATATTTTGGGGTCCCAGAAGAGATCTGTACATGCCTACTCCTAGTTAGAGTATTTTCAAAATACAGGCCCAAAACATGCTGAAAATCGATATTTTAGGTGCCCAAAGTCAATATGTGCATGCATCTTCTGTACCCGTTTATATCTTAAATTCAGGCTCAAAACGCCCGAAAATTCGGTATTTTTGGGTCCTAGAAGCGATATGTACATCCCTACTCCTAGTTAGAATGTTTTCAAGATACAGACCCAAAACATGCTCAAAATCGATATTTTAGGTACCAAAAAGTCGATATGTGCGTGCATTTTCTATACCCGTTTATATATCAAATTCAGGCTCAAAACACCCGAAAATTCGATATTTTTGGGTCCCAGAAGCGATCTGTACATGCCTACTTAGTGCTAGAATATTTTCAAAATATAGGCCCAAAACATGCTAAAAATCGATATTTTAAGTGCCCAAAGTCGATATCTCAAATTCAAGCCCAAAACACCCAAAAAATCGATATTTTGGGGTCCCAGAAGTGAACTGTACATGCCTAATCCGTGTTAGAGTATTTTAAATATACAGGCCCAAAACATACTGAAAATCGATTTTTTAAGTGCCCAAAAGTCGATATGTGGATGCATCTTCTGTACCCGTTTATATCTCAAATTCAGGCCCAAAACACCCGAATATTCGATATTTTGGGGTCCCAGAAGCAAACTGTACATGCCTACTCCGTGTTTGAGTATTTTCAAAATACAGGCCCAAAACATAATGAAAATCAATATTTTAGGTGCCCAAAAGTCAATATGTGCATGCATCTTCTGTACCCGTTTATATCACAAATTCAACTTCAAAACACCCGAAAATTCGATATTTTGGGGTCCCTGAAGCGAACTGTACATGCCTACTCCGTGTTAAAGTATTTTCAAAGTACAGGCCCAAAACATGCTGAAAATCGATATTTTAGGTGCCCAAAAGTCGATATGTGCATGCATCTTCTGTACCCGTTCATATCTCAAATTCAGGCTCCAAACACCCGAAAAATCGATATTTTGTGGTCCCAGAAGCGATCTGTACATGCCTACTCAGATGCAGGCCCAAAACATGCTCGAAATCGATATTTTAGGTGCCCAAAAGTCGATATGTGCATGCATCTTCTGTACCCGTTCATATCTCAAATTCAGGATCAAAACACCCGAAAATTCGATATTTTGGGGTCCCAGAAGCGATCTGTACATACCTACTCAGTGCTAGAATATTTTCAAAATATAGGCCCAAAACATGCTAAAATCGATATTTTAGGTGCCCAAAGTCGATATCTCAAATACAGGCTCAAAACACCCGAAAATTCGGTATTTTTGGGTCCTAGAAGCGATCTGTACATCCCTACTCCTAGTTAGAATGTTTTCTAAATACAGACCCAAAACATGCTCAAAATCGATATTTTAGGTGCCAAAAAGTCGATATGTGCATGCATCTTCTGTACCCGTTTATATCTCAAATTCAGGCTCAAAACACCCGAAAATTCGATATTTTGGGGTCCCAGAAGCGATCTGTACATGCCTACTCAGTGCTAGAATATTTTCAAAATATAGGCCCAAAACATGCTAAAATCGATATTTTAGGTGCCCGAAGTCGATATCTCAAATTCAGGCCCAAAACACCCGAAAATTCGATATTTTGGGGTCCCAGAAGCGAACAGTACATGCCTACTCCGTGTTAGAGTATTTTCAAATTACAGGCCTGAAACACACTGAAAATCGATCTTTTAGGTGCTCAAAAGTCGATATGTGCATGCATCTTCTGTACCCGTTTATATCTCAAATTCAACCTCAAAACACTCGAAAATTCGATATTTTTGGGTCCCAGAAGCGATCTGTACATGCCTACTCAGTGCTAGAATGTTTTCAAAAGATAGGCTCAAAACATGCTAACAATCGATATTTTAAGTGTCCAAAGTCGATATGTGCATGCATAATCTGTACCCGTTTATATATCAAATTCAGGCTCAAAACACCCGAAAATTCGATTTTTTGGGGTCCCAGAAGTGATCTGTACATGCCTACTCCGTGTTAGATTATTTTCAAAATAAAGGCCCAAATAATACTGAAAATCGATCTTTTTGGTGCCCAAAAGTCAATATGTGCATGCATTTTCTGTACCGGTTTATATCTCAAATTCAGGCTCAAAACACCCGAAATTTCGATATTTTTGGGGTCCCAGAAGCGATCTGTACTTGCCTACTCCGTGTTAGAGTATTTTCAAAATACAGGCCCAAAACAAGCTAAAAATCGATATTTTAGGTGACCAAAGTCAATATGTGTATGCATCTTCTGCACCCGTTTATATCCCAAATTCAACCTCAAAACACCCGAAAATTCGATATTTTTGGGTCACTGAAGCGATCTGAACATGCCTACTCAGTGCTAGAATGTTTTCAAAATATAGGCTCAAAACATTCTAAAAATCATTATTTTAAGTGTCCAAAGTCGATATGTGCATGCATCATCTCTACCCGTTTATATCTCAAATTCATGGTCCCAGAAGTGATCTGTACATGCCTACTTAGTGCTAGAATTTTTTCAAAATATAGGCCCAAAACATGCTAAAAATCGATATTTTTGGTGGCCAAAGTCGATATCTCAAATTCAGGCCCAAAACACCCGAAAATTCGATATTTTGGGGTCCCAGAAGCGAACTGTACATGTCTACTCATTGTTAGAGTATTTTCAAAATACAGGCCCAAAACATGCTGAAAATCGATATTTTAGGTGCTCAAAAGTCGATATGTGCATGCATCTTCTGTACCCGTTTATATCTCAAATTCAGACTCCAAACACCCGAAAAATCGATATTTTGTGGTCCCAGAAACGATCTGTACATGCCTAGTCAGATGCAGGCCCAAAACATGCTGGAAATCGATATTTTAGGTGCCCAAAAGTCGATATGTGCATGCATCATCTGTACCCGTTTATATCTCAAATTCAGGCTCAAAATACCCGAAAATTCGATATTTTGGTGTCCCAGAAGTGATCTGTACATGCCTACTTAGTGCTAGAATATTTTCAAAATATAGGCCCAAAACATGCTAAAATCGATATTTTAGGTGCCATGGCAAAGTCGATATCTCAAATTCAGGCTCAAAACACCCGAAAATTCGGTATTTTTGGGTCCTAGAAGTGATCTGTACATCCCTACTTCTAGTTAGAATGTTTTCAAGATACAGACCCAAAACATGCTCAAAATCGATATTTTAAGTGCCAAAAAGTCGATATGTGCATGCATCTTCTGTACCCGTTTATATCTCAAATGCAGGCTCAATACATCCGAAAATTCGATATTTTGGGGTCCCAGAAGCGATCTGTACATGCCTACTCAGTGCTAGAATATTTTCAAAATATAGGCCCAAAACATGCTAAAATCGATATTTTAGGTGCCCAAAGTCGATATCTCAAATACAGGCTCAAAACACCCGAAAATTCGGTATTTTTGGGTCCTAGAAGCGATCTGTACATCCCTACTCCTAGTTAGAATGTTTTCTAAATACAGACCCAAAACATGCTCAAAATCGATATTTTAGGTGCCAAAAAGTCGATATGTGCATGCATCTTCTGTACCCGTTTATATCTCAAATTCAGGCTCAAAACACCCGAAAATTCGATATTTTGGGGTCCCAGAAGCGATCTGTACATGCCTACTCAGTGCTAGAATATTTTCAAAATATAGGCCCAAAACATGCTAAAATCGATATTTTAGGTGCCCGAAGTCGATATCTCAAATTCAGGCCCAAAACACCCGAAAATTCGATATTTTGGGGTCCCAGAAGCGAACAGTACATGCCTACTCCGTGTTAGAGTATTTTCAAATTACAGGCCTGAAACACACTGAAAATCGATCTTTTAGGTGCTCAAAAGTCGATATGTGCATGCATCTTCTGTACCCGTTTATATTTCAAATTCAACCTCAAAACACCCGAAAATTCGATATTTTTGGGTCCCAGAAGCGATCTGTACATGCCTACTCAGTGCTAGAATGTTTTCAAAAGATAGGCTCAAAACATGCTAACAATCGATATTTTAAGTGTCCAAAGTCGTTATGTGCATGCATAATCTGTACCCGTTTATATATCAAATTCAGGCTCAAAACACCCGAAAATTCGATTTTTTGGGGTCCCAGAAGTGATCTGTACATGCCTACTCCGTGTTAGATTATTTTCAAAATAAAGGCCCAAATAATACTGAAAATCGATCTTTTTGGTGCCCAAAAGTCAATATGTGCATGCATTTTCTGTACCGGTTTATATCTCAAATTCAGGCTCAAAACACCCGAAATTTCGATATTTTTGGGGTCCCAGAAGCGATCTGTACTTGCCTACTCCGTGTTAGAGTATTTTCAAAATACAGGCCCAAAACAAGCTAAAAATCGATATTTTAGGTGACCAAAGTCAATATGTGTATGCATCTTCTGCACCCGTTTATATCCCAAATTCAACCTCAAAACACCCGAAAATTCGATATTTTTGGGTCACTGAAGCGATCTGAACATGCCTACTCAGTGCTAGAATGTTTTCAAAATATAGGCTCAAAACATTCTAAAAATCATTATTTTAAGTGTCCAAAGTCCATATGTGCATGCATCATCTCTACCCGTTTATATCTCAAATTCAGGGTCCCAGAAGTGATCTGTACATGCCTACTTAGTGCTAGAATTTTTTCAAAATATAGGCCCAAAACATGCTAAAAATCGATATTTTAGGTGGCCAAAGTCGATATCTCAAATTCAGGCCCAAAACACCCGAAATTTCGATATTTTGGGGTCCCAGAAGCGAACTGTACATGTCTACTCATTGTTAGAGTATTTTCAAAATACAGGCCCAAAACATACTGAAAATCGATCTTTTAGCTGCCCAAAACTCAATATGTGCATTCATCTTCTGTACCCGTTTATATCGCAAATTCAGGCTCCAAACACCCGAAAATTCGATATTTTGGGGTCCCAGAAGAGATCTGTACATGCCTACTCCTAGTTAGAGTATTTTCAAATTACAGGCCCAAAACATGCTGAAAATCGATATATTAGGTGCCCAAAGTCAATATGTGCATGCATCTTCTGTACCAGTTTATATCTCAAAATCAGGCTCAAAACACCCTAAAATTCGGTATTTTTGGGTTCTAGAAGCGATCTGTACATCCCTACTCCTAGTTAGAATGTTTTCATGATACAGACCCAAAACATGCTCAAAATCGATATTTTAGGTGACCAAAGTCAATATATGTATGCATCTTCTGCACCCGTTAATATCTCAAATTCAACCTCAAAACACCCGAAAATTCGATATTTTTGGGTCCCAGAAGCGATCTGTACATGCCTACTCAGTGCTAGAATGTTTTCAAAATATAGGCTCAAAACATGCTAAAAATCGATATTTTAAGTGTCCAAAGTCGATATGTGCATACATCATCTGTACCCGTTTATATCTCAAATTCAGGCTCAAAATACCCGAAAATTCGATATTTTGGTGTCCCAGAAGTGATCTGTACATGCCTACTTAGTGCTAGAATATTTTCAAAATATAGGCCCAAAACATGCTAAAAATCGATATTGTAGGTGCCCAAAGTCGATATCTCAAATTCAGGCCAAAAAACACCCGAAATTTCGATATTATGGGTTCCCAGAAGCGAACTGTACATGCCTACTCCGTGTTAGAGTATTTTCAAAGTACAGGCCCAAAACATGCTGAAAATCGATATTTTAGGTGCTCAAAAGTCGATATGTGCATGCATCTTCTGTACCCGTTTATATCTCAAATTCAGACTCCAAACACCCGAAAAATCGATATTTTGTGGTCCCAGAAACGATCTGTACATGCCTAGTCAGATGCAGGCCCAAAACATGCTGGAAATCGATATTTTAGGTGCCCAAAAGTCGATATGTGCATGCATCATCTGTACCCGTTTATATCTCAAATTCAGGCTCAAAATACCCGAAAATTCGATATTTTGGTGTCCCAGAAGTGATCTGTACATGCCTACTTAGTGCTAGAATATTTTCAAAATATAGGCCCAAAACATGCTAAAATCGATATTTTAGGTGCCTTGGCAAAGTCGATATCTCAAATTCAGGCTCAAAACACCCGAAAATTCGGTATTTTTGGGTCCTAGAAGTGATCTGTACATCCCTACTCCTAGTTAGAATGTTTTCAAGATACAGACCCAAAACATGCTCAAAATCGATATTTTAAGTGCCAAAAAGTCGATATGTGCATGCATCTTCTGTACCCGTTTATATCTCAAATGCAGGCTCAATACATCCGAAAATTCGATATTTTGGGGTCCCAGAAGCGATCTGTACATGCCTACTCAGTGCTAGAATATTTTCAAAATATAGGCCCAAAACATGCTAAAATCGATATTTTAGGTGCCCAAAGTCGATATCTCAAATTCAGGCCCAAAACACCCGAAAATTCGGTATTTTTGGGTCCTAGAAGCGATCTGTACATCCCTACTCCTAGTTAGAATGTTTTCAAGATACAGACCCAAAACATTCTCAAAATCGATATTTTACGTGCCAAAAAGTCGATATGTGCATGCATCTTCTGTACCCGTTTATATCTCAAATTCAGGCTCAAAACACCCAAAAATTCGATATTTTGGGGTCCCAGAAGCGATCTGTACATGCCTACTTAGTGAAAGAATATTTTCAAAATATAGGCCCAAAACATGCTAAAAATTGATATTTTTAGGTGCCCAAAGTCGATATCTCAAATTCAGGCCCAAAACACCTGAAAATTCGATATTTTGGGGTCTAAGAAGCGAACTGTACATGCCTACTCCGTGTTAGAGTATTTTAAAAATACAGGCCCAAAACATATTGAAAATCGATCTTTTAAGTGCCCAAAAGTTGATATGTGGATGCATCTTCTGTACCCGTTTATATCTCAAATTCAGGCTCAAAACACCCGAAAATTCGATATTTTTGGGGTCCCAGAAGCGATCTGTACTTGCCTACTCCGTGTTAGAGTATTTTCAAAATACAGGCCCAAAACAAGATAAAAATCGATATTTTAGGTGACCAAAGTCAATATGTGTATGCATCTTCTGCACCCGTTTATATCCCATATTCAACCTCAAAACACCCGAAAATTCGATATTTTTGGGTCCCAGAAGCGATCTGTACATGCCTACTCAGATGCAGGCCCAAAACATGCTAAGAATCGATATTTTAAGTGTCCAAAGTCGATATGTGCATGCATCTTCTGTGCCCGGTTATATCTCAAATTCAGGCTCAAAACACCCGAAAATTCGATATTTTGGGGTCCCAGAAGCGATCTGTACATGCCTACTCAGTGCTAGAATATTTTCAAAATATAGGCCCAAAACATGCTATAAATCGATATTTTAGGTGCGCAAAGTCGATATCTCAAATTCAGGCCCAAAACACCCAAAAATTCGATAATTTTGGGTCCCAGAAGCGATCTGTACATGCCTACTCCGTGATAGATTATTCTCAATATACAGGCCCAAAACATACTGAAAATAGATCTTTTAGGTGACCAAAAGTCAATATGTGTATGCATCTTCTGCACCCGTTTATATCCCAAATTCAACCACAAAACAACCGAAAATTCGATATTTTTGGGTCCCAGAAGCGATCGTACATGCCTACTCAGTGCTAGAATATTATCAAAATATAGGCTCAAAACATGCTAAAAATCGATATTTTAAGTGTCCAAAGTCGATATGTGCATGCATCATCTGTACCCGTTTATATCTCAAATTCAGGCTCAAAACACCCGAAAATTCGATATTTTGGGGTCCCAGAAGTGATCTGTACATGCCTACTTAGTGCTAGAATATTTTCAAAATATAGGCCCAAAACATGCTAAAAATCGATATTTTAGGTGCCCAAAGTCGATATCTCAAATTCAGGCTCAAAACACCCGAAAATTCGATATTTTGGGGTCCCAGAAGCGAACTGTACATGCCTACTCCGTGTTAGAGTATTTTCAAAATACAGGCGCAAAACATACTGAAAATCGATCTTTTAGGTGCCCAAAAGTCGATATGTGCATGCATCTTCTGTACCCGTTTATATCCCAAATTCAACCTCAAAACACCCGAAAATTCGATATTTGTGGGTCCCAGAAGCGATCTGTACATGCCTACTCAGTGCTAGAATTTTTTCAAAATATAGGCTCAAAACATGTTAAAAATCGATATTTTAACTGTCCAAAGTCGATATGTGCATGCATCATCTGTACCCGTTTATATCTCAAATTCAGGCTCAAAACACCCGAAAATTCGGTATTTTTGGGTCCTAGAAGTGATCTGAACATCCCTACTCCTAGTTAGAATGTTTTCAAGATACAGACCCAAAACATGCTCAAAATCGATATTTTAGGTGCCCAAAAGTCGATAAGTGCATGCATCTTCTGTACCTGTTTGTATCTCAAATTCAGGCTCCAAACACCAGAAAATTCGATATTTTGGGGGCCCAAAGCATGCTGAAAATCGATCTTTTAGGTGCCCAAAAGTCGATATGTGCATATATCTTCAGTACCCGTTTATATCCCAAATTCAACCTCAAAACACCCGAAAATTCGATATATTTGGGTCCCAGAAGCGATCTGTACATGCCTACTCCTAGTTAGAGTATTTTCAAAATACAGGCCCAAAACATGCTGAAAATCGATATTTCTGGTGCCCAAAGTCAATATGTGCATGCATCTTCTGTACCCGTCTATATCTCAAATTCAATCTCAAAACACCCGAAAATTCGGTATTTTTGGGTCTTAGAAGCGATCTGTACATCCCTACTCCTAGTTAGAATGTTTTCATGATACAGACCCAAAACATGCTCAAAATCGATATTTTAGGTGCCCAAAAGTCGATGTGTGGATGCATCTTCTGTACCCGTTTATATATCAAATTCAGGCTCAAAACACTCGAAAATTCGGTATTTTGGTGTCCCAGAAGCGATCTGTACATGCCTACTCAGTGCTATATTTTTTTCAAAAATAGCCTCAAAACATGCAAAAAATCGATATTTTAAGTGTCCAAAGTTGATATGCGCATACATCATCTGTACCCGTTTATATCTCAAATTCAGGCTCAAAACACCCGAAAATTCGATATTTTGGGGTCCCAGAAGCAATCTGTACATACCGACTCAGATGCAGGCTCAAAACATGCTAAAAATCGATATTTTAAGTGTTCAAAGTCGATATGTGCATGCATCTTCGGTACCCGTTTATATCTCAAATTCAGGCTCAAAACACCAGAAAATTCGATATTTTTGGGTCCCAGAAGTGATCTGCACATGACTACTCCTAGTTAGAGTATTTTCAAAATACAGGCCCAAAACGTGCTGAAAATCGATATTTTAGGTGCCCAAAGTCAATATGTGCATGTATCTTCTGTACCCGTTTATATCTCAAATTCAGGCTCAAAACACCCGAAAAGTCGGTATTTTGGGGTCCCAGAAGCGATCTGTACATGCCTACTCAGTGCTATATTTTTTTCAAAAAAAGACTCAAAACATGCTAAAAATCGATATTTTAAGTGTCCAAAGTTGATATGTGCATACATCATCTGTACCCGTTTATATCTCAAATTCAGGCTCAAAACACCCGAAAATTCGATATTTTTGGGTCCCAGAAGTGATCTGTACATGCCTACTTAGTGCTAGAAAATTTTCAAAATATAGGCCCAAAGGATGCTAAAAATCGATATTGTAGGTGCCCAAAGTCGATATCTCAAATTCAGGCCCAAAACACCCGAAAATTCGATAATTTGGGGTCCCAGAAGCGAACTGTACATGCCTACTCCGTGTTAGAGTATTTTCCAAATACAGGCCCAAACCATACTGAAAATCTATCTTTTAGGAGCCCAAAGTCAATATGTGCATGCATCTTCTGTACCCGTCTATATCTCAAATTCAATCTCAAAACACCCGAAAATTCGGTATTTTTGGGTCTTAGAAGCGATCTGTACATCCCTACTCCTAGTTAGAATGTTTTCATGATACAGACCCAAAACATGCTCAAAATCGATATTTTAGGTGCCCAAAAGTCGATGTGTGGATGCATCTTCTGTACCCGTTTATATATCAAATTGAGGCTCAAAACACCCGAAAATTCGATATTTTGGGTTCCCAGAAGCGATCTGTACATGCCTACTCAGTGCTAGAATATTTTCAAAATATAGGCCCAAAACATGCGAAAAATCGATATTTTAGGTGCCCAAAGTCGATATCACAAATTCAGGCCCAAAATACCCAAAAATTCGATATTTTGAGGTCCCAGAAGCGATCTGTACATGCCTACTCCGTGTCAGAGTATTTTCAATATATAGGCCCAAAACATACTGAAAATCGATCTTTTAGGTGCCCAAAAGTCGATATGTGGATTCATCTTCTGTACCCGTTTATATCTCAAATTCAGGCTCAAAACACCCGAAAATTCGATATTTTGGGGTCCCAGAAGCGATCTGTACTTACCTACTCCGTGATAGAGTATTTTCAAAATACAGGCCCAAAACAAGCTGAAAATCGATATTTTAGGTGACCAAAGTCAATATGTGTATGCATCTTCTGCACCCGTTTATATCCCAAATTCAACCTCAAAACACCCGAAAAATCGATATTTTTGGGCCCCAGAGGCGATCTGTACATGCCTACTCAGTGCTAGAATGTTTTCAAAATATAGGCTCAAAACATGCTAAAAATCGATATTTTAACTGTCCAAAGTCGATATGTGCATGCATCAACTGTACCCGTTTATATCTCAAATTCAGGCTCAAAACACCCGATAATTCGGTATTTTTGGGTCCTAGAAGCGATCTGAACATCCCTACTCCTAGTTAGAATGTTTTCAAGATACAGACCCAAAACATGCTTAAAAATCGATCTTTTAGGTGTCCAAAGTCGATATGTGCATACATCATCTGTACCCGTTTCTATCTCAAATTCAGGCTCAAAACACCCGAAAATTCGATATTTTGGGGTCCCAGAAGTGATCTGTACATTCTTACTCAGATGCAGGCACAAAACATGCTAGAAATCGATATTTTAGGTGCCCAAAGTCAACATGTGTATGCATCTTCTGCACCCGTTTATATCCCAAATTCAACCTCAAAACACCCGAAAATTCGATATTTTTGGGTCCCAGAAGCGATCTGTACATGCCTACTCCTAGTTAGAGTATTTTCAAAATACAGGCCCAAAACATGCTGAAAATCGATATTTTAGGTGCCCAAAGTCAATATGTGCATGCATCTTCTGTACCAGTTTATATCTCAAAATCAGGCTCAAAACACCCTAAAATTCGGTATTTTTTGGGTCCTAGAAGCGATCTGTACATCCCTACTCCTAGTTAGAATGTTTTCATGATACAGACCCAAAACATGCTCAAAATCGATATTTTAGGTGACCAAAGTCAATATATGTATGCATCTTCTGCACCCGTTTATATCCCAAATTCAACCTCAAAACACCCGAAAATTAGATATTTTTGGGTCCCAGAAGCGATCTGTACATGCCTACTCAGTGCTAGAATGTTTTCAAAATATAGGCTCAAAACATGCTAAAAATCGATATTTTAATTGTCCAAAGTCGATATGTGCATGAATCATCTGTACCCGTTTATATCTCAAATTCAGGCTCAAAATACCCGAAAATTCGATATTTTGGTGTCCCAGAAGTGATCTGTACATGAATACTTAGTGCTAGAATATTTTCAAAATATAGGCCCAAAACATGCTAAAATTGATATTTTAGGTGCCCGGGCAAAGTCGATATCTCAAATTCAGGCTCAAAACACCCGAAAATTCGGTATTTTTGGGTCCTAGAAGTGATCTGTACATCCCTACTCCTAGTTAGAATGTTTTCAAGATACAGACCCAAAACATGCTCAAAATCGATATTTTAAGTGCCAAAAAGTCGATATGTGCATGCATCTTCTGTACCCGTTTATATCTCAAATTCAGGCTCAAAACACCCGAAAATTCGATATTTTGGGGTCCCAGAAGCGATCTGTACATGCCTACTCAGTGCTAGAATATTTTCAAAATATAGGCCCAAAACATGCTAAAATCGATATTTCAGGTGCCCAAAGTCGATATCTCAAATTCAGGCCCAAAACACCCGAAAATTCGGTATTTTTGGGTCCTAGAAGCGATCTGTACATCCCTACTCCTAGTTAGAATGTTTTCAAGATACAGACCCAAAACATGCTCAAAATCGATATTTTAAGTGCCAAAAAGTCGATATGTGCATGCATCTTCTGTACCCGTTTATATCTCAAATTCAGGCTCAAAACACCCAAAAATTCGATATTTTGGGGTCCCAAAAGCGATCTATATTTTTGGGTCCCAGAAGCGATCTGTACATGCCTACTCAGTGCTAGAATTTTTTCAAAATATAGGCTCAAAACATGCTAAAAATCGATATTTTAAGTGTCCAAAGTCGATATGTGCATGCATCATCTGTACCCGTTTATATCTCAAATTCAGGCACAAAACACCTGAAAATTCGATATTTTGGGTTCCCAGAAGTGATCTGTACATGCCTACTTAGTGCTAGAATATTTTCAAAATATAGGCCCAAAACATGCTATAAATCGATATCTTAGGTGACCAAAGTCGATATCTCAAATTCAGGCCCAAAAAACCCGAAAATTCGATATTTTGGGGTCCCAGAAGCGAACTGTACATGCCTATTCCGTGTTAGAGTATTTTCAAGAAACAGGCCCAAAACATACTGAAAATCGATCTTTTAGGTGCCCCAAAGTCGATATGTGCATGCATCTTCTGTACCCGCTTTTATATCTCAAATTCAGGCTGCAAACACCCGAAAATTCGATATTTTGGGGTCCCAAAAGCGATCTGTACATGCCTACTCAGATGCAGGCCCAAAACATGCTGAAAATCGATATTTTAGATGCCCAAAGACAACATGTGTATGCATCTTCTGCACTCGTATATATCTCAAATTCAACCTCAAAACACCCGAAAATTTGATGATTTTGGGTCCCAAAAGCGATCTGTACATGTCTAGTCAGTGCTAGAATATTTACAAAATACAGGCCAAAACATGCTGAAAATCGATATTTTAGGTGCCCAAAAGTCGATATGTGCATGCATCTTCTGTACCCGTTTATATCTTAAATTCAGGCTCAAAACACCCGAAAATTTGGTATTTTAGGGTCCTACAAGCGATCTGCACATCCCTACTCCTAGTTAAAATGTTTTCAAGATACAGACCCAAAACATGCTCAAAATCGATATTTTAGGTGCCCAAAAGTCGTTATGTTCATGCATCTTCTGTACCCGTTTATATCTCAAATTAAGGCTCAAAACACCCGAAAATTTGATATTTTGGGGTCCCAGAAGCGATCTGTACATGCCTACTCAGTGCTAGAATATTTTCAAAATATAGACCCAAAACATTCTAAAAATCGATATTTTAGGTGCCCAAAGTCGATATCTCAAATTCAGGCCCAAAACACCCAAAAATTCAATATTTTGTGGTCCCAGAAGCGATCTGTACATGCCTACTCCGTGTTAGAGTATTTTCAATATACAGGCCCAAAACAAGCTGAAAATCGATATTTTAGGTGACCAAAGTCAATATGTGTATGCATCTTCTGCACCCGTTTATATCCCAAATTCAACCTCAAAACACCCGAAAATTTGATATTTTGGGGTCCCAGAAGCGATCTGTACATGCCTACTCAGTGCTAGAATATTTTCAAAATATAGACCCAAAACATTCTAAAAATCGATATTTTAGGTGCCCAAAGTCGATATCTCAAATTCAGGCCCAAAACACCCAAAAATTCAATATTTTGTGGTCCCAGAAGCGATCTGTACATGCCTACTCCGTGTTAGAGTATTTTCAATATACAGGCCCAAAACAAGCTGAAAATCGATATTTTAGGTGACCAAAGTCAATATGTGTATGCATCTTCTGCACCCGTTTATATCCCAAATTCAACCTCAAAACACCCGATAATTCGATATTTTTGGGTCCAAGAAGCGATCTGTACATGCCTACTCAGTGCTAGAATGTTTTCAAAATATAGGCTCAAAACATGCTAAAAATCGATATTTTAAGTGTCCAAAGTCAATATGTGCATTCATCATCTGTACCCGTTTATATCTCAAATTCAGGCTCAAAACACCCGAAAATTCGATATTTTGGGGTCCCAGAAGTGATCTGTACATGCCTACTTAGTGCTAGAATATTTTCAAAATATAGGCCCAAAACATGCTAAAAATCGATATTTTAGGTGCCCAAAGTCGATATCTCAAATTCAGGCCCAAAACACCCGAAAATTCGATATTTTAGGGTCCCAGAAGCGAACTGTACATGCCTACTCCGTGTTAGAGTATTTTCAAAATACAGGCCCAAAACAAACTGAAAATCAATCTTTTAGGTGCCCAAATTTCATTATGTGGATGCATCTTCTGTACCCGTTTATATCTCAAATTCAGGCTCAAAATACCCGAAAATTAGATATTTTGGGGTCCCAGAAGTGATCTGTACTTGCCTACTCCATGTTAGAGTATTTTCAATATACAGGCCCAAAACAAGCTGAAAATCGATATTTTAGGTGACCAAAGTCAATATGTGTATGCATCTTATGCACCCGTTTATATCCCAAATTCAACCTCAAAACACCCGAAAATTCAATTTTTTTGGGTTCTAGAAGCGATATGTACATGCTTACTCAGTGCTAGAATGTTTTCAAAATATAGGCTCAAAACATGCTAAAAATCGATATTTTAAGTGTCCAAAGTCGATATGTGCATGCATCATCTGTACCCGTTTATATCTCAAATTCAGGCTCAAATCACCCGAAAATTCGATATTTTGGGGTCCCAGAAGTGATCTGTACATGCCTACTTAGTGCTAGAATATTTTAAAAAATATAGGCCCAAAACATGCTAAAAATCGATATTTTAGGTGCCCAAAGTCGATATCTCAAATTCAGGCCCAAAACACCCGAAAATTCGATATTTTGGGGTCCCAGAAGCGAACTGTACATGCCTACTCCGTGTTAGAGTATTTTCAAAATACAGGCCCAAAACATACTGAAAATCGATCTTTTAGGTGCCCAAAAGTCGATATGTGCATGCATCTTCTGTACCCGTTTATATCTCAAATTCAGGCTCCGAACACCCGAAAATTCGATATTTTGGGGTCCCAGAAGCAATCTGTACATGCCTACTCAGATGAAGGCCAAAAACATGCTGGAAATCGATATTTTAGGTGCCCAAAGTCAACATGTGTATGAATCTTCTGCACTTGTTTATATCTCAAATTCAACCTCAAAACACCCGAAAATTCGATAATTTTGGGTCCCAGAAGCGATCTGTACATGTCTAGTCAGTGCTAGAATGTTTTCAAAATAAAGGCTCAAAACATGCTAAAAATCGATATTTTAAGTGTCCAAAGTCAATATGTGCATGCATCTTCTGTACCCGTTTATATCTCAAATTCAGGCTCAAAACACCCGAAAATTCGATATTTTGGGGTCCAAAAAGTGATCTGTACATGCCTACTTAGTGCTAGAATATTTTCAAAATATAGGCTCAAAACATGCTAAAAATCGATATTTTAAGTGTCCAAAGTCGATATGTGCATACTTCATCTGAACCCGTTTATATCTCAAATTCAGGCTCAAAACACCCGAAAAGTTGATATTTCTGGGTCCCAGAAGTGATCTGTACATGCTTACTTAGTGCTAGAATATTTTCAAAATATAGGCCCAAAACATGCTGAAAATCGATATTTTAGGTGCCCAAAGTCGATATCTCAAATTCAGTCCCAAAACACCCGAAAAATTAGATATTTTGGGGTCCCAGAAGCGAACTGTACATGCCTACTCCGTGTTAGAGTATTTTCAAAATAAAGGCCCAAAACATACTGAAAATCTATCTTTTAGGTGCCCAAAAGTCGATATATGCATGCATCTTCTGTACCCATTTATATCTCGAATTCAGGCTCCAAACACCCAAAAATTCGATATTTTGGGGTCCCAGAAGCAATCTGTACATGCCTACTCAGATGCAGGCCCAAAAAATGGTGAAAATCGATATTTTAGGTGCCCAAAGTCAACATGTGTTTGCATCTTCTGCACTCGTTTATATCTCAAATTCAACCTCAAAACACCCGAAAATTCGATAATTTTTGGTCCCAGAAGCGATCTGTACATGTCTAATCAGTGCTAGAATGTTTTCAAAATATAGGCTCAAAACATGCTAAAAATCGATATTTTAATTGTCCACAGTCAATATGTGCATGCATCTTCTGTACTTATTTATATCTCAAATTCAGGCTCAAAACACCCGAAAATTCGATATTTTTCTGTCCCAGAAGCGATCTGTACATGCCTACTCCTAGTTAGAGTATTTTCAAAATACAGGCCCACAACATGCTGAAAATCGATATTTCAGGTGCCCAAAGTCAATATGTGCATGCATCTTCTGTACCCGTTTATATCTCAAATTCAGGCTCAAAACACCCGAAAATTCGGTATATTTGGGTCTTAGAAGCGATCTGTACATCCCTACTCCTAGTTAGAATGTTTTTAAAATACAGACACAAAACATGCTCAAAATCGATATTTTAGGTGCCCAAAAGTAGATATGTGCATGCATCTTCTGTACCCGTTTATATCCCAAATTCAACCTCAAAACACCCGAAAATTCGATATTTTTGGGTCCCAGAAGCGATCAGTACATGCCTACTCAGTGCTAGAATTTTTTCAAAATATAGGCTCAAAACATGCTAAAAATCGATATTTTAAGTGTTCAAAGTCGATATGTGCATGCATCATCTGTACCCGTTTATATCTCAAATTCAGGCTCAAAATACCCGAAAATTCTATATTTTGGGGTCCCAAAAGTGATCTGTACATGCCTACTTAGTGCTAGAATATTTTTAAAATATACTCCCAAAACATGCTAAAAATTGATATTTTAGGTGCCCAAAGTCGATATCTCAAATTCAGGTTCAAAACACATAAAAATTCGATATTTTGAGGTCCCAGAAGCGATCTGTACATGCCTACTCCGTGTTAGAGTATTTTCAATATACAGGCCCAAAACATACTGAAAATCGATCTTTTTGGTGCCCAAAAGTCGATATGTGGATGCATCTTCTGTACCCGTTTTTATCTCAAATTCAGGCTCAGAACACCCGAAAATTCGATATTTTGGGGTCCCAGAAGCGATCAGTACATGCCTACTCAGTGCTAGAATTTTTTCAAAATATAGGCTCAAAACATGCTAAAAATCGATATTTTAAGTGTCCAAAGTCGATATGTGCATGCATCATCTGTACCTGTTTATATCTCAAATTCAGGCTCAAAACACCCGAAAATTCGATATTTTGGGGTCCCAAAAGTGATCTGTACATGCCTACTTAGTGCTAGAATATTTTCAAAATATAGGCCCAAAACATGCTAAAAATCGATATTTTATGTGCCCAAAGTCGATATCTCAAATTCAGGCCCAAAACACCCGAAAATTCGATATTTTGGGGTCCCAGAAGCGAACTGTACATGCGTAGTCCGTGTTAGAGTATTTTAAAAATACAGGCCTAAAACATACTGAAAATCGATCTTTTAGGTGCCCAAAAGTCGATATGTGTATGCATCTTCTGTACCCGTTTATATCCCAAATTAAACCTCAAAACCCCCGAAAATTCGATATTTTGGGGTCCCAGAAGCGATCTGTACATGCCTACTCAGTGCTAGAATTTTTTCAAAATATATGCCCAAAACATGCTAAAAATCGATATTTTAAGTGTCCAAAGTCGATATGTGCATACATCATCTGTACCCGTTTATATCTCAAATTCAGGCTCAAAACACCCGAAAATTCGATATTTTGGGGTCCCAGAAGCGATCTGTACATGCCTACTTAGTGCTAGAATGTTTTCAAAATATAGGCTCAAAACATGCTGAAAATCGATATTTTAGGTGTCAAAGTCGAAATGTACATGCATCTTCTGTACCCGTTTATATCTCAAATTCAGGCTCAAAACACCCGAAAATTCGATATTTTGGGGTCCCAGAAGCGATCTGTACATTACTCCTAGTTAGAGTATTTTCAAAATACAGGCCAAAACATGCTGAAAATCGATATTTTAGGTGCCCAAAAGTCAATATGTGCATTCATCTTTTGTACCCGTTTATATCTCAAATTCAGGCTCAAAACACCCGAAAATTCGATATTTTGGGGTCCCAGAAGCGATCTGTACTTGCCTACTCCGTGTTAGAGTATTTTCAATATACAGGCCCAAAACAAGCTGAAAATCGATATTTTAGGTGACCAAAGTCAATATGTGTATGCATCTTCTGCACCCGTTTATATCCCAAATTCAACCTCAAAACACCCGAAAATTCGATATTTTGGGGTCCCAGAAGCGATCTGTACATGCCTACTCAGTGCTAGAATATTTTCAAAATATAGGCTCAAAACATGCTAAAAATCGAT
The DNA here is from genome assembly GCA_033782935.1 of Petrolisthes cinctipes. Classification (NCBI taxonomy): domain Eukaryota; kingdom Metazoa; phylum Arthropoda; class Malacostraca; order Decapoda; family Porcellanidae; genus Petrolisthes; species Petrolisthes cinctipes. The sequence continues at coordinate 5,271,054 of JAWQEG010000201.1, forward strand.
ATTTTAAGTGTCCAAAGTCGATATGTGCATGCATCATCTGTACCCGTTTATATCTCAAATTCAGGCTCAAAACACCCGAAAATTCGATATTTTTGGGTCCCAGAAGTGATCTGTACATGCCTACTTAGTGCTAGAATATTGTTAAAATATAGGCCCAAAACATGCTAGAAATCGATATTTTAGGTACCCAAAGTCGATATCTAAAATTCAGGCCAAAAACACCCGAAAATCCGATATTTTGGGGTCCCAGAAGCGAACTGTACAGTCGGCAAAAAAAGTTTCGTTACCATCCTTTTAACAGTGTGATGTAATGTTGGCACACCTGACTGGTGAGTCAGGTGTGCTGTGAGTGTGTTATATACCTCTGTAACCTCCGCCACCCTCCCTTCCCTCAATGTGTCATGGACAATCAAGCAGAGATGACGTTGTTTCACCCAGTGCTGTTTTTTCTGGGTATTTCACTGTTATTCTTGTTCTAAAATACTCAAACGTATTTCCATATGTTTATTAATGAATAGTTAAATAGTAAGATTTCTTGAACACTCAAAATTTAATCTAAAATCAGCTAATCTTTTGATATAAAAAAATTGTCACTGCCGTGGCCCGAGTATTATCGGCTCGGATGACACAAGGCACCAGTTGCCCAGTCGGCGGGGTACGAACCCTACCAAGCTTACCGATGTTAGAATTAACGTAGGGGAGGTAACGAAACTTTTTTTGCCGACTGTACATGCCTACTCCGTGTTAGAGTATTTTCAAAATACAGGCCCAAAACATACTGAAAATCGATCTTTTAGGTGCCCAAAAGTCGATATGTGCATGCATCTTCTGTACCAGTTTATATCCCAAATTCAACCTCAAAACACCCGAAAATTCGATATTTTTGGGTCCCAGAAGCGATCTGTACATGCCTACTCAGTGCTAGAATTTTCTCAAAATATAGGCTCAAAACATGCTAAAAATCGATATTTTTAATGTCCAAAGTCGATATGTGCATGCATCATCTGTACCCGTTTATATCTCAAATTCAGGCACAAAACACCCGAAAATTCGATATTTTGGGGTCCCAGAAGTGATCTGTACATGCCTACTTAGTGCTAGAATATTTTCAAAATATAGGCCCAAAACATGCTAAAAATCGATATTTTAGGTGCCCAAAGTCGATATCTCAAATTCAGGCCCAAAACACCCGAAAATTCGATATTTTGGGGTCCCAGAAGCGAACTGTACATGCCTACTCCGTGTTAGAGTATTTTCAAAATACAGGCCCAAAACATACTGAAAATCGATCTTTTAGGTGCCCAAAAGTCGATATGTGCATGCATCTTCTGTACCCGTTTATATCTCAAATTCAGGCTTCAAACACCCGAAAATTCGATATTTTGGGGTCCCAAAATCGATTTGTACATGCCTACTCAGATGCAGGCCTAAAACATGATGAAAATCGATATTTTAGATGCCCAAAGTCAACATGCGTATGAATCTTCTGCACTCGTTTATATCTCAAATTCTACCTCAAAACACCCGAAAATTCGATAATTTCGGGTCCCAGAAGCGATCTGTACATGTCTAGTCAGTGCTAGAATTTTTTCAAAATATAAGCTCAAAACATGCTGAAAATCGATATTTTAGGTGTCCAAAGTCGATATGTGCATGCATCTTCTGTACCCGTTTATATCTCAAATTCAGGCTCAAAACACCCGAAAATTCGATATTTTGGGGTCCTAGAAGCGATCTGTACATTATTCCTAGTTAGAGTATTTTCAAAATACGGGCCAAAACATGCTGAAAATCGATATTTTAGGTGCCCAAAAGTCGATATGTGCATGCATCTTCTGTACCCGTTTATATCTCAAATTCATTCTCAAAACACCCGAAAATTTGGTATTTTAGGGTCCTAGAAGCGATCTGTACATCCCTACTCCTAGTTAGAATGTTTTCAAGATACAAACCCAAAAAATGCTGAAAATCGATATTTTAGGTGCCCAAAAGTCGAAATGTGCATTCATCTTCTGTACCTGTTTATATCTCAAATTCAGGCTCAAAACACCCGAAAATTCAATATTTTGGGGTCCCAGAAGCGATCTGTAGTTGCCTACTCCGTGTTAGAGTATTTTCAATATACAGGCCCAAAACAAGCTGAAAATCGATATTTTAGGTGACCAAAGTCAATATCTGTATGCATCTTCTGCACCCGTTTATATCCCAAATTCAACCTCAAAACACCCGAAAATTCGATATTTTGGGGTCCCAGAAGCAATCTGTACATGCCTACTCAGATGAAGGCCCAAAACATGCTTTAAATCGATTTTTTAGGTGCCCAAAGTTAACATGTGTATGCATCCTCTGCACTCGTTTATATCTCAAATTCAACCTCAAAACACCCGAAAATTCGATAATTTTGGGTCCCAGAAGCGATCTGTACATGTCTAGTCAGTGCTAGAATGTTTTCAAAATATAGGTTAAAAACATGCTAAAAATCGATATTTTAAGTGTCCAAAGTCGATATGTGCATGCATCTTCTGTACCCGTTTATATCTCAAATTCAGGCTCAAAACACCCGAAAATTCGATATTTTGGGGTCTCAGAAACTATCTGTACATGCCTACTCCTAGTTAGATTATTTTCAAAATACAGGCACAAAACATACTGAAAATCGATATTTTAGGTGCCCAAAAGTCGATATGTGCATGCATCTTCTGTACCCGTTTATATCTCAAATTCAGGCTCCAAACACCCGAAAATTCGATATTTTGGGGTCCCAGAAGCAATCTGTACATGCCTACTCAGATGAAGGCCCAAAACATGCTTTAAATCGATATTTTAGGTGCCCAAAGTTAACATGTGTATGCATCCTCTGCACTCGTTTATATCTCAAATTCAACCTCAAAACACCCGAAAATTCGATATTTTGGGGTCCCAGAAGCGATCTGTACATGCCTACTCCGTGTTAGAGTATTTTCAATATACAGGCCCAAAACATACTGAAAATCGATCTTTTAGATGCCCAAAAGTCGATATGTGCATGCATCTTCTGTACCCGTTTATATCTCAAATTCAGGCTCAAAACACCCGAAAATTCGATATTTTGGGGTCTCAGAAACTATCTGTACATGCCTAGTCCTATTTAGATTATTTTTAAAATACAGGCCCAAAACATACTGAAAATCGATATTTTAGGTGACCAAAGTCAATATGTGCATGCATCTTCTGTACCCGTTTATATCTCAAATTCAGGCTCAAAACACCCGAAAATTCGGTATTTTTGGGTTCTAGAAGCGATCTGTACATCCCTACTCCTAGTTAAAATGTTTTCAAATACAGACCCAAAACATGCTCAAAATCGATATTTTAGGTGCCCAAAAGTCGATATGTGCATGCATTTTCTGTACCCGTTTATATCTCAAATTCAGGCTCGAAACACCCGAAAATTCGATATTTTGGGGTCCCAGAAGCGATCTGTACATGCCTACTCAGTGCTAGAATTATTTCAAAATATAGGCCCAATACATGCTAAAAATCGATATTTTAGGTGCTGGGCCAAAGTCGATATCTCAAATTCAGGCCCAAAACACCCAAAAATTCGATATTTTGGGGTCCCAGAAGCTATCTGTACATGCATACTCCATGTTAGAATATTTTCAATATACAGGCCAAAAACATACTGAAAATCGATCTTTTAGGTACCCAAAAGTCGATATGTGGATGCATCTTCTGTACCCGTTTATATCTCAAATTCAGGCTCAAAACACCCGAAAATTCGATATTTTGGGGTCCCAGAAGCGATCTGTACTTGCCTACTCCGTGTTAGAGTATTTTCAAAATACAGGCCCAAAAGAAGCTGAAAATCGATATTTTAGGTGACCAAAGTCAATATGTGTATGCATCTTCTGCACCCGTTTATATCCCAAATTCAACCTCAAAACACCCGAAAATTCGATATTTTTGGGTCCCAGAAGCGATCTGTACATGCCTACCCAGTGCTAGAATGTTTTCAAATTATAGGTTAAAAACATGCTAAAAATCGATATTTTAAGTGTCCAAAGTCGGTATGTGCATGCATCATCTGTACCCGTTTATATCTCAAATTCAGGCTCAAAACACCCGAAAATTCGATATTTTGGGGTCCCAAAAGTGATCGGTACATGCCTACTTAGTGCTAGAATATTTTCAAAATATAGGCCCAAAACATGCTAAAAATCGATATTTTAGGTGCCCAAAGTCGATATCTTAAATTCAGGCCCAAAACACCCGAAAATTCGATATTTTGGGGTCCCAGAAGCGAACTGTACATGCCTACTCCGGGTTAGAGTATTTTCAAAATACAGGCCCAAAACATGCTGAAAATCGATCTTTTAGGTGCCCAAAAGTCGATATGTGCATGCATCTTCTGTACCCGTTTATATCTCAAATTCAGGCTCCAAACACCAGAAAATTCGATATTTTGGGGTCCCAGAAGTGATCTGTACATTCTTACTCAGATGCAGGCACAAAACATGCTAGAAATCGATATTTTAGGTGCCCAAAGTCAACATGTGTATGCATCTTCTGCACCCGTTTATATCCCAAATTCAACCTCAAAACACCCGAAAATTCGATATTTTTGGGTCCCAGAAGCGATCTGTACATGTCTAGTCAGTGCTAGAATATTTTTAAAATATAGGCTCAAAACATGCTAAAAATCGATATTTTAAGTGTTCAAAGTCGATATGTGCATGCATCTTCGGTACCCGTTTATATCTCAAATTCAGGCTCAAAACACCAGAAAATTCGATATTTTTGGGTCCCAGAAGTGATCTGCACATGACTACTCCTAGTTAGAGTATTTTCAAAATACAGGCCCAAAACGTGCTGAAAATCGATATTTTAGGTGCCCAAAGTCAATATGTGCATGTATCTTCTGTACCCGTTTATATCTCAAATTCAGGCTCAAAACACCCGAAAAGTCGGTATTTTGGGGTCCCAGAAGCGATCTGTACATGCCTACTCAGTGCTATATTTTTTTCAAAAAAAGACTCAAAACATGCTAAAAATCGATATTTTAAGTGTCCAAAGTTGATATGTGCATACATCATCTGTACCCGTTTATATCTCAAATTCAGGCTCAAAACACCCGAAAATTCGATATTTTTGGGTCCCAGAAGTGATCTGTACATGCCTACTTAGTGCTAGAAAATTTTCAAAATATAGGCCCAAAGGATGCTAAAAATCGATATTGTAGGTGCCCAAAGTCGATATCTCAAATTCAGGCCCAAAACACCCGAAAATTCGATAATTTGGGGTCCCAGAAGCGAACTGTACATGCCTACTCCGTGTTAGAGTATTTTCCAAATACAGGCCCAAACCATACTGAAAATCTATCTTTTAGGAGCCCAAAGTCAATATGTGCATGCATCTTCTGTACCCGTCTATATCTCAAATTCAATCTCAAAACACCCGAAAATTCGGTATTTTTGGGTCTTAGAAGCGATCTGTACATCCCTACTCCTAGTTAGAATGTTTTCATGATACAGACCCAAAACATGCTCAAAATCGATATTTTAGGTGCCCAAAAGTCGATGTGTGGATGCATCTTCTGTACCCGTTTATATATCAAATTGAGGCTCAAAACACCCGAAAATTCGATATTTTGGGTTCCCAGAAGCGATCTGTACATGCCTACTCAGTGCTAGAATATTTTCAAAATATAGGCCCAAAACATGCGAAAAATCGATATTTTAGGTGCCCAAAGTCGATATCACAAATTCAGGCCCAAAATACCCAAAAATTCGATATTTTGAGGTCCCAGAAGCGATCTGTACATGCCTACTCCGTGTCAGAGTATTTTCAATATATAGGCCCAAAACATACTGAAAATCGATCTTTTAGGTGCCCAAAAGTCGATATGTGGATTCATCTTCTGTACCCGTTTATATCTCAAATTCAGGCTCAAAACACCCGAAAATTCGATATTTTGGGGTCCCAGAAGCGATCTGTACTTACCTACTCCGTGATAGAGTATTTTCAAAATACAGGCCCAAAACAAGCTGAAAATCGATATTTTAGGTGACCAAAGTCAATATGTGTATGCATCTTCTGCACCCGTTTATATCCCAAATTCAACCTCAAAACACCCGAAAAATCGATATTTTTGGGCCCCAGAGGCGATCTGTACATGCCTACTCAGTGCTAGAATGTTTTCAAAATATAGGCTCAAAACATGCTAAAAATCGATATTTTAACTATCCAAAGTCGATATGTGCATGCATCAAATGTACCCGTTTATATCTCAAATTCAGGCTCAAAACACCCGATAATTCGGTATTTTTGGGTCCTAGAAGCGATCTGAACATCCCTACTCCTAGTTAGAATGTTTTCAAGATACAGACCCAAAACATGCTTAAAAATCGATCTTTTAGGTGTCCAAAGTCGATATGTGCATACATCATCTGTACCCGTTTCTATCTCAAATTCAGGCTCAAAACACCCGAAAATTCGATATTTTGGGGTCCCAGAAGTGATCTGTACATTCTTACTCAGATGCAGGCACAAAACATGCTAGAAATCGATATTTTAGGTGCCCAAAGTCAACATGTGTATGCATCTTCTGCACCCGTTTATATCCCAAATTCAACCTCAAAACACCCGAAAATTCGATATTTTTGGGTCCCAGAAGCGATCTGTACATGCCTACTCCTAGTTAGAGTATTTTCAAAATACAGGCCCAAAACATGCTGAAAATCGATATTTTAGGTGCCCAAAGTCAATATGTGCATGCATCTTCTGTACCAGTTTATATCTCAAAATCAGGCTCAAAACACCCTAAAATTCGGTATTTTTTGGGTCCTAGAAGCGATCTGTACATCCCTACTCCTAGTTAGAATGTTTTCATGATACAGACCCAAAACATGCTCAAAATCGATATTTTAGGTGACCAAAGTCAATATATGTATGCATCTTCTGCACCCGTTTATATCCCAAATTCAACCTCAAAACACCCGAAAATTAGATATTTTTGGGTCCCAGAAGCGATCTGTACATGCCTACTCAGTGCTAGAATGTTTTCAAAATATAGGCTCAAAACATGCTAAAAATCGATATTTTAATTGTCCAAAGTCGATATGTGCATGAATCATCTGTACCCGTTTATATCTCAAATTCAGGCTCAAAATACCCGAAAATTCGATATTTTGGTGTCCCAGAAGTGATCTGTACATGAATACTTAGTGCTAGAATATTTTCAAAATATAGGCCCAAAACATGCTAAAATTGATATTTTAGGTGCCCGGGCAAAGTCGATATCTCAAATTCAGGCTCAAAACACCCGAAAATTCGGTATTTTTGGGTCCTAGAAGTGATCTGTACATCCCTACTCCTAGTTAGAATGTTTTCAAGATACAGACCCAAAACATGCTCAAAATCGATATTTTAAGTGCCAAAAAGTCGATAAGTGCATGCATCTTCTGTACCCGTTTATATCTCAAATTCAGGCTCAAAACACCCGAAAATTCGATATTTTGGGGTCCCAGAAGCGATCTGTACATGCCTACTCAGTGCTAGAATATTTTCAAAATATAGGCCCAAAACATGCTAAAATCGATATTTCAGGTGCCCAAAGTCGATATCTCAAATTCAGGCCCAAAACACCCGAAAATTCGGTATTTTTGGGTCCTAGAAGCGATCTGTACATCCCTACTCCTAGTTAGAATGTTTTCAAGATACAGACCCAAAACATGCTCAAAATCGATATTTTAAGTGCCAAAAAGTCGATATGTGCATGCATCTTCTGTACCCGTTTATATCTCAAATTCAGGCTCAAAACACCCAAAAATTCGATATTTTGGGGTCCCAAAAGCGATCTATATTTTTGGGTCCCAGAAGCGATCTGTACATGCCTACTCAGTGCTAGAATTTTTTCAAAATATAGGCTCAAAACATGCTAAAAATCGATATTTTAAGTGTCCAAAGTCGATATGTGCATGCATCATCTGTACCCGTTTATATCTCAAATTCAGGCACAAAACACCTGAAAATTCGATATTTTGGGTTCCCAGAAGTGATCTGTACATGCCTACTTAGTGCTAGAATATTTTCAAAATATAGGCCCAAAACATGCTATAAATCGATATCTTAGGTGACCAAAGTCGATATCTCAAATTCAGGCCCAAAAAACCCGAAAATTCGATATTTTGGGGTCCCAGAAGCGAACTGTACATGCCTATTCCGTGTTAGAGTATTTTCAAGAAACAGGCCCAAAACATACTGAAAATCGATCTTTTAGGTGCCCCAAAGTCGATATGTGCATGCATCTTCTGTACCCGCTTTTATATCTCAAATTCAGGCTGCAAACACCCGAAAATTCGATATTTTGGGGTCCCAAAAGCGATCTGTACATGCCTACTCAGATGCAGGCCCAAAACATGCTGAAAATCGATATTTTAGATGCCCAAAGACAACATGTGTATGCATCTTCTGCACTCGTATATATCTAAAATTCAACCTCAAAACACCCGAAAATTTGATGATTTTGGGTCCCAAAAGCGATCTGTACATGTCTAGTCAGTGCTAGAATATTTACAAAATACAGGCCAAAACATGCTGAAAATCGATATTTTAGGTGCCCAAAAGTCGATATGTGCATGCATCTTCTGTACACGTTTATATCTTAAATTCAGGCTCAAAACACCCGAAAATTTGGTATTTTAGGGTCCTACAAGCGATCTGCACATCCCTACTCCTAGTTAAAATGTTTTCAAGATACAGACCCAAAACATGCTCTAAATCGATATTTTAGGTGCCCAAAAGTCGTTATGTTCATGCATCTTCTGTACCCGTTTATATCTCAAATTAAGGCTCAAAACACCCGAAAATTTGATATTTTGGGGTCCCAGAAGCGATCTGTACATGCCTACTCAGTGCTAGAATATTTTCAAAATATAGACCCAAAACATTCTAAAAATCGATATTTTAGGTGCCCAAAGTCGATATCTCAAATTCAGGCCCAAAACACCCAAAAATTCAATATTTTGTGGTCCCAGAAGCGATCTGTACATGCCTACTCCGTGTTAGAGTATTTTCAATATACAGGCCCAAAACAAGCTGAAAATCGATATTTTAGGTGACCAAAGTCAATATGTGTATGCATCTTCTGCACCCGTTTATATCCCAAATTCAACCTCAAAACACCCGATAATTCGATATTTTTGGGTCCAAGAAGCGATCTGTACATGCCTACTCAGTGCTAGAATGTTTTCAAAATATAGGCTCAAAACATGCTAAAAATCGATATTTTAAGTGTCCAAAGTCAATATGTGCATTCATCATCTGTACCCGTTTATATCTCAAATTCAGGCTCAAAACACCCGAAAATTCGATATTTTGGGGTCCCAGAAGTGATCTGTACATGCCTACTTAGTGCTAGAATATTTTCAAAATATAGGCCCAAAACATGCTAAAAATCGATATTTTAGGTGCCCAAAGTCGATATCTCAAATTCAGGCCCAAAACACCCGAAAATTCGATATTTTAGGGTCCCAGAAGCGAACTGTACATGCCTACTCCGTGTTAGAGTATTTTCAAAATACAGGCCCAAAACAAACTGAAAATCAATCTTTTAGGTGCCCAAATTTCATTATGTGGATGCATCTTCTGTACCCGTTTATATCTCAAATTCAGGCTCAAAATACCCGAAAATTCGATATTTTGGGGTCCCAGAAGTGATCTGTACTTGCCTACTCCATGTTAGAGTATTTTCAATATACAGGCCCAAAACAAGCTGAAAATCGATATTTTAGGTGACCAAAGTCAATATGTGTATGCATCTTATGCACCCGTTTATATCCCAAATTCAACCTCAAAACACCCGAAAATTCTATTTTTTTGGGTTCCAGAAGCGATATGTACATGCTTACTCAGTGCTAGAATGTTTTCAAAATATAGGCTCAAAACATGCTAAAAATCGATATTTTAAGTGTCCAAAGTCGATATGTGCATGCATCATCTGTACCCGTTTATATCTCAAATTCAGGCTCAAATCACCCGAAAATTCGATATTTTGGGGTCCCAGAAGTGATCTGTACATGCCTACTTAGTGCTAGAATATTTTAAAAAATATAGGCCCAAAACATGCTAAAAATCGATATTTTAGGTGCCCAAAGTCGATATCTCAAATTCAGGCCCAAAACACCCGAAAATTCGATATTTTGGGGTCCCAGAAGCGAACTGTACATGCCTACTCCGTGTTAGAGTATTTTCAAAATACAGGCCCAAAACATACTGAAAATCGATCTTTTAGGTGCCCAAAAGTCGATATGTGCATGCATCTTCTGTACCCGTTTATATCTCAAATTCAGGCTCCGAACACCCGAAAATTCGATATTTTGGGGTCCCAGAAGCAATCTGTACATGCCTACTCAGATGAAGGCCAAAAACATGCTGGAAATCGATATTTTAGGTGCCCAAAGTCAACATGTGTATGAATCTTCTGCACTTGTTTATATCTCAAATTCAACCTCAAAACACCCGAAAATTCGATAATTTTGGGTCCCAGAAGCGATCTGTACATGTCTAGTCAGTGCTAGAATGTTTTCAAAATAAAGGCTTAAAACATGCTAAAAATCGATATTTTAAGTGTCCAAAGTCAATATGTGCATGCATCTTCTGTACCCGTTTATATCTCAAATTCAGGCTCAAAACACCCGAAAATTCGATATTTTTGGGTCCAAGAAGCGATCTGTACATGCCTACTCAGTGCTAGAATGTTTTCAAAATATAGGCTCAAAACATGCTAAAAATCGATATTTTAAGTGTCCAAAGTCAATATGTGCATTCATCATCTGTACCCGTTTATATCTCAAATTCAGGCTCAAAACACCCGAAAATTCGATATTTTGGGGTCCCAGAAGTGATCTGTACATGCCTACTTAGTGCTAGAATATTTTCAAAATATAGGCCCAAAACATGCTAAAAATCGATATTTTAGGTGCCCAAAGTCGATATCTCAAATTCAGGCCCAAAACACCCGAAAATTCGATATTTTAGGGTCCCAGAAGCGAACTGTACATGCCTACTCCGTGTTAGAGTATTTTCAAAATACAGGCCCAAAACAAACTGAAAATCAATCTTTTAGGTGCCCAAATTTCATTATGTGGATGGATCTTCTGTACCCGTTTATATCTCAAATTCAGGCTCAAATTACCCGAAAATTCGATATTTTGGGGTCCCAGAAGTGATCTGTACTTGCCTACTCCATGTTAGAGTATTTTCAATATACAGGCCCAAAACAAGCTGAAAATCGATATTTTAGGTGACCAAAGTCAATATGTGTATGCATCTTATGCACCCGTTTATATCCCAAATTCAACCTCAAAACACCCGAAAATTCTATTTTTTTGGGTTCCAGAAGCGATATGTACATGCTTACTCAGTGCTAGAATGTTTTCAAAATATAGGCTCAAAACATGCTAAAAATCGATATTTTAAGTGTCCAAAGTCGATATGTGCATGCATCATCTGTACCCGTTTATATCTCAAATTCAGGCTCAAATCACCCGAAAATTCGATATTTTGGGGTCCCAGAAGTGATCTGTACATGCCTACTTAGTGTTAGAATATTTTAAAAAATATAGGCCCAAAACATGCTAAAAATCGATATTTTAGGTGCCCAAAGTCGATATCTCAAATTCAGGCCCAAAACACCCGAAAATTCGATATTTTGGGGTCCCAGAAGCGAACTGTACATGCCTACTCCGTGTTAGAGTATTTTCAAAATACAGGCCCAAAACATACTGAAAATCGATCTTTTAGGTGCCCAAAAGTCGATATGTGCATGCATCTTCTGTACCCGTTTATATCTCAAATTCAGGCTCCGAACACCCGAAAATTCGATATTTTGGGGTCCCAGAAGCAATCTGTACATGCCTACTCAGATGAAGGCCAAAAACATGCTGGAAATCGATATTTTAGGTGCCCAAAGTCAACATGTGTATGAATCTTCTGCACTTGTTTATATCTCAAATTCAACCTCAAAACACCCGAAAATTCGATAATTTTGGGTCCCAGAAGCGATCTGTACATGCCTACTCCTAGTTAGAGTATTTTCAAAATACAGGCCCACAACATGCTGAAAATCGATATTTCAGGTGCCCAAAGTCAATATGTGCATGCATCTTCTGTACCCGTTTATATCTCAAATTCAGGCTCAAAACACCCGAAAATTCGGTATATTTGGGTCTTAGAAGCGATCTGTACATCCCTACTCCTAGTTAGAATGTTTTTAAAATACAGACACAAAACATGCTCAAAATCGATATTTTAGGTGCCCAAAAGTAGATATGTGCATGCATCTTCTGTACCCGTTTATATCCCAAATTCAACCTCAAAACACCCGAAAATTCGATATTTTTGGGTCCCAGAAGCGATCAGTACATGCCTACTCAGTGCTAGAATTTTTTCAAAATATAGGCTCAAAACATGCTAAAAATCGATATTTTAAGTGTTCAAAGTCGATATGTGCATGCATCATCTGTACCCGTTTATATCTCAAATTCAGGCTCAAAATACCCGAAAATTCTATATTTTGGGGTCCCAAAAGTGATCTGTACATGCCTACTTAGTGCTAGAATATTTTTAAAATATACTCCCAAAACATGCTAAAAATTGATATTTTAGGTGCCCAAAGTCGATATCTCAAATTCAGGTTCAAAACACATAAAAATTCGATATTTTGAGGTCCCAGAAGCGATCTGTACATGCCTACTCCGTGTTAGAGTATTTTCAATATACAGGCCCAAAACATACTGAAAATCGATCTTTTAGGTGCCCAAAAGTCGATATGTGGATGCATCTTCTGTACCCGTTTTTATCTCAAATTCAGGCTCAGAACACCCGAAAATTCGATATTTTGGGGTCCCAGAAGCGATCAGTACATGCCTACTCAGTGCTAGAATTTTTTCAAAATATAGGCTCAAAACATGCTAAAAATCGATATTTTAAGTGTCCAAAGTCGATATGTGCATGCATCATCTGTACCTGTTTATATCTCAAATTCAGGCTCAAAACACCCGAAAATTCGATATTTTGGGGTCCCAAAAGTGATCTGTACATGCCTACTTAGTGCTAGAATATTTTCAAAATATAGGCCCAAAACATGCTAAAAATCGATATTTTATGTGCCCAAAGTCGATATCTCAAATTCAGGCCCAAAACACCCGAAAATTCGATATTTTGGGGTCCCAGAAGCGAACTGTACATGCGTAGTCCGTGTTAGAGTATTTTAAAAATACAGGCCTAAAACATACTGAAAATCGATCTTTTAGGTGTCCAAAGTCGATATGTGCATACATCATCTGTACCCGTTTATATCTCAAATTCAGGCTCAAAACACCCGAAAATTCGATATTTTGGGGTCCCAGAAGCGATCTGTACATGCCTACTTAGTGCTAGAATTTTTTCAAAATATAGGCTCAAAACATGCTGAAAATCGATATTTTAGGTGTCAAAGTCGAAATGTACATGCATCTTCTGTACCCGTTTATATCTCAAATTCAGGCTCAAAACACCCGAAAATTCGATATTTTGGGGTCCCAGAAGCGATCTGTACATTACTCCTAGTTAGAGTATTTTCAAAATACAGGCCAAAACATGCTGAAAATCGATATTTTAGGTGCCCAAAAGTCAATATGTGCATTCATCTTTTGTACCCGTTTATATCTCAAATTCAGGCTCAAAACACCCGAAAATTCGATATTTTGGGGTCCCAGAAGCGATCTGTACTTGCCTACTCCGTGTTAGAGTATTTTCAATATACAGGCCCAAAACAATCTGAAAATCGATATTTTAGGTGACCAAAGTCAATATGTGTATGCATCTTCTGCACCCGTTTATATCCCAAATTCAACCTCAAAACACCCGAAAATTCGATATTTTGGGGTCCCAGAAGCAATCTGTACATGCCTACTCAGATGAAGGCCCAAAACATGCTTTAAATCGATTTTTTAGGTGCCCAAAGTTAACATGTGTATGCATCCTCTGCACTCGTTTATATCTCAAATTCAACCTCAAAACACCCGAAAATTCGATAATTTTGGGTCCCAGAAGCGATCTGTACATGTCTAGTCAGTGCTAGAATGTTTTCAAAATATAGGTTAAAAACATGCTAAAAATCGATATTTTAAGTGTCCAAAGTCGATATGTGCATGCATCTTCTGTACCCGTTTATATCTCAAATTCAGGCTCAAAACACCCGAAAATTCGATATTTTGGGGTCTCAGAAACTATCTGTACATGCCTACTCCTAGTTAGATTATTTTCAAAATACAGGCACAAAACATACTGAAAATCGATATTTTAGGTGCCCAAAAGTCGATATGTGCATGCATCTTCTGTACCCGTTTATATCTCAAATTCAGGCTCCAAACACCCGAAAATTCGATATTTTGGGGTCCCAGAAGCAATCTGTACATGCCTACTCAGATGAAGGCCCAAAACATGCTTTAAATCGATATTTTAGGTGCCCAAAGTTAACATGTGTATGCATCCTCTGCACTCGTTTATATCTCAAATTCAACCTCAAAACACCCGAAAATTCGATATTTTGGGGTCCCAGAAGCGATCTGTACATGCCTACTCCGTGTTAGAGTATTTTCAATATACAGGCCCAAAACATACTGAAAATCGATCTTTTAGGTGCCCAAAAGTCGATATGTGCATGCATCTTCTGTACCCGTTTATATCTCAAATTCAGGCTCAAAAACACCCGAAAATTCGATATTTTGGGGTCTCAGAAACTATCTGTACATGCCTAGTCCTATTTAGATTATTTTTAAAATACAGGCCCAAAACATACTGAAAATCGATATTTTAGGTGACCAAAGTCAATATGTGCATGCATCTTCTGTACCCGTTTATATCTCAAATTCAGGCTCAAAACACCCGAAAATTCGGTATTTTTGGGTTCTAGAAGCGATCTGTACATCCCTACTCCTAGTTAAAATGTTTTCAAATACAGACCCAAAACATGCTCAAAATCGATATTTTAGGTGCCCAAAAGTCGATATGTGCATGCATTTTCTGTACCCGTTTATATCTCAAATTCAGGCTCGAAACACCCGAAAATTCGATATTTTGAGGTCCCAGAAGCGATCTGTACATGCCTACTCAGTGCTAGAATTATTTCAAAATATAGGCCCAATACATGCTAAAAATCGATATTTTAGGTGCTGGGCCAAAGTCGATATCTCAAATTCAGGCCCAAAACACCCAAAAATTCGATATTTTGGGGTCCCAGAAGCTATCTGTACATGCATACTCCGTGTTAGAATATTTTCAATATACAGGCCAAAAACATACTGAAAATCGATCTTTTAGGTACCCAAAAGTCGATATGTGGATGCATCTTCTGTACCCGTTTATATCTCAAATTCAGGCTCAAAACACCCGAAAATTCGATATTTTGGGGTCCCAGAAGCGATCTGTACTTGCCTACTCCGTGTTAGAGTATTTTCAAAATACAGGCCCAAAAGAAGCTGAAAATCGATATTTTAGGTGACCAAAGTCAATATGTGTATGCATCTTCTGCACCCGTTTATATCCCAAATTCAACCTCAAAACACCCGAAAATTCGATATTTTTGGGTCCCAGAAGCGATCTGTACATGCCTACCCAGTGCTAGAATGTTTTCAAATTATAGGTTAAAAACATGCTAAAAATCGATATTTTAAGTGTCCAAAGTCGGTATGTGCATGCATCATCTGTACCCGTTTATATCTCAAATTCAGGCTCAAAACACCCGAAAATTCGATATTTTGGGGTCCCAAAAGTGATCGGTACATGCCTACTTAGTGCTAGAATATTTTCAAAATATAGGCCCAAAACATGCTAAAAATCGATATTTTAGGTGCCCAAAGTCGATATCTTAAATTCAGGCCCAAAACACCCGAAAATTCGATATTTTGGGGTCCCAGAAGCGAACTGTACATGCCTACTCCGGGTTAGAGTATTTTCAAAATACAGGCCCAAAACATGCTGAAAATCGATCTTTTAGGTGCCCATAAGTCGATATGTGCATGCATCTTCTGTACCCGTTTATATCTCAAATTCAGGCTCCAAACACCCGAAAATTCGATATTTTGGGGTCCCAGAAGCAATCTGTACATGCCTACTCAGATGCAGGCCCAAAACATGCTGAAAATCGATATTTTACGTGCCCAAAGTCAACATGTGTATGCATCTTCTGCAATCGTTTATATCTCAAATTCAACCTCAAAACACCCGAAAATTCGATAATTTTGGGTCCCAGAAGCGATCTGTACATGTCTAGTCAGTGCTAGAATGTTTTCAGAATATAGGCTCAAAACATGCTAAAAATCGAGATTTTAAGTGTCCAAAGTCGATATATCAAATTCAGACCCAAAACACCCTAAAATTCGCTATTTTGGGGTCCCAGAAGCGAACTGTACATGCCTACTCCGTGTTAGAGTATTTTCAAAATACAGGCCCAAAACATACTGAAAATCGATCTTTTAGGTGCCCAAAAGTCGATATGTGCATGCATCTTTTGTACCCGTTTATATCTCAAATTCAGGCTCAAAACACCCGAAAATTCGATATTTTTGGGTCCCAGAAGCGATATGCACATGACTGCTCCTAGTTAGAGTATTTTCAAAATATAGGCTCAAAACATGCTAAAAATCGATATTTTATGTGCCCAAAAAACGATATGTGCATGCATTTTCTGTACCCGTTTATATCTCAAATTCAGGCTCAAAACACCCGAAAATTCGATATTTTGGGGTCCCAGAAGCGATCTGTACATGCCTACTCCGTGTTAGAGTATTTTCAATATACAGGCCCAAAACATACTGAAAATCGATCTTTTAGGTGCCCAAAAGTCGATATGTGGATGCATCTTCTGTACCCGTTTATATCTCAAATTCAACCTCAAAACACACGAAAATTCGATATTTTGGGGTCCCAGAAGCGATCTGTACTTGCCTACTCCGTGTTAGAGTAGTTTCAAAATACAGGCCCAAAAGAAGCTGAAAATCGATATTTTAGGAGACCAAAGTCAATATGTGTATGCATCTTCTGTACCCGTTTATATCCCAAATTCAAACTCAAAACACCCGAAAATTCGACATTTTGGGGTCCCAGAAGCGATCTGTACATGCCTACTCAGTACTAGAATTTTTTCAAAATATAGGCTGAAAACATGCTAAAAATCGATATTTTAAGTGTCCAAAGTCGATATGTGCATAAATCATCTGTACCCGTTTATATCTCAAATTTAGGTTCAAAACACACGAAAATTCGATATTTTGAGGTCCCAGAAGTGATCTGTACATGCCTACTTCCTGCTAGAATATTTTCAAAATATAGGACCAAAACATGCTAAATATCGTTTTAGGTGCCCAAAGTCGATATCTCAAATTCAGGCCCAAAACACACGAAAATTCGATGTTTTTGGGTCCCAGAAGCGATCTGTACTTGCCTACTCCGTGTTAGAGTATTTTCAAAATACAGGCCCAAAACAAGCTGAAAATCGATATTTTAGGTGACCAAAGTCAATATGTGTATGCATCTTCTGCACCCGTTTATATCCCAAATTCAACCTCAAAACACCCGAAAATTCGATATTTTTGGGTCACAGAAGCGATCTGTACTTACCTACTCCGTGTTAGAGTATTTTCAAAATATAGGACCAAAAGAAGCTGAAAATCCATATTTTAGGTGACCAAAGTCAATATGTGTATGCATCTTCTTCACCCGTTTATATCCCAAATTCAACCTCAAAACACCCGAAAATTCGATATTTTTGGGTCCCAGAAGCGATCT
The DNA here is from genome assembly GCA_033782935.1 of Petrolisthes cinctipes. Lineage (NCBI taxonomy): Eukaryota > Metazoa > Arthropoda > Malacostraca > Decapoda > Porcellanidae > Petrolisthes > Petrolisthes cinctipes. The sequence goes on from JAWQEG010000201.1 coordinate 5,288,865, forward strand.
GTACATGCCTACTCAGTGCTAGAATGTTTTCAAAATATAGGCTCAAAATATGCTAAAAATCGAAATTTTAAGTGTCCAAAGTCGATATGTGCATGCATCATCTGTACCCGTTTATATCTCAAATTCAGGCTCAAAATATCCGAAAACTCGATATTTTGGGGTCCCAAAAGTGATCGGTACATGCCTACTTAGTGCTAGAATATTTTTAAAATATAGGCCCAAAACATGCTAAAAATCGATATTTTATGTGCCCAAAGTCGATATCTCAAATTCAGGCCCAAAACACCCGAAAATTCGATTTTTTGGGGTCCCAGAAGCGAACTGTACATGCCTACTCCGTGTTAGAGTATTTTCAAAATACAGGCCCAAAACATACTGAAAATCGATCTTTTAGGTGCCCAAAAGTCGATATGTGCATGCATTTTCTGTACCCGTTTATATCTCAAATTCAGGCTCAAAACACCCGAAAATTCGATATTTTGGGGTCCCAGAAGCGAACAGTACATGCCTACTCCGGGTTAGAGTATTTTCAAAATACAGGCCCAAAACATACTGAAAATCGATCTTTTAGGTGCCCAAAAGTCGATATGTGCATGCATCTTCTGTACCCGTTTATATCCTAAATTCAACCTCAAAACACCCGAAAATTCGATATTTTGGGGTCCCAGAAGTGATCTGTACATGCCTACTCAGTGCTAGAATGTTTTCCAAATATAGGCTCAAAACATGCTAAAAATCGATATTTTAAGTGTCCAAAGTCGATATCTCAAATTCAGGCCCAAAACACCCGAAAATTCGATATTTTGGGGTCCCAGAAGCGAACTGTACATGCCTACTCCGTGTTAGAGTATTTTCAAAATACAGGCCCAAAACAAGCTGAAAATCGATATTTTAGGTGACCAAAGTCAATATGTGTATGCATCTTCTGCACCCGTTTATATCCCAAATTCAACCTCAAAACACCCGAAAATTCGATATTTTTGGGTCGCAGAAGCGATCTGTACATGCCTACTCAGTGCTAGAATTTTTTCAAAATATAGGCTCAAAACATGCTAAAAATCGATATTTTAAGTGTCCAAAGTCGATATGTGCATACATCATCTGTACCCGTTTATATCTCAAATTCAGGTTCAAAACACCCGAAAATTCTTTATTTTGGGGTTCCAGAAGGAATCTGTACATGCCTAATCAGATGCAGGCCCAAAACATGCTTAAAATCGATATTTTAGGTGCCCAAAGTTAACATGTGTAATTATCTTCTGCACTCGTTTATATCTCAAATTCAACCTCAAAACACCCGAAAATTTTAAAATAATTTGGGTCCCAGAAGCGATCTGTACATGTCTTGTCAATGCTAGAATGTTTTCAAATTATAGGCTCAAAACATGCTAAAAATCGATATTTTAAGTGTCCAAAGTCGATATGTGCATGCATCTTCTGTACCCGTTTATATCTCAAATTCAGGCTCAAAACACCAGAAAATTCGATATTTTTGGGTCCCAGAAGCGATATGCACATGACTGCCCCTAGTTAGAGTATTTTCAAAAAACAGGCCCAAAACATGCTGAAAATCGATATTTTATGTGCCCATAAGTCGATATGTGCATGCATTTTCTGTACCCGTTTATATCTCAAATTCAGGCTCAAAACACCCGAAAATTCGATATTTTGGGGTCCCAGAAGCGAACAGTACATGCCTACTCCGGGTTAGAGTATTTTCAAATTACAGGCCCAAAACATACTGAAAATCGATCTTTTAGGTGCCCAAAAGTCGATATGTGCATGCATCTTCTGTACCCGTTTATATCCCAAATTCAACCTCAAAACACCCGAAAATTCGATATTTTGGGGTCCCAGAAGCGATCTGTACATGCCTACTCAGTGCTAGAATGTTTTCCAAATATAGGCTCAAAACATGCTAAAAATCGATATTTTAGGTGCCCAAAGTCGATATATCAAATTCAGGCCCAAAACACCCAAAAATTCGATATTTTGGGGTCCCAGAAGCGATCTGTACATGCCTACTCCGTGTTAGAGAATTTTCAATATACAGGCCCGAAACATACTGAAAATCGATCTTTTAGGTGCCCAAAAGTCGATATGTGGATGCATCTTCTGTACCCGTTTATATCTCAAATTCAGGCTCAAAACACCCGAAAATACGATATTTTTGGGTCCCAGAAGCGATCTGTACTTGCCTACTCCGTGTTAGAGTATTTTCAAAATACAGGCCCAAAACAAGCTGAAAATCGATATTTTAGGTGACCAAAGTCAATATGTGTATGCATCTTCTGCACCCGTTTATATCCCAAATTCAACCTCAAAACACCCGAAAATTCGATATTTTTGGGTCGCAGAAGCGATCTGTACATGCCTACTCAGTGCTAGAATTTTTTCAAAATATAGGCCCAAAACATGCTAAAAATCGATATTTTAGGTGCCCAAAGTCGATATCTCAAATTCAGGCCCAAATCACCCGAAAATTCGATATTTTGGGGTTCCAGAAGCGAACTGTACATGCCTACTCCGTGTTAGAGTATTTTCAAAATACAGGCCCAAAACATACTGAAAATCGATCTTTTAGGTGCCCAAAATTCGATATGTGCATGCATCTTCTGTACCCGTTTATATCTCAAATTAAGGCTCCAAACACCCGAAAATTCTATATTTTGGGGTCCCAGAAGGAATCTGTACATGCCTAATCAGATGCAGGCCCAAAACATGATGAAAATCGATATTTTAGGTGCCCAAAGTTAACATGTGTATGCATCTTCTGCACTCGTTTATATCTCTAATTAAACCTCAAACACCCGAAAATTTGATAATTTTGGGTCCCAGAAGCGATCTGTACATGTCTAGTCAGTTCTAGATTGTTTTCAAATTATAGGCTCAAAACATGCTAAAAATCGATATTTTAAGTGTCCAAAGTCGATATGTGCATGCATCTTTTGTACCCGTTTATATCTCAAATTCAGGCTCAAAATACCCGAAAATTCGATATTTTTAGGTCCCAGAAGCGATCTGCACATGACTGCTCCTAGTTAGAGTATTTTCAAAATACAGGCCCAAAATATGCTGAAAATCGATATTTTAGGTGCCCAAAGTCAATGTGCATGCATCTTCTGTACCCGTTTATATCTCAAATTCAGGCTCAAACACCCGAAAATTCGGTATTTTTGGGTCTTAGAAGCGATCTGTACATCCCTACTCCTAGTTAGAATATTTTCAAGATACAGACCCAAAACATGCTCAAAATCGATATTTTAGGTGCACAAAAGTCGATATGTGCATGCATTTTCTGTACCCGTTTAAATCTCAAATTCAGGCTCAAAACACCCGAAAATTCGATATTTTGGGGTCCCAGAAGCGATCTGTACATGCCTACTTAGTGCTAGAATATTTTCAAAATATAGGCCCAAAACATGCTAAAAATCGATATTTTAGGTGCCCAAAGTCGATATATCAAATTAAGGCCCAAAACACCCAAAAAATTCGATATTTTGGGGTACCAGAAGTGATCTGTACATGCCTACTTAGTGCTAGAATATTTTCAAAATATAGGCCCAAAACATGCTAAAAATCGTTTTAGGTGCCCAAAGTCGATAAATCAAATTCAGGCCCAAAACACCCAAAAATTCGATATTTTGGGGTACCAGAAGCGATCTGTACTTGCCTACTCCGTGTTAGAGTATTTTCAAAATACAGTCCCAAAACAAGCTAAAAATCGATATTTTAGGTGACCAAAGTCAATATGTGTATCCATCTTCTGCACCCGTTTATATCCCAAATTCAACCTCAAAACACCCGAAAATTCGATATTTTGGGGTCCCAGAAGCGATCTGTACTTGCCTACTCCGTGTTAGAGTATATTCAAAATACAGGCCCAAAAGAAGCTGAAAATCGATATTTTAGGTGACCAAAGTCGATATGTGCATACATCATCTGTACCCGTTTATATCTCAAATTCAGGTTCAAAACACCCGAAAATTCGATATTTGGGGGTCCCAGAAGTGATCTGTACATGCCTACTTAGTGCTAGAATATTTTCAAAATATAGGCCCAAAACATGCTAAAAATCGATTTTTTAGGTGCCCAAAGTCGATATCTCAAATTCAGGCCCAAAACACCCGAAAATTCGATTTTTTGGGGTCCCAGAAGCGAACTGTACATGCCTACTCCGTGTTAGAGTATTTTCAAAATACAGGCCCAAAACATACTGAAAATCGATCTTTTAGGTGCCCAAAATACGATATGTGCATGCATCTTCTGTACCCGTTTATATCTCAAACTCAGGCTCCAAACACCCGAAAATTCTTTATTTTGGGGTTCCAGAAGGAATCTGTACATGCCTAATCAGATGCAGGCCCAAAACATGCTTAAAATCGATATTTTAGGTGCCCAAAGTTAACATGTGTAATTATCTTCTGCACTCGTTTATATCTCAAATTCAACCTCAAAACACCCGAAAATTTTAAAATAATTTGGGTCCCAGAAGCGATCTGTACATGTCTAGTCAGTGCTAGAATGTTTTCAAATTATAGGCTCAAAACATGCTAAAAATCGATATTTTAAGTGTCAAAAGTCGATATGTGCATGCATCTTCTGTACCCGTTTATATCTCAAATTCAGGCTCAAAACACCCGAAAATTCGATATTTTTGGGTCCCAGAAGCGATATGCACATGACTGCCCCTAGTTAGAGTATTTTCAAAAAACAGGCCCAAAACATGCTGAAAATCGATATTTTATGTGCCCAAAAGTCGATATGTGCATGCATTTTCTGTACCCGTTTATATCTCAAATTCAGGCTCAAAACACCCGAAAATTCGATATTTTGGGGTCCCAGAAGCGAACAGTACATGCCTACTCCGGGTTAGAGTATTTTCAAAATACAGGCCCAAAACATACTGAAAATCGATCTTTTAGGTGCCCAAAAGTCGATATGTGCATGTATCTTCTGTACCCGTTTATATCCCAAATTCAACCTCAAAACACCCGAAAATTCGATATTTTGGGGTCCCAGAAGCGATCTGTACATGCCTACTCAGTGCTAGAATGTTTTCCAAATATAGGCTCAAAACATGCTAAAAATCGATATTTTAAGTGTCCAAAGTCGATATCTCAAATTCAGGCCCAAAACACCCGAAAATTCTATATTTTGGGGTCCCAGAAGCGAACTGTACATGCCTACTCCGTGTTAGAGTATTTTCAAAATACAGGCCCAAAACATACTGAAAATCGATCTTTTAGGTGCCCAAAAGTCGATATGTGCATGCATCTTCTGTACCCGTTTATATCTCAAATTCAGGCTTCAAACACCCGAAAATTCGATATTTTGGGTTCCCAGAAGCAATCTGTACATGCCTACTAAGATGCAGGCCCAAAACATGCTGAAAATCGATATTTTAGGTGCCCAAAGTCAACATGTGTATGCATCTTCTGCAATCGTTTATATCTCAAATTAAACCTCAAAACACCCGAAAATTCGATAATTTTGGGTCCCAGAAGCGATCTGTACATGTCTAGTCAGTGCTAGAATGTTTTCAGAATATAGGCTCAAAACATGCTAAAAATCGATATTTTAAGTGTCCAAAATCGATATGTGCATGCATCTTCTGTACCCGTTTATATCTCAAATTCAGGCTCAAAACACCCGAAAATTCGATATTTTTGGGTCCCAGAAGCGATCTGCACATGACTACTCCTAGTTAGAGTATTTTCAAAATACAGGCCAAAAACATGCTGAAAATCGATATTTTAGGTGCCCAAAGTCAATATGTGCATGCATCTTCTGTACCCGTTTATATCACAAATTCAGGCTCAAAACACCCGAAAATTCGGTATTTTTGGGTCCTAGAAGCGATATGTACATCCCTACTCCTAGTTAGAATGTTTTCAAGATACAGACCCAAAACATGCTCAAAATCGATATTTTAGGTGCAAAAAAGTCGATATGTGCATGCATTTTCTGTACCCGTTTATATCTCAAATTCATGCTCAAAAAACCGAAAATTCGATATTTTGGGGTCCCAGAAGCGATCTGTACATGCCTACTCAGTGCAAGAATATTTTCAAAATATTGGCCCAAAACATGCTAAAAATCGATATTTTAGGTGCCCAAAGTCGATATATCAAATTCAGGCCCAAAACACCCAAAAATTCGATATTTTGGGGTCCCAGAAGCGATCTGTACATGCCTACTCCGTGTTAGAGAATTTTCAATATACAGGCCCGAAACATACTGAAAATCGATCTTTTAGGTGCCCAAAAGTCGATATGTGATCGATGCATCTTCTGTACCCGTTTATATCTCAAATTCAGGCTCAAAACACCCGAAAATACGATATTTTTGGGTCCCAGAAGCGATCTGTACTTGCCTACTCCGTGTTAGAGTATTTTCAAAATACAGGCCCAAAACAAGCTGAAAATCGATATTTTAGGTGACCAAAGTCAATATGTGTATGCATCTTCTGCACCCGTTTATATCCCAAATTCAACCTCAAAACACGCGAAAATTCGATATTTTTGGGTCGCAGAAGCGATCTGTACATGCCTACTCAGTGCTAGAATTTTTTCAAAATATAGGCTTAAAACATGCTAAAAATCGATATTTTAAGTGTCCAAAGTCGATATGTGCATACATCATCTGTACCCGTTTATATCTCAAATTAAGGTTCAAAACACCCGAAAATTCGATATTTTGGGGTCCCAGAAGTGATCTGTACATGCCTACTTAGTGCTAGAATATTTTCAAAATATAGGCCCAAAACATGCTAAAAATCGATATTTTAGGTGCCCAAAGTCGATATCTCAAATTCAGGCCCAAAAAACCCGAAAATTCGATATTTTGGGGTCCCAGAAGCGAACTGTACATGCCTACTCCGTGTTAGAGTATTTTCAAAAAACAGGCCCAAAACATACTGAAAATCGATCTTTTAGGTGCCCAAAATTCGATATGTGCATGCATCTTCTGTACCCGTTTATATCTCAAATTCAGGCTCCAAACACCCGAAAATTCTATATTTTGGGGTCCCAGAAGGAATCTGTACATGCCTAATCAGATGCAGGCCCAAAACATGATGAAAATCGATATTTTAGGTGCCCAAAGTTAACATGTGTATGCATCTTCTGCACTCGTTTATATCTCTAATTAAACCTCAAAACACCCGAAAATTTGATAATTTTGGGTCCCAGAAGCGATCTGTACATGTCTAGTCAGTTCTAGAATGTTTTCAAATTATAGGCTCAAAACATGCTAAAAATCGATATTTTAAGTGTCCAAAGTCGATATGTGCATGCATCTTTTGTACCCGTTTATATCTCAAATTCAGGCTCAAAACACCCGAAAATTCGATATTTTTAGGTCCCAGAAGCGATCTGCACATGACTGCTCCTAGTTAAAGTATTTTCAAAATACAGGCCCAAAATATGCTGAAAATCGATATTTTAGGTGCCAAAAGTCAATGTGCATGCATCTTCTGTACCCGTTTATATCTCAAATTCAGGCTCAAACACCCGAAAATTCGGTATTTTTGGGTCTTAGAAGCGATCTGTACATCCCTACTCCTAGTTAGAATATTTTCAAGATACAGACCCAAAACATGCTCAAAATCGATATTTTAGGTGCACAAAAGTCGATATGTGCATGCATTTTCTGTACCCGTTTATATCTCAAATTCAGGCTCAAAACACCCGAAAATTCGATATTTTGGGGTCCCAGAAGCGATCTGTACATGCCTACTTAGTGCTAGAATATTTTCAAAATATAGACCCAAAACATGCTAAAAATCGATATTTTAGGTGCCCAAAGTCGATATATCAAATTAAGGCCCAAAACACCCAAAAAATTCGATATTTTGGGGTACCAGAAGTGATCTGTACATGCCTACTTAGTGCTAGAATATTTTCAAAATATAGGCCCAAAACATGCTAAAAATCGTTTTAGGTGCCCAAAGTCGATAAATCAAATTCAGGCCCAAAACACCCAAAAATTCGATATTTTGGGGTACCAGAAGCGATCTGTACTTGCCTACTCCGTGTTAGAGTATTTTCAAAATACAGTCCCAAAACAAGCTGAAAATCGATATTTTAGGTGACCAAAGTCAATATGTGTATGCATCTTCTGCACCCGTTTATATCCCAAATTCAACCTCAAAACACCCGAAAATTCGATATTTTTGGGTACCAGAAGCGATCTGTACTTGCCTACTCCGTGTTAGAGTATATTTAAAATACAGGCCCAAAAGAAGCTGAAAATCGATATTTTAGGTGACCAAAGTCGATATGTGCATACATCATCTGTACCCGTTTATATCTCAAATTAAGGTTCAGAACACCCGAAAATTCGATATTTTGGGGTCCCAGAAGTGATCTGTACATGCCTACTTAGTGCTAAAATATTTTCAAAATATAGGCCCAAAACATGCTAAAAATCGTTTTAGGTGCCCAAAGTCGATATCTCAAATTCAGGCCCAAAACACCCGAAAATTCGATATTTTGGGGTCCCAGAAGCGAACTGTACATGCCTACTCCGTGTTAGAGTATTTTCAAAATACAGGCCCAAAACATACTGAAAATCGATCTTTTAGGTGCCCAAAAGTCGATATGTGCATGCATCTTCTGTACCCGTTTATATCTCAAATTCAGGCTCCAAACACCCGAAAATTCTATATTTTGGGGTCCCAGAAGGAATCTATACATGCCTAATCAGATGCAGGCCCAAAACATGATGAAAATCGATATTTTAGGTGCCCAAAGTCAATGTGCATGCATCTTCTGTACCCGTTTATATCTCAAATTCAGGCTCAAACACCCGAAAATTCGGTATTTTTGGGTCTTGGAAGCGATCTGTACATCCCTACTCCTAGTTAGAATGTTTTCAAGATACAGACCCAAAACATGCTCAAAATCGATATTTTAGGTGCACAAAAGTCGATATGTGCATGCATTTTCTGTACCCGTTTATATCTCAAATTCAGGCTCAAAACACCCGAAAATTCGATATTTTGGGGTCCCAGAAGCGATCTGTACATGCCTACTCAGTGCTAGAATATTTTCAAAATATAGGCCCAAAACATGCTAAAAATCGATATTTTAGGGGCCCAAAGTGGATATATCAAATTAAGGCCCAAAACACCCAAAAATTCGATATTTTGGGGTACCAGAAGTGATCTGTACATGCCTACTTAGTGCTAGAATATTTTCAAAATATAGGCCCAAAACATGCTAAAAATCGTTTTAGGTGCCCAAAGTCGATAAATCAAATTCAGGCCCAAAACACCCAAAAAATTCGATATTTTGGTGTACCATAAGCGATCTGTACTTGCCTACTCCGTGTTAGAGTATTTTCAAAATACAGGCCCAAAACAAGCTGAAAATCGATATTTTAGGTGACCAAAGTCAATATGTGTATGCATCTTCTGCACCCGTTTATATCCCAAATTCAACCTCAAAACACCCGAAAATTCGATATTTTTGGGTCCCAGAAGCGATCTGTACTTGCCTACTCCGTGTTAGAGTATTTTCAAAATACAGGCCCAAAAGAAGCTGAAAATCGATATTTTAGGTGACCAAAGTCAATATGTGTATGCATCTTCTGCACCAGTTTATATCCCAAATTCAACCTCAAAACACCCGAAAATTCGATATTTTTGGGTCCCAGAAGCGATCTGTACATGCCTAAACAGTGCTAGAATGTTTTCAAATTATAGGCTCAAAACATGCTAAAAATCGATATTTTAAGTGTCCAAAGTCGATATGTGCATGCATCATCTGTACCCGTTTATATCTCAAATTCAGGCTCAAAACACCCGAAAATTCGATATTTTGGGGTCCCAGAAATGATCTGTACATGCCTACTTAGTGCTAGAATATTTTCAAAATATAGGCCCAAAACATGCTAAAAATCGATATTTTAGGTGCCCAAAGTCGATATCTCAAATTCAGGCCCAAAAGACAATAAAATTCGATATTTTGTGGTCCCAGAAGCGAACTGTACATGCCTACTCCGTGTTAGAGTATTTTCAAAATACAGGCCCAAAACTTACTGAAAATAGATCTTTTAGGTGCCCAAAAGTCGATATGTGCATGCATCTTCTGTACCCGTTTATAACCCAAATTCAACCTCAAAACACCCGAAAATTCGATATTTTGGGGTCCCAGAAGCGATATGTACATGCCTACTCAGTGCTAGAATTTTTTCAAAATATAGGCTCAAAACATGCTAAAAATCGATATTTTAAGTGTACAAAGTCGATATGTGCATACATCATCTGTTCCCGTTTGTATCTCAAATTCAGGTTCAAAACACCCGAAAATTCGATATTTTGGGGTCCCAGAAGTGATCTGTACATGCTGACTTAGTGCTAGAATATTTTCAAAATATAGGCCCAAAACATGCTAAAATTCGATATTTTAGGTGCCCAAAGTCGATATCTCAAATTCAGGCGCAAAACACCCGAAAATTAGATATTTTGGGGTCCCAGAAGCGAACTGTACATGCCTACTCCGTGTTAGAGGATTTTCAAAATACAGGCCCAAAACATACTGAAAATCGATCTTTTAGGTGCCCAAAAGTCGATATGTGCATGCATCTTCTGTACCCGTTTATAACTCAAATTCAGGCTCCAAACACCCGAAAATTCGATATTTTGGGGTCCCAGAAGATATCTGTACATGCCTACTCAGATGAAGGCTCAAAACGTGCTAAAAATCGATATTTTAAGTGTCCAAACTCGATATGTGCATGCATCTTCTGTACCCGTTTATATCTCAAATTCAGGCTCAAAACACCCGAAAATTCGGTATTTTTGGGTCCTAGAAGCGATCTGTACATCCCTACTCCTAGTTAGAATGTTTTCAAGATACAGACCCAAAACATGCTCAAAATCGATATTTTTGGTGCCCAAAAGTCGATATGTGCATGTATCTTCTGTACCCGTTTATATCTTAAATTCAGGCTCAAAACACCCGAAAATTCGATATTTTGGGGTCCAAGAAGCGATCTGTACATGCCTACTTAGTGCTAGAATATTATCAAAATATAGGCCCAAAACATGCTAAAATCGATATTTTTGGTGCCCAATGTCGATATCTCAAATTTAGGCCCTAAACACCCAAAAATTCGATATTTTGGGGTCCCAGAAGCGATCTGTAATTGCCTACTCCGTGTTAGAGTATTTTCAAAATACATGCCCAAAACAAGATGAAAATCGATATTTTAGGTGACCAAAGTCAATATGTGTATGCATCTTTTGAACCCGTTTATATCCCAAATTCAACCTCAAAACACCCTAAAATTCGATATTTTTGGGTCCCAGAAGCGATCTGTACATGCCTACTTAGTGCTAGAATGTTTTCAAAATATAGGCCCAAAACATGCTAAAAATCGATATTTCATGTGCCCAAAGACGATATCTCAAATTCAGGCCCAAAACACCGAAAAATTCGATATTTTGGGGTCCCAGAAGCGAACAGTATATGCCTACTCCGTGTTAGAGTATTTTCTAAATACAGGCCCATAACATACTAAAAATCGATTTTTTAGGTGCATAAAAGTCGATATGTGCATACATCTTCTGTACCCGTTTATATCTCAAATTCAACTTCAAAACACCCGAAAATTCGATATTATTGGGTCCCAGAAGCGATCTGTACATGCCTACTCAGTCCAAGAATTTTTTCAAAATATAGGCTCAAAACATGCTAAAAATCGATATTTTAAGTGTCCAAAGTCGATTTGTGCATGCATCATCTGTACCATTTTATATCTCAAATTCAGGCTCAAAACACCCGAAAATTCGATATTTTGGGGTCCCACAAGTGATCTGTACATGCCTACCTAGTGCAAGAATATTTTCAAAATATTAGCCCAAAACATGCTAGAAATCGATATTTTAGGTGCCCAAATCGATATCTCAAATTCAGGCCCAAAACACCCGAAAATTCGATATTTTGGGGTCCCAGAAGCAATCTGTACATGCCTACTAATAGTTAAAGTATTTTCAAAATACAGGCCCAAAACATGCTGAAAATCGATATTTTAGGTGCCCAAAGTCAATATGTGCATGCATCTTCTCTACCCGTTTATATCTCAAATTCAGGCTCAAAACAATCGAAAATATGGTATTTTTGGGTCCTAGAAATAAACTGTACATCCCTACTCCTAGTTAGAATGTTTTCAAGATACATGCTCAAAATCGATATTTTAGGTGCCCAAAAGTCTATATGTGCATGCATCTTCTGTACCCGTTTATATCTCAAATTCAGGCTCCAAACACCCGAAAATTCGATATTTTGGAGTCCCAGAAGCGATCTGTACATGCCTACTCAGATGCAGGCCCAAAACATGCAGAAACTCGATATTTTAGGTGCTCAAAGTCAATATGTGCATGCATCTTATGTACCCGTTTATATCTCAAATTCAGGCTCAAAACACCCGAAAAATCGATATTTTGGGGTCCCAGAATCGATCTGTACATGCCTACTCAGTGCTAGAATATTTTCAAAATATAGGCCCAAAACATGCTAATAATCGATATTTTAGGTGCCCAAAGTCGATATCTCAAATTCATGCCCAAAACACCCAAAAATCCGATATTTTGGGGTCCCAGAAGCGATCTGTACTTGCCTACTCCGTGTTAGAGTATTTCAAAATACAGGCTCAAAACAAGCTGAAAATCGATATTTTAGGTGACCATAGTCAATATGTGTATGCATCATCTGCACCGGTTTATATCCCAAATTCAGGCTCAAAACACCCGAAAATTCGATTTTTTTGGGTCCCAGAAGCGATCTGTACATGCCTACTCAGTGCTAGAATGTTTTCAAAATATATGCTCAAAACATGCTAAAAATCGATATTTTAAGTGTCCAAAGTCGATATGTGCATGCATCATCTGTACCCGTTTATATCTCAAATTCAGGCTCAAAACACCCGAAAATTCGATATTTTGGGGTCCCAGAAGTGATCTGTACATGCCTACTTAGTGCTAGAATATTATCAAAATATAGGCCCAAAACATGCTAGAAATCGATTTTTTAGGTGCCCAAAGTCGATATATCAAATTCAGGCCCAAAACACCCGAAAATTCGATATTTTGGGGTCCCAGAAGCGAACTGTACATGCCTACTCCGTTTTAGAGTATTTTCAAAATACAGGCCCAAAACATACTGAAAATCGATCTTTTAGGTGCCCAAAATTCGATATGTGCACGCATCTTCTGTTCCCATTTATATCTCAAATTCAGGCTCCAAACACCCGAAAATTCTATATTTTGGGGTCCCAGAAGGAATCTGTACATGCCTAATCAGATGCAGGCCCAAAACATGCTGAAAATCGATATTTTAGGTGCTCAAAGTTAACATGTGTATGCATCTACTGCACTCGTATATATCTCAAATTCAACCTCAAAACACCCGAAAATTTGATAATTTTGGGTCCCAGAAGCGATCTGTACATGTCTAGTCAGTGCTAGAATGTTTTCAAATTATATGCTCAAAACATGCTTAAAATCGATATTTTAAGTGTCTAAAGTCGATATGTGCATGCATCTTCTGTACCCGTTTATATCTCAAATTCAGGCTCAAAACACACGAAAATTCGAAATTTTTGGGTCCCAGAAGAGATCTGTACATTCCTACTCCTAGTTAGAGTGTTTTCAAAATACAGGCCCAAAACATGCTGAAAATAGATATTTTTGGTGCCCAAAGTCAATATGTGAATGCATCTTCTGTACCCGTTTATATCTCAAATTCAGGCTCAAAACACACGAAAATTCGATATTTTTGGGTCCCAGAAGAGATCTGTACATTCCTACTCCTAGTTAGAGTATTTTCAAAATACAGGCCCAAAACATGCTGAAAATCGATATTTTTGGTGCCCAAAGTCAATATATGCATGCATCTTCTGTACCCGTTTATATCTCAAATTCAGGCTCAAAACACCCGAAAAATCGGTATTTTTGGGTCCTAGAAGCGATCTGTACATCCCTACTCCTAGTTAGAATGTTTTCAAGATACAGACCCAAAACATGCTCAAAATCGATATTTTAGGTGCCCAAAAGTCGATATGTGAATGCATCTTCTGTACCCGTTTATATCTTAAATTCAGATTCAAAACACCCGAAAATTCGATATCTTGGGGTCCCAGAAGCGATCTGTACATGCCTACTCAGTGCTAGAGTATTTTCAAAATACAGGCCCATAACATACTGAAAATCGATCTTTTAGGTGCCCAAAAGTCGATATGTGCATGCATCTTCTGTACCCGTTTATATCCATGATTCAACCTCAAAACACCCGGAAATTCGATATTTTGGGGTCCCAGAAGCGATCTGTATATGCCTAGTCAGTACTAGAATTTTTTCAAAATATAGGCTCAAAACATGCTAAAAATCGATATTTTAAGTGTCCAAAGTCGATATGTGCATACATCATCTGTTCCCGTTTATTTCTCAAATTCAGGTTCAAAACACCCGAAAATTCGATATTTTGGGTCCCAGAAGTGATCTGTACATGCTTACTTAGTGCTAGAATATTTTCAAAATATAGGCCCAAAACATGCTGAAAATCGATATTTTAGGTGCCAAAAGTCGATATCTCAAATTCAGGCCCAAAACACCCGAAAATTCGATATTTTGGGGTCCCAGAAGCGAACTGTACATGCCTACTCCGTGTTAGAGGATTTTCAAAATACAGGCCCAAAACATACTGAAAATCGATCTTTTAGGTGCCCAAAAGGCGATATGTGCATGCATCTTCTGTACCCGTTTATAACTCAAATTCAGGCTCCAAACACCCGATAATTCGATATTTTGGGGTCCCAGTAGGAATCTGTACATGCCTACTCAGATGCGGGCCAAAACATGCTGAAAATCCATATTTTAGGTGCTCAAAGTCAACATGTGTATGCATCTTCTGCACTCGTTTATATCTCAAATTCAACCTCAAAACGCCCTAAAATATGATAATTTTGGGTCCCAGAAGCGATCTGTACATGTCTAGTCAGTGCTAGAATGTTTTCAAATTATAGGCTCAAAACATGCTAAAATTCGATATTTTAAGTGTCCAAAGTCGATATGTGCAAGCATCTTCTGTACCCGTTTGTATCTCAAATTCAGGCTCAAAACACCCGAAAATTCGATATTTTTGGGTCCCAGACGCGATCTGTACATGCATACTCCTAGTTAGAGTATTTTCAAAATACAGGCCCAAAACATGCTGAAAATCTATATTTTTGGTGCCCAAAGTCAATATGTGCATGCATCTTCTGTACCCGTTTATATCTCAAATTCAGGCTCAAAACACCCGAAAATTCGGTATTTTTGGGTCCCAGAAGCGATCTGTACATGCATAAACAGTGCTAGAATGTTTTCAAAATATAGGCTCAAAACATGCTAAAAATCGATATTTTAAGTGTCCAAAGTCGATATGTGCATGCATCATCTGTACCCGTTTATATCTCAAATTCAGGCTCAAAACACCCGAAAATTCGATATTTTGGGGTCCCAGAAATGATCTGTACATGCCTACTCAGTGTTAGAATATTTTCAAAATATAGGCCAAAAACATGCTAAAAATCGATATTTTAGGTGCCCAAAGTCGATATCTCAAATTCAGGCCCAAAACACAAGAAAATTCGATATTTTGTG
The DNA here is from genome assembly GCA_033782935.1 of Petrolisthes cinctipes. Classification (NCBI taxonomy): domain Eukaryota; kingdom Metazoa; phylum Arthropoda; class Malacostraca; order Decapoda; family Porcellanidae; genus Petrolisthes; species Petrolisthes cinctipes. Next base: position 5,304,514 of record JAWQEG010000201.1, read on the forward strand.
GTCCCAGAAGCGAACTGTACATGCCTACTCCGTGTTAGAGTATTTTCAAAATACAGGCCCAAAACTTACTGAAAATCGATCTTTTAGGTGCCCAAAAGTCGATATGTGCATGCATCTTCTGTACCCGTTTATATCCCAAATTCAACCTCAAAACACCCGAAAATTCGATATTTTGGGGTCCCAGAAGCGATATGTACATGCCTACTCAGTGCTAGAATTTTTTCAAAATATAGGCTCAAAACATGCTAAAAATCGATATTTTAAGTGTACAAAGTCGATATGTGCATACATCATCTGTTCCCGTTTATATCTCAAATTCAGGTTCAAAACACCCGAAAATTCGGTATTTTTGGGTCCTAGAAGCGATCTGTACATCCCTACTCCTAGTTAGAATGTTTTCAAGATACAGACCCAAAACATGCTCAAAATCGATATTTTTGGTGCCCAAAAGTCGATATGTGCATGTATCTTCTGTACCCGTTTATATCTTAAATTCAGGCTCAAAACACCCGAAAATTCGATATTTTGGGGTCCCAGAAGCGATCTGTACATGCCTACTTAGTGCTAGAATATTATCAAAATATAGGCCCAAAACATGCTAAAATCGATATTTTTGGTGCCCAATGTCGATATCTCAAATTTAGGCCCTAAACACCCAAAAATTCGATATTTTGGGGTCCCAGAAGCGATCTGTACATGCCTATTCCGTGTTAGAGTATTTTCAATATACAGGCCCAAAACATACTGAAAATCGATCTTTTAGGTGCCCAAAAGTCGATATGTGGATACATCTTCTGTACCCGTTTATACTCAAATTCAGGCTCAAAACACCCGAAAATTCGATATTATTGGGTCCCAGAAGCGATCTGTACATGCCTACTCAGTCCAAGAATTTTTTCAAAATATAGGCTCAAAACATGCTAAAAATCGATATTTTAAGTGTCCAAAGTCGATATGTGCATGCATCATCTGTACCATTTTATATCTCAAATTCAGGCTCAAAACACCCGAAAATTCGATATTTTGGGGTCCCACAAGTGATCTGTACATGCCTACCTAGTGCAAGAATATTTTCAAAATATTAGCCCAAAACATGCTAGAAATCGATATTTTAGGTGCCCAAATCGATATCTCAAATTCAGGCCCAAAACACCCGAAAATTCGATATTTTGGGGTCCCAGAAGCAATCTGTACATGCCTACTAATAGTTAGAGTATTTTCAAAATACAGGCCCAAAACATGCTGAAAATCGATATTTTAGGTGCCCAAAGTCAATATGTGCATGCATCTTCTGTACCTGTTTATATCTCAAATTCAGGCTCAAAATAATCGAAAATTCGGTATTTTTGGGTCCTAGAAATAAACTGTACATCCCTACTCCTAGTTAGAATGTTTTCAAGATACATGCTCAAAATCGATATTTTAGGTGCCCAAAAGTCTATATGTGCATGCATCTTCTGTACCCGTTTATATCTCAAATTCAGGCTCAAAACACCCGAAAATTCGATATTTTGGGGTCCAAGAAGTGATCTGTACATGCCTACTTAGTGCTAGAATATTTTCAAAATATAGACCCAAAACATGCTAAAAATCGATATTTTAGGTGCCCAAAGTCGATATCTCCAATTGAGGCCCAAAACACCCGAAAATTCGATATTTTGGGGTCCCAGAAACGAACTGTACATGCCTACTTCGTGTTAGAGTATTTTCAAAATACATACCCAAAATATACTGAAAATCGATATTTTAGGTGCCCAAATGTCGATATGTGCATGAATCTTCTGTACCCGTTTATATCTCAAATTCAGGCTCCAAACACCCGAAAATTCGACATTTTGGAGTCCCAGAAGCGATCTGTACATGCCTACTCAGATGCAGGCCCAAAACATGCTGAAAATCGATATTTTAGGTGCCCAAAGTCAACATGTGTATGCATCTTCTGCACTCGTTTATATCTCAAATTCAGGTTCAAAACACCCGAAAATTCGATATTTTGGGGTCCCAGAAGTGATCTGTACATGCTTACTTAGTGCTAGAATATTTTCAAAATATAGGCCCAAAACATGCTGAAAATCGATATTTTAGGTGCCAAAAGTCGATATCTCAAATTCAGGCCCAAAACACCCGAAAATTCGATATTTTGGGGTCCCAGAAGCGAACTGTACATGCCTACTCCGTGTTAGAGGATTTTCAAAATACAGGCCCAAAACATACTGAAAATCGATCTTTTAGGTGCCCAAAAGGCGATATGTGCATGCATCTTCTGTACCCGTTTATAACTCAAATTCAGGCTCCAAACACCCGATAATTCGATATTTTGGGGTCCCAGTAGGAATCTGTACATGCCTACTCAGATGCAGGCCAAAACATGCTGAAAATCGATATTTTAGGTGCTCAAAGTCAACATGTGTATGCATCTTCTGCACTCGTTTATATCTCAAATTCAACCTCAAAACGCCCGAAAATATGATAATTTTGGGTCCCAGAAGCGATCTGTACATGTCTAGTCAGTGCTAGAATGTTTTCAAATTATAGGCTCAAAACATGCTAAAATTCGATATTTTAAGTGTCCAAAGTCGATATGTGCAAGCATCTTCTGTACCCGTTTGTATCTCAAATTCAGGCTCAAAACACCCGAAAATTCGATATTTTTGGGTCCCAGACGCGATCTGTACATGCATACTCCTAGTTAGAGTATTTTCAAAATACAGGCCCAAAACATGCTGAAAATCTATATTTTTGGTGCCCAAAGTCAATATGTGCATGCATCTTCTGTACCCGTTTATATCTCAAATTCAGGCTCAAAACACCCGAAAATTCGGTATTTTTGGGTCCCAGAAGCGATCTGTACATGCCTAAACAGTGCTAGAATGTTTTCAAAATATAGGCTCAAAACATGCTAAAAATCGATATTTTAAGTTTCCAAAGTCGATATGTGCATGCATCATCTGTACCCGTTTATATCTCAAATTCAGGCTCAAAACACCCGAAAATTCGATATTTTGGGGTCCCAGAAATGATCTGTACATGCCTACTTAGTGTTAGAATATTTTCAAAATATAGGCCAAAAACATGCTAAAAATCGATATTTTAGGTGCCCAAAGTCGATATCTCAAATTCAGGCCCAAAACACAAGAAAATTCGATATTTTGTGGTCCCAGAAGCGAACTGTACATGCCTACTCCGTGTTAGAGTATTTTCAAAATACAGGCCCAAAACTTACTGAAAATCGATCTTTTAGGTGCCCAAAAGTCGATATGTGCATGCATCTTCTGTACCCGTTTATATCCCAAATTCAACCTCAAAACACCCGAAAATTCGATATTTTGGGGTCCCAGAAGCGATATGTACATGCCTACTCAGTGCTAGAATTTTTTCAAAATATAGGCTCAAAACATGCTAAAAATCGATATTTTAAGTGTACAAAGTCGATATGTGCATACATCATCTGTTCCCGTTTATATCTCAAATTCAGGTTCAAAACACCCGAAAATTCGATATTTTGGGGTCCCAGAAGTGATCTGTACATGCCTACTTAGTGCAAGAATATTTTCAAAATATAGGCCCAAAACATGCTAAAAATCGATATTTTAGGTGCCCAAAGTCGATATCTCAAATTCAGGCCCAAAACACCCGAAAATTCGATATTTTTGGGTCACAGAAGCGAACTGTACATGCCTACTCCGTGTTAGAGTATTTTCAAAATACAGGCTCAAAAGATACCGAAAATCGATCTTTTAGGTGACCAAAGTCAATATGTGTATGCAACTTCTGCACCCGTTTATATCTCAAATTCAACCTCAAAACACCCGAAAATTCGATATTATTGGGTACCAGAAGCGATCTGTACATGCCTACCCAGTGCTAGAATTTTTTCAAAATATAGGCTTAAAACATGCTAAAAATCGATATTTTAAGTGTCCAATGTCGATATGTGCATGCATCATCTGTACCCGTTTATATCTCAAATTCAGGCTCAAAACACCCGAAAATTCGATATTTTGGGGTCCCAGAAGTGATCTGTACATACCTACTTAGTGCAAGAATATTTTCAAAATATAGGCCCAAAACATGCTAAAAATCGATATTTTAGGTGCCCAAAGTCGATATCTCAAATTCAGGCCCAAAACACCCGAAAATTCGATATTTTTGAGTCCCAGAAGCGAACTGTACATGCCTACTCCGTGTTAGAGTATTTTCAAAATACAGGCCCAAAATATACTGAAAATCGATCTTTTAGGTGACCAAAGTCAATATGTGTATGCATCTTCTGCACCCGTTTATATCTCAAATTCAACCTCAAAACACCCGAAAATTCGATATTTTGGGGTCCCAGAAGCGATCTGTACATGCCTAGTCAGTGCTAGAATTTTTTCAAAATATGGGCTCAAAACATGCTAAAAATCGATATTTTAAGTGTCCAAAGTCGATATGTGCATACATCATCTGTTCCCGTTTATATCTCAAATTCAGGCTCAAAAAACCCGAAAATTCGATATTTTGGGGACCCAGAAGCTATCTGTACATGCCTACTCCGTGTTAGAGTATTTTCAAAATACAGGCCCAAAACATACTGAAAATCGATATTTTAGGTGCCCAAATGTAGATATGTGCATGCATCTTCTATACCCGTTTATATCTCAAATTCAGGCTCCAAACACCCGAAAATTCGATGTTTTGGGGTCTCAGAAGCGATCTGTACATGCCTACTCAGATGCAGGCCCAAAACATGCTGAAAATCGATATTTTAGGTGCCCAAAGTCAACATGTGTATGCATCTTCTGCACTCGTTTATATCCCAAATTCAACCTCAAAACACCCGAAAATTCGATATTATTGGGTCCCAGAAGCGATCTGTACATGCCTACCCAGTGCTAGAATTTTTTCAAAATATAGGCTCAAAACATGCTAAAAATCGATATTTTAAGTGTCCAATGTCGATATGTGCATGCATCATCTGTACCCGTTTATATCTCAAATTCAGGCTCAAAACACCCGAAAATTCGATATTTTGGGGTCCCAGAAGTGATCTGTACATGCCTACTTAGTGCTAGAATATTATCAAAATATAGGCCCAAAACATGCTAAAATCCATATTTTAGGTGCTCAAAGTCGATATCTCAAATTCAGGCCCAAAACACCCGAAAATTCGATATTTTGGGGTCCCAGAAGCGAACTGTACATGCCTACACCGTGTTAGAGTATTTTCAAAATACAGGCCCAAAACATACTGAAAATCGATCTTTTAGGTGCCCAAAAGTCGATATGTGCAAGCATCTTCTGTACCCGTTTATATCCCAAATTCAACCTCAAAACACCCGAAAATTCGATATTTTGGGTTCCCAGAAGCGATCTGTACATGCCTACTCAGTGCTAGAATGTTTTCAAATAATAGGCTCAAAACATGCTAAAAATCGATATTTTAAGTGTCAAAAGTCGATATGTGCATACATCATCTGTACCCGTTTATATCTCAAATTCAGGCTCAAAATACCCGAAAATTCGATATTTAGGGGTCCCAGAAGCGATCTGTACTTGCCTACTCAGTGCTAGAATTTTTTCAAAACATAGGCTCAAAACATGCTAAAAATCGATATTTTAAGTGTCCAAAGTCGATATGTGCATGCATCATCTGTACCCGTTTATATCTCAAATTCAGGCTCAAAACACCCGAAGATTCGATATTTTGGGGTCCCAGAAGTGATCTGTACATGCCTACTTAGTGCAAGAATATTTTTAAAATATTAGCCCAAAACATGCTAAAAATCGATATTTTAGGTGCCCAAAGTCGATATCTCAAATTCAGGCCCAAAACACCCGAAAATTCGATATTTTGGGGTCCGAGAAGCAATCTGCACATGTGTACTCCTAGTTAGATTATTTTCAAAATACAGGCCCAAAACATGCTGAAAATCGATATTTTAGGTGCCCAAAGTCAATATGTGCATGCATTTTCTGTACCCGTTTATATCTCAAATTCAGGCTCAAAACACCCGAAAATTCGGTATTTTTGGGTCCTAAAAATGATCTGTACATCCCTACTCCTAGTTAGAATGTTTTTAAGATACATGCTCAAAATCGATATTTTAGGTGCACAAAAGTCGATATGTGCATGCATCTTCTGTACCCGTTTATATCTCAAATTCAGGCTCAAAACACAAGAAAATTCGATATTTTGGGGTCCCAGAAGTGATCTGTACATGCCTACTCAGTGCTAGAATATTTTCAAAATATAGGTCCAAAACATGCTAAAAATCGATATTTTAGGTGCCCAAAGTCGATGTCTCAAATCCAGGCCCAAAACACCCGAAAATTCGATATTTTGGGGTCCCAGAAGCGAACTGTACATGCCTACTCCGTGTTAGAGTATTTTCAAAATACAGGCCCAAAACATACTGAAAATCGATATTTTAGGTTCCCAAATGTCGATATGTGCATGCATCTTCTATACCCGTTTATATCTCAAATTCAGGCTCAAAACACTCGAAAATTCGATATTTTGGGGTCCCAGAAGCGATCTGTACTTGCCTACTCCGTGTTAGAGTATTTTCAAAATACAGGCCCAAAACATGCTGAAAATCGATATTTTAGGTGCCCAAAGTCAACATGTGTATGCATCTTCTGCACTCGTTTATATATCAAATTCAACTTCAAAACACCCGAAAATTCGATAATTTTGGGTCCCAGATGCGATCTGTACATGTCTAGTCAGTGCTAGAATGTTTTCAAAATATAGGCTAAAAATCGATATTTTAAGTGTCCAAAGTCGATATGTGCATGCATCTACTGTACCCGTTTATATCTCAAATTCAGGATCAAAACACCCGAAAATTCGATATTTTTGGGTCCCAGAAGCGATCTGTACATGCCTACTACTAGTTAGAAGCGATCATAGCGATCATAGAAGCGATCTGTACATCCCTACTCCTAGTTAGAATGTTTTCAAGATACAGACCCAAAACATGCTCAAAATCGATATTTTAGGTGCCCAAAAGTCGATATGTGCATGCATCTTCTGTACCCGTTTATATCTCAAATTCAGGCTCAAAACACCCGAAAATTCGATATTTTGGGGTCCCAGAAGCGAACTGTACATGCCTACTCCGTGTTAGAGTATTTTCAAAATACAGGCCCAAAACATACTGAAAATCGATCTTTAAGGTGCCCAAAAGTCTATATGTGCATGCATCTTCTGTACCCGTTTATATCTCAAATTCAGGCTCCAAACACCCGAAAATTCGATATTTTGTTGTCCCAGAGGCGATCTGTACAAGCCTACTAAGATGCAGGCACAAAACATGCTGAAAATTGATATTTTAGGTGCCCAAAGTCAACATGTGTATGCATCTTCTGCACTCGTATATATACCAAATTCAACCTCAAAACACCCGAAAATTCGATAATTTTGGGTCCAAGATGCGATCTGTACATGTCTAGTCAGTGCTATAATGTTTTCAAAATATAGGCAAAAAACATGCTTAAATCGATATTTTAGGTTCCCAAAGTCGATATCTCAAATTCAGGCCCAAAACACCCGAAAATTCGATATTTTGGGGTCCCAGAAGCGATCTGTATATGCCTACTCAGTGCTAGAATTTTTTCAAATAATAGGCTTAAAACATGCTAAAAATCGATATTTTAAGTGTCAAAAGTCGATATGTGCATTCATCATCTGTACCCGTTTATATCTCAAATTCAGGCTCAAAATACCCGAAAATTCGATATTTAGAGGTCCCAGAAGCGATCTGTACTTGCCTACTCAGTGCTAGAATTTTTTCAAAACATAGGCTCAAAACATGCTAAAAATCGATATTTTAAGTGTCCAAAGTCGATATGTGCATGCATCATCTGTACCCGTTTATATCTCAAATTCAGGCTCAAAACACCCGAAGATTCGATATTTTGGGGTCCCAGAAGTGATCTGTACATGCCTACTTAGTGCAAGAATATTTTTAAAATATTAGCCCAAAACATGCTAAAAATCGATATTTTAGGTGCCCAAAGTCGATATCTCAAATTCAGGCCCAAAACACCCGAAAATTCGATATTTTGGGGTCCGAGAAGCAATCTGCACATGCCTACTCCTAGTTAGATTATTTTCAAAATACAGGCCCAAAACATGCTGAAAATCGATATTTTAGGTGCCCAAAGTCAATATGTGCATGCATTTTCTGTACCCGTTTATATCTCAAATTCAGGCTCAAAACACCCGAAAATTCGGTATTTTTGGGTCCTAGAAATGATCTGTACATCCCTACTCCTAGTTAGAATGTTTTTAAGATACATGCTCAAAATCGATATTTTAGGTGCCCAAAAGTCGATATGTGCATGCATCTTCTGTACCCGTTTATATCTCAAATTCAGGCTCAAAACACAAGAAAATTCGATATTTTGGGGTCCCAGAAGTGATCTGTACATGCCTACTCAGTGCTAGAATATTTTCAAAATATAGGTCCAAAACATGCTAAAAATCGATATTTTAGGTGCCCAAAGTCGATGTCTCAAATCCAGGCCCAAAACACCCGAAAATTCGATATTTTGGGGTCCCAGAAGCGAACTGTACATGCCTACTCCGTGTTAGAGTATTTTCAAAATACAGGCCCAAAACATACTGAAAATCGATATTTTAGGTTCCCAAATGTCGATATGTGCATGCATCTTCTATACCCGTTTATATCTCAAATTCAGGCTCAAAACACTCGAAAATTCGATATTTTGGGGTCCCAGAAGCGATCTGTACTTGCCTACTCCGTGTTAGAGTATTTTCAAAATACAGGCCCAAAACATGCTGAAAATCGATATTTTAGGTGCCCAAAGTCAACATGTGTATGCATCTTCTGCACTCGTTTATATATCAAATTCAACTTCAAAACACCCGAAAATTCGATAATTTTGGGTCCCAGATGCGATCTGTACATGTCTAGTCAGTGCTAGAATGTTTTCAAAATATAGGCTAAAAATCGATATTTTAAGTGTCCAAAGTCGATATGTGCATGCATCTACTGTACCCGTTTATATCTCAAATTCAGGATCAAAACACCCGAAAATTCGATATTTTTGGGTCCCAGAAGCGATCTGTACATGCCTACTACTAGTTAGAAGCGATCATAGCGATCATAGAAGCGATCTGTACATCCCTACTCCAAGTTAGAATGTTTTCAAGATACAGACCCAAAACATGCTCAAAATCGATATTTTAGGTGCCCAAAAGTCGATATGTGCATGCATCTTCTGTACCCGTTTATATCTCAAATTCAGGCTCAAAACACCCGAAAATTCGATATTTTGGGGTCCCAGAAGCGAACTGTACATGCCTACTCCGTGTTAGAGTATTTTCAAAATACAGGCCCAAAACATACTGAAAATCGATCTTTAAGGTGCCCAAAAGTCTATATGTGCATGCATCTTCTGTACCCGTTTATATCTCAAATTCAGGCTCCAAACACCCGAAAATTCGATATTTTGTTGTCCCAGAGGCGATCTGTACAAGCCTACTAAGATGCAGGCACAAAACATGCTGAAAATTGATATTTTAGGTGCCCAAAGTCAACATGTGTATGCATCTTCTGCACTCGTATATATACCAAATTCAACCTCAAAACACCCGAAAATTCGATAATTTTGGGTCCAAGATGCGATCTGTACATGTCTAGTCAGTGCTATAATGTTTTCAAAATATAGGCAAAAAACATGCTTAAATCGATATTTTAGGTTCCCAAAGTCGATATCTCAAATTCAGGCCCAAAACACCCGAAAATTCGATATTTTGGGGTCCCAGAAGCGATCTGTATATGCCTACTCAGTGCTAGAATTTTTTCAAATAATAGGCTTAAAACATGCTAAAAATCGATATTTTAAGTGTCAAAAGTCGATATGTGCATTCATCATCTGTACCCGTTTATATCTCAAATTCAGGCTTAAAATACCCGAAAATTCGATATTTAGAGGTCCCAGAAGCGATCTGTACTTGCCTACTCAGTGCTAGAATTTTTTCAAAACAAAGGCTCAAAACATGCTAAAAATCGATATTTTAAGTGTCAAAAGTCGATATGTGCATGCATCATCTGTACCCGTTTATATCTCAAATTCAGGCTCAAAACACCCGAAAATTCGATATTTTGGGGTCCCAGAAGTGATCTGTACATGCCTACTTAGTGGAAGAATATTTTTAAAATATTAGCCCAAAACATGCTAGAAATCGATATTTTAGGTGCCCAAAGTCGATATCGCAAATTCAGGCCCAAAACACCCGAAAATTCGATATTTTGGGGTCCGAGAAGCAATCTGTACATGCCTACTCCTAGTTAGAGTATTTTCAAAATACAGGCCCAAAACATGCTGAAAATCGATATTTTAGGTGCCCAAAGTCAATATGTGCATGCATTTTCTGTACCCGTTTATATCTCAAATTCAGGCTCAAAACACCCGAAAATTCGGTATTTTTGGGTCCTAGAAATGATCTGTACATCCCTACTCCTAGTTAGAATGTTTTTAAGATACATGTTCAAAATCGATATTTTAGGTGCCCAAAAGTCGATATGCGCATGCATCTTCTGTACCCGTTTATATCTCAAATTAAGCCTCAAAACACAAGAAAATTCGATATTTTGGGGTCTCAGAAGTGATCTGTACATGCCTACTCAGTGCCAGAATATTTTCAACATATAGGCCCAAAACATGCTAAAAATCGATATTTTAGGTGCCCGAAGTCGACGTCTCAAATCCAGGCCCAAAACACCCGAAAATTAGATATTTTGGGGTCCCAGAAGCGAACTGTACATGCCTACTCCGTGTTAGAGTATTTTAAAAATACAGGCCCAAAACATACTGAAAATCGATATTTTAGGTTCCCAAATGTCGATATGTGCATGCATCTTCTATACCCGTTTATATCTCAAATTCAGGCTCAAAACACCCGAAAATTCGATATTTTGGGGTCCCAGAAGCTATCTGTACTTGCCTACTCCGTGTTAGAGTATCTTCAAAATACAGGCCCAAAACATGCTGAAAATCGATATTTTAGGTGCCCAAAGTCAATATGTGCATGCATCTTCTGTACCCGTTTATATCTCAAATTCAGGCTCAAAACACCCGAAAGTTCGATATTTTGGGGTCCCAGAAGCGTTCTTTACATGCCTATTCAGTGCTAGAATATTTTCAAAATATAGGCCCAAAACATACTAAAAATCGATATTTTAGGTGCCCAAAGTCGATATCTCAAATTCAGGCCCAAAACACCCAAAAATTCGATATTTTGGGGTCCCAGAAGCGATCTTTAAATGCCTACTCCATGTTAGAGTATTTTTAATATACAGTCCCAAAACATACTGAAAATCGATCTTTTAGGTTCCTAAAAGTCGATATGTGGATGCATCTTCTGTACCCGTTTATATCTCAAATTTAGGCTCAAAACACCCGAAAATTCGATATTTTGGGGTCCCAGAAGCGATCTGTACTTGCCTACTCCGTGTTAGAGTATTTCCAAAATACAGGCCCAAAACAAGCTGAAAATCGATATTCTAGGTGACCAAAGTCAATATGTGTATTGTTTTCTGCACCCGTTTATATCCCAAATTCAACCTCAAAACACCCGAAAATTCGATATTTTTGGGTCCCAGAAGCGATCTGTACATGCCTACTCAGTGCTAGAATATTTTCAAAATATAGGCTCAAAACATGCTAAAAATCGATATTTTAAGTGTCCAAAGTCGATATGTGTATGCATCATCTGTACCCGTTTATATCTCGAATTCAAGCTCAAAACACCCGAAAATACGATATTTTGGGGTCCCAGTAGCGATCTGTACTTGTCTACTCCTTGTTAGAGTATTTTCAAAATAAAGGCCCAAAACAAGCTGAAAATCGATATTTTAGGTGACCAAAGTCAATATGTGTATGCATCTTCTGCACCCGTTTATATCCCAAATTCAACCTCAAAACACCCGAAAATTCGATAGTTTTGGGTCCCAGAAGCGATCTGTACATGCCTACTCAGTGCTAGAATGTTTTCAAATTATAGGCTCAAAACATGCTAAAAATCGTTATTTTAAGTGTCCAAAGTCGATATGTGCATGCATCATCTGTACCCGTTTATATCTCAAATTCAGGCTCAAAAACACCCGAAAATTCGATATTTTGGGGTCCCAGAAGCGTTCTGTACATGCCTACTCAGTGCTAGAATATTTTCAAAATATAGGCCCAAAACATACTAAAAATCGATATTTTAGGTGCCCAAAGTCGATATCTCAAATTCAGGCCCAAAACACAAAAAATTCGATATTTTGTTGTCCCAGAAGCGATCTGTACATGCCTACTCCGTGTTAGAGTATTTTCAATATACAGGACCAAAACATGCTGAAAATCGATCTTTTAGGTCCCCAAAAGTTGATATGTGGATGCATCTTCTGTACCCGTTTATAACTCAAATTTAGGCTCAAAACACCCGAAAATTCGATATTTTGGAGTCTCTGAAGCGATCTGTACCTGCCTACTTCATGTTAGAGTATTTTCAAAATACAGGCCCAAAACAAGCTGAAAATCGATATTTTAGGTGACCAAAGTCAATATATGTATGCATCTTCTGCACCGGTTTATATCCCATATTCAACCTCAAAACACCCGAAAATTCGATATTTTTGGGTCGCAGAAGCGATCTGTACTTGCCTACTTCGTTTTAGAGTTTTTTCAAATAAGAGGCCCAAAACAAGCTGAAAATCGATATTTTAAGTGTCCAAAGACGATGTGTGCATACATCATCTGTACCCATTTATATCTCAAATTCAGGCTCCAAACACCCGACAATTCGATAATTTGGGGTCCCAGTAGCGATCTGTACATGCCTACTCAGATGCAGGCCCAAAACATGCTGAAAATCGATATTTTAGGTGCCCAAAGTCAACATGTGTATGCATCTTGGTCACTCGTTTATATCTCAAATTCAACCTCAAAACACCCGAAAATTCGATAATTTTGAGTCCCAGAAGCGATCTGTACATGTCTAGTCAGTGCTAGAATGTTTTCAAAATATAGGCTCAAAACATGCTAAAAATCGATATTTTAAGTGTCCAAAGTCGATACCCGTTTACATCTCAAATTCAGGCTCAAAACACCCGAAAATTCGATATTTTTGGGTCCCAGAAGCGATCTGTACATGCCTACTCCTAATTAGAGTATTTTCAAAATACAGGCCCAAAACATGCTGAAAATCGATCTTTTAGGTGCCCAAAGTCAATATGTGCATGCATCTTCTGTACCCGTTTATATCTCAAATTCTGGCTCCAAACACCCGAAAATTCGGTATTTTTGGGTCCTAGAAGCGATCTGTACATGCCTACTCAGATGAAGTCCCAAAACATGCTAAAAATCGATATTTTAAGTGTCCAAAGTCGATATGTGCATGCATCATCTGTACCCGTTTATAACTCAAATTCAGGCTCAAAACACCCGAAAATTCGATATTTTGGGGTCCCAGAAGTGATCTGTACATGCCTACTTAGTGCTAGAATATTTTCAAAATATAGGCCCAAAACATGCTGAAAATCGATATTTTAAGTGCCCAAAGTCAACATGTGTATGCATCTTGTGCACTCGTTTAAATCCCAAATTCAACCTCAAAACACCCGAAAATTCGATATTTTTGGGTCCCAGATGCGATCTGTACATGCCTACTCAGTGCTAGAATCTTTTAAAAAAATAGGCACAAAACATGCTACAAATCGATATTTTAAGTGTCCAAAGTCGATATGTGCATGCATCTTCTGTACCCGTTTATATCTCAAATTCAGGCTCAAAACACCCGAAAATTCGATATTTTAGGGTCCCAGAAGCGTTCTGTACATGCCTACTCAGTGCTAAAATATTTTCAAAATATAGGCCCAAAACATACTAAAAATCGATATTTTAGGTGCCCAAAGTCGATATCTCAAATTCAGGCCCAAAACACCCGAAAATTCGATATTTTGTGGTCCCAGAAGCGATCTGTACATGCCTACTCAGATGCAGGCACAAAACATGCTGAAAATCGATATTTTAGGTGCCCAAAGTCAACATGTGTATGCATCTTCTGCACTCGTTTATATATCAAATTCAACCTCAAAACACCCGAAAATTCGATAATTTTGGGTCCCAGATGCGATCTGTACATGTCTAATCAGTGCTTGAATGTTTTCAAAATATAGGCTCAAAACATGCTAAAAATCGATATTTTAAGTGTCCAAAGTCGATATGTGCAAGCATCTTCTGTACCCGTTTATATCTCAAATTCAGGCTCAAAACACCCGAAAATTCGATATTTTTGGGTCCCAGAAGCGATCTGTACATGCCTACTCCTAGTTAGAGTATTTTCAAAATATAGGCCCAAAACATGCTAAAAATCGATATTTTAGGTGCCCAAAGTCAATATGTGCATGCATCTTCTGTACCCGTTTATATCTCAAATTCAGGCTCAAAACACCCGAAAATTCGGTATTTTTGGGTCCTAGAAGCGATCTGTACATCCCTACTCCTAGTTAGAATGTTTTCAAAATACAGACCCAAAACATGCTCAAAATCGATATTTTAGGTGCCCAAAAGTCAATATGTGCATGCATCTTCTGTACCCGTTTATATCTCAAATTCATGTCAGAAACACCCAAAAATTCGATATTTTGGGGTCCCAGAAGCGATCTGTACATGCCTACTCCGTGTTAGAGTATTTTCAATATACAGTCCCAAAACATACTGAAAATCGATCTTTTAGGTGCCCAAAAGTCGATATGTGGATGCATCTTCTGTACCCGTTTATATCTCAAATTTAGGCTCAAAACACCCGAAAATTCGATATTTTGTGGTCCCAGAAGCGATCTGTACTTGCCTACTCTGTGTTAGAGTATTTTCAAAATACAGTCCCAAAACAAGCTGAAAATCGATATTTTAGGTGACCAAAGTCAATATGTGTATGCATCTTCTGCACCCGTTTATATCCCAAATTAAACCTCAGAACACCCGAAAATTCGATATTTTTGGGTCCCAGAAGCGATCTATACATGCCTACTCAGTGGTAGAATTGTTTCAAAATATCGGCTCAAAACATGCTAAAAATCGATATTTTAAGTGTTCAAAGTCGATATGTGTATGCATCATCTGTACCCGTTTATATCTCGGATTCAGGCTCAAAACACCCGAAAATTCGATATTATGGGGTCCCTGAAGCGATCTGTACTTGCCTACTCCGTGTTAGAGTATTTTCAAAATAAAGGCCCAAAACATGCTGAAAATCGATATTTTAGGTGACCAAAGTCAATATGTGTATGCATCTTCTGCACCCGTTTATTTCCCAAATTTAACCTCAAAACACCCGAAAATTCGATATTTTTGAGTCCAAGAAGCGATCTGTACATGCCTACTCAGTGCAAGAATATTTTCAAAATATAGGCTCAAAACATGCTAAAAATCGATATTTAAAGTGTCCAAAGTCGATATTTGCATGCATCATCTGTACCCGTTTATATCTCAAATTCAGGCTCAAAACACCCGAAAATTCGATATTTTGGGGTCCTATAAGCGAACTGTACATGACTACTCCGTATTAGAGTATCTTCAAAATACAGGCCCAAAACATACTTAATTAAAATATCGATTTTTAGCATGTTTTGAGCCTATATTTTGAAAAAATTCTAGCACTGAGTAGGCATGTACAGATCGCTTATGGGACCCAAAAATATAGAATTTTCGGGAGTTTTGAGGTTGAATTTGGGATATAAACGGGTACAGAAGATGCATGCACATATCGACTTTTGGGCACCTAAAACATCGATTTTCAGTATGTTTTGGGCCTATATTTTGAAAATGCTTTAACACGGAGTAGGCATGTACAGTTCGCTTCTGGGACCCCAAAATATCGAATTTTTGGGTGTTTTGGGCCTGAATTTGAGATATCGATATTGGGCACCTAAAATATCGATTTTTAGCATGTTTTGGGCCTATATTTTGAAAATATTCTAGCACTGAGTAGGCATGTACAGATCGCTTCTGAGACCCAAAAATATCTAATTTTCGGGTGTTTTGAGGTTGATTTTGGGATATAAACGGGTGCAGACGATGCATACACATATTGACTTTGGTCACCTAAAATATCGATTTTCAGGTTGTTTTGGGCCTGTATTTTGAAAATACTCTAACACGGAGTAGGCAAGTACAGATCGCTTTTGGGACCCAAAAATATCGAATTTTCGAGTGTTTTGAGCCTGAATTTGAGATATAAACGGGTACAGAAGATGCATCCACATATCGACATTTGGGCACCTAAAAGATCGATTTTCAGTATGTTTTGGGCCTGTATATTGAAAATACTCTAACACGGATTAGGCATGTACAGATCGCTTCTGGGACCCCAAAATATCGAATTTTTGGGTGTTTTGGGCCTGAATTTGAGATATCGATTTTGGGCACCTAAAATATCGATTTTTAGCATGTTTTGGGCCTATATTTTGAAAATATTCTAGCACTAAGTAGGCATGTACAGATCGCTTCTGGGACCCCAAAATATCGAATTTTCGGGTGTTTTGAGCCTGAATTTGAGATATAAACGGGTACAGAAGATGCATGCACATATCGACTTTTTGGCACCTAATATATCGATTTTGAGCATGTTTTGGGCCTGTATCTTGAAACCATTCTAACTAGGAGTAGGGATGTACAGATCGCTTCTAGGACCCAAAAATACCGAATTTTCGGATGTTTTCAGCCTGAATTTGAGATATAAACGGGTACAGAAGATGCATGCACATATCGACTTTTGGTCACCTAAAAGATCGATTTTCAGTATGTTTTGGGCCTGTATTTTGAAAATACTCTAACAAGGAGTAGGCATGTACAGTTCGCTTCTGGGACCCCAAAATATCAAATTTTCGGGTGTTTCGGGCCTGAATTTGAGATACCGACTTTGGGCACCTAAAATATCGATTTTTAGCATGTATTGGGCCTATATTTTGAAAATATTCTAGCACTAAGTAGGCATGTACAGATCACTTCTGCGACCCCAAAATATCGAATTTTCGGGCGTTTTGAGCCTGAATTTGAGATATAAACGGGTACAGATGATGCATGCACATATCGACTTTGGACACTTAAAATATCGATTTTTAGCATGTTTTGAGCCTATATTTTTAAAACATTCTAGCACTGAGTAGGCATGTACAGATCGCTTCTGGGACCCAAAAATATCGAATTTTCGGGTGTTTTGAGGTTGAATTTGGGATATAAACGGTTGCAGAAAATGCATACACATATTGACTTTGGTCACCTAAAATATCGATTTTCAGCTTGTATTGGGACTGTATTTTGAAAATACTCTAAAACGGAGTAGGCAAGTACAGATCGCTTCTAGGACCCCAAAATATCAAATTTTCGGGTGTTTTGAGCCTGAATTTGAGATATAAACGGGTACAGAAGATGCATCCACATATCGACTTTTGGGCACCTTAAAGATCGATTTTCAGTAAATTTTGGGCCTGTATATAGAAAATACACTAACACGGAGTAGGCATGTACAGATCGCTTCTGGGACCCCAAAATATCGAATTTTTGGGTGTTTTGGGCCTGAATTTGAGATATCGACTTGGGGCACCTAAAATATAGATTTTTTGCATGTTTTGGGCCTATATTTTGAAAATATTCTAGCACTGAGTAGGCATGTACAGATCGCTTCTTGGACTCCAAAATATCGAATTTTCAGGTGTTTTTAGCCTGAATTTGAGATATAAACGTGTACAGAAGATGCATGCACATATCGACTTTTGGGCACCTAAAATATCGATTTTGTGCATGTTTTGGGTCTGTATCTTGAAAACATTCTAACTAGGGGTAGGGATGTACAGATCGCTTCTAGGACCCAAAAATACCGAATTTTCGGGTGTTTTGAGCCTGAATTTGAGATATAAACGGGTACAGAAGATGCATGCACAAATTGACTTTTGGCCCCTAAAATATCGATTTTCAGCTTGTTTTGGGCCTATATTTTGAAAATACTCTAACTAGGAGTAGGCATGTACAGATCGCTTCTGGGACCCAAAAATATCGAATTTTCGGGTGGTTGGAGCCTGAATTTGAGATATAAACGTGTACAGAAGATGCATGCACATATCGACTTTTGGGCACCTAAAAGATCGATTTTTAGCGTGTTTTGGGCCTGTATTTTGAAAATACTCTAACATGGAGTAGGCATGTACAGTTCGCTTCTGAGACCCCAAAATATCGAATTTTCGGGTGTTTTGGGCCTGAATTTGAGATATTGACTTTGGGCACCTAAAATATCGATTTTTAGCATGTTTTGGGCCTATATTTTGAAAATATTCTAGCACTAAGTAGGCATGTACAGATCACTTCTGGGACCCCAAAATATCGAATTTTCGGTTGATTTGAGCCTGAATTTGAGATATAAACGGGTACAGATGATGCATGCACATATCGACTTTGGACACTTAAAATATCGATTTTTAGCATGTTTTGAGCCTATATTTTGAAAACATTCCAGCACTGAGTAGGCATGTACAGATCGCTTCTGGGACCCAAAAATATCGAATTTTCGGGTGTTTTGAGGTTGAATTTGGGATATAAACGGGTGCAGAAAATGCATACACATATTGACTTTGGTCACCTAAAATATCGATTTTCAGCTTGTATTGGGCCTGTATTTTGAAAATACTCTAACACGGAGTAGGCAAGTACAGATCGCTTCTAGGACCCCAAAATATCGAATTTTCGGGTGTTTTGAGCCTGAATTTGAGATATAAACGGGTACAGAAGATGCATCCACATATCGACTTTTTGGCACCTAAAAGATCGATTTTCAGTAAATTTTGGGCCTGTATATAGAAAATACTCTAACACGGAGTAGGCATGTACAGATCGCTTCTGGGACCCCAAAATATCGAATTTTTGAGTGTTTTGGGCCTGAATTTGAGATATCGACTTGGGGCACCTAAAATATAGATTTTTTGCATGTTTTGGGCCTATATTTTGAAAATATTCTAGCACTGAGTAGGCATGTACAGAACGCTTCTTGGAATCCAAAATATCGAATTTTCAGGTGTTTTTAGCCTGAATTTGAGATATAAACGGGTACAGAAGATGCATGCACATATCGACTTTTGGGCACGTAAAATATCGATTTTGTGCATGTTTTGGGTCTGTATCTTGAAAACATTCTAACTAGGGGTAGAGATGTACAGATCGCGTCTAGGACCCAAAAATACCGAATTTTCGGGTGTTTTGAGCCTGAATTTGAGATATAAACGGGTACAGAAGATGCATGCACATATTGACTTTTGGCCCCTAAAATATCGATTTTCAGCTTGTTTTGGGCCTATATTTTGAAAATACTCTAACTAGGAGTAGGCATGTACAGATCGCTTCTGGGACCCAAAAATATCGAATTTTCGGGTGTTTGGAGCCTGAATTTGAGATATAAATGTGTACAGAAGACGCATGCACATATCGACTTTTGGGCACTTAAAAGATCGATTTTTAGCATGTTTTGGGCCTGTATTTTGAAAATACTCTAACACGGAGTAGGCATGTACAGTTCGCTTCTGGGACCCCAAAATATCGAATTTTCGGGTGTTTTGGGCATGAATTTGAGATATTGACTTTGGGCACCTAAAATATCGATTTTCAGCATGTTTTGGGCCTATATTTTGAAAATATTCTAGCACTAAGTAGGCATGTACAGATCACTTCTGGGACCCCAAAATATCGAATTTTCAGTTGATTTGAGCCTGAATTTGAAATATAAACGGGTACAGATGATGCATGCACATGTCGACTTTGGACACTTAAAATATCGATTTTTAGCATGTTTTGAGCCTACATTTTTAAAACATTCTAGCACTGAGTAGGCATTTACAGATCGCTTTTTGGACCCAAAAATATCGAATTTTCGGGTGTTTTTAAGGTTGAATTTGGGATATAAACGGGTGCAGAAGATGCATACACATATTGACTTTGGTCACCTAAAAGATCGATTTTCAGCTTGTTTTTGGCCTGTATTTTGAAAATACTCTAACACGGAGTAGGCATGTACAGATCGCTTCTGGGACCCCAAAATATCGAATTTTTGGGTGTTTTGGGCCTGAATTTGAGATATCGACTTTGGGCACCTAAAATATCGATTCTTAGCATGTTTTGGGCCTATATTTTGAAAATATTCTAGCACTGAGTAGGCATGTACAGATCGCTTCTGGGACCCCAAAATATCAAATTTTCGGGTGTTTTGAGCCTGAATTTGAGATATAAACGGGTACAGAAGATACATGCACATATTGACTTTTGGGCACCTAAAATATCGATTTTGAGCATGTTATGGGTCTGTATCTTGTAAACATTCTAACTAAGAGTAGGGATGTACATATTGCTTCTAGGACCCAAAAATATCGAATTTTCGGGTGTTTTGAGCCTGAATTTGAGATATAAACGGGTACAGAAGATGAATGCACATATCGACTTTGGACACTTAAAATATCGATTTTTAGCATGTTTTAAACCTATATTTTGAAAACATTCTAGCACTGAGTAGGCATGTACAGATCGCTTCTGGGACCCAAAAATATAGAATTTTCGGGTGTTTTGAGGTTGAATTTGGGATATAAACGGGTGCAGAAGATGCATACACATATTGATTTTGGGCACCTAAAATATCGATTTTGTGCATGTTTTGGGTCTGTATCTTGAAAACATTCTGACTAGGAGTAGGGATGTACAAATCGCTTCTAGGACCAGAAAATACCGAATTTTCGTGTGTTTTGAGGTTGAATTTGAGATATAAACGGGTACAGAAGATGCATGCACATATTGACTTTGGGCACCTAAAATATAGATTTTCAGCATGTTTTGGGCCTGTATTTTGAAAATACTCTAACTAGGAGTAGGCATGTACAAATCGCTTCTGGGACCCCAAAATATCGAATTTTCGGATGTTTTGAGCCTGAAATTGAGATATAAACGGGTACAGAAGATGCATCCACATATCGACTTTTGGGCACCTAAAAGGTCGATTTTCAGTATGTTTTGGGCCTGTATATTGAAAATACTCTAACACGGAGTAGGCATGTACAGATCGCTTCTGGGACCCCAAAATATCGAATTTTCGGGTGTTTTGGGCCTGAATTTGAGATATCGACTTTGGGCACCTAAAATATCGATTTTTAGCTTGTTTTGGGCCTATATTTTGAAAATATTCTAGCACTGAGTAGGCATGTACAGATCGCTTCTGGGACCCCAAAATATCGAATTTTTGGGTGTTTTGAGCCTGAATTTGAGATATAAACGGGTACAGAAGATGCATGCACATTTCAACTTTTGGGCACCTAAAAGATCGATTTTCAGTATGTTTTGGGCCTGTATTTTGAAAATACTCTAACACGGAGTAGGCATGTACAGTTCGCTTCTGGGACCCCAAAATATCGAATTTTCGGGTGTTTTGGGCCTGAATTTGAGATATCGACTTTGGGCACCTAAAATATCGATTTTAAGCATGTTTTAGGCCTATATTTTAAAAATATTATAGAACTAAGTAGGCATGTACAGATCACTTTTGGGACCCAAAAATATCGAATTTTCGGGTGTTTTGAGCCTGAATTTGAGATATAAACGGGTACAGATGATGCATGCACATATCGACTTTGGACACTTAAAATATCGATTTTTAGCATGTTTTGTTCCAATATTTTGAAAATATTCTAGCACTAAGTAGGCATGTACAGATCGCTTCTGGGACCCAAAAATATCGAATTTTCGGGTGTTTTGAGTTTGAATTTGGGATATAAACGGGTGCAGAAGATGCATACACATATTGACTTTGGGCACCTAAAATATCGATTTTCAGCATGTTTTGGGCCTGTATTTTGAAAATACTCTAACTAGGAGTAGGCATGTACAGTTCGCTTCTGGGACCCCAAAATATCGAATTTACGGTTGTTTGGAGCCTGAATTTGAGATATAAACGGGTACAGAAGATGTATGCACATATCGGTTTTTGGGCACCTAAAAAATCGATTTTCAGTATGTTATGGGCCTGTATTTTGAAAATACTCTAACACGGAGTAGGCATGTACAGTTCGCTTCTGGGACCCCAAAATATCGAATTTTTCGGTGTTTTGGGCCTGAATTTGAGATATCGACTTTGGGCACCTATAATATCGATTTTAGCATGTTTTGGGCCTATATTTTGAAAATATTCTAGCACTAAGTAGGCATGTACAGATCATTTCTGGGACCCCAAAATATCGAATTTTCGGGTGTTTTGAGCCTGAATTTGAGATATAAACGGGTACAGAAGATGCATGCACATATCGACTTTTGGACACCTAAAATATCGATTTTGAGCATTTATCTTGAAAACATTCTAACTAGGAGTAGGGATGTACAGATCGCTTCTAGGACCCAAAAATACCAAATTTTCGGGTGTTTTGAGCCCGACTTTGAGATATAAACGGGTACAGAAGATGCATGCACATATCGACTTTGGACACTTAAAATATCGATTTTTAGCATGTTTTAAACCTATATTTTGAAAACATTCTAGCACTGAGTAGGCATGTACAGATCGCTTCTGGGACCCAAAAATATCGAATTTTTGGGTGTTTTGAGGTTGAATTTGGGATATAAACGGGTGCAGAAGATGCATACACATATTGATTTTGGGCACGTAAAATATCGATTTTGAGCATGTTTTGGGTCTGTATCATGAAAACATTCTGACTAGGAGTAGGGATGTACAAATCGCTTCTAGGACCCAAAAATACCGAATTTTTGGGTGTTTTGAGGTTGAATTTGAGATATAAACGGGTACAGTAGATGCATGCACATATTGACTTTGGGCACCTAAAATATCGATTTTAAGCATGTTTTGGGCCTGTATTTTAAAAATACTCTAACTAGGAGTAGTCATGTGCAGATCGCTTCTGGGACCCCAAAATATCGAATTTTCGGATGTTTTGAGCCTGAATTTGAGATATAAACGGGTACAGAAGATGCATCCTCATATCGACTTTTGGACACCTAAAAGGTCGATTTTCAGTATGTTTTGGGCCTGTATATTGAAAATACTCTAACACGGAGTAGGCATGTACAGATCGCTTCTGGGACCCCAAAATATCGAATTTTTGGGTGTTTTGGGCCTGAATTTGAGATATCGACTTTGGGCACCTAAAATATCGATTTTTAGCATGTTTTGGGCCTATATTTTGAAAATATTCTAGCACTGAGTAGGCATGTACAGATCGCTTCTGGGACCCCAAAATATCGAATTTTCGGGTGTTTGGAGCCTGAATTTGAGATATAAACAGGTACAGACGATGCATGCACATTTCAACTTTTGGGCACCTAAAAGATCGATTTTCAGTATGTTTTGGGCCTGTATTTTGAAAATACTCTAACACGGAGTAGGCATGTACAGTTCGCTTCTGGGACCCCAAAATATCGAATTTTCGGGTGTTTTAGGCC
Source organism: Petrolisthes cinctipes (assembly GCA_033782935.1). Lineage (NCBI taxonomy): Eukaryota > Metazoa > Arthropoda > Malacostraca > Decapoda > Porcellanidae > Petrolisthes > Petrolisthes cinctipes. The sequence continues at coordinate 5,327,992 of JAWQEG010000201.1, forward strand.
TGAATTTGAGATATCGACTTTGGGCACCTAAAATATCGATTTTTATCATGTTTTAGGCCTATATTTTGAAAATATTATAGAACTAAGTAGGCATGTACAGATCACTTTTGGGACCCAAAAATATCGAATTTTCGGGTGTTTTGAGCCTGAATTTGAGATATAAACGGGTACAGATGATGCATGCACATATCGACTTTGGACACTTAAAATATCGATTTTTAGCATGTTTTGAGCCAATATTTTGAAAATATTCTAGCACTAAGTAGGCATGTACAGATCGCTTCTGGGACCCAAAAATATCGAATTTTCGGGTGTTTTGAGGTTGAATTTGGGATATAAACGGGTGCAGAAGATGCATACACATATTGTCTTTGGGCACCTAAAATATCGATTTTCAGCATGTTTTGGGCCTGTATTTTGAAAATACTCTAACTACGAGTAGGCATGTACAGTTCGCTTCTGGGACCACAAAATATCGAATTTACGGGTGTTTGGAGCCTGAATTTGAGATATAAACGGGTACAGATGATGCATGCACATACTGACTTTGGGCATCTAAAATATCGATTTTTAGCATGTTTTTGGTCCTGTATTTTGAAAATACTCTAACACGGAGTAGGCATGTACAGTTCGCTTCTGGGACCCCAAAATATCGAATTTTTCGGTGTTTTGGGCCTGAATTTGAGATATCGACTTTGGGCACCTATAATATCGATTTTAGCATGTTTTGGGCCTATATTTTGAAAATATTCTAGCACTAAGTAGGCATGTACAGATCATTTCTGGGACCCCAAAATATCGAATTTTCGGGTGTTTTGAGCCTGAATTTGAGATATAAACGGGTACAGAAGATGCATGCACATATCGACTTTTGGACACCTAAAATATCGATTTTGAGCATGTATCTTTAAAACATTCTAACTAGGTGTAGGGATGTACAGATCATTTCTAGGACCCAAAAATACCGAATTTTCGGGTGTTTTGACCCTGAATTTGAGATATAAACGGGTACAGAATATGCATGCACATATCGACTTTTGGGCACCTAAAATATCGATTTTGAGCATGTTTTGGGTCGGTATCTTGAAAACATTCTAACTAGGAGTAGGGATGTACAGATCGCTTCTAGGACCCAAAAATACCAAATTTTCGGGTGTTTTGAGCCTGACTTTGAGATATAAACGGGTACAGAAGATGCATGCACATATTGACTTTGGGCACCTATAATATAAATTTTCTGCATGTTTTGGGTCTGTATTTTGAAAATACTCTAACTAGGAGTAGGCATGTACAGATCGCTTCTGGGACCCAAAAATATCGAATTTTCGGTTGTTTTGAGCCTGAATTTGAGATATAAACGGGTACATATGATGTATGCGCATATTGACTTTGGACACTTAAAATATCGATTTTTAGCATGTTTTGAGCCTATGTTTTGAAAAAATTCTAGCACTGAGTAGGCATGTACAGATCGCTTCTGGGACCCCAAAATATCGAATTTTATGGGTGTTTTGAGGTTGAATTTGGGATATAAACGGGTACAGAAGATGCATGCACATATCGACTTTTGGGCACCTAAAAGATCGATTTTCAGTATGTTTTGGGCCTGTATTATGAAAATACTCTAACACGGTGTAGGCTTGTACAGTTTGCTTCTGGGACCCCAAAATATCGAATTTTCGGGTGTTTTGGGCCTGAAATTGAGATATCGACTTTGGGCACCTAAAATATCGATTTTTAGCATGTTTTGGGCCTATATTTTGAAAATATTCTAGCACTAAGTAGGCATGTACAAATCACTTTTGGGACCCCAAAATATCGAATTTTCGGTGTTTTGAGCCTGAATTTGAGATATAAACGGGTACAGATGATTCATGCACATATCGACTTTGGACACTTAAAATATCGATTTTTAGCATGTTTTGAGCCTATATTTTGAAAACATTCTAGCACTGAGTAGGCAAGTACAGATCGCTTCTGGGACCCCGAAATATCGAATTTTCGGTTGTTTTGAGCCTGAATTTGAGATATAAACGGGTACAGAAGATGCATCCACATATCGACTTTTGGGCACCTAAAAGATCGATTTTCAGTATGTTTTGGGCCTGTATATTGAAAATAATCTAACACGGAGTAGGCATGTACAGATCGCTTCTGGGACCCCAAAATATCGAATTTTTGGGTGTTTTGGGCCTGAATTTGAGATATAAACGAGTGCAGAAGATGCATACACATGTTGACTTTGGGCACCTAAAATATCGATTTTCAGTATGTTTTGGGCCTATATTTTGAAAACATTCTAGCACTGAGTAGGCAAGTACAGATCGCTTCTGGGACCCCGAAATATCGAATTTTCGGGTGTTTTGAGCCTGAATTTGAGATATAAACGGGTACAGAAGATGCATGCACATATCGACTTTTGGGCACCTAAAAGATCGATTTTCAGTATGTTTTGGGCCTGTATATTGAAAATAATCTAACACGGAGTAGGCATGTACAGATCGCTTCTGGGACCCCAAAATATCGAATTTTTGGGTGTTTTGGGCCTGAATTTGAGATATAAACGAGTGCAGAAGATGCATACACATGTTGACTTTGGGCACCTAAAATATCGATTTTCAGCATGTTTTGGGCCTGCATCTGAGTAGGCATGTACAGATCGCTTCTGGAACCCCAAAATATCGAATTTTCGGGTGTTTTGAGCCTGAATTTGAGATATATACGGGTACAGATGATGCATGCACATATCGACTTTGGACACTTAAAATATCGATTTTTAGCATGTTTTAAGCCTATATTTTAAAAACATTCTAGCACTGACTAGACATGTACAGATTGCTTCTGGGACCCAAAATTATCGAATTTTCGGGTGTTTTGAGGTTGAATTTGGGATATAAATGGGTGCAGAAGATGCATACACATATTGACTTTGGTCACCTAAAATATCGATTTTCAGCTTGTTTTGGGCCTGCATCTGAGTAGGCATGTACAGATTGCTTCTGGGACCCCAAAATATCGAGTTTTCGGGTGTTTGGAGACTAAATTTGAGATATAAACGGGTACAGTAGATGCATGCACATATAGACTTTTGGGCACCTAAAAGATCGATTTTCAGTATGTTTTGGGCCTGTATTTTGAAAATACTCTAACACGGAGTAGGCATGTACAGTTCGCTTCTGAGACCCCAAAATATCGAATTTTCGGGTGTTTTGGGCCTGAATTGGAGATATCGACTTTGGGCACCTAAAATATCGATTTTAGCATGTTTTGGGCCTATATTTTGAAAATATTCTAGTACAGAGTAGGCATGTACAGATCGCTTATGGGACCCCAAAATATCGAATTTTCGGGTGTTTTCAGCCTGAATTTGATATATAAACGGGTACAGAAAATGCATGCACATATCGACTTTTCGGCACCTAAAATATCGATTTTGAGTATGTTTTGGGTCTGTATCTTGAAAACATTCTAACTAAGAGTAGGGATGTACAGATCGCTTCTAGGACCCAAAAATACCGAATTTTCGGGTGTTTTGAGAATGAATTTGAGATATAAACGGGTACAGAAGATGCATGCACATATTGACTTTGGGCACCTAAAATATCGATTTTCAGCATGTTTTGGGCCTGTATTTTGAAAATACTCTAACTAGGAGTAGTCATGTGCAGATCGCTTCTGGGACCCCAAAATATCGAATTTTCGGGTGTTTTGAGCCTGAATTTGAGATATAAACGGGTACAGAATATGCATACACAGATCGACTTTATACACTTAAAATATCGATTTTTAGCATGTTTTGAGCCTATATTTTAAAAACATTCTAGCACTGACTAGACATGGTAGAGATCGCTTCTGGGACCCAAAATTATCGAATTTTCGGGTGTTTTGAGGTTGAATTTTGGATATAAATGGGTGCAGAAGATGCATACACATATTGACTTTGGTCACCTAAAATATCGATTTTCAGCTTGTTTTGGGCCTGCATCTGAGTAGGCATGTACAGATTGCTTCTGGGACCCCAAAATATCGAATTTTCGGGTGTTTGGAGAATACATTTGAGATATAAACGGGTACAGAAGATGCATGCACATATAGACTTTTGGGCACATAAAAGATCGATTTTCAGTATGTTTTGGGCCTGTATTTTGAAAATACTCTAACACGAAGTAGGCATGTACAGTTCGCTTCTGGGACCCCAAAATATCGAATTTGCGGGTGTTTTGGGCCTGAATTTTAGATATCGACTTTGGGCACCTAAAATATCGATTTTTAGCATGTTTTGGGCCTATATTTTGAAAATATTCTAGCACTAAGTAGGCATGTACAGATCACTTATGAGACCCCAAAATATCGAATTTTCGGGTGTTTTGAGCCTGAATTTGAGATAAAAACGGGTACAGAAGATGCATGCACATATCGACTTTTGGCCACCAAAAATATCGATTTTGAGCATGTATCTTGAAAACATTCTAACTAGGAGTAGGGATGTACAGATCATTTCTAGGACCCAAAAATACTAAATTTTCGTGTGTTTTGAGCCTGAATTTGAGATATAAACGGGTACAGAAGATGCATGCACATATTGACTTTGGGCACCTAAAATATCGATTTTCAGCATGTTTTGGGCCAGTATTTTGAAAATACTCTAACTAGGAGTAGGCATGTACAGATTGCTTCTCGGACCCAAAAATATCGAATGTTCGGGTGTTTTAGGCCTGAATTTGAGATATCGACTTTGGGCACCTAAAATATCGATTTCTAGCATGTTTTGGGCTAATATTTTGAAAATATTCTAGCACTAAGTAGGCATGTACAGATCACTTCTGGGACCCCAAAATATCGAATTTTCGGGTGTTTTGAGCCTGAATTTGAGATATAAACGGGTACAGATGATGCATGTACATATCGAGTTTGGACACTTAAAATATCGATTTTTAGCATGTTTTGAGCCTATATTTTGAAAAAATTCTAGCACTGAGTAGACATGTACAGATCGCTTCTGGGACCCCAAAATATCGAATTTTCGGGTGTTTTGAGGTTGAATTTGGGATATAAACGGGTACAGAAGATGCATGCACATATCGACTTTTGGGCACCTAAAAGATCGATTTTCAGTATGTTTTGGGCCTGTATTTTGAAAGTACTCTAACACGGTGTAGGCATGTACAGTTCGCTTCTGGGACACCAAAATATCGAATTTTCGGGTGTTTTGGGCCTGAATTGGAGATATCGTCTTTGGGCACTTAAAATATCGATTTTTAGCATGTTTTGGGCGTATATTTTGAAAATATTCTAGCACTAAGTAGGCATGTACAGATCACTTATGAGACCCCAAAATATCAAATTTTCGGGTGTTTTGAGCCTGAATTTGAGATAAAAACGGGTACAGAAGATGCATGCACGTATCGACTTTTGGGCACCAAAAATATCGATTTTGAGCATGTATCTTGAAAACATTCTAACTAGGAGTAGGGATGTACAGATCATTTCTAGGACCCAAAAATACTAAATTTTCGTGTGTTTTGAGCCTGAATTTGAGATATAAACGGGTACAGAAGATGCATGCACATATTGACTTTGGGCACCTAAAATATCGATTTTCAGCATGTTTTGGGCCTGTATTTTGAAAATACTCTAACTAGGAGTAGGCATGTACAGATTGCTTCTCGGACCCAAAAATATCGAATGTTCGGGTGTTTTGTGCCTGAATTTGAGATATCGACTTTGGGCACCTAAAATATCGATTTCTAGCATGTTTTGGGCTAATATTTTGAAAATACTCTAGCACTAAGTAGGCATGTACAGATCACTTCTGGGACCCCAAAATATCGAATTTTCGGGTGTTTTGAGCCTGAATTTGAGATATAAACGGGTACAGATAATGCATGCACATATCGAGTTTGGACACTTAAAATATCGATTTTTAGCATGTTTTGAGCCTATATTTTAAAAAAAATTCTAGCACTGAGTAGACATGTACAGATCGCTTCTGGGACCCCAAAATATCGAATTTTCGGGTGTTTTGAGGTTGAATTTGGGATATAAACGGGTACAGAAGATGCATGCACATATCGACTTTTGGGCACCTAAAAGATCGATTTTCAGTATGTTTTGGGCCTGTATTTTGAAAGTACTCTAACACGGTGTAGGCATGTACAGTTCGCTTATGGGACACCAAAATATCGAATTTTCGGGTGTTTTGAAGTTGAATTTGGGATATAAACGGGTACAGAAGATGCATGCACATATCGACTTTTCGGAACCTAAAATATCGATTTTGAGCATGTTTTGGGTCTGTATCTTGAAAACATTCTAACTAGAAGTAGGGATGTACAGATCGCTTCTAGGACCGAAAAATACCGAATTTTCGGGTGTTTTGAGCCTGAATTTGAGATATAAACGGGTACAGAAGATGCATGCACATATTGACTTTGGGCTCCTAAAATATCGATTTTCAGCATGTTTTGGGCCTGCATTTTGAAAATACTCTAACTAGGAGTAGTCATGTGCAGATCGCTTCTGGGACACCAAAATATCGAATTTTCGGGTGTTTTGAGCCTGAATTTGAGATATAAACGGGTACAGAAGATGCATGCACAGATCGACTTTGGTAACCTAAAATATCGATTTTCAGCTTGTTTTGGGCCTGCATCTGAGTAGGCATGTACAGATTGCTTCTGGGACCCCAAAATATCGAATTTTCGGGTGTTTGGAGAATAAATTTGAGATATAAACGGGTACAGAAGATGCATGCACTTATAGACTTTTGGGCACCTAAAAGATCGATTTTCAGTATGTTTTGGGCCTGTATTTTGAAAATATTCTAACACGGAGTAGGCATGTACAGTTCGCTTCTGAGACCCCAAAATATCGAATTTTCGGGTGTTTTGGGCCTGAATTTGAGATATCGACTTTGGGCACTTAAAATATCGATTTTTAGCATGTTTTGGGCCTATATTTTGAAAATATTCTAGCACTAAGTAGGCATGTACAGATCACTTCTGGGACCCCAAAATATCGAATTTTCGGGTGTTTTGAGCCTGAATTTGAGATATAAACGGGTACAGATGATGCATGCACATATCGACTTTGGACACTTAAAATATCGACTTTTAGCATGTTTTGAGCCTATATTTTGAAAACATTCTAGCACTGAGTAGGCATGTACAGATCGCTTCTTGGACCCAAAAATATCGAGTTTTCGGGAGTTTTGAGGTTGAATTTGGGATATAAACGGGTGCAGAAGATTCATACACATATTGACTTTGGTCACCTAAAATATCGATTTTCAGCTTGTTTTGGGCCTGTATATTGAAAATACTCTAACACGGCGTAGGCATGTACAGATCGCTTCTGGGACCCCAAAATATCGAATTTTTGGGTGTTTTTGGCCTGAATTGGAGATATCGACTTTGGGCACCTAAAATATCGATTTTTAGCATGTTTTGTGCCTATATTTTGAAAATATTCTAGTACTGAGTAGGCATGTACAGATCGCTTATGGGACCCCAAAATATCGAATTTTCGGGTGTTTTGAGCCTGAATTTGAGATATAAACGGGTACAGAAAATGCATGCACATATCGACTTTTCGGCACCTAAAATATCGATTTTGAGTATGTTTTGGGTCTGTATCTTGAAAACATTCTAACTAGGAGTAGGGATGTACAGATCGCTTCTAGGAACCAAAAATACCGAATTTTCGGGTGTTTTGAGCCTGAATTTGAGATATAAATGGGTACAGAAGATGCATGCACATATTTACTTGGGGCACCTAAAATATCGATTTTCAGCATGTTTTGGGCCTGTATTTTGAAAATACTCTAACTAGGAGTAGTCATGTGCAGATCGCTTCTGGGACCCCAAAATATCGAATTTTCGGGTGTTTTGAGCCTGAATTTGAGATATAAACGGGTACAGAAGATGCATACACAAATCGACTTTGGACACTTAAAATATCGATTTTTAGCATGTTTTGAAACTATATTTTAAAAACATTCTAGCACTGACTAGACATGGTAGAGATCGCTTCTGGGAACCAAAATTATCGAATTTTCGGGTGTTTTGAGGTTGAATTTTGGATATAAATGGGTGCAGAAGATGCATACACATATTGACTTTGGTCACCTAAAATATCGATTTTCAGCTTGTTTTGGGCCTGCATCTGAGTAGGCATGTACAGATTGCTTCTGGGACCCCAAAATATCGAATTTTCGGGTGTTTGGAGAATAAATTTGAGATTTAAACGGGTACAGAAGATGCATGCACATATAGACTTTTGGGCACATAAAAGATCGATTTTCAGTATCTTTTGGGCCTGTATTTTGAAAATACTCTAACACGGAGTAGGCATGTACAGTTCGCTTCTGGGACCCCAAAATATCGAATTTTCGGGTGTTTTGGGCCTGAATTTGAGATATCGTTTTTGGGCACTTAAAATATCGATTGTTAGCATGTTTTGGGCCTATATTTTGAAAATATTCTAGCACTAAGTAGGCATGTACAGATCACTTATGAGACCCCAAAATATCGAATTTTCGGGTGTTTTGAGCCTGAATTTGAGATATAAACGGGTACAGATGATGCATGCACATATCGACTATGGACACTTAAAATATCGACTTTTAGCATGGTTTGAGCCTATATTTTAAAAACATTCTAGCACTGAGTAGGCATGTACAGAACGGATCTGGGACCCAAAAATATCGAGTGTTCGGGTGTTTTGAGGTTGAATTTGGGATATAAACGGGTGCAGAAGATTCCTACACATATTGACTTTGGTCACCTAAAATATCGATTTTCAGCTTGTTTTGGGCCTGTATATTGAAAATACTCTAACACGGCGTAGGCATGTACAGAACGCTTCTGGGACCCCAAAATATAGAGTTTTTGGGTGTTTTGAGCCTGAATTGGAGATATCGACTTTGGGAACCTAAAATATCGATTTTTAGCATGTTTTGGCCCTATATTTTGAAAAAATTCTAGGACTGAGTAGGCATGTACAGATCGCTTATGGGACTCCAAAATATCGAATTTTCGTGTGTTTTAAGCCTGAATTTGAGATATAAACAGGTACAGAAAATGCATGCACATATAGACTTTTGGGCACCTAAAATATCGATTTTGAGTATGTTTTGGGTCTGTATCTTGAAAACATTCTAACTAGGAGTAGGGATGTACAGATCGCTTCTAGGACCAAAAAATACCGAATTTTCGGGAGTTTTGAGCCTGAATTTGAGATATAAACGGGTACAGAAGATGCATGCACAGATCGACTTTGGACACTTAAAATATCGATTGCTAGCATGTTTTGAGCCTATATTTTAAAAACATTCTAGCACTGACTAGACTTGTACAGATCGCTTCTGGGACCCAAAAATATCGAATTTTCGGGTGTTTTTAAGTTGAATTTGGGATATAAACGGGTGCAGAAGATTCATACACATATTGACTTTGGGCACCTAAAATATCGATATTTAGCATGTTTTGGGCCTGTATTTTGTAAATACTCTAACACGGAGTAGGCATGTACAGATCGCTTCTGGGACCCAAAAATATCGAATTTTCGGGTGTTTTCAGCCTGAATTTGAGATATAAACAGTTACAGAAGATGCATGCACATATCGACTTTGGACACTTAAAATATCGATTTTTAGCATGTTTTAAACCTATATTTTGAAAACATTCTAGCACTGACTAGACATGTACAGATCGCTTCTGGGACCCAAAATTATCGAATTTTCGAGTGTTTTGAGGTTGAATTTGAGATATAAACGAGTGCACAAGATGCATACACATGTTAACTTTGGGCACCTAAAATATCGATTTTCAGCATGTTTTGGGCCTGCATCTGAGTAGGCATGTACAGATCGCTTCTGGGACCCCAAAATATCGAATTTTCGGGTGTTTAGAGCCTAAATTTGAGATAAAAACGGGTACAGAAGATGCATGCACATATCGACTTTTGGGCACCTAAAAGATCGATTTTCAGTATGTTTTGGGCCTGTATATTGAAACTACTCTAACACGAAGTAGGCATGTACAGTTCGCTTTTGGGACCCCAAAATATCGAATTTTCGGGTGTTTTGGGCCTGAATTTGAGATATAAACGGGTACAGATGATGCATGCACATATCGACTTTGGGCACCAAAAATATCGATTTTCAGCATGTTCTGGGCCTGCATCTGAGTAGGCATGTACAGATTGCTTTTGGGACCCCAAAATATCAAATTTTCGGGTGTTTGGAGCCTGAATTTGAGATATAAACGGGTACAGATGATGCATTCACATATCGACTTTGGACACTTAAAATATCGATTTTTAGAATGTTTTGAGCCTATATTTTGAAAAAATTCTAGCACTGAGTACAGATCGCTTCTGGGCCCCAAAAATATCGAATTTTCGGGTGTTTTGAGCCTGAATTTAAGATAAAACGGGTACAGATGTTGCATGCACATATCTACTTTGGACACTTAAAATATCGATTTTTAGCATGTTTTGAGCCTATATTTTGAAAACATTCTAGCACTAAGTAGGCATGTACAGATCGCTTCTGGGACCCAAAAATATCGAATTTTTTGGGTGTTTTGATTTTGAATTTGGGATATAAACGGGTGCAGAAGATGCATGCAAATATCGACATTGGACACTTAAAATATCGATTTTTAGCATGTTTTATGCCTATATTTTGAAAAAATTCTAGCACTGAGTAGGCATGTACAGATCGCTTCTGGGACCCCAAAATATCGAATTTTCGGGTGTTTTGAGCCTGATTTTGAGATATAAACGGGTACAGCAGATGCATGCACATATCGACATTGGACACTTAAAATATCGATTTTTAGCATGTTTTGAGCCTATATTTTGAAAAAATTCTAGCACTGAGTAGGCATGTACAGATCGCTTCTGGGACCCCAAAATATCGAATTTTCGGGTGTTTTGAGCCTGATTTTGAGATATAAACGGGTACAGACGATGCATGCACATATCGACTTTTGGGCACCTAAAATATCGATTTTTAACATGTTTTGGGTCTGTATCTTGAAAAAATTCTAACTAGGAGTAGGGATGTACAGATCGCTTCTAGGACCCAAAAATACCGAATTTTCGGGTTTTTTAAGCCTGAATTTGAGATATAAACGGGTACAAAAGATGCATGCACATATTGACTTTGGGCACCTAAAATATCGATTTTCAGCATGTTTTGGGCCTGTATTTTGAAAATACTCTAACTAGGTGTAGGCATGTACAGATCGCTTCTGGGAACCAAAAATATCGAATTTTCGGGTGTTTTGAGCCTGAATTTGAGATATAAACGGGTATCGACTTTGGACACTTAAAATATCGATTTGTAGCATGTTTTGAGCCTATATTTTGAAAACATTCTAGCACTGACTAGACATGAACAGATCGCTTCTGGGACCCAAAATTATCGAATTTTCGGGTGTTTTGAGGTTGAATTTGAGATATAAACGAGTGCAGAAGATGCATACACATGTTGACTTTGGGCACCTAAAAAATCGATTTTCAGCATGTTTTGGGCCTGCATCTGAGTAGGCATGTACAGATCGCTTCTGGGGCCCGAAATATCGAATTTTAGGGTGTTTGGAGCTTGAATTTGAGATATAAACGGGTACAGAAGATGCATGCACATATCGACTTTTGGGCACCTAAAAGATCGATTTTCAGTATGTTTTGGGCCTGTATTTTGAAAATACTCTAACACGGAGTAGGCATGTACAGTTCGCTTCTGGGACCCCCAAATATCGAATTTTCGGGTGTTTTGGGCATGAATTTGAGATATCGACTTTGGGCACCTAAATTATCGATTTTTAGCATGTTTTGGGGCTATATTTTCAAAATATTCTAGCAGTAAGTAGGCATGTACAGATCACTTCTGGGACCCCAAAATATCGAATTTTCGGGTGTTTTGAGCCTGAATATGAGATATAAACGGGTACAGATGATGCATGCACATATCGACTTTGGACACTTAAAATATCGATTTTTAGCATGTTTTGAGCCTATATTTCGAAAACATTCTAGCACTGAGTAGGCATTTACAGGTCGCTTCTGGGACCCCAAAATATCGAATTTTCGGGTGTTTTGTGGTTGAATTTGGGATATAAACGGGTACAGAAGATGCATGTACATATAGACTTTGGGCACCTAAAAGATCGATTTTCATTATGTTTTGGGCCTGTATTTTGAAAATACTCTAACACGGAGTAGGAATGTACAGTTCGCTTCTGGGACCCCCAAATATCGAATTTTTGGGTGTTTTGGGTCTGAATTTGAGATATCGACTTTGGACACTTAAAATATCGATTTTCAGCTTGTTTTGGGACTGTATTTTGAAAATACTCTAACACGGAGTAGGCAAGTACAGATCGCTTCTGGGACCCCAAAATATCGAATTTTCGGGTGTTTTGAGCCTGAATTTGAGTATAAACGGGTACAGAAGATGTATCCACATATCGACCTTTTTGCACCTAAAAGATCGATTTTCAGTATGTTTTGGGCCTGTATATTGAAAATACTCTAACACGGAATAGGCATGTACAGATCGCTTCTGGGACCCCAAAATATCGAATTTTTGGGTGTTTCGGGCCTGAATTTGAGATATCGACTTTGGACACTTAAAATATCGATTTTTAGCATGTTTTGGGCCTATATTTTGAAAATATTCTAGCACTAAGTAGGCATGTACATATCACTTCTGGGACCCCAAAATATCGAATTTTCGGGTGTTTTGAGCCTGAATTTGAGATATAAACGGGTACAGATGATGCATGCACATATCGACATTGGACAATTAAAATATCGATTTTTAGCATGTTTTGAGCCTATATTTTGAAAAAATTCTAGCACTGAGTAGGCATGTACAGATCGCTTCTGGGACCCCAAAATATCGAATTTTCGGGTGTTTTGAGCCTGATTTTGAGATATAAACGGGTACAGACGATGCATGCACATATCGACTTTTGGGCACCTAAAATATCGATTTTGAGCATGTTTTGGGTCTGTATCTTGAAATATTCTAACTAGGAGTAGGCATGTACAGATCGCTTCTGGAAACCCAAAAATACCGAATTTTTGGGTTTTTTGAGCCTGAATTTGAAATATAAACGGGTATCGACTTTGGACACTTAAAATATCGATTTTTAGCATGTTTTGAGCCTATAATTTGAAAACATTCTAGCACTGACTAGACATGTACAGATCGCTTCTGGGACCCAAAATATCGAATTTTCGGGTGTTTTGAACCTGAATTTGAGATATAAACGGGTACAGAAGATGTATCCACATATCGACCTTTTTGCACCTAAAAGATCGATTTTCAGTATCTTTTGGGCCAGTATTTTGAAAATACTCTAACACGGAGTAGGCTTGTACAGTTCGCTTCTGGGACCCCAAAATATCGAATTTTCGGGTGTTTTGGGCCTGAATTTGAGATATCGACTTTGGGCACCTAAAATATCGATTTTGAGCGTGTTTTGGCCCTATATTTTGAAAATATTCTAGCACTGAGTAGGCATGTACAGATCACTTCTGGGACCACAAAATATCGAATTTTCGGGTGTTTTGAGCCTGAATTTGAGATATAAACGGGTACAGATGATATATGCACATATCGACTTTGGACACTTAAAATATCGATTTTTAGCATGTTTTAAGCCTATAATTTGAAAACATTCTAGCACTGATTAGACATGTACAGATCGCTTCTGGGACCCAAAATTATCGAATTTTCGGGTGTTTTGAGGTTGAATTTGAGATATAAACGAGTGCAGAAGATGCATACACATGTTGACTTTGAGCACCTAAAATATCGATTTTCAGCATGTTTTGGGCCTGCATCTGAGTAGGCATGTACAGATTCCTTCTGGGACCTTAAAATATCGAATTTTCGGGTGTTTGGAGCCTGAATTTGAGATATAAACGGGTACAAAAGATGCATGCACATATCGACTTTTGGGCACCTAAAAGATCGATTTTCAGTATGTTTTGGGCCTGTATTTTTAAAATCCTCTAACAAGGAGTAGGCATGGACAGTTCGCTTCTGGGACCCCAAAATATCGAATTTTCGGGTGTTTTGGGCCTGAATTTGAGATATCGACTTTGGGCACCTAAAATATCGATTTTTAGCATGTTTTGGGCCTATATTTTGAAAATATTCTAGCACTAAGTAGGCATGTACAGATCACTTCTGGGACCCCAAAATATCGAATTTTCGGGTGTTTTGAGCCTCAATTTGAGATATAAACGGGTACAGATGATGTATGCACATATCGACTTTGGACAGTTAAAATATCGATTTTTAGCATGTTTTGAGCCTATATTTTGAAAAAATTCTAGCACTGAGTAGGCATGTACAGATCGCTTCTGGGACCCCAAAATATCGAATTTTTGGGTGTTTTGGGCATGAATTTGAGATATCGACTTTGGGCACCTAAAATATCGATTTTTAGCATGTTATGGGCCTATATTTTGAAAATATTCTAGCACTGAGTAGGCATGTACAGATCGCTTCTGGGACCCCAAAATGTCGAATTTTCGGGTGTTTTGAGCCTGAATTTGAGATATAAACTTGTTACAGAAGATGCATGCACATATTGACTTTGGGCACTTAATATATCGATTTTCAGCATGTTTTGGGCTTGTATTTTGAAAATACTCTAACTAGTAGTAGGCATGTACAGGTCGCTTCTGGGACCCAAAAATATCGAATTTTCGGGTGTTTTGAGCATGAATTTGAGATATAAACAAGTACAGAATATGCATGCACATATCGACTTTGGACACTTAAAATATCGATTTTTAGCATGTTTTGAGCCTATAATTTGAAAACATTCTAGCACTGACTAGACATGTACAGATCGCTTCTGGGACCCAAAATTATCGAATTTTCGGGTGTTTTGAGGTTGAATTTGAGATATAAACGAGTGCAGAAGATGCATACACATGTTGACTTTGAGCACCTAAAATATCGATTTTCAGCATGTTTTGGGCCTGCATCTGAGTAGGCATGTACAGATTCCTTCTGGGACCCCAAAATATCGAATTTTCGGGTGTTTGGAGCCTGAATTTGAGATATAAACGGGTACAAAAGATGCATGCACATATCGACTTTTGGGCACCTAAAAGATCGATTTTCAGTATGTTTTGGGCCTGTATTTTGAAAATACTCTAACACGGAGTAGGCATGTACAGTTCGCTTCTGGGACCCCAAAATATCGAATTTTCGGGGGTGTTGGGCCTAAATTTGAGATATCGACTTTGGGCACCTAAAATATCGATTTTTAGCATGTTTTGGGCCTATAATTTGAAAATATTCTAGCACTAAGTTGGCATGTACAGATCACTTCTGGGACCCCAAAATATCGAATTTTCGGGTGTTTTGAGCCTGAATTTGAGATATAAACGGGTACAGATGATGTATACACATATCGACTTTGGACACTTAAAATATCGATTTTTAGGATGTTTTGAGCCTATATTTTGAAAAAATGCTAGCACTGAGTAGGCATGTACAGATCGCTTCTGGGACCCCAAAATATCGAATTTTCGGGTGTTTTGAGGTTGAATTTGGGATATAAACGGGTACAGAAGATGCATGCACATATCGACTTTTGGGCACCTAAAAGATCGATTTTCATTATCTTTTGGGCCTGTATTTTCAAAATACTCTAACACGGAGTAGGCATGTACAGTTCGCTTTTGGGACCCCAAAATATCGAATTTTCGGGTGTTTTGGGCCTGAATTTGAGATATCGACTTTGAGCACCTAAAATATTGATTTTTAGCATGTTTTGGGCCTATATTTTGAAAATATTCTAGCACTAAGTAAGCATGTACAGATCACTTTTGGGACCCCAAAATATCTAATTTTCGGGTGTTTTGAGCCTGAATTTGAGATATAAACTGGTACAGAAAATGCATGCACATATTGACTTTGGGCACTTAATATATCGATTTTCAGCATGTTTTGGGCTTGTATTTTGAAAATACTCTAACTAGTAGTAGGCATGTACAGGTCGCTTCTGGGACCCAAAAATATCGAATTTTCGGGTGTTTTGAGCCTGAATTTGAGATATAAACGGGTACTGAAGATGCATGCACATATCGACTTTGGACACTTAAAATATCGATTTTTAGCATGTTTTGAGCCTATAATTTGAAAACATTCTAGCACTGACTAGACATGTACAGATCGCTTCTGGGACCCAAAATTATCGAATTTTCGGGTGTTTTGAGGTTGAATTTGAGATATAAACGAGTGCAGAAGATGCATACACATGTTGACTTTGAGCACCTAAAATATCGATTTTCAGCATGTTTTGGGCCTGTATTTTGAAAATACTCTAACACGGAGTAGGCATGTACAGTTCGCTTCTGGGACCCTAAAATATCGAATTTTCGGGGGTGTTGGGCCTGAATTTGAGATATCGACTTTGGGCACCTAAAATATCGATTTTTAGCATGTTTTGGGCCTATATTTTGAAAATATTCTAGCACTAAGTTGGCATGTACAGATCACTTCTGGGACCCCAAAATATCGAATTTTCGGGTGTTTTGAGCCTGAATTTGAGATATAAACGGGTACAGATGATGTATACACATATCGACTTTGGACACTAAAAATATCGATTTTTAGGATGTTTTGAGCCTATATTTTGAAAAAACGCTAGCACTGAGTAGGCATGTACAGACCGCTTCTGGGACCCCAAAATATCGAATTTTCGGGTGTTTTGAGGTTGAATTTGGGATATAAACGGGTTCAGAAGATGCATACACATATCGACTTTTGGGCACCTAAAAGATCGATTTTCAGTATGTTTTGTGCCTGTATACTGAAAATACTCTAACACGGAGTAGGCATGTACAGATCGCTTTTGGGACCCCAAAATATCGAATTTTTGGGTGTTTTGGGCCTGAATTTGAGATATCGACTTTTCGCACCTAAAATATCGATTTTTAGCATGTTTTGGGCGTATATTTTGAAAATATTCTAGCACTATGTAAGCATGTACAGATCACTTTTGGGACCCCAAAATATCGAATTTTCGGGTGTTTTGAGCCTGAATTTGAGATATAAACTGGTACAGAAAATGCATGCACATATTGACTTTGCGCACTTAATATATCGATTTTCAGCATGTTTTGGGCTTGTATTTTGAAAATACTCTAACTAGTAGTAGGCATGTACAGGTCGCTTCTGGGACCCAAAAATATCGAATTTTCGGGTGTTTTGAGCCTGAATTTGAGATATAAACGGGTACTGAAGATGCATGCACATATCGACTTTGGACACTTAAAATATCGATTTTTAGCATGTTTTGAGCCTATAATTTGAAAACATTCTAGCACTGACTAGACATGTACAGATCGCTTCTGGGACCCAAAATTATCGAATTTTCGGGTGTTTTGAGGTTGAATTTGAGATATAAACGAGTGCAGAAGATGCATACACATGTTGACTTTGAGCACCTAAAATATCGATTTTCAGCATGTTTTGGGCCTGTATTTTGAAAAAACGCTAGCACTGAGTAGGCATGTACAGATCGCTTCTGGGACCCCAAAATATCGAATTTTCGGGTGTTTTGAGGTTGAATTTGGGATATAAACGGGTTCAGAAGATGCATACACATGTTGACTTTGAGCACTTAAAATATCGATTTTCAGCATGTTTTGGGCCTGCATCTGAGTAGGCATGTACAGATTCCTTCTGGGACCCCAAAATATCGAATTTTCGGATGTTTGGAGCCTGAATTTGTGATATAAACGGGTACAAAAGATGCATGCACATATCGACTTTTGGACACCTAAAAGATCGATTTTCAGTATGTTTAGGGCCTGTATTTTGAAAATACTCTAACACGGAGTAGGCATGTACAGTTCGCTTCTGGGACCCCAAAATATCGAATTTTCGGGGGTGTTGGGCCTGAATTTGAGATATCGACTTTGGGCACCTAAAATATCGATTTTTAGCATGTTTTGGGCCTATATTTTGAAAATATTCTAGCACTAAGTTGGCATGTACAGATCACTTCTGGGACCCCAAAATATCGAATTTTCGGGTGTTTTGAGCCTGAATTTGAGATATAAACGGGTACAGATGATGTATACACATATCGACTTTGGACACTTAAAATATCGATTTTTAGGATGTTTTGAGCCTATATTTTGAAAAAACGCTAGCACTGAGTAGGCATGTACAGATCGCTTCTGGGACCCCAAAATATCGAATTTTCGGGTGTTTTGAGGTTGAATTTGGGATATAAACGGGTTCAGAAGATGCATAAACATATCAACTTTTGGGCACCTAAAAGATCGATTTTCAGTATGTTTTGGGCCTGTATTTTGAAAATACTCTAACACGGAGTAGGCATGTACAGTTCGCTTCTGGGACCCCAAAATATCGAATTTTCGGGTGTTTTGGGCCTGAATTTGAGATATCGACTTTGGGCACCTAAAATATCGATTTTTAGCATGTTTTGGGCCTATATTTTGAAAATATTCTAGCACTAAGTAGGCATGTACAGATCACTTTTGGGACCCCAACATATCGAATTTTCGGGTGTTTTGAGCCTGAATTTGAGATATAAACGGGTACAGATGATGCATGCACATATCGACTTTGGACACTTAAAATATCGATTTTTAGCATGTTTTGAGCCTATATTTTGAAAAAATTCTAGCACTGAGTAGGCATGTACAGATCGCTTCTGGGACCCAAAAATATCGAATTTTCGGGTGTTTTGAGGTTGAATTTGGGATATAAACGGGTACAGAAGATGCATGCACATATCGACTTTTGGGCACCTAAAAGATCGATTTTCATTATCTTTTGGGCCTGTATTTTGAAAATACTCTAGCACGGAGTAGGCATGTACAGTTCGCTTTTGGGACCCCAAAATATCGAATTTTCGGGTGTTTTGGGCCTGAATTTGAGATATCGACTTTGAGCACCTAAAATATCGATTTTTAGCATGTTTTGGGCCTATATTTTGAAAATATTCTAGCACTAAGTAAGCATGTACAGATCACTTTTGGGACCCCAAAATATCGAATTTTCGGGTGTTTTGAGCCTGAATTTGAGATATAAACTGGTACAGAAAATGCATGCACATATTGACTTTGGGCACTTAATATATCGATTTTCAGCATGTTTTGGGCTTGTATTTTGAAAATACTCTAACTAGTAGTAGGCATGTACAGGTCGCTTCTGGGACCCAAAAATATCGAATTTTCGGGTGTTTTGAGCCTGAATTTGAGATATAAACGGGTACTGAAGATGCATGCACATATCGACTTTGGACACTTAAAATATCGATTTTCAGCATTTTTTGAGCCTATAATTTGAAAACATTCTAGCACTGACTAGACATGTACAGATCGCTTCTGGGACCCAAAATTATCGAATTTTCGGGTGTTTTGAGGTTGAATTTGAGATATAAACGAGTGCAGAAGATGCATACACATGTTGACTTTGAGCACCTAAAATATCGATTTTCAGAATGTTTTGGGCCTGCATCTGAGTAGGCATGTACAGATTCCTTCTGGGACCCCAAAATATCGAATTTTCGGGTGTTTGGAGCCTGAATTTGAGATATAAACGGGTACAAAAGATGCATGCACATATCGACTTTTGGGCACCTAAAAGATCGATTTTCAGTATGTTTTGGGCCTGTATTTTGAAAATACTCTAACACGGAATAGGCATGTACAGTTCGCTTCTGGGACCCAAAAATATCGAATTTTCGGGTGTTTTGGGCCTGAATTTGAGATATCGACTTTGGGCACCTAAAATATCGATTTAGCATGTTTTGGGCCTATATTTTGAAAATATTCTAGCACTAAGTAGGCATGGACAGATCACTTCTGGGACCCCAAAATATCGAATTTTCGGGTGTTTTGAGCCTGAATTTGAGATATAAACGGGTACAGATGATGTATGCACATATCGACTTTGGACACTTAAAATATCGATTTTTAGCATGTTTTGAGCCTATATTTTGAAAAAATTCTAGCACTGAGTAGGCATGTACAGATCGCTTCTGGGACCCCAAAATATCGAATTTTAGGTTGTTTTGAGGTTGAATTTGGGATATATACAGGTACAGAAGATGCATACACATATCGACTTTTGGGCACCTAAAAGATCGATTTTCAGTATCTTTTAGGCCTGTATTTTTAAAATACTCTAACACGGAGTAGGCATGTACAGTTCGCTTCTGGGACCCCAAAATATCGAATTTTCGGGGGTTTTGGGCCTGAATTTGAGATATCGACTTTGGGCACCTAAAATATCGATTTTTAGCATGTTTTGGGCCTATATTTTGAAAATATTCTAGCACTAAGTAGGCATGTACAGATCACTTCTGGGACCCCAAAATATCGAATTTTCGGGTGTTTTGAGCCTGAATTTGAGATATAAACGGGTACAGATGATGTATGCACATATCGACTTTGGACACTTAAAATATCGATTTTTAGCATGTTTTGAGCCTATATTTTGAAAAAATTCTAGCACTGAGTAGGCATGTACAGATTCCTTCTGGTGCCCCAAAATATCGAATTTCGGGTGTTTTGAGGTTGAATTTGGGATATATACGGGTACAGAAGATGCATACACATATCGACTTTTGGGCACCTAAAAGATCGATTTTCAGTATGTTTTGGGCCTGTATACTGAAAATACTCTAACACGGAGTAGGCATGTACAGATCGCTTTTGGGACCCCAAAATATCGAATTTTTGGGTGTTTTGTGCCTGAATTTGAGATATCGACTTTGGGCACCTAAAATATCGATTTTTAGCATGTTTTGGGCCTATATTTTGAAAATATTCTTGCACTGAGTAGGCATGTACAGATCGCTTCTGGGACCCCAAAGTATCGAATTTTCGGGTGTTTTGAGCCTGAATTTGAGTATAAACGGGTACAGAAGATGCATACACATATCGACTTTTGGGCACCTAAAAGATCGATTTTCAGTATGTTTTGGGCCTGTATACTGAAAATACTCTAACACGGAGTAGGCATGTACAGATCTCTTTTGGGACCCCAAAATATCGAATTTTGGGGTGTTTTCGGCCTAAATTTGAGATATCGACTTTGGGCACCTAAAATATCGATTTTTAGCATGTTTTGGGCCTATATTTTGAAAATATTCTTGCACTGAGTAGGCATGTACAGATCGCTTCTGTGACCCCAAAGTATCGGATTTTGGGTGTTTTGAGCCTGAATTTGAGTATAAACGGGTACAGAAGATGTATCCACATATCGACCTTTTTGCACCTAAAAGATCGATTTTCAGTATGTTTTGGGCCTGTATATTGAAAATACTCTAACACGGAATAGGCATGTACAGATCGCTTCTGGGACCCCAAAATATCGAATTTTTGGGTGTTTTGGGCATGAATTTGAGATATCGACTTTGGGCACCTAAAATATCGATTTTTAGCATGTTTTGGGCCTATATTTTGAAAATATTCTAGCACTGAGCAGGCATGTACAG
This sequence comes from Petrolisthes cinctipes, assembly GCA_033782935.1. Classification (NCBI taxonomy): domain Eukaryota; kingdom Metazoa; phylum Arthropoda; class Malacostraca; order Decapoda; family Porcellanidae; genus Petrolisthes; species Petrolisthes cinctipes. The sequence goes on from JAWQEG010000201.1 coordinate 5,349,513, forward strand.
ATCGCTTCTGGGACCCCAAATGGTTGAATTTTCGGGTGTTTTGAGCCTGAATTTGAGATATAAACTTGTTACAGAAGATGCATGCACATATTGACTTTGGGCACTTAATATATCGATTTTCAGCATGTTTTGGGCATGTATTTTGAAAATACTCTAACTAGTAGTAGGCATGTACAAGTCACTTCTGGGACCCAAAAATATCGAATTTTCCGGTGTTTTGAGCCTCAATTTGACATATAAACGGGTACAGATGATGTATGCACATATCGACTTTGGACACTTAAAATATCGATTTTTAGCATGTTTTGAGCCTATATTTTGAAAAAATTCTAGCACTGAGTAGGCATGTACAGATCGCTTCTGGGACCCCAAAATATCGAATTTTCAGTTGTTTTGAGGTTGAATTTGGGATATATACGGGTACAGAAGATGCATACACATATCGACTATTGGGCACCTAAAAGATCGATTTTCAGTATGTTTTGGGCCTGTATACTGAAAATACTCTAACACGGAGTAGGCATGTACAGATCTCTTTTGGGACCCCAAAATATCGAATTTTTGGGTGTTTTGGGCCTGAATTTGAGATATCGACTTTGGGCACCTAAAATATCGATTTTTAGCATGTTTTGGGCCTATATTTTGAAAATATTCTTGCACTGAGTAGGCATGTACAGATCGCTTCTGGGACCCCAAAGTATCGAATTTTCGGATGTTTTGAGCCTGAATTTGAGTATAAACGGGTACAGAAGATGTATCCACATATCGACCTTTTTGCACCTAAAAGATCGATTTTCAGTATGTTTTGGGCCTGTATATTGAAAATACTCTAACACGGAATAGGCATGTACAGATCGCTTCTGGGACCCAAAAATATCGAATTTTTGGGTGTTTTGGGCATGAATTTGAGATATCGACTTTGGGCACCTAAGATATCGATTTTTAGCATGTTTTGGGCCTATATTTTGAAAATATTCTAGCACTGAGTAGGCATGTACAGATCGCTTCTGGGACCCCAAAATGTCGAATTTTCGGGCGTTTTGAGCCTGAATTTGAGATATAAACTGGTACAGAAGATGCATGCACATATTGACTTTGGGCACTTAATATATCGATTTTCAGCATGTTTTCGGCTTGTATTTGGAAAATACTCTAACTAGTAGTAGGCATGTACAGGTCGCTTCTGGGACCCAAAAATATCGAATTTTCGGGTGATTTGAGACTGAATTTGAGATATAAACGGGTACAGAAGATGCATGCACATATCGACTTTGGACATTTAAAATATCGATTTTTAGCATGTTTTGAGCCTATAATTTGAAAACATTCTAGCACTGACTAGACATGTACTGATCGCTTCTGGGACCCAAAATTATCGAATTTTCGGGTGTTTTGAGGTTGAATTTGAGATATAAACGAGTGTAGAAGATGCATACACATGTTGACTTTTAGCACCTAAAATATCGATTTTCAGCATGTTTTGGGCCTGCATCTGAGTAGGCATGTACAGATTCCTTCTGGGACCCCCAAATATCGAATTTTCGGGTGTTTGGAGCCTGAATTTGAGATATAAACGGGTACAAAAGATGCATGCACATATCGACTTTTGGGCACCTAAAAGATCGATTTTCAGTATGTTTTGGGCCTGTATTTTGAAAATACTCTAAAACGGAGTAGGCATGTACAGTTCGCTTCTGGGACCCCAAAATATCGAATTTTCGGGTGTGTTGGGCCTGAATTTGAGATATCGACTTTGGGCACCTAAAATATCGATTTTTAGCATGTTTTGGGCCTATATTTTGAAAATATTCTAGCACTAAGTTGACATGTACAGATCATTTCTGGGACCCCAAAATATCGAATTTTCGGATGTTTTGAACCTGAATTTGAGATATAAACGGGTACAGATAATGTATACACATATCGACTTTGGACAGTTAAAATATCGATTTTTATGATGTTTTGAGCCTATATTTTGAAAAAATTCTAGCACTGAGTAGGCATGTACAGATCGCTTCTGGGACCCCAAAATATCGAATTTTCGGGTGTTTTGAGGTTGAATTTGGGATAGAAACGGGTACAGAAGATGCATGCACATATCGACTTTTGGGCACCTAAAAGATCGATTTTCAGTATCTTTTAGGCCTGTATTTTTAAAATACTCTAACACGGAGTAGGCATGTACAGTTCGCTTCTGGGACCCCAAAATATCGAATTTTCGGGGGTTTTGGGCTTGAATTTGAGATATCGACTTTGGGCACCTAAAATATCGATTTTTAGCATGTTTTGGGCCTATATTTTGAAAATATTCTAGCACTAAGTAGGCATGTACAGATCGCTTCTGGGACCCCAAAGTATCGAATTTTCGGGTGTTTTGAGCCTGAATTTGAGTATAAACGGGTACAGAAGATGCATACACATATCGACTTTTGGGCACCTAAAAGATCGATTTTCAGTATGTTTTGGGCCTGTATACTGAAAATACTCTAACACGGAGTAGGCATGTACAGATCTCTTTTGGGACCCCAAAATATCGAATTTTTGGGTGTTTTCGGCCTAAATTTGAGATATCGACTTTGGGCACCTAAAATATCGATTTTTAGCATGTTTTGGGCCTATATTTTGAAAATATTCTTGCACTGAGTAGGCATGTACAGATCGCTTCTGTGACCCCAAAGTATCGGATTTTGGGTGTTTTGAGCCTGAATTTGAGTATAAACGGGTACAGAAGATGTATCCACATATCGACCTTTTTGCACCTAAAAGATCGATTTTCAGTATGTTTTGGGCCTGTATATTGAAAATACTCTAACACGGAATAGGCATGTACAGATCGCTTCTGGGACCCCAAAATATCGAATTTTTGGGTGTTTTAGGCATGAATTTGAGATATCGACTTTGGGCACCTAAAATATCGATTTTTAGCATGTTTTGGGCCTATATTTTGAAAATATTCTAGCACTGAGCAGGCATGTACAGATCGCTTCTGGGACCCCAAATGGTTGAATTTTCGGGTGTTTTGAGCCTGAATTTGAGATATAAACTTGTTACAGAAGATGCATGCACATATTGACTTTGGGCACTTAATATATCGATTTTCAGCATGTTTTGGGCATGTATTTTGAAAATACTCTAACTAGTAGTAGGCATGTACAAGTCACTTCTGGGACCCAAAAATATCGAATTTTCGGGTGTTTTGAGCCTCAATTTGACATATAAACGGGTACAGATGATGTATGCACATATCGACTTTGGACACTTAAAATATCGATTTTTAGCATGTTTTGAGCCTATATTTTGAAAAAATTCTAGCACTGAGTAGGCATGTACAGATCGCTTCTGGGACCCCAAAATATCGAATTTTCAGTTGTTTTGAGGTTGAATTTGGGATATATACGGGTACAGAAGATGCATACACATATCGACTATTGGGCACCTAAAAGATCGATTTTCAGTATGTTTTGGGCCTGTATACTGAAAATACTCTAACACGGAGTAGGCATGTACAGATCTCTTTTGGGACCCCAAAATATCGCATTTTTGGGTGTTTTGGGCCTGAATTTGAGATATCGACTTTGGGCACCTAAAATATCGATTTTTAGCATGTTTTGGGCCTATATTTTGAAAATATTCTTGCACTGAGTAGGCATGTACAGATCGCTTCTGGGACCCCAAAGTATCGAATTTTGGGTGTTTTGAGCCGGAATTTGAGTATAAACGGGTACAGAAGATGTATCCACATATCGACCTTTTTGCACCAAAAAGATCGATTTTCAGTATGTTTTGGGCCTGTATATTGAAAATACTCTAACACGGAATAGGCATGTACAGATCGCTTCTGGGACCCCAAAATGTCGAATTTTCGGGTGTTTTGAGCCTGAATTTGAGATATAAACTTGTTACAGAAGATGCATGCACATATTGTCTTTGGGCACTTAATATATCGATTTTCAGCATGTTTTCGGCTTGTATTTTGAAAATACTCTAACTAGTAGTAGGCATGTACAGGTCGCTTCTGGGACCCAAAAATATCGAATTTTCGGGTGTTTTGAGCCTGAATTTGAGATATAAACGGGTACAGAAGAATCATGCACATATCGACTTTGGAGACTTAAAATATCGATTTTTAGCATGTTTTGAGCCTATAATTTGAAAACATTCTAGCACTGACTAGACATGTACAGATCGCTTCTGGGACCCAAAATTATCGAATTTTCGGGTGTTTTGAGGTTGAATTTGAGATATAAACGAGTGCAGAAGATGCATACACATGTTGACTTTGAGCACCTAAAATATCGATTTTCAGCATGTTTTGGGCCCGCATCTGAGTAGGCATGTACAGATTCCTTCTGTGACCCCAAAATATCGAATTTTCGGGTGTTTGGAGCCTGAATTTGAGATATAAACGGGTACAAAAGAAGCATGCACATATCGACTTTTGGGCACCTAAAAGATCGATTTTCAGTATGTTTTGGGCCTGTATTTTGAAAATACTCTAACACGGAGTAGGCATGTACAGTTCGCTTCTGGGACCCCAAAATATCGATTTTTCGGGTGTGTTGGGCCTGAATTTGAGATATCGACTTTGGGCACCTAAAATATCGATTTTTAGCATGTTTTGGGCCTATATTTTGAAAATATTTTAGCACTAAGTTGGCATGTACAGATCACTTCTGGGACCCCAAAATATCGAATTTTCGGGTGTTTTGAACCTGAATTTGAGATATAAACGGGTACAGATGATGTATACACATATCGACTTTGGACACTTAAAATATCGATTTTTAGGATGTTTTGAGCCTATATTTTGAAAAAACGCTAGCACTGAGTAGGCATGTACAGATCGCTTCTGGGACCCAAAAATATCGAATTTTCGGGTGTTTTGAGGTTGAATTTGGGATATAAACGGGTACAGAAGATGCATTCACATATCGACTTTTGAGCATCTAAAAGATCGATTTTCAGTATCTTTTGGGCCTGTATTTTTAAAATACTCTAACACGGAGTAGGCATGTACAGTTCGCTTCTGGGACCTCAAAATATCGAATTTTCGGGTGTTTTGGGCATGAATTTGAGATATCGACTTTGGGCACCTAAAATATCGATTTTTAGCATGTTTTGGGCCTATATTTTGAAAATATTCTAGCACTGAGTAGGCATGTATAGATCACTTCTCGGACCCCAAAATATCGAATTTTTGGGTGTTTTGAGCCTGAATTTGAGATATAAACGGGTACAGATGATATATGCATATATCGGCTTTGGACACTTAAAATATCGATTTTTAGCATGTTTTGAGCCTATATTTTGAAAAAATTCTAGCACTGAGTAGGCATGTACAGATTCCTTCTGGTGCCCCAAAATATCGAATTTCGGGTGTTTTGAGGTTGAATTTGGGATATATACGGGTACAGAAGATGCATACACATATCGACTTTTGGGCACCTAAAAGATCGATTTTCAGTATGTTTTGGGCCTGTATACTGAAAATACTCTAACACGGAGTAGGCATGTACAGATCGCTTTTGGGACCCCAAAATATCGAATTTTTGGGTGTTTTGTGCCTGAATTTGAGATATCGACTTTGGGCACCTAAAATATCGATTTTTAGCATGTTTTGGGCCTATATTTTGAAAATATTCTTGCACTGAGTAGGCATGTACAGATCGCTTCTGGGACCCCAAAGTATCGAATTTTCGGGTGTTTTGAGCCTGAATTTGAGTATAAACGGGTACAGAAGATGCATACACATATCGACTTTTGGGCACCTAAAAGATCGATTTTCAGTATGTTTTGGGCCTGTATACTGAAAATACTCTAACACGGAGTAGGCATGTACAGATCTCTTTTGGGACCCCAAAATATCGAATTTTTGGGTGTTTTCGGCCTAAATTTGAGATATCGACTTTGGGCACCTAAAATATCGATTTTTAGCATGTTTTGGGCCTATATTTTGAAAATATTCTTGCACTGAGTAGGCATGTACAGATCGCTTCTGTGACCCCAAAGTATCGGATTTTGGGTGTTTTGAGCCTGAATTTGAGTATAAACGGGTACAGAAGATGTATCCACATATCGACCTTTTTGCACCTAAAAGATCGATTTTCAGTATGTTTTGGGCCTGTATATTGAAAATACTCTAACACGGAATAGGCATGTACAGATCGCTTCTGGGACCCCAAAATATCGAATTTTTGGGTGTTTTGGGCATGAATTTGAGATATCGACATTGGGCACCTAAAATATCGATTTTTAGCATGTATTGGGCCTATATTTTGAAAATATTCTAGCACTGAGTAGGCATGTACAGATCGCTTCTGGGACCCCAAAATGTCGAATTTTCGGGTGTTTTGAGCCTGAATTTGAGATATAAACTTGTTACAGAAGATGCATGCACATATTGACTTTGGGCACTTAATATATCGATTTTCAGCATGTTTTGGGCTTGTATTTTGAAAATACTCTAACTAGTAGTAGGCATGTACAGGTCGCTTCTGGGACCCAAAAATATCGAATTTTCGGGTGTTTTGAGCCTGAATTTGAGATATAAACGGGTACAGAAGATGCATGCACATATCGACTTTGGACACTTAAAATATCGATTTTTAGCATGTTTTGAGCCTATAATTTGAAAACATTCTAGCACTGACTAGACATGTACAGATCGCTTCTGGGACCCAAAATTATCGAATTTTCGGGTGTTTTGAGGTTGAATTTGAGATATAAACGAGTGCAGAAGATGCATACACATGTTGACTTTGAGCACCTAAAATATCGATTTTCAGCATGTTTTGGGCCTGCATCTGAGTAGGCATGTACAGATTCCTTCTGGGACCCCAAAATATCGAATTTTCGGGTGTTTGGAGCCTGAATTTGAGATATAAACGGGTACAAAAGATGCATGCACATATCGACTTTTGTGCACCTAAAAGATCGATTTTCAGTATGTTTTGGGCCTGTATTTTGAAAATACTCTAACACGGAGTAGGCATGTACAGTTCGCTTCTGGGACCCCAAAATATCGAATTTTCGGGTGTGTTGGGCCTGAATTTGAGATATCGACTTTGGGCACCTAAAATATCGATTTTTAAGCATGTTTTGGGCCTATATTTTGAAAATATTCTAGCACTAAGTAGGCATGTACAGATCACTTCTGGGACCCCAAAATATCGAATTTTCGGGTGTTTTGAACCTGAATTTGAGATATAAACGGGTACAGATGATGTATACACATATCGACTTTGGACACTTAAAATATCGATTTTTAGGATGTTTTGAGCCTATATTTTGAAAAAAACGCTAGCACTGAGTAAGCATGTACAGATCGCTTCTGGGACCCCAAAATATCGAATTTTCGGGTGTTTTGAACCTGAATTTGAGATATAAACGGGTACAGATGATGTATACACATATCGACTTTGGACACTTAAAATATCGATTTTTAGGATGTTTTGAGCCTATATTTTGAAAAAATTCTAGCACTGAGTAGGCATGTACAGATCGCTTCTGGGACCCCAAAATATCGAATTTTCGGGTGTTTTGAGGTTGAATTTGGGATATAAACGGGTACAGAAGATGCATTCACATATCGACTTTTGGGCACCTAAAAGATCGATTTTCAGTATGTTTTGGGCCTGTATTTTTAAAATACTCTAACACGGAGTAGGCATGTACAGTTCGCTTCTGGGACCCCAAAATATCGAATTTGCGGGTGTTTTGGGCCTGAATTTTAGATATCGACTTTGGGCACCTAAAATATCGATTTTTAGCATGTTTTGGGCCTATATTTTGAAAATATTCTAGCACTGAGTAGGCATGTACAGATCGCTTCTGGGACCCCAAAGTATCGAATTTTCGGGTGTTTTGAGCATGAATTTGAGTATAAACGGGTACAGAAGATTTATCCACATATCGACCTTTTTGCACCTAAAAGATCGATTTTCAGTATGTTTTGGGCCTGTATATTGAAAATACTCTAACACGGAGTAGGCATGTACAGTTCGCTTCTGGGACCCCAAAATATCGAATTTTCGGGTGTGTTGGGCCTGAATTTGAGATATCGACTTTGGGCACCTAAAATATCGATTTTTAAGCATGTTTTGGGCCTATATTTTGAAAATATTCTAGCACTAAGTAGGCATGTACAGATCACTTCTGGGACCCCAAAATATCGAATTTTCGGGTGTTTTGAACCTGAATTTGAGAAATAAACGGGTACAGATGATGTATACACATATCAACTTTGGACATTTAAAATATCGATTTTTAGGATGTTTTGAGCCTATGTTTTGAAAAAAACGCTAGCACTGAGTAAGCATGTACAGATCGCTTCTGGGACCCCAAAATATCGAATTTTCGGGTGTTTTGAACCTGAATTTGAGATATAAACGGGTACAGATGATGTATACACATATCGACTTTGGACAGTTAAAATATCGATTTTTAGGATGTTTTGAGCCTATATTTTGAAAAAAATTCTAGCACTGAGTAGGCATGTACAGATCGCTTCTGGGACCCCAAAATATCGAATTTTCGGGTGTTTTGAGGTTGAATTTGGGATATAAACGGGTACAGAAGATGCATTCACATATCGACTTTTGGGCACCTAAAAGATCGATTTTCAGTATCTTTTGGGCCTGTATTTTTAAAATACTCTAACACGGAGTAGGCATGTACAGTTCGCTTCTGGGACCCCAAAATATCGAATTTTCGGGTGTTTTGGGCCTGAATTTGAGATATCGACTTTGGGCACCTAAAATATCGATTTTTAGCATGTTTTGGGCCTATATTTTGAAAATATTCTAGCACTGAGTAGGTATGTACAGATCGCTTCTGGGACCCCAAAGTATCGAATTTTCGGGTGTTTTGAGCATGAATTTGAGTATAAACGGGTACAGAAGATGTATCCACATATCGACCTTTTTGCACCTAAAAGATCGATTTTCAGTATGTTTTGGGCCTGTATATTGAAAATACTCTAACACGGAATAGGCATGTACAGATCGCTTCTGGGACCCCAAAATATCGAATTTTTGGGTGTTTTGGGCATGAATTTGAGATATCGACTTTGGGCACCTAAAATATCGATTTTTAGCATGTTTTGGGCCTATATTTTGAAAATATTCTAGCACTGAGTAGGCATGTACAGATCGCTTCTGGGACCCCAAAATGTCGAATTTTCGGGTGTTTTGAGCCTGAATTTGAGATATAAACTTGTTACAGAAGATGCATGCACATATTGACTTTGGGCACTTAATATATCGATTTTCAGCATGTTTTGGGCTTGTATTTTGAAAATACTCTAACTAGTAGTAGGCATGTACAGGTCGCTTCTGGGACCCAAAAATATCGAATTTTCGGGTGTTTTGAGCCTGAATTTGAGATATAAACGGGTACAGAAGATGCATGCACATATCGACTTTGGACACTTAAAATATCGATTTTTAGCATGTTTTGAGCCTATAATTTGAAAACATTCTAGCACTGACTAGACATGTACAGATCGCTTCTGGGACCCAAAATTATCGAATTTTCGGGTGTTTTGAGGTTGAATTTGAGATATAAACGAGTGCAGAAGATGCATACACATGTTGACTTTGAGCAACTAAAATATCGATTTTCAGCATGTTTTGGGCCTGCATCTGAGTAGGCATGTACAGATTCCTTCTGTGACCCCAAAATATCGAATTTTCGGGTGTTTGGAGCCTGAATTTGAGATATAAACGGGTACAAAAGATGCATGCACATATCGACTTTTGGGCACCTAAAAGATCGATTTTCAGTATGTTTTGGGCCTGTATTTTTAAAATACTCTAACACGGAGTAGGCATGTACAGTTCGCTTCTGGGACCCCAAAATATCGAATTTTCGGGTGTTTTGGGCATGAATTTGAGATATCGACTTTGGGCACCTAAAATATCGATTTTTAGCATGTTTTGGGCCTATATTTTGAAAATATTCTAGCACTGAGTAGGCATGTATAGATCACTTCTTGGACCCCAAAATATCGAATTTTCGGGTGTTTTGAGCCTGAATTTGAGATATAAACGGGTACAGATGATATATGCATATATCGGCTTTGGACACTTAAAATATCGATTTTTAGCATGTTTTGAGCCTATATTTTGAAAAAATTCTAGCACTGAGTAGGCATGTACAGATTCCTTCTGGTGCCCCAAAATATCGAATTTCGGGTGTTTTGAGGTTGAATTTGGGATATATACGGGTACAGAAGATGCATACACATATCGACTTTTGGGCACCTAAAAGATCGATTTTCAGTATGTTTTGGGCCTGTATACTGAAAATACTCTAACACGGAGTAGGCATGTACAGATCGCTTTTGGGACCCCAAAATATCGAATTTTTGGGTGTTTTGTGCCTGAATTTGAGATATCGACTTTGGGCACCTAAAATATCGATTTTTAGCATGTTTTGGGCCTATATTTTGAAAATATTCTTGCACTGAGTAGGCATGTACAGATCGCTTCTGGGACCCCAAAGTATCGAATTTTCGGGTGTTTTGAGCCTGAATTTGAGTATAAACGGGTACAGAAGATGCATACACATATCGACTTTTGGGCACCTAAAAGATCGATTTTCAGTATGTTTTGGGCCTGTATACTGAAAATACTCTAACACGGAGTAGGCATGTACAGATCTCTTTTGGGACCCCAAAATATCGAATTTTTGGGTGTTTTCGGCCTAAATATGAGATATCGACTTTGGGCACCTAAAATATCGATTTTTAGCATGTTTTGGGCCTATATTTTGAAAATATTCTTGCACTGAGTAGGCATGTACAGATCGCTTCTGTGACCCCAAAGTATCGGATTTTGGGTGTTTTGAGCCTGAATTTGAGTATAAACGGGTACAGAAGATGTATCCACATATTGACTTTGGGCACTTAATATATAGATTTTCAGCATGTTTTGGCCTGTATTTTGAAAATACTCTAACTAGTAGTAGGCATGTACAGGTCGCTTCTGGGACCCAAAAATATCGAATTTTCGGGTGTTTTGAGCCTGAATTTGAGATATAAACGGGTACAGAAGATGCATGCACATATCGACTTTGGACACTTAAAATATCGATTTTTAGCATGTTTTGAGCCTATAATTTGAAAACATTCTAGCACTGACTAGACATGTACAGATCGCTTCTGGGACCCAAAATTATCGAATTTTCGGGTGTTTTGAGGTTGAATTTGAGATATAAACGAGTGCAGAAGATGCATACACATGTTGACTTTGAGCACCTAAAATATCGATTTTCAGCATGTTTTGGGCCTGCATCTGAGTAGGCATGTACAGATTCCTTCTGGGACCCCAAAATATCGAATTTTCGGGTGTTTGGAGCCTGAATTTGAGATATAAACGGGTACAAAAGATGCATGCACATATCGACTTTTGTGCACCTAAAAGATCGATTTTCAGTATGTTTTGGGCCTGTATTTTGAAAATACTCTAACACGGAGTAGGCATGTACAGTTCGCTTCTGGGACCCCAAAATATCGAATTTTCGGGTGTGTTGGGCCTGAATTAGAGATATCGACTTTGGGCACCTAAAATATCGATTTTTAAGCATGTTTTGGGTCCTATATTTTGAAAATATTCTAGCACTAAGTAGGCATGTACAGATCACTTCTGGGACCCCAAAATATCGAATTTTCGGGTGTTTTGAACCTGAATTTGAGATATAAACGGGTACAGATGATGTATACACATATCGACTTTGGACAGTTAAAATATCGATTTTTAGGATGTTTTGAGCCTATATTTTGAAAAAATTCTAGCACTGAGTAGGCATGTACAGATCGCTTCTGGGACCCCAAAATATCGAATTTTCGGGTGTTTTGAACCTGAATTTGAGATATAAACGGGTACAGATGATGTATACACATATCGACTTTGGACACTTAAAATATCGATTTTTAGGATGTTTTGAGCCTATATTTTGAAAAAAACGCTAGCACTGAGTAAGCATGTACAGATCGCTTCTGGGACCCCAAAATATCGAATTTTCGGGTGTTTTGAACCTGAATTTGAGATATAAACGGGTACAGATGATGTATACACATATCGACTTTGGACAGTTAAAATATCGATTTTTAGGATGTTTTGAGCCTATATTTTGAAAAAATTCTAGCACTGAGTAGGCATGTACAGATCGCTTCTGGGACCCCAAAATATCGAATTTTCGGGTGTTTTGAGGTTGAATTTGGGATATAAACGGGTACAGAAGATGCATTCACATATCGACTTTTGGGCACCTAAAAGATCGATTTTCAGTATGTTTTGGGCCTGTATTTTTAAAATACTCTAACACGGAGTAGGCATGTACAGTTCGCTTCTGGGACCCCAAAATATCGAATTTGCGGGTGTTTTGGGCCTGAATTTTAGATATCGACTTTGGGCACCTAAAATATCGATTTTTAGCATGTTTTGGGCCTATATTTTGAAAATATTCTAGCACTGAGTAGGCATGTACAGATCGCTTCTGGGACCCCAAAGTATCGAATTTTCGGGTGTTTTGAGCATGAATTTGAGTATAAACGGGTACAGAAGATGTATCCACATATCGACCTTTTTGCACCTAAAAGATCGATTTTCAGTATGTTTTGGGCCTGTATATTGAAAATACTCTAACACGGAGTAGGCATGTACAGTTCGCTTCTGGGACCCCAAAATATCGAATTTTCGGGTGTGTTGGGCCTGAATTTGAGATATCGACTTTGGGCACCTAAAATATCGATTTTTAAGCATGTTTTGGGGCTATATTTTGAAAATATTCTAGCACTAAGTAGGCATGTACAGATCACTTCTGGGACCCCAAAATATCGAATTTTCGGGTGTTTTGAACCTGAATTTGAGAAATAAACGGGTACAGATGATGTATACACATATCGACTTTGGACACTTAAAATATCGATTTTTAGGATGTTTTGAGCCTATGTTTTGAAAAAAACGCTAGCACTGAGTAAGCATGTACAGATCGCTTCTGGGACCCCAAAATATCGAATTTTCGGGTGTTTTGAACCTGAATTTGAGATATAAACGGGTACAGATGATGTATACACATATCGACTTTGGACAGTTAAAATATCGATTTTTAGGATGTTTTGAGCCTATATTTTGAAAAAAATTCTAGCACTGAGTAGGCATGTACAGATCGCTTCTGGGACCCCAAAATATCGAATTTTCGGGTGTTTTGAGGTTGAATTTGGGATATAAACGGGTACAGAAGATGCATTCACATATCGACTTTTGGGCACCTAAAAGATCGATTTTCAGTATCTTTTGGGCCTGTATTTTTAAAATACTCTAACACGGAGTAGGCATGTACAGTTCGCTTCTGGGACCCCAAAATATCGAATTTTCGGGTGTTTTGGGCCTGAATTTGAGATATCGACTTTGGGCACCTAAAATATCGATTTTTAGCATGTTTTGGGCCTATATTTTGAAAATATTCTAGCACTGAGTAGGTATGTACAGATCGCTTCTGGGACCCCAAAGTATCGAATTTTCGGGTGTTTTGAGCATGAATTTGAGTATAAACGGGTACAGAAGATGTATCCACATATCGACCTTTTTGCACCTAAAAGATCGATTTTCAGTATGTTTTGGGCCTGTATATTGAAAATACTCTAACACGGAATAGGCATGTACAGATCGCTTCTGGGACCCCAAAATATCGAATTTTTGGGTGTTTTGGGCATGAATTTGAGATATCGACTTTGGGCACCTAAAATATCGATTTTTAGCATGTTTTGGGCCTATATTTTGAAAATATTCTAGCACTGAGTAGGCATGTACAGATCGCTTCTGGGACCCCAAAATGTCGAATTTTCGGGTGTTTTGAGCCTGAATTTGAGATATAAACTTGTTACAGAAGATGCATGCACATATTGACTTTGGGCACTTAATATATCGATTTTCAGCATGTTTTGGGCTTGTATTTTGAAAATACTCTAACTAGTAGTAGGCATGTACAGGTCGCTTCTGGGACCCAAAAATATCGAATTTTCGGGTGTTTTGAGCCTGAATTTGAGATATAAACGGGTACAGAAGATGCATGCACATATCGACTTTGGACACTTAAAATATCGATTTTTAGCATGTTTTGAGCCTATAATTTGAAAACATTCTAGCACTGACTAGACATGTACAGATCGCTTCTGGGACCCAAAATTATCGAATTTTCGGGTGTTTTGAGGTTGAATTTGAGATATAAACGAGTGCAGAAGATGCATACACATGTTGACTTTGAGCACCTAAAATATCGATTTTCAGCATGTTTTGGGCCCGCATCTGAGTAGGCATGTACAGATTCCTTCTGTGACCCCAAAATATCGAATTTTCGGGTGTTTGGAGCCTGAATTTGAGATATAAACGGGTACAAAAGATGCATGCACATATCGACTTTTGGGCACCTAAAAGATCGATTTTCAGTATGTTTTGGGCCTGTATTTTGAAAATACTCTAACACGGAGTAGGCATGTACAGTTCGCTTCTGGGACCCCAAAATATCGATTTTTCGGGTGTGTTGGGCCTGAATTTGAGATATCGACTTTGGGCACCTAAAATATCGATTTTTAGCATGTTTTGGGCCTATATTTTGAAAATATTTTAGCACTAAGTTGGCATGTACAGATCACTTCTGGGACCCCAAAATATCGAATTTTCGGGTGTTTTGAACCTGAATTTGAGATATAAACGGGTACAGATGATGTATACACATATCGACTTTGGACACTTAAAATATCGATTTTTAGGATGTTTTGAGCCTATATTTTGAAAAAACGCTAGCACTGAGTAGGCATGTACAGATCGCTTCTGTGACCCCAAAATATCGAATTTTCGGGAGTTTTGAGGTTGAATTTGGGATATAAACGGGTACAGAAGATGCATTCACATATCGACTTTTGAGCACCTAAAAGATCGATTTTCAGTATCTTTTGGGCCTGTATTTTTAAAATACTCTAACACGGAGTAGGCATGTACAGTTCGCTTCTGGGACCCCAAAATATCGAATTTTCGGGTGTTTTGGGCATGAATTTGAGATATCGACTTTGGGCACCTAAAATATCGATTTTTAGCATGTTTTGGGCCTATATTTTGAAAATATTCTAGCACTGAGTAGGCATGTATAGATCACTTCTCGGACCCCAAAATATCGAATTTTCGGGTGTTTTGAGCCTGAATTTGAGATATAAACGGGTACAGATGATATATGCATATATCGGCTTTGGACACTTAAAATATCGATTTTTAGCATGTTTTGAGCCTATATTTTGAAAAAATTCTAGCACTGAGTAGGCATGTACAGATTCCTTCTGGTGCCCCAAAATATCGAATTTCGGGTGTTTTGAGGTTGAATTTGGGATATATACGGGTACAGAAGATGCATACACATATCGACTTTTGGGCACCTAAAAGATCGATTTTCAGTATGTTTTGGGCCTGTATTTTTAAAATACTCTAACACGGAGTAGGCTAGTACAGATCGCTTTTGGGACCCCAAAATATCGAATTTTTGGGTGTTTTGTGCCTGAATTTGAGATATCGACTTTGGGCACCTAAAATATCGATTTTTAGCATGTTTTGGGCCTATATTTTGAAAATATTCTTGCACTGAGTAGGCATGTACAGATCGCTTCTGGGACCCCAAAGTATCGAATTTTCGGGTGTTTTGAGCCTGAATTTGAGTATAAACGGGTACAGAAGATGCATACACATATCGACTTTTGGGCACCTAAAAGATCGATTTTCAGTATGTTTTGGGCCTGTATACTGAAAATACTCTAACACGGAGTAGGCATGTACAGATCTCTTTTGGGACCCCAAAATATCGAATTTTGGGGTGTTTTCGGCCTAAATTTGAGATATCGACTTTGGGCACCTAAAATATCGATTTTTAGCATGTTTTGGGCCTATATTTTGAAAATATTCTTGCACTGAGTAGGCATGTACAGATCGCTTCTGTGACCCCAAAGTATCGGATTTTGGGTGTTTTGAGCCTGAATTTGAGTATAAACGGGTACAGAAGATGTATCCACATATCGACCTTTTTGCACCTAAAAGATCGATTTTCAGTATGTTTTGGGCCTGTATATTGAAAATACTCTAACACGGAATAGGCATGTACAGATCGCTTCTGGGACCCCAAAATATCGAATTTTTGGGTGTTTTGGGCATGAATTTGAGATATCGACATTGGGCATCTAAAATATCGATTTTTAGCATGTATTGGGCCTATATTTTGAAAATATTCTAGCACTGAGTAGGCATGTACAGATCGCTTCTGGGACCCCAAAATGTCGAATTTTCGGGTGTTTTGAGCCTGAATTTGAGATATAAACTTGTTACAGAAGATGCATGCACATATTGACTTTGGGCACTTAATATATCGATTTTCAGCATGTTTTGGGCTTGTATTTTGAAAATACTCTAACTAGTAGTAGGCATGTACAGGTCGCTTCTGGGACCCAAAAATATCGAATTTTCGGGTGTTTTGAGCCTGAATTTGAGATATAAACGGGTACAGAAGATGCATGCACATATCGACTTTGGACACTTAAAATATCGATTTTTAGCATGTTTTGAGCCTATAATTTGAAAACATTCTAGCACTGACTAGACATGTACAGATCGCTTCTGGGACCCAAAATTATCGAATTTTCGGGTGTTTTGAGGTTGAATTTGAGATATAAACGAGTGCAGAAGATGCATACACATGTTGACTTTGAGCACCTAAAATATCGATTTTCATCATGTTTTGGGCCTGCATCTGAGTAGGCATGTACAGATTCCTTCTGGGACCCCAAAATATCGAATTTTCGGGTGTTTGGAGCCTGAATTTGAGATATAAACGGGTACAAAAGATGCATGCACATATCGACTTTTGTGCACCTAAAAGATCGATTTTCAGTATGTTTTGGGCCTGTATTTTGAAAATACTCTAACACGGAGTAGGCATGTACAGTTCGCTTCTGGGACCCCAAAATATCGAATTTTCGGGTGTGTTGGGCCTGAATTTGAGATATCGACTTTGGGCACCTAAAATATCGATTTTTAAGCATGTTTTGGGCCTATATTTTGAAAATATTCTAGCACTAAGTAGGCATGTACAGATCACTTCTGGGACCCCAAAATATCGAATTTTCGGGTGTTTTGAACCTGAATTTGAGATATAAACGGGTACAGATGATGTATACACATATCGACTTTGGACACTTAAAATATCGATTTTTAGGATGTTTTGAGCCTATATTTTGAAAAAAACGCTAGCACTGAGTAAGCATGTACAGATCGCTTCTGGGACCCCAAAATATCGAATTTTCGGGTGTTTTGAACCTGAATTTGAGATATAAACGGGTACAGATGATGTATACACATATCGACTTTGGGCAGTTAAAATATCGATTTTTAGGATGTTTTGAGCCTATATTTTGAAAAAATTCTAGCACTGAGTAGGCATGTACAGATCGCTTCTGGGACCCCAAAATATCGAATTTTCGGGTGTTTTGAGGTTGAATTTGGGATATAAACGGGTACAGAAGATGCATTCACATATCGACTTTTGGGCACCTAAAAGATCGATTTTCAGTATGTTTTGGGCCTGTATTTTTAAAATACTCTAACACGGAGTAGGCATGTACAGTTCGCTTCTGGGACCCCAAAATATCGAATTTTCGGGTGTTTTGGGCCTGAATTTTAGATATCGACTTTGGGCACCTAAAATATCGATTTTTAGCATGTTTTGGGCCTATATTTTGAAAATATTCTAGCACTGAGTAGGCATGTACAGATCGCTTCTGGGACCCCAAAGTATCGAATTTTCGGGTGTTTTGAGCATGAATTTGAGTATAAACGGGTACAGAAGATGTATCCACATATCGACCTTTTTGCACCTAAAAGATCGATTTTCAGTATGTTTTGGGCCTGTATATTGAAAATACTCTAACACGGAGTAGGCATGTACAGTTCGCTTCTGGGACCCCAAAATATCGAATTTTCGGGTGTGTTGGGCCTGAATTTGAGATATCGACTTTGGGCACCTAAAATATCGATTTTTAAGCATGTTTTGGGCCTATATTTTGAAAATATTCTAGCACTAAGTAGGCATGTACAGATCACTTCTGGGACCCCAAAATATCGAATTTTCGGGTGTTTTGAACCTGAATTTGAGAAATAAATGGGTACAGATGATGTATACACATATCGACTTTGGACACTTAAAATATCGATTTTTAGGATGTTTTGAGCCTATGTTTTGAAAAAAACGCTAGCACTGAGTAAGCATGTACAGATCGCTTCTGGGACCCCAAAATATCGAATTTTCGGGTGTTTTGAACCTGAATTTGAGATATAAACGGGTACAGATGATGTATACACATATCGACTTTGGACAGTTAAAATATCGATTTTTAGGATGTTTTGAGCCTATATTTTGAAAAAAATTCTAGCACTGAGTAGGCATGTACAGATCGCTTCTGGGACCCCAAAATATCGAATTTTCGGGTGTTTTGAGGTTGAATTTGGGATATAAACGGGTACAGAAGATGCATTCACATATCGACTTTTGGGCACCTAAAAGATCGATTTTCAGTATCTTTTGGGCCTGTATTTTTAAAATACTCTAACACGGAGTAGGCATGTACAGTTCGCTTCTGGGACCCCAAAATATCGAATTTTCGGGTGTTTTGGGCCTGAATTTGAGATATCGACTTTGGGCACCTAAAATATCGATTTTTAGCATGTTTTGGGCCTATATTTTGAAAATATTCTAGCACTGAGTAGGTATGTACAGATCGCTTCTGGGACCCCAAAGTATCGAATTTTCGGGTGTTTTGAGCATGAATTTGAGTATAAACGGGTACAGAAGATGTATCCACATATTGACTTTGGGCACTTAATATATCGATTTTCAGCATGTTTTGGGCTTGTATTTTGAAAATACTCTAACTAGTAGTAGGCATGTACAGGTCGCTTCTGGGACCCAAAAATATCGAATTTTCGGGTGTTTTGAGCCTGAATTTGAGATATAAACGGGTACAGAAGATGCATGCACATATCGACTTTGGACACTTAAAATATCGATTTTTAGCATGTTTTGAGCCTATAATTTGAAAACATTCTAGCACTGACTAGACATGTACAGATCGCTTCTGGGACCCAAAATTATCGAATTTTCGGGTGTTTTGAGGTTGAATTTGAGATATACACGAGTGCAGAAGATGCATACACATGTTGACTTTGAGCACCTAAAATATCGATTTTCAGCATGTTTTGGGCCTGCATCTGAGTAGGCATGTACAGATTCCTTCTGGGACCCCAAAATATCGAATTTTCGGGTGTTTGGAGCCTGAATTTAAAGATATAAACGGGTACAAAAGATGCATGCACATATCGACTTTTGTGCACCTAAAAGATCGATTTTCAGTATGTTTTGGGCCTGTATATTGAAAATACTCTAACACGGAGTAGGCATGTACAGTTCGCTTCTGGGACCCCAAAATATCGAATTTTCGGGTGTGTTGGGCCTGAATTTGAGATATCGACTTTGGGCACCTAAAATATCGATTTTTAAGCATGTTTTGGGCCTATATTTTGAAAATATTCTAGCACTAAGTTGGCATGTACAGATCACTTCTGGGACCCCAAAATATCTAATTTTCGGGTGTTTTGAACCTGAATTTGAGATATAAACGGGTACAGATGATGTATACACATATCGACTTTGGACAGTTAAAATATCGATTTTTAGGATGTTTTGAGCCTATATTTTGAAAAAATTCTAGCACTGAGTAGGCATGTACAGATCGCTTCTGGGACCCCAAAATATCGAATTTTCGGGTGTTTTGAGGTTGAATTTGGGATAGAAACGGGTACAGAAGATGCATGCACATATCGACTTGTAGGCACCTAAAAGATCGATTTTCAGTATCTTTTAGGCCTGTATTTTTAAAATACTCTAACACGGAGTAGGCATGTACAGTTCGCTTCTGGGACCCCAAAATATCGAATTTTCGGGGGTTTTGGGCCTGAATTTGAGATATCGACTTTGGGCACCTAAAATATCGATTTTTAGCATGTTTTGGGCCTATATTTTGAAAATATTCTAGCACTAAGTAGGCATGTACAGATTACTTCTGGGACCCCAAAATATTGAATTTTCAGGTGTTTTGAGCCTGAATTTGAGATATAAACGGGTACAGATGATGTATGCACATTTCGACTTTGGACACTTAAAATATCGATTTTTAGCATGTTTTGAGCCTATAATTTGAAAACATTCTAGCACTGACTAGACATGTACAGATTGCTTCGGGGACCCAAAATTATCGAATTTTCGGGTGTTTTGAGGTTGAATTTGAGATATAAACGAGTGCAGAAGATGCATACACATGTTGACTTTGAGCACCTAAAATATCGATTTTCAGCATGTTTTGGGCCTGCATCTGAGTAGGCATGTACAGATTTCTTTTGGGACCTTAAAATATCGAATTTTCGGGTGTTTGGAGCCTGAATTTGAGATATAAACGGGTACAGATGATGTATGCACATATCGACTTTGGACACTTAAAATATCGATTTTTAGCATGTTTTGAGCCTATAATTTGAAAACATTCTAGCACTGACTAGACATGTACAGATTGCTTCGGGGACCCAAAATTATCGAATTTTCGGGTGTTTTGAGGTTGAATTTGAGATATAAACGAGTGCAGAAGATGCATACACATGTTGACTTTGAGCACCTAAAATATCGATTTTCAGCATGTTTTGGGCCTGCATCTGAGTAGGCATGTACAGATTTCTTCTGGGACCTTAAAATATCGAATTTTCGGGTGTTTGGAGACTGAATTTGAGATATAAACGGGTACAAAAGATGCATGCACATATCGACTTTTGGGCACCTAAAAGATCGATTTTCAGTAT
This sequence comes from Petrolisthes cinctipes, assembly GCA_033782935.1. Taxonomy (NCBI): domain Eukaryota; kingdom Metazoa; phylum Arthropoda; class Malacostraca; order Decapoda; family Porcellanidae; genus Petrolisthes; species Petrolisthes cinctipes. Next base: position 5,370,452 of record JAWQEG010000201.1, read on the forward strand.
GTTTTGGGCCTGTATTTTGAAAATACTCTAACACGGAGTAGGCATGGACAGTTCGCTTCTGGGACCCCAAAATATCGAATTTTCGGGTGTTTTGGGCCTGAATTTGAGATATCGACTATGGGCACCTAAAATATCGATTTTTAGCATGTTTTGGGCCTACATTTTGAAAATATTCTAGCACTAAGTAGGCATGTACAGATCACTTCTGGGACCCCAAAATATCGAATTTTCGGGTGTTTTGAGCCTCAATTTGAGATATAAACGGGTACAGATGATGTATGCACATATCGACTTTGAACACTTAAAATATCGATTTTTAGCATGTTTTGAGCCTATATTTTGAAAAAATTCTAGCACTGAGTAGGCATGTACAGATCACTTCTGGGACCCCAAAATATCGAATTTTCAGTTGTTTTGAGGTTGAATTTGGGATATATACGGGTACAGAAGATGCATACACATATCGACTTTTGGGCACCTAAAAGATCGATTTTCAGTATGTTTTGGGCCTGTATACTGAAAATACTCTAACACGGAGTAGGCATGTACAGATCTCTTTTGGGACCCCAAAATATCGAATTTTTGGGTGTTTTGGGCCTGAATTTGAGATATCGACTTTGGGCACCTAAAATATCGATTTTTAGCATGTTTTGGGCCTATATTTTGAAAATATTCTTGCACTGAGTAGGCATGTACAGATCGCTTCTGGGACCCCAAAGTATCGAATTTTGGGTGTTTTGAGCATGAATTTGAGTATAAACGGGTACAGAAGATGTATCCACATATCGACCGTTTTGCACCTAAAAGATCGATTTTCAGTATGTTTTGGGCCTGTATATTGAAAATACTCTAACACGGAATAGGCATGTACAGATCGCTTCTGGGACCCCAAAATATCGAATTTTTGGGTGTTTTGGGCATGAATTTGAGATATCGACTTTGGGCACCTAAAATATCGATTTTTAGCATGTTTTGGGCCTATATTTTGAAAATATTCTAGCACTGAGTAGGCATGTACAGATCGCTTCTGGGACCCCAATATGTCGAATTTTCGGGTGTTTTGAGCCTGAATTTGAGATATAAACTTGTTACAGAAGATGCATGCACATATTGACTTTGGGCACTTAATATATCGATTTTCAGCATGTTTTGGGCTTGTATCTTAAAAATACTCTAATTAGTAGTAGGCATGTACAGGTCGCTTCTGGGACCCAAAAATATCGATTTTTCGGGTGTTTTGAGCCTGAATTTGAGATATAAACGGGTACAGAAGATGCATGCACATATCGACTTTGGACACTTAAAATATCGATTTTTAGCATGTTTTGAGCCTATAATTTGAAAACATTCTAGCACTGACTAGACATGTACAGATCGCTTCTGGGACCCAAAATTATCGAATTTTCGAGTGTTTTGAGGTTGAATTTGAGATATAAACGAGTGCAGAAGATGCATACACATGTGGACTTTGAGCACCTAAAATATCGATTTTCAGCATGTTTTGGGCCTGCATCTGAGTAGGCATGTACAGATTCCTTCTGGGACCCAAAAATATCGAATTTTCGGGTGTTTGGAGCCTGAATTTGAGATATAAACGGGTACAAAAGATGCATGCACCTATCGACTTTTGTGCACCTAAAAGATCTATTTTTAGTATGTTTTGGGCCTGTATTTTGAAAATACTCTAACACGGAGTAGACATGTACAGTTCGCTTCTGGGACCCCAAAATATCGAATTTTCGGGTGTGTTGGGCCTGAATTTGAGATATCGACTTTGGGCACCTAAAATATCGATTTTTAGCATGTTTTGGGCCTATATTTTGAAAATATTCTAGCACTAAGTTGGCATGTACAGATCACTTCTGGGACCTCAAAATATCGAATTTTCGGGTGTTTTGAACCTGAATTTGAGATATAAACGGGTACAGATGATGTATACACATATCGACTTTGGACACTTAAAATATCGATTTTTAGGATGTTTTGAGCCTATATTTTGAAAAAACGCTAGCACTGACTAGGCATGTACAGATCGCTTCTGGAACCCTAAAATATCGAATTTTCGGGTGTTTTGAGGTTGAATTTGGGATATAAACGTGTACAGAAGATGCATGCACATATCGACTTTTGGGCACCTAAAAGATCGATTTTCAGTATCTTTTGGGCCTGTAATTTTAAAATACTCTAACACGGAGTAGGCATGTACAGATCGCTTCTGGGACCCCAAAATATCGAATTTTCGGGTGTTTTGAGGTTGAATTTGGGATAGAAACGGGTACAGAAGATGCATGCACATATCGACTTTTGGGCACCTAAAAGATCGATTTTCAGTAACTTTTAGGCCTGTATTTTTAAAATACTCTAACACGGAGTAGGCATGTACAGTTCGCTTCTGGGACCCCAAAATATCGAATTTTCGGGTGTTTTGGGCCTGAATTTGAGATATGGACTTTGGGCACCTAAAATATCGATTTTTAGCATGTTTTGGGCCAATATTTTGAAAATATTCTAGCACTAAGTAGGCATGTACAGATCACTTCTGGGACCCCAAAATATCGAATTTTCGGGTGTTTTGAGCTTGAATTTGAGATATAAACGGGTACAGATGATGTATGCACATATCGACTTTGGACACTTAAAATATCGATTTTTAGCATGTTTTGAGCCTATATTTTGAAAAAATTCTAGCACTGAGTAGGCATGTACAGATTCTTTCTGGGACCCCAAAATATCGAATTTCGGTTGTTTTGAGGTTGAATTTGGGATATATACGGGTACAGAAGATGCATACACATATCGACTTTTGGGCACCTAAAAGATCGATTTTCAGTATGTTTTGGGCCTGTATACTGAAAATACTCTAACACGGAGTAGGCATGTACAGATCGTTTTTGGGACCCCAAAATATCGAATTTTTGGGAGTTTTGGGCCTGAATTTGAGATATCGACTTTGGGCACCTAAAATATCGATTTTTAGCATGTTTTGGGCCTATATTTTGAAAATATTCTAGCACTGAGTAGGCATGTACAGATCGCTTCTGGGACCCCAAAGTATCGAATTTTCGGGTGTTTTGAGCATGAATTTGAGTATAAACGGGTACAGAAGATGTATCCACATATCGACCTTTTTGCACCTAAAAGATCGATTTTCAGTATGTTTTGGGCCTGTATATTGAAAATACTCTAACACGGAATAGGCATGTACAGATCGCATCTGGGACCCCAAAATATCGAATTTTTGGGTGTTTTGGGCTTGAATTTTAGATATCGACTTTTGGCACCTAAAATATCGATTTTTAGCATGTTTTGTGCCTATATTTTGAAAATATTCTAGCACTGAGTAGGCATGTACAGATCGCTTCTGGGACCCCAAAATGTCGAATTTCCGGGTGTTTTGAGCCTGAATTTGAGATATAAACTGGTACAGAAGATGCATGCACATATTGACTTTGGGCACATAATATATCGATTTTCAGCATGTTTTGGGCTTGTATTTTGAAAATACTCTAACTAGTAGTAGGCATGTACAGGTCGCTTCTTGGACCCAAAAATATCGAATTTTCGGGTGTTTTGAGCCTGAATTTGAGATATAAACGGGTACAGAAGATGCATGCACATATCGACTTTGGACACTTAAAGTATCGATTTTTAGCATGTTTTGAGCCTATAATTTGAAAACATTCTAGCACTGACTAGACATGTACAGATCGCTTCTGGGACCCAAAATTATCGAATTTTCGGGTGTTTTGAGGTTGAATTTGAGATATAAACGAGTGCAGAAGATGCATACACATGTTGACTTTGAGCACCTAAAATATTGATTTTCAGCATGTTTTGGGCCTGCATCTGAGTAGGCATGTACAGATTCCTTCTGGGACCCCAAAATATCGAATTTTCGGGTGTTTGGAGCCTAAATTTGAGATATAAACGGGTACAAAAGATGCATGCACATATCAACATTTGGGCACCTAAAAGATCGATTTTCAGTATGTTTTGGGCCTGTATTTTGAAAATACTCTAACTAGGAGTAGGCATGTACAGTTCGCTTCTGGGACCCCAAAATATCGAATTTTCGGGTGTGTTGGGCCTAAATTTGAGATATCGACTTTGGGCACCTAAAATATCGATTTTTAGCAAGTTTTGGGCCTATATTTTGAAAATATTCTAGCACTAAGTTGGCATGTACAGATCACTTCTGGGGCCCCAAAATATCGAATTTTAGGGTGTTTTGAACCTGAATTTGAGATATAAACGGGTACTGATGATGTATACACATATCGACTTTGGACACTTAAAATATCGATTTTTAGGATGTTTTGAGCCTATATTTTGAAAAAATTCTAGCACTGAGTAGGCATGTACAGATCGCTTCTGGGACCCCAAAATATCGAATTTTCGGGTTTTTTGAGGTTGAGTTTGGGATATAAACGGGTACAGAAGATACATGCACATATCGACTTTTGGGCACCTAAAAGATCGATTTTCAGTATCTTTTGGGCCTGTATTTTTAAAATACTCTAACACGGAGTAGGCATGTACAATTCGCTTCTGGGATCCCAAAATATCGAATTTTCGGGTGTGTTGGGCCTGAATTTAAGATATCGACTTTGGGCACCAAAAATATCGATTTTTAGCATGTTTTGGGCCAATATTTTGAAAATATTCTAGCACTAAGTAGGCATGTACAGATCACTTTTGGGACCCCAAAATATCGGATTTTCGGGTGTTTTGAGCCTGAATTTGAGATATAAACGGGTACAGATGATGCATGCACATATCGACTTTGGACACTTAAAATATCGATTTTTAGCATGTTTTGAGCCTATATTTTGATAAAATTCTAGCACTGAGTAGGCATGTACAGATCGCTTCTGGGACCCCAAAATATCGAATTTTCGGGTGTTTTGAGGTTGAATTTGGGATATAAACGGGTACAGAAGATGCATGCACATATCGACTTTTGAGCACCTAAAAGATCGATTTTCAGTATCTTTTGGGCCTGTATTTTTAAAATACTTTAACACGGAGTAGGCTTGTACAGTTCGCTTCTGGGACCCCAATATATCGAATTTTCGGGTGTTTTGGGCCAGAATTTGAGATATCGACTTTGAGCACCTAAAATATCGATTTTTAGCATGTTTTGGGCCTATATTTTGAAAATATTCTAGCACTAAGTAGGCATGTACAGATCACTTCTGGGACCCCAAAATATCGAATTTTCGGGTGTTTTGAGCCTGAATTTGAGATATAAACGGGTACAGATGATGTATGCACATATCGACTTTGGACACTTAAAATATCGATTTTTAGCATGTTTTGAGCCAATATTTTAAAAAAATTCTAGCACTGAGTAGGCATGTACAGATCGCTTCTGGGACCCCAAAATATCGAATTTTCGATTGTTTTGAGGTTGAATTTGGGATATATACGGGTACAGAAGATGCATACACATATCGACTTTTGGGCACCTAAAAGATCGATTTTCAGTATGTTTTGGGCCTGTATTTTGAAAATACTCTAACACAAAGTAGGCATGTACCGTTCGTTTCTGGGACCCCAAAATATCGAATTTTCGGGTGTTTTGGGCCTGAATTTGAGTTATCGACTTTGGGCACCTAAAATATCGATTTTTAGCATGTTTTGGGCCTATATTTTGAAAATATTCTTGCACTGAGTAGGCATGTACAGATCGCTTCTGGGACCCCAAAATATCGAATTTTCGGGTGTTTTGAGCCTGAATTTGAGTATAAACGGGTACAGAAGATGTATGCACATATCGACCTTTTTGCACCTAAAAGATCGATTTTCAGTATGTTTTGGGCCTGTATATTGAAAATACTCTAACACGGAATAGGCATATACAGATCGCTTCTGGGACACCAAAATATCGAATTTTTGGGTGTTTTGGGCAGGAATTTGAGATATCGACTTTGGGCACCTAAAATATCGATTTTTAGCATGTTTTGGGCCTATATTTTGAAAATATTCTAGCACTGAGTAGGCATGTACAGATCGCTTCTGGGACACCAAAATGTCGAATTTTCGGGTGTTTTGAGCCTGAATTTGAGATATAAACTGGTACAGAAGATGCATGCACATATTGACTTTGGGCACTTAATATATCGATTTTCAGCATGTTTTGGGCTTGTATTTTGAAAATACTCTAACTAGTAGTAGGCATGTACAGGTCGCTTCTTGGACCCAAAAATATCGAATTTTCGGGTGTTTTGAGCCTGAATTTGAGATATAAACGGGTACAGAAGATGCATGCACATATCGACTTTGGACACTTAAAGTATCGATTTTTAGCATGTTTTGAGCCTATAATTTGAAAACATTCTAGCACTGACTAGACATGTACAGATCGCTTCTGGGACCCAAAATTATCGAATTTTCGGGTGTTTTGAGGTTGAATTTGAGATATAAACGAGTGCAGAAGATGCATACACATGTTGACTTTGAGCACCTAAAATATTGATTTTCAGCATGTTTTGGGCCTGCATCTGAGTAGGCATGTACAGATTCCTTCTGGGACCCCAAAATATCGAATTTTCGGGTGTTTGGAGCCTGAATTTGAGATATAAACGGGTACAAAAGATGCATGCACATATCGACATTTGGGCACCTAAAAGATCGATTTTCAGTATGTTTTGGGCCTGTATTTTGAAAATACTCTAACTAGGAGTAGGCATGTACAGTTCGCTTCTGGGACCCCAAAATATCGAATTTTCGGGTGTGTTGGGCCTAAATTTGAGATATCGACTTTGGGCACCTAAAATATCGATTTTTAGCAAGTTTTGGGCCTATATTTTGAAAATATTCTAGCACTAAGTTGGCATGTACAGATCACTTCTGGGGCCCCAAAATATCGAATTTTAGGGTGTTTTGAACCTGAATTTGAGATATAAACGGGTACAGATGATGTATACACATATCGACTTTGGACACTTAAAATATCGATTTTTAGGATGTTTTGAGCCTATATTTTGAAAAAATTCTAGCACTGAGTAGGCATGTACAGATCGCTTCTGGGACCCCAAAATATCGAATTTTCGGGTTTTTTGAGGTTGAGTTTGGGATATAAACGGGTACAGAAGATACATGCACATATCGACTTTTGGGCACCTAAAAGATCGATTTTCAGTATCTTTTGGGCCTGTATTTTTAAATTACTCTAACACGGAGTAGGCATGTACAATTCGCTTCTGGGACCCCAAAATATCGAATTTTCGGGTGTGTTGGGCCTAAATTTGAGATATCGACTTTGGGCACCAAAAATATCGATTTTTAGCATGTTTTGGGCCAATATTTTGAAAATATTCTAGCACTAAGTAGGCATGTACAGATCACTTTTGGGACCCCAAAATATCGGATTTTCGGGTGTTTAGAGCCTGAATTTGAGATATAAACGGGTACAGATGATGCATGCACATATCGACTTTGTACACTTAAAATATCGATTTTTAGCATGTTTTGAGCCTATATTTTGAAAAAATTCTAGCACTGAGTAGGCATGTACAGATCGCTTCTGGGACCCCAAAATATCGAATTTTCGGGTGTTTTGAGGTTGAATTTGGGATATAAACGGGTACAGAAGATGCATGCACATATCGACTTTTGAGCACCTAAAAGATCGATTTTCAGTATCTTTTGGGCCTGTATTTTGAAAATACTCTAACACGGAGTAGGCATGTACAGTTCGCTTCTGGGACCCCAAAATATCGAATTTTCGGGTGTTTTGGGCCAGAATTTGAGATATCGACTTTGGGCACCTAAAACATCGATTTTTAGCATGTTTTGGGCCTATATTTTGAAAATATTCTAGCACTAAGTAGGCATGTACAGATCACTTCTGGGACCCCAAAATATCGAATTTTCGGGTGTTTTGAGCCTGAATTTGAGATATAAACGGGTACAGATGATGTATGCACATATCGACTTTGGACACTTAAAATATCGATTTTTAGCATGTTTTGAGCCAATATTTAAAAAAAATTCTAGCACTGAGTAGGCATGTACAGATCGCTTCTGGGACCCCAAAATATCGTATTTTCGATTGTTTTGAGGTTGAATTTGGGATATATACGGGTACAGAAGATGCATACACATATCGACTTTTGGGCACCTAAAAGATCGATTTTCAGTATGTTTTGGGCCTGTATTTTGAAAATACTCTAACACAAAGTAGGCATGTACAGTTCGTTTCTGGGACCCCAAAATATCGAATTTTCGGGTGTTTTGGGCCTGAATTTGAGTTATCGACTTTGGGCACCTAAAATATCGATTTTTAGCATGTTTTGGGCCTATATTTTGAAAATATTCTAGCACTGAGTAGGCATGTACAGATCGCTTCTGGGACACCAAAATATCGAATTTTCGGGTGTTTTGAGCCTGAATTTGAGATATAAACTGGTACAGAAGATGCATGCACATATTGACTTTGGGCACTTAATATATCGATTTTCAGCATGTTTTGGGCTTGTATTTTGAAAATACTCTAACTAGTAGTAGACATGTACAGGTCGCTTCTGGGACCCAAAAATATCGAATTTTCGGGTGTTTTGAGCCTGAATTTGAGATATAAACGGGTACAGAAGATGCATGCACATATCGACTTTGGACACTTAAAATATCGATTTTTAGCATGTTTTGAGCCTATAATTTGAAAATATTCTAGCACTGACTAGACATGTACAGATAGCTTCTGGGACCCAAAATTATCGAATTTTCGGGTGTTTTGAGGTTGAATTTGAGATATAAACGAGTGCAGAAGATGCATACACATGTTGTCATTGGGCACCTAAAATATCGATTTTCAGCATGTTTTGGGCCTGCATCTGAGTAGGCATGTACAGATTCCTTCTGGGACCCCAAAATATCGAATTTTCGGGTGTTTGGAGACTGAATTTGGGATATAAACAGGTACAAAAGATGCATGCACATATCGACTTTTGGGCACCTAAAAGATCGATTTTCAGTATGTTTTGGGCCAGTATTTTGAAAATACTCTAACACGGAGTAGGCATGTACAGTTCGCTTCTGGGACCACAAAATATCGAATTTTCGGGTGTGTTGAGCCTGAATTTGAGATATCGACTTTGGGCACCTAAAATATCGATTTTTAGCATGTTTTGGGCCTATATTTTGAAAATATTCTTGCACTGAGTAGGCATGTACAGATCGCTACTGGGACCCCAAAGTATCGAATTTTCGGGTGTTTTGAGCCTGAATTTGAGTATAAACGGGTACAGAAGATGTATCCACATATCGACCTTTTTGCACCTAAAAGATCGATTATCAGTATGTTTTGGGCCTGTATATTGAAAATACTCTAACACGGAATAGGCATGTACAGATCGCTTCTGGGACCCCAAAATAACTAATTTTTGGGTGTTTTGGGCATGAATTTGAGATATAAACTGGTACAGAAGATGCATGCACATATTGACTTTGGCACTTAATATATCGATTTTCATCATGTTTTGGGCTTGTATTTTAAAAATACTCTAACTAGTAGTAGGCATGTACAGGTCGCTTCTGGGACCCAAAAATATCGAATTTTCGGGTGTTTTAAGCCTGAATTTGAGATATAAACGGGTACAGAAGATGCATGCACATATCGACTTTGGACACTTAAAATATCGATTTTTAGCATGTTTTGAGCCAATATTTTGAAAAATTTCTAGCACTGAGTAGGCATGTACAGATTCCTTCTGGGACCCCCAAATAACGAATTTTCGGTTGTTTTGAGGTTGAATTTGGGATATATACGGGTAGAGAAGATGCATACACATATCGACTTTTGGGCACCTAAAAGATCGATTTTCAGTATGTTTTGGGCCTGTATTTTGAAAATACTCTAACACGGAGTAAGCATGTACAGTTCGCTTCTGGGACCCCAAAATATCGAATTTTCGGGTGTGTTGGTCCTGAATTTGAGATATCGACTTTGGGCACCTAAAATATCGATTTTTAGCATGTTTTAGGCCTATATTTTGAAAATATTCTAGCACTAAGTAGGCATGTACAGATCACTTTTGGGACACCAAAATATCGAATTTTCGGGTGTTTTGAGCCTGAATTTGAGATATAAACGGGTACAGATGATGCATGCACATATCGACTTTGGACACTTAAAATATCGATTTTTAGCATGTTTTGAGCCTATATTTTGAAAAAATTCTAGCAATCAGTAGGCATGTACAGATCGCTTCTGGGACCCCAAAATATCGAATTTTAGGGTTTTTTGAGGTTGAATTTGGGATATAAACGGGTACAGAAGATACATGCACATATCGACTTTTGGGCACCTAAAAGATCGATTTTCAGTATCTTTTGGGCCTGTATTTTTAAAATACTCTAACACGGAGTAGGCATTTACAGTTCGCTTCTGGGACCCCAAAATATCGAATTTTCGGGTGTGTTGGGCCTGAATTTGAGATATAAACGGGAACAGATGATGTATGCACATATCGACTTTGGGCACCTAAAATATCGATTTTTAGCAAGTTTTGGGCCTATATTTTGAAAATATTCTAGCACTAAGTTGGCATGTACAGATCACTTCTGGGACCCCAAAATATCGAATTTTAGGGTGTTTTGAACCTGAATTTGAGATATAAACGGGTACAGATGATGTATACACATATCGACTTTGGACACTTAAAATATCGATTTTTAGGATGTTTTGAGCCTATATTTTGAAAAAATTCTAGCACTGAGTAGGCATGTACAGATCGCTTCTGGGACCCCAAAATATCGAATTTTCGGGTTTTTTGAGGTTGAGTTTGGGATATAAACGGGTACAGAAGATACATGCACATATCGACTTTTGGGCACCTAAAAGATCGATTTTCAGTATCTTTTGGGCCTGTATTTTTAAAATACTCTAACACGGAGTAGGCATGTACAATTCGCTTCTGGGACCCCAAAATATCGAATTTTCGGGTGTGTTGGGCCTGAATTTGAGATATCGACTTTGGGCACCAAAAATATCGATTTTTAGCATGTTTTGGGCCTATATTTTGAAAATATTCTAGCACTAAGTAGGCATGTACAGATCACTTTTGGGACCCCAAAATATCGGATTTTCGGGTGTTTTGAGCCTGAATTTGAGATATAAACGGGTACAGATGATGCATGCACATATCGACTTTGGACACTTAAAATATCGATTTTTAGCATGTTTTGAGCCTATATTTTGAAAACATTCTAGCACTGAGTAGGCATGTACAGATCGCTTCTGGGACCCCAAAATATCGAATTTTCGGGTGTTTTGAGGTTGAATTTGGGATATAAACGGGTACAGAAGATGCATGCACATATCGACTTTTGAGCACCTAAAAGATCGATTTTCAGTATCTTTTGGGCCTGTATTTTGAAAATACTCTAACACGGAGTAGGCATGTACAGTTCGCTTCTGGGACCCCAAAATATCGAATTTTCGGGTGTTTTGGGCCAGAATTTGAGTATAAACGGGTACAGAAGATGTATCCACATATCGACCTTTTTGCACCTAAAAGATCGATTATCAGTATGTTTTGGGCCTGTATATTGAAAATACTCTAACACGGAATAGGCATGTACAGATCGCTTCTGGGACCCCAAAATAACTAATTTTTGGGTGTTTTGGGCATGAATTTGAGATATAAACTGGTACAGAAGATGCATGCACATATTGACTTTGGCACTTAATATATCGATTTTCATCATGTTTTGGGCTTGTATTTTAAAAATACTCTAACTAGTAGTAGGCATGTACAGGTCGCTTCTGGGACCCAAAAATATCGAATTTTCGGGTGTTTTGAGCCTGAATTTGATATATAAACGGGTACAGAAGATGCATGCACATATCGACTTTGGACACTTAAAATATCGATTTTTAGCATGTTTTGAGCCAATATTTTGAAAAATTTCTAGCACTGAGTAGGCATGTACAGATTCCTTCTGGGACCCCCAAATATCGAATTTTCGGTTGTTTTGAGGTTGAATTTGGGATATATACGGGTAGAGAAGATGCATACACATATCGACTTTTGGGCACCTAAAAGATCGATTTTCATTATGTTTTGGGCCTGTATTTTGAAAATACTCTAACACGGAGTAAGCATGTACAGTTCGCTTCTGGGACCCCAAAATATCGAATTTTCGGGTGTGTTGGTCCTGAATTTGAGATATCGACTTTGGGCACCTAAAATATCGATTTTTAGCATGTTTTAGGCCTATATTTTGAAAATATTCTAGCACTAAGTAGGCATGTACAGATCACTTTTGGGACACCAAAATATCGAATTTTCGGGTGTTTTGAGCCTGAATTTGAGATATAAACGGGTACAGATGATGCATGCACATATCGACTTTGGACACTTAAAATATCGATTTTTAGCATGTTTTGAGCCTATATTTTGACAAAATTCTAGCAATCAGTAGGCATGTACAGATCGCTTCTGGGACCCCAAAATATCGAATTTTCGGGTTTTTTGAGGTTGAATTTGGGATATAAACGGGTACAGAAGATACATGCACATATCGACTTTTGGGCACCTAAAAGATCGATTTTCAGTATCTTTTGGGCCTGTATTTTTAAAATACTCTAACACGGAGTAGGCTTTTACAGTTCGCTTCTGGGACCCCAAAATATCGAATTTTCGGGTGTGTTGGGCCTGATTTTGAGATATCGACTTTGGGCACCAAAAATATCGATTTTTAGCATGTTTTGGGCCTATATTTTGAAAATATTCTAGCACTAAGTAGGCATGTACAGATCACTTTTGGGACCCCAAAATATCGGATTTTCGGGTGTTTTGAGCCTGAATTTGAGATATAAACGGGTACAGATGATGCATGCACATATCGACTTTGGACACTTAAAATATCGATTTTTAGCATGTTTTGAGCCTATATTTTGAAAACATTCTAGCACTGAGTAGGCATGTACAGATCGCTTCTGGGACCCCAAAATATCGAATTTTCGGGTGTTTTGAGGTTGAATTTGGGATATAAACGGGTACAGAAGATGCATGCACATATCGACTTTTGAGCACCTAAAAGATCGATTTTCAGTATCTTTTGGGCCTGTATTTTGAAAATACTCTAACACGGAGTAGGCATGTACAGTTCGCTTCTGGGACCCCAAAATATCGAATTTTCGTGTGTTTTGGGCCAGAATTTGAGATATCGACTTTGGGCACCTAAAATATCGATTTTTAGCATGTTTTGGGCCTATATTTTCAAAATATTCTAGCACTAAGTAGGCATGTACAGATCACTTCTGGGACCCCAAAATATCGAATTTTCGGGTGTTTTGAGCCTGAATTTGAGATATAAACGGGTACAGATGATGTATGCACATATCGACTTTGGACACTTAAAATATCGATTTTTAGCATGTTTTGAGCCAATATTTTAAAAAAATTCTAGCACTGAGTAGGCATGTACAGATCGCTTCTGGGACCCCAAAATATCGAATTTTCGATTGTTTTGAGGTTGAATTTGGGATATATACGGGTACAGAAGATGCATACACATATCGACTTTTGGGCACCTAAAAGATCGATTTTCAGTATGTTTTGGGTCTGTATTTTGAAAATACTCTAACACAAAGTAGGCATGTACAGTTCGTTTCTGGGACCCCAAAATATCGAATTTACGGGTGTTTTGGGCCTGAATTTGAGATATCGACTTTGGGCACCTAAAATATCGATTTTTAGCATGTTTTGGGCCTATATTTTGAAAATATTCTTGCACTGAGTATGCATGTACAGATCGGTTCTAGGACCCCAAAATATCGAATTTTCGGGTGTTTTGAGCCTGAATTTGAGTATAAATGGGTACAGAAGATGTATGCACATATCGACCTTTTTGCACCTAAAAGATCGATTTTCAGTATGTTTTGGGCCTGTATATTGAAAATACTCTAACACGGAATAGGCATATACAGATCGCTTCTGGGACACCAAAATATCGAATTTTTGGGTGTTTTGGGCATGAATTTGAGATATCGACTTTGGGCACCTAAAATATCGATTTTTAGCATGTTTTGGGCCTATATTTTGAAAATATTCTAGCACTGAGTAGGCATGTACAGATCGCTTCTGGGACACCAAAATATCGAATTTTCTGGTGTTTTGAGCCTGAATTTGAGATATAAATTGGTACAGAAGATGCAAGCACATATTGACTTTGGGCACTTAATATATCGATTTTCAGCATGTTTTGGGCTTGTATTTTGAAAATACTCTAACTAGTAGTAGGCATGTACAGGTCGCTTCTGGGACCCAAAAATATCGAATTTTCGGGTGTTTGGAGCCTGAATTTGAGATATAAACGGGTACAAAAGATGCATGCACATATCGACTTTGGACACTTAAAATATCGATTTTTAGCATGTTTTGAGCCTATAATTTGAAAATATTCTAGCACTGACTAGACATGTACAGATAGCTTCTGGGACCCAAAATTATCGAATTTTCGGGTGTTTTGAGGTTGAATTTGAGATATAAACGAGTGCAGAAGATGCATACACATGTTGTCATTGGGCACCTAAAATATCGATTTTCAGCATGTTTTGGGCCTGCATCTGAGTAGGCATGTACAGATTCCTTCTGGGACCCCAAAATATCGAATTTTCGGGTGTTTGGAGCCTGAATTTGGGATATAAATAGGTACAAAAGATGCATGCACATATCGACTTTTGGGCACCTAAAAGATCGATTTTCAGTATGTTTTGGGCCAGTATTTTGAAAATACTCTAACACGGAGTAGGCATGTACAGTTCGCTTCTGGGACCACAAAATATCGAATTTTCGGGTGTATTGAGCCTGAATTTGAGATATCGACTTTGGGCACCTAAAATATCGATTTTTAGCATGTTTTGGGCCTATATTTTGAAAATATTCTTGCACTGAGTAGGCATGTACAGATCGCTTCTGGGACCCCAAAGTATCGAATTTTCGGGTGTTTTGAGCCTGAATTTGAGTATAAACGGGTACAGAAGATGTATCCACATATCGACCTTTTTGCACCTAAAAGATCGATTATCAGTATGTTTTGGGCCTGTATATTGAAAATACTCTAACACGGAATAGGCATGTACAGATCGCTTCTGGGACCCCAAAATATCGAATTTTCGGGTATGTTGGTCCTGAATTTGAGATATCGACTTTGGGGACCTAAAATATCGATTTTTAGTATGTTTTGGGCCTGTATTTTGAAAATACTCTAACACGGAGTAAGCATGTACAGTTCGCTTCTGGGACCCCAAAATATCGAATTTTCGGGTGTGTTGGTCCTGAATTTGAGATATCGACTTTGGGCACCTAAAATATCGATTTTTAGCATGTTTTAGGCCTATATTTTGAAAATATTCTAGCACTAAGTAGGCATGTACAGATCACTTTTGGGACACCAAAATATCGAATTTTCGGGTGTTTTGAGCCTGAATTTGAGATATAAACGGGTACAGATGATGCATGCACATATCGACTTTGGACACTTAAAATATCGATTTTTAGCATGTTTTGAGCCTATATTTTGAAAAAATTCTAGCAATCAGTAGGCATGTACAGATCGCTTCTGGGACCCCAAAATATCGAATTTTCGGGTTTTTTGAGGTTGAATTTGGGATATAAACGGGTACAGAAGATACATGCACATATCGACTTTTGGGCACCTAAAAGATCGATTTTCAGTATCTTTTGGGCCTGTATTTTTAAAATACTCTAACGCGGAGTAGGCATGTACAGTTCGCTTCTGGGACCCCAAAATATCGAATTTTCGGGTGTTCTGGGGCCTGAATTTGAGATATCGACTTTGGGCACCTAAAATATCGATTTTTAGCATGTTTTGGGCCTATATTTTGAAAATATTCTAGCACTAAGTAGGCATGTACAGATCACTTCTGGGACCCCAAAATATAGAATTTTCGGGTGTTTTGAGCCTGAATTTGAGATATAAACGGGTACAGATGATGTATGCACATATCGACTTTGGACACTTAAAATATCGATTTTTAGCATGTTTTGAGCCTATATTTTGAAACAAATTCTAGCACTGAGTAGGCATGTACAGATCGCTTCTGGGACCCCAAAATATCGAATTTTCGATTGTTTTGAGGTTGAATTTGGGATATATACGGGTACAGAAGATGCATACACATATCGACTTTTGGGCACCTAAAAGATCGATTTTCAGTATGTTTTGGGCCTGTGTTTTGAAAATACTCTAACACGGAGTAGGCATGTACAGTTCGCTTCTGGGACCCCAAAATATCGAATTTTCGGGTGTTTTGGGCCTGAATTTGAGATATCGACTTTGGGCACCTAAAATATCGATTTTTAGCATGTTTTGGGCCTATATTTTGAAAATATTCTTGCACTGAGTAGGCATGTACAGATCGCTTCTGGGACCCCAAAATATCGAATTTTCGGGTGTTTTGAGCCTGAATTTGAGTATAAACGGGTACAGAAGATGTATGCACATATCGACCTTTTTGCACCTAAAAGATCGATTTTCAGTATGTTTTGGGCCTGTATATTGAAAATACTCTAACACGGAATAGGCATATACAGATCGCTTCTGGGACACCAAAATATCGAATTTTTGGGTGTTTTGGGCATGAATTTGAGATATCGACTTTGGGCACCTAAAATATCGATTTTTAGCATGTTTTGGGCCTATATTTTGAAAATATTCTAGCACTGAGTAGGCATGTACAGATCGCTTCTGGGACACCAAAATATCGAATTTTCTGGTGTTTTGAGCCTGAATTTGAGATATAAATTGGTACAGAAGATGCATGCACATATTGACTTTGGGCACTTAATATATCGATTTTCAGCATGTTTTGGGCTTGTATTTTGAAAATACTCTAACTAGTAGTAGGCATGTACAGGTCGCTTCTGGGACCCAAAAATATCGAATTTTCGGTTGTTTTGAGCCTGAATTTGAGATATAAACGGGTACAGAAGATGCATGCACATATCGACTTTGGACACTTAAAATATCGATTTTTAGCATGTTTTGAGCCTATAATTTGAAAATATTCTAGCACTGACTAGACATGTACAGATAGCTTCTGGGACCCAAAATTATCGAATTTTCGGGTGTTTTGAGGTTGAATTTGAGATATAAACGAGTGCAGAAGATGCATACACATGTTGTCATTGGGCACCAAAAATATCGATTTTCAGCATGTTTTGGGCCTGCATCTGAGTAGGCATGTACAGATTCCTTCTGGGACCCCAAAATATCGAATTTTCGGGTGTTTGGAGCCTGAATTTGGGATATAAACAGGTACAAAAGATGCATGCACATATCGACTTTTGGGCACCTAAAAGATCGATTTTCAGTATGTTTTGGGCCAGTATTTTGAAAATACTCTAACACGGAGTAGGCATGTACAGTTCGCTTCTGGGACCACAAAATATCGAATTTTCGGGTGTGTTGAGCCTGAATTTGAGATATCGACTTTGGGCACCTAAAATATCGATTTTTAGCATGTTTTGGGCCTATATTTTGAAAATATTCTTGCACTGAGTAGGCATGTACAGATCGCTTATGGGACCCCAAAGTATCGAATTTTCGGGTGTTTTGAGCCTGAATTTGAGTATAAACGGGTACAGAAGATGTATCCACATATCGACCTTTTTGCACCTAAAAGATCGATTATCAGTATGTTTTGGGCCTGTATATTGAAAATACTCTAACACGGAATAGGCATGTACAGATCGCTTCTGGGACCCCAAAATAACTAATTTTTGGATGTTTTGGGCATGAATTTGAGATATAAACTGGTACAGAAGATGCATGCACATATTGACTTTGGGCACTTAATATATCGATTTTCAGCATGTTTTGGGCTTGTATTTTAAAAATACTCTAACTAGTAGTAGGCATGTACAGGTCGCTTCTGGGACCCAAAAATATCGAATTTTCGGGTGTTTTGAGCCTGAATTTGAGATATAAACGGGTACAGAAGATGCATGCACATATCGACTTTGGACACTTAAAATATCGATTTTTAGCATGTTTTGAGCCAATATTTTGAAAAAATTCTAGCACTGAGTAGGCATGTACAGATTCCTTCTGGGACCCCCAAATATCGAATTTTCGGTTGTTTTGAGGTTGAATTTGGGATATATACGGGTAGAGAAGATGCATACACATATCGACTTTTGGGCACCTAAAAGATCGATTTTCAGTATGTTTTGGGCCTGTATTTTGAAAATACTCTAACACGGAGTAAGCATGTACAGTTCGCTTCTGGGACCCCAAAATATCGAATTTTCGGGTGTGTTGGTCCTGAATTTGAGATATCGACTTTGGGCACCTAAAATATCGATTTTTAGCATGTTTTAGGCCTATATTTTGAAAATATTCTAGCACTAAGTAGGCATGTACAGATCACTTTCGGGACACCAAAATATCGAATTTTCGGGTGTTTTGAGCCTGAATTTGAGATATAAACGGGTACAGATGATGCATGCACATATCGACTTTGGACACTTAAAATATCGATTTTTAGCATGTTTTGAGCCTATATTTTGAAAAAATTCTAGCAATCAGTAGGCATGTACAGATCGCTTCTGGGACCCCAAAATATCGAATTTTCGGGTTTTTTGAGGTTGAATTTGGGATATAAACGGGTACAGAAGATACATGCACATATCGACTTTTGGGCACCTAAAAGATCGATTTTCAGTATCTTTTGGGCCTGTATTTTTAAAATACTCTAACGCGGAGTAGGTATGTACAGTTCGCTTCTGGGACCCCAAAATATCGAATTTTCGGGTGTTCTGGGGCCTGAATTTGAGATATCGACTTTGGGCACCTAAAATATCGATTTTTAGCATGTTTTGGGCCTATATTTTGAAAATATTCTAGCACTAAGTAGGCATGTACAGATCACTTCTGGGACCCCAAAATATAGAATTTTCGGGTGTTTTGAGCCTGAATTTGAGATATAAACGGGTACAGATGATGTATTCACATATCGACTTTGGACACTTAAAATATCGATTTTTAGCATGTTTTGAGCCTATATTTTCAAACAAATTCTAGCACTGAGTAGGCATGTACAGATCGCTTCTGGGACCCAAAAATATCGAATTTTCGGGTGTTTTGAGGTTGAATTTGGGATATAAACGGGTACAGAAGATGCATGCACATATCGACTTTTGGGCACCTAAAAGATCGATTTTCAGTATGTTTTGGGCCTGTATTTTGAAAATACACTAACACGGAGTAGGCATGTACAGTCGGCAAAAAAAGTTTCGTTACCACCCTTACGTTAATTTTAACATCGGTAATCTTGGTAGGGTTGGTACCCTACCGACTGGGCAACTGGTGCCTTGTATCATCCGAGCCGATAATACTCGGGCCAAGGCAGTGACAATTTTTTTATATTAAAAAGATTAGCTGATTTTAGATTAAATTTTGAGTGTTCAAGAACTCTTACTATTTAACTATTCATTAATAAACATAAGGAAATACGTTTGAGTATTTTAGAACAAGAATAACAGTGAAATACCCAGAAAAAACAGCACTTGGTGAAACAACGTCATCTCTACTTGCTTGTCCATAACACACTGAGATAAGGGAGGGTGGCGGAGGTTACAGAGGTATATAACACACTCACGGCACACCTGACTCACCAGTCAGGTGTGCCAACATTACATCACACTGTTAAAAGGATGGTAACGAAACTTTTTTTGCCGACTGTACAGTTCGCTTCTGGGACCCCAAAATATCGAATTTTCGGGTGTTTTTGGCCTGAATTTGAGATATCGACTTTGGGCACCTAAAATATCGATTTTAGCATGTTTTGGGCCTATATTTTGAAAATATTCTAGCACTAAGTAGGCATGTACAGATCACTTCTGGGACCCCAAAATATCGAATTTTCGGGTGTTTTGAGCCTGAATTTGAGATATAAACGGGTACAGATGATGCATACACTTATCGACTTTGTACACTTAAAATATCGATTTTTAGCATGTTTTGAGCCTATATTTTGAAAACATTCTAGCACTAAGTAGGCATGTACAGATCGCTTCTGGGACCCAAAAATATCGAATTTTCGGGTGTTTTGAGGTTGAATTTGGGATATAAACGGGTGCAGAAGATGCATACACATATTGACTTTGGTCACCTAAAATATCGATTATCAGCTTGTTTTGGGCATGCATATTGAAAATACTCTAACACGGAGTAGGCAAGTACAGATCGCTTCTGGGACCCCAAAATATCGAATTATCGGGTGTTTTAAGCCTGAATTTGAGATATAAACGGGTACAGAAGATGCATCCACATATCGACTTTTGGGCACCTAAAGAATCGATTTTCATAATGTTTTGGGCCTGTATATTGAAAATACTCTAACACGAAGTAGGAATGTACAGATCGCTTCTGGGACCCCAAAATATCGAATTTTTGGGTGTTTTGGGCCTGAATTTGAGATATCGACTTTGGGCACCTAAAATATCGATTTTTAGCATGTTTTGGGCCTATATTTTGAAAATATTCTAGCACTGAGTAGGCATGTACAGATCGCTTCTGGGACACCAAAATGTCGAATTTTCGGGTGTTTTGAGCCTGAATTTGAGAAATAAACTGGTACAGAAGATGCATGCACATATTGACTTTGGGCACTTAATATATCGATTTTCAGCATGTTTTGGGCTTGTATTTTGAAAATACTCTAACTAGTAGTAGGCATGTACAGGTCGCTTCTGGGACCCAAAAATATCGAATTTTCGGGTGTTTTGAGCCGGAATTTGAGATATAAACGGGTACAGAAGATGCATGCACATATCGACTTTGGACACTTAAAATATCGATTTTTAGCATGTTTTGAGCCTATAATTTGAAAACATTCTAGCACTGACTAGACATGTACAGATCGCTTCTGGGACCCAAAATTATCGAATTTTCGGGTGTTTTGAGGTTGAATTTGAGATATAAACGAGTGCAGAAGATGCATACACATGTTGACTTTGGGCACCTAAAATATCGATTTTCAGCATGTTTTGGGCCTGCATCTGAGTAGGCATGTACAGATTCCTTCTGGGACCCCAAAATATCGAATTTTCGGGTGTGTTGGGCCTGAATTTGAGATATCGACTTTGGGCACCTAAAATATCGATTTTTAGCATGTTTTGGGCCTATATTTTGAAAATATTCTTGCACTGAGTAGGCATGTACAGATCGCTTCTGGGACCCCAAAGTATCGAATTTTCGGGTGTTTTGAGCCTGAATTTGAGTATAAACGGGTACAGAAGATGTATCCACATATCGACCTTTTTGCACCTAAAAGATCGATTATCAGTATGTTTTGGGCCTGTATATTGAAAATACTCTAACACGGAATAGGCATGTACAGATCACTTCTGGGACCCCAAAATATCGAATTTTCGGGTGTTTTGTGCCTGAATTTGAGATATAAACGGGTACAGATGATGCATGCACATATCGACTTTGGACATTAAAAATATCGATTTTTAGCATGTTTTGAGCCTATATTTTGAAAACATTCTAGCACTGAGTAGGCATGTACAGATCGCTTCTGGGACCCAAAAATATCGAATTTTCGGGTGTTTTGAGGTTGAATTTGGGATATAAACGGGTACAGAAGATGCATGCACATATCGACTTTTGGGCACCTAAAAGATCGATTTTCAGTATGTTTTGGGCCTGTATTTTGAAAATACACTAACACGGAGTAGGCATGTACAGTCGGCAAAAAAAGTTTCGTTACCACCCTTACGTTAATTTTAACATCGGTAATCTTGGTAGGGTTGGTACCCTACCGACTGGGCAACTGGTGCCTTGTATCATCCGAGCCGATAATACTCGGGCCAAGGCAGTGACAATTTTTTTATATTAAAAAGATTAGCTGATTTTAGATTAAATTTTGAGTGTTCAAGAACTCTTACTATTTAACTATTCATTAATAAACATAAGGAAATACGTTTGAGTATTTTAGAACAAGAATAACAGTGAAATACCCAGAAAAAACAGCACTTGGTGAAACAACGTCATCTCTGCTTGCTTGTCCATAACACACTGAGATAAGGGAGGGTGGCGGAGGTTACAGAGGTATATAACACACTCACGACACACCTGACTCACCAGTCAGGTGTGCCAACATTACATCACACTGTTAAAAGGATGGTAACGAAACTTTTTTTGCCGACTGTACAGTTCGCTTCTGGGACCCCAAAATATCGAATTTTCGGGTGTTTTTGGCCTGAATTTGAGATATCGACTTTGGGCACCTAAAATATCGATTTTAGCATGTTTTGGGCCTATATTTTGAAAATATTCTAGCACTAAGTAGGCATGTACAGATCACTTCTGGGACCCCAAAATATCGAATTTTCGGGTGTTTTGAGCCTGAATTTGAGATATAAACGGGTATAGATGATGCATACACTTATCGACTTTGGACACTTAAAATATCGATTTTTAGCATGTTTTGAGCCTATATTTTGAAAACATTCTAGCACTGAGTAGGCATGTACAGATCGCTTCTGGGACCCAAAAATATCGAATTTTCGGGTGTTTTGAGGTTGAATTTGGGATATAAACGGGTGCAGAAGATGCATACAGATATTGACTTTGGTCACCTAAAATATCGATTATCAGCTTGTTTTGGGCCTGCATATTGAAAATACTCTAACACGGAGTAGGCAAGTACAGATCGCTTCTGGGACCCCAAAATATCGAATTTTCGGGTGTTTTGAGCCTGAATTTGAGATATAAACGGGTACAGAAGATGCATCCACATATCGACTTTTGGGCACCTAAAGAATCGATTTTCATAATGTTTTGGGCCTGTATATTGAAAATACTCTAACACGAAGTAGGAATGTACAGATCGCTTCTGGGACCCCAAAATATCGAATTTTTGGGTGTTTTGGGCCTGAATTTGAGATATCGACTTTGGGCACCTAAAATATCGATTTTTAGCATGTTTTGGGCCTATATTTTGAAAATTTTCTAGCACTGAGTAGGCATGTACAGATCGCTTCTGGGACCGCAAAATATCGAATTTTCGGGTGTTTTGAGCCTGAATTTGAGATATAAACGTGTTCAGAAGATACATGCACATATCGACTTTTGGGCAACTAAAGAATCGATTTTCATAATGTTTTGGGTCTGTATCTTGAAAACATTCTAACTAGGAGTAGGGATGTACAGATTGCGTCTAGGACCCTAAAATACCAAATTTTCGGGTGTTTTGAGCCTGAATTTGAGATATAAACGGGTACAGATGATGCATACACATATCGACATTGGACACTTAAAATATCGATTTTTAGCATGTTTTCAGCCTATATTTTGAAAAAATTATAGCACTGAGTAGGCATGTACAGATCGCTTCTGGGACCCCAAAATATCGAATTTTCGCGTGTTTTGAGCCTGATTTTAAGATATAAACTTGTACAGAAGATGCATGCACATATCGACTTTTGGGCACCTAAAATATCGATTTTGAGCATGTTTTTGGGTGTATATCTTAAAAACATTATAACTAGGAGTAGGGATGTACAAATCGCTTCTAAGACCCAAAAATACCGAGTTTTCGGGTTTTTTGAGCCTGAATTTGAGATATAAACGGGTATCGACTTTGGACACTTAAAATATTGATTTTTAGCATGTTTTGAGCCTATATTTTGAAAACATTTTAGCACTGACTAGACATGTACAGATCGCTTTTGGGACCCAAAATTATCGAATTTTCGGGTGTTTTGAGGTTGAATTTGAGATTTAAACAAATGCAGAAGATGCATACACATGTTGACTATGGGCATCTAAAATATCGATTTTCAACATGTTTTGGGCCTGCATCTGAGTAGGCATGTACAGATTGCTTTTGGGACCCCAAAATATCGAATTTTCGGGTGTTTGGAGCCTGAATTTGAGATATAAACGGGTACAGAAGATGCATGCACATATCGACTTTTGGGCACCTAAAAGATCGATTTTCAGTATGTTTTGGGCCTGTATTTTGAAAATACTCTAACACGGAGTAGGCATGTACAGTTCGCTTCTGGGACCCCAAAATATCGAATTTTCGGGTGTTTTGGGCATGAATTTGAGATATCGACTTTGGGCACCTAAAATATCGATTTTTAGCATGTTTTGGGCCTATATTTTGAAAATATTCTAGCACTGAGTAGGCATGTACAGATCGCTTCTGGGACCCCTAAATATCGAATTTTCGGGTGTTTTGAGCCTGAATTTAAGATATAAACGTGTTCAGAAGATACATGCACATATCGACTTTTGGGCACCTAACATATCGATTTTGAGCATGTTTTGGGTCTGTATCTTGAAAACATTCTAACTAGGAGTTGGGATGTACAAATCGCGTCTAGGACCCTAAAATACCAAATTTTCGGGTGTTTTGAGCCTGAATTTGAGATATAAACGGGTACAGATGATGCATGCACATATCGACATTGGACACTTAAAATATCGATTTTTAACATGTTTTGAGCCTTTTTTTTTTTTAAATTCTAGCACTGAGTAGGCATGTGGAGATTGCTTCTGGGACCCCAAAATATCGAATTTTTGGGTGTTTTGAGCCTGATTTTAAGATATAAACGGGTACAGAATATGCATGCACATATCGACTTTTGGGCACCTAAAAT
Organism: Petrolisthes cinctipes; assembly: GCA_033782935.1. Lineage (NCBI taxonomy): Eukaryota > Metazoa > Arthropoda > Malacostraca > Decapoda > Porcellanidae > Petrolisthes > Petrolisthes cinctipes. Next base: position 5,395,108 of record JAWQEG010000201.1, read on the forward strand.
ATCGATTTCGAGCATGTTTTTGGTCTGTATCTTGAAAAATTCTAACTAGGAGTAGGGATGTACAGATCGCTTCTAGGACCCAAAAATACCGAATTTTCGGGTTTTTTAAGCCTGAATTTGAGATATAAACGGGTACACAAGATGCATGCACATAATGACTTTGGGCACCTAAAATATTGATTTTCAGCATGTTTTGGGCCTGTATTTTGAAAATACTCTAACTAGGAGTAGGCATGTACAGATCGCTTCTGGGACCCAAAAATATCGAATTTTCGGGTGTTTTGAGCCTGAATTTGAGATATAAACGGGTATCTACTCTGGACACTTAAAATATTGATTTTTAGCATGTTTTGAGCCTATATTTTGAAAACATTCTAGCACTGACTAGACATGTACAGATCGCTTTTGGGACCCAAAATTATCGAATTTTCGGGTGTTTTGAGGTTGAATTTGAGATATAAACGAGTGCAGAAGATGCATACACATGTTGACTATGGGCATCTAAAATATCGATTTTCAACATGTTTTGGGCCTCCATCTGAGTAGGCATGTACAGATTGCTTTTGGGACCCCAAAATATCGAATTTTCGGGTGTTTGGAGCCTGAATTTGAGATATAAACGGGTACAGAAGATGCATGCACATATCGACTTTTGGGCACCTAAAAGATCGATTTTCAGTATGTTTTGGGCCTGTATTTTGAAAATACTCTAACACGGAGTAGGCATGTACAGTTCGCTTCTGGGACCCCAAAATATCGAATTTTCGGGTGTTTTGGGCATGAATTTGAGATATCGACTTTGGGCACCTAAAATATCGATTTTAGCATGTTTTGGGCCTATATTTATTAAAATATTCTAGCACTAAGTAGGCATGTACAGATCACTTCTGGGACCCCAAAATATCGAATTTTCGGGTGTTTTGTGCCTGAATTTGAGATATAAACGGGTACAGATGATGCATGCACATATCGACTTTGGACATTAAAAATATCGATTTTTAGCATGTCTTGAGCCTATATTTTGAAAACATTCTAGCACTGAGTAGGCATGTACAGATCGCTTCTGGGACCCAAAAATATCGAATTTTCGGGTGTTTTGAGGTTGAATTTGGGATATAAACGGGTACAGAAGATGCATGCACATATCGACTTTTGGGCACCTAAAAGATCGATTTTCAGTATGTTTTGGGCCTGTATTTTGAAAATACACTAACACGGAGTAGGCATGTACAGTCGGCAAAAAAAGTTTCGTTACCACCCTTACGTTAATTTTAACACCGGTAATCTTGGTAGGGTTGGTACCCCGCCGACTGGGCAACTGGTGCCTTGTTTCATCCGAGCCGATAATACTCGGGCCAAGGCAGTGACAATTTTTTTATATCAAAAGATTAGCTGATTTTAGATTAAATTTTGAGTGTTCAAGAACTCTTACTATTTAACTATTCATTAATAAACATAAGGAAATACGTTTGAGTATTTTAGAACAAGAATAACAGTGAAATACCCAGAAAAAACAGCACTGGGAGACTCAACGTCATCTCTGCTTGCTTGTCCATGACACACTGAGATAAGGAAGGGTGGCGGAGGTTACAGAGGTATATAACACACTCACGGCAAACCTTACTCACCAGTCAGGTGTGCCAACATTACATCACACCGTTAAAAGGATGGTAACGAAACTTTTTTTGCCGACTGTACAGTTCGCTTCTGGTGCCCCAAAATATCGAATTTTCGGGTGTTTTTGGCCTGAATTTGAGATATCGACTTTGGGCACCTAAAATATCGATTTTAGCATGTTTTAGGCCTATATTTTGAAAATATTCTAGCACTAAGTAGGCATGTACAGATCACTTCTGGGACCCCAAAATATCGAATTTTCGGGTGTTTTCAGCCTGAATTTGAGATATAAACGGGTACAGATGATGCATGCACATATCGACTTTGGACACTTAAAATATCGATTTTTAGCATGTTTTGAGCCTATATTTTGAAAACATTCTAGCACTGAGTAGGCATGTACAGATCGCTTCTGGGACCCAAAAATATCGAATTTTCGGGTGTTTTGAGGTTGAATTTGGGATATAAACGGGTGCAGAAGATGCATACACATATTGCCTTTGGTCACCTAAAATATCGATTTTCAGCTTGTTTTGGGCCTGTATATTGAAAATACTCTAACACGGAGTAGGCAAGTACAGATCGCTTCTGGGACCCCAAAATATCGAATTTTCGGGTGTTTGGAGCCTGAATTTGAGATATAAACGGGTACAGAAGATACATCCACATATCGATTTTTGGGCACCTAAAGGATCGATTTTCAGTATGTTTTGGGCCTGTATATTGAAAATACTCTAACACGAAGTAAGCATGTACAGATCGTTTCTGGGACCCCAAAATATCTAATTTTTGGGTGTTTTGGGCCTGAATTTGAGATATCGACTTTGGGCACCTAAAATATCGATTTTTAGCATGTTTTGGGCCTATATTTTGAAAATTATTCTAGCACTGAGTAGGCATGTACAGATCGCTTCTGGGACCCCAAAATATCGAATTTTCGGGTGTTTTGAGCCTGAATTTGAGATATAAACGTGTTCAGAAGATGCATGTACATATCGGCTTTTGGGCACCTAAAATATCGATTTTGAGCATGTTTTGGGTCTGTATCTTGAAAACATTCTAACTAGGAGTAGGCATGTACAGATCGCTTCTGGGACCCAAAAATATCGAATTTTCGGGTGTTTTGAGGTTGAATTTGGGATATAAACGGGTACAGAAGATGCATGCACATATCGACTTTTGGGCACCTAAAAGATCGATTTTCAGTATGTTTTGGGCCTGTATTTTGAAAATACACTAACACGGAGTAGGCATGTACAGTCGGCAAAAAAAGTTTCGTTACCACCCTTACGTTAATTTTAACATCGGTAATCTTGGTAGGGTTGGTACCCCGCCGACTGGGCAACTGGTGCCTTGTATCATCCGAGCCGATAATACTCGGGCCAAGGCAGTGACAATTTTTTTATATCAAAAGATTAGCTGATTTTAGATTAAATTTTGAGTGTTCAAGAACTCTTACTATTTAACTATTCATTAATAAACATAAGGAAATACGTTTGAGTATTTTAGAACAAGAATAACAATGAAATACACAGAAAAAACAGCACTGGATGAAACAACGTCATCTCTGCTTGCTTGTCCATGACACACTGAGATAAGGGAGGGTGGCGGAGGTTACAGAGGTATATAACACACTCACGGCACACCTGACTCACCAGTCAGGTGTGCCAACATTACATCACACCGTTAAAAGGATGGTAACGAAACTTTTTTTGACGACTGTACAGTTCGCTTCTGGGACCCCAAAATATCGAATTTTCGGGTGTTTTTGGCCTGAATTTGAGATATCGACTTTGGGCACCTAAAATATCGATTTTAGCATGTTTTAGGCCTATATTTTGAAAATATTCTAGCACTAAGTAGGTATGTACAGATCACTTCTGGGACCCCAAAAAATCGAATTTTCGGGTGTTTTCAGCCTGAATTTGAGATATAAACGGGTACAGATGATGCATGCACATATCGACTTTGGACACTTAAAATATCGATTTTTAGCATGTTTTGAGCCTATATTTTGAAAACATTCTAGCACTGAGTAGGCATGTACAGATCGCTTCTGGGACCCAAAAATATCGAATTTTCGGGTGTTTTGAGGTTGAATTTGGGATATAAACGGGTGCAGAAGATGCATACACATATTGCCTATGGTCACCTAAAATATCGATTTTCAGCTTGTTTTGGGCCTGTATATTGAAAATACTCTAACACGGAGTAGGAAAGTACAGATCGCTTCTGGGACCCCAAAATATAGAATTTTCGGGTGTTTTGAGCCTGAATTTGAGATATAAACGGGTACAGAAGATACATCTACATATCGACTTTTGGGCACCTAAAGGATCGATTTTCAGTATGTTTTGGGCCTGTATATTGAAAATACTCTAACACGAAGTAAGCATGTACAGATCGCTTCTGGGACCCCAAAATATCGAATTTTTGGGTGTTTTGGGCCTGAATTTGAGATATCGACTTTGGGCACCTAAAATATCGATTTTTAGCATGTTTTGGGCCTATATTTTGAAAATTATTCTAGCACTGAGTAGGCATGTACAGATCGCTTCTGGGACCCCAAAATATCGAATTTTCGGGTGTTTTGAGCCTGAATTTGAGATATAAACGTGTTCAGAAGATGCATGTACATAGGCTTTTGGGCACCTAAAATATCGATTTTGAGCTTGTTTTGGGTCTGTATCTTGAAAACATTCTTACTAGGAGTAGGGATGTACAGATCGCTTCTAAGACCCAAAAATACCGAATTTTCGGGTGTTTTGAGCCTGAACTTGAGATATAAACGGGTACAGAAGATGCATGCACATATTGACTTTGGGCACCTAAAATATCGATTTTCAGAATGTTTTGGGCCTGTATTTTGAAAATACTCTAACTAGGAGTAGGCATGTACAGATCGCTTCTGGGACCCCAAAACATCGAATTTTCGGGGGTTTTGAGCCTGAATTTGAGATATAAACGGGTACAGAAGATGTATGCACATATCAACTTTGGAGACTTAAAATATCGATTTTTAGCATGTTTTAAGCCTATATTTTGAAAACATTCTAGCACTGACTAGCCCCTGGCTAGTACAGTGGTAACGCGCCTGCCTCGCATCCGTGAGGTCGGCAGATCGAGCCTCGCCCAGGCACGAGAGTTTAAAACTGTTTACTGGGGGGTTACTGCCATGGCTGGGCACCATGGTGGGGAGTTGGGCTTGCCTGGCTGATGTTCTGGAGAGTATCTCATCAGAGATAGATACCAGAACTAAAACCCTGCAACTTTAACTTTAACTTTAACATGTACAGATCGCTTCTGGGACCCAAAATTATCGAATTTTCGGGTGTTTTGAGGTTGAATTTGAGATATAAACGAGTGCAGAAGATGCATACACATGTTGACTTTCGGCACCTAAAATATCGATTTTCACCATGTTTTGGGCGTGCATCTGAGTAGGCATGTACAGATTGCTTCTGGGACCCCAAAATATCGAACTTTCGGGTGTTTGGAGCCTGAATTTGAGATATAAACGGGTACAGAAGATGCATGCACATATCGACATTTGGGCACCTAAAAGATCGATTTTCAGTATGTTTTGGGCCTGTATATTGAAAATACTCTAACACGGAGTAGGCATGTACAGATCGCTTCTAGGACCCCAAAATATCGAATTTTTGGGTGTTTTTGGCCTGAATTTGAGATATCGACTTTGGGCACCTAAAATATCGATTTTTAGCATGTTTTGGGCCTATATTTTGAAAATATTCTAGCACTGAGTAGGCATGTATAGATCGCTTCTGGGACCCCAAAATATCGAATTTTTGGGTGTTTTGAGCCTGAATATGAGATATAAACGGGTACCGGAAATGCATGCACATATCGACTTTGGGGCACTTAAAATATCGATTTTGAGCATGTTTTGGATCTGTATCTTGAAAACATTCTAACTAGGAGTAGGGATGTACAGATCGCTTCTAGGACCCAAAAATACCGAATTTTCGGGTGTTTTGAGCTTGAATTTGAGATATAAACGGGTACAGAAGAGGCATGCACATATTGACTTTGGGCACCTAAAATATCGATTTTCAGCATGTTTTGGGCCTGTATTTTGAAAATACTCTAACTAGGAGTAGTCATGTGCAGATCGCTTCTGGGACCCCAAAATATCGAATTTTGGGGAGTTTTGAGCCTGAATTTGAGATATAAACGGGTACAGAAGATGCATGCACATATCGACTTTGGACACTTAAAATATCGATTTTTAGCATGTTTTGAGCCTATATTTCAAAAACATTCTAGCACCGACTAGACATGTACGATCTAGATCGCTTCTGGGACCAAAAAATAGCGAATTTTCGGGTGTTTTTAAGTTGAATTTGGGATATAAACGGGTGCAGAAGATGCATACACATATTGACTTTGGTCACCTAAAATATCGATTTTCAGTTTGTTTTGGGCCTGTATTTTGAAAATACTCTAATACGGAGTAGGCAAGTACAGATCGCTTCTAAGACCCAAAATATCGAATTTTCGGGTGTTTTGAGCCTGAATTTGAGATATAAACGGGTACAGAAGATGCATCCTCATATAGACTTTTGGGCACGTAAAAGATCGATTTTCAGTATGTTTTGGGCCTGTATAATGAAAATACTCTAACACGGAGTAGGCATGTACAGATCGCTTCTGGGACCCAAAAATATCGAATTTTCGGGTGTTTTGAGGTTGAATTTGGGATATAAAGGGGTGCAGAAGATGCATACACATATTGCCTATGGTCACCTAAAATATCGATTTTCAGCTTGTTTTGGGCCTGTATATTGAAAATACTCTAATACGGAGTAGGCAAGTACAGATCGCTTCTAAGACCCAAAATATCGAATTTTCGGGTGTTTTGAGCCTGAATTTGAGATATAAACGGGTACAGAAGATACATCTACATATCGACTTTTGGGCACCTAAAGGATCGATTTTCAGTATGTTTTGGGCCTGTATATTGAAAATACTCTAACACGAAGTAAGCATGTACAGATCGCTTCTGGGACCCCAAAATATCGAATTTTTGGGTGTTTCGGGCCTGAATTTGAGATATCGACTTTGGGCACCTAAAATATCGATTTTTAGCATGTTTTGGGCCTATATTTTGAAAATTATTCTAGCACTGAGTAGGCATGTACAGATCGCTTCTGGGACCCCAAAATATCGAATTTTCGGGTGTTTTGAGCCTGAATTTGAGATATAAACGTGTTCAGAAGATGCATGTACATAGGCTTTTGGGCACCTAAAATATCGATTTTGAGCTTGTTTTGGGTCTGTATCTTGAAAACATTCTAACTAGGAGTAGGGATGTACAGATCGCTTCTAAGACCCAAAAATACCGAATTTTCGGGTGTTTTGAGCCTGAATTTGAGATATAAACGGGTACAGAAGATGCATGCACATATTGACTTTGGGCACCTAAAATATCGATTTTCAGAATGTTTTGGGCCTGTATTTTGAAAATACTCTAACTAGGAGTAGGCATGTACAGATCGCTTCTGGGACCCCAAAACATCGAATTTTCGGGGGTTTTGAGCCTGAATTTGAGATATAAATGGGTACAGAAGATGTATGCACATATCGACTTTGGAGACTTAAAATATCGATTTTTAGCATGTTTTAAGCCTATATTTTGAAAACATTCTAGCACTGACTAGCCCCTGGCTAGTAACGTGGTAACGCGCCTGCCTCGCATCCGTGAGGTCGGCAGATCGAGCCTCGCCCAGGCCCGAGAGTTTAAAACTGTTTACTGGGGGGTTACTGCCATGGCTGGGCACCATGGTGGGGAGTTGGGCTTGCCTGGCTGATGTTCTGGAGAGTATCTCATCAGAGATAGATACCAGAACTAAAACCCTGCAACTTTAACTTTAACTTTAACATGTACAGATCGCTTCTGGGACCCAAAATTATCGAATTTTCGGGTGTTTTGAGGTTGAATTTGAGATATAAACGAGTGCAGAAGATGCATACACATGTTGACTTTCGGCACCTAAAATATCGATTTTCACCATGTTTTGGGCGTGCATCTGAGTAGGCATGTACAGATTGCTTCTGGGACCCCAAAATATCGAACTTTCGGGTGTTTGGAGCCTGAATTTGAGATATAAACGGGTACAGAAGATGCATGCACATATCGACATTTGGGCACCTAAAAGATCGATTTTCAGTATGTTTTGGGCCTGTATATTGAAAATACTCTAACACGGAGTAGGCATGTACAGATCGCTTCTAGGACCCCAAAATATCGAATTTTTGGGTGTTTTTGGCCTGAATTTGAGATATCGACTTTGGGCACCTAAAATATCGATTTTTAGCATGTTTTGGGCCTATATTTTGAAAATATTCTAGCACTGAGTAGGCATGTATAGATCGCTTCTGGGACCCCAAAATATCGAATTTTTGGGTGTTTTGATCCTGAATATGAGATATAAACGGGTACCGGAAATGCATGCACATATCGACTTTGGGGCACTTAAAATATCGATTTTGAGCATGTTTTGGATCTGTATCTTGAAAACATTCTAACTAGGAGTAGGGATGTACAGATCGCTTCTAGGACCCAAAAATACCGAATTTTCGGGTGTTTTGAGCTTGAATTTGAGATATAAACGGGTACAGAAGAGGCATGCACATATTGACTTTGGGCACCTAAAATATCGATTTTCAGCATGTTTTGGGCCTGTATTTTGAAAATACTCTAACTAGGAGTAGTCATGTGCAGATCGCTTCTGGGACCCCAAAATATCGAATTTTGGGGAGTTTTGAGCCTGAATTTGAGATATAAACGGGTACAGAAGATGCATGCACATATCGACTTTGGACACTTAAAATATCGATTTTTAGCATGTTTTGAGCCTATATTTCAAAAACATTCTAGCACCGACTAGACATGTACGATCTAGATCGCTTCTGGGACCTAAAAATAGCGAATTTTCGGGTGTTTTTAAGTTGAATTTGGGATATAAACGGGTGCAGAAGATGCATACACATATTGACTTTGGTCACCTAAAATATCGATTTTCAGTTTGTTTTGGGCCTGTATTTTGAAAATACTCTAATACGGAGTAGGCAAGTACAGATCGCTTCTAAGACCCCAAAATATCGAATTTTCGGGTGTTTTGAGCCTGAATTTGAGATATAAACGGGTACAGAAGATGCATCCTCATATAGACTTTTGGGCACGTAAAAGATCGATTTTCAGTATGTTTTGGGCCTGTATATTAAAATTACTCTAACACGGAGTAGGCATGTTCAGATCGCTTCTGGGACCCCAAAATATCGAATTTTGGGGTGTTTTGGGCCTGAAATTGAGATATCGACTTTGGGCACCTAAAATATCGATTTTTAGCATGTTTTGGGCCTATATTTTGAAAAATATTCTAGCACTGAGTAGGCATGTACAGATCGCTTCTGGGACCCCAAAATATCGAATATTCGGGTGTTTTGAGCCTGAATTTGAGATATAAACAGGTATAAAAAATGCATGCACATATCGACTTTTGGGCACCTAAAATATCGATTTTGAGCATGTTTTGGGTCTGTAACTTGAAAACATTCTAACTAGGAGTAGGGATGAACAGATCGCTTCTAGGACCCAAAAATACCGAATTTTCGGGTGTTTTGAGCCTGAATTTGAGATATAAACGGGTACAGAAGATGCATGCACATATTGACTTTGGGCACCTAAAATATCGATTTTCAGCATGTTTTGGGCCTGTATTTTGAAAATATTCTAGCACTGAGTAGGCATGTACAGATCGCTTCTGGGACCCCAAAATATCGAATATTCGGGTGTTTTGAGCCTGAATTTGAGATATAAACAGGTATAAAAAATGCATGCACATATCGACTTTGAACACTTAAAATATCGATTTTTAGCATGTTTTCAGCTTATATTTTAAAAACATTCTAGCACTGACTAGACATGTACAGGTCGCTCCTGGGACCCAAAAATATCGAATTTTCGGGTGTTTTGAGGTTGAATTTGGGATATAAACGGGTGCAGAAGATGCATACACATATTGACTTTTGTCACCTAAAATATCGATTTTCAGCTTGTTTTGGGCCTGTATTTTGTAAATACTCTAATACGGAGTAGGCAAGTACAGATCGCTTCTGGGACCCAAAAATATCGAATTTTCGGTTGTTTTGAGCCTGAATTTGAGATATAAACGGGTACAGAAGATGCATGCACATATTGACTTTGGACACTTGAAATATCGATTTTTAGCATGTTTTGATCCTATATTTTGAAAACAAACTAGCACTGACTAGACATGTACAGATCGCTTCAGGAACCCAAAATTATCGAATTTTCGGGTGTTTTGAGGTTGAATTTGAGATATAAACGAGTGCAGAAGATGCATACACTTGTTGACTTTGGGCATCTAAAATATCGATTTCCAGTATGTTTTGGGCCTTCATCTGAGTAGGCATGTACAGATTGCTTCTGGGACCCCAAAATATTGAATTTTCGGGTGTTTGGAGCCTGAATTTGAGATATAAACGGGTACAGAAGATGCATGCACATATCGACTTTTGGGCACCTAAAAGATCGATTTTCAGTATGTTTTGGGCCTGTATTTTGAAAATACTCTAACACGGAGTAGGCAAGTACAGATCGCTTCTGGGACCCCCAAATATCGAATTTTCGGGTGTTTTGAGCCTGAATTTGAGATATAAACGGGTACAGAAGATGCATCCACATATCGACTTGTGGGCACCTAAAAGATCGATTTTCAATATATTTTGGGCCTGTATATTGAAAATACTCTAACACGGAGTAGGCATGTACAGATCGCTTCTGGGACCCCAAAATATCGAATTTTTGGGTGTTTTGGTCCTGAATTTGAGATATCGACTTTGGGCACCTAAAATATAGATTTTTAGCATGTTTTGGGCCTATATTTTGAAAATATTCTAGCACTGAGTAGGCATGTACAGATCGCTTCTGGGACCCCAAAATATCGAATTTTCGGGTGTTTTGAGCCTGAATTTGAGATATAAACGGGTACAGAAGATGCATGCACATAACGACTTTTGGGCACCTAAAATATCGATTTTGAGCATGTTTTGGGTCTGTATCTTGAAAACATTCTAACTAGGAGTAGGGATGTACAGATCGCTTGTAGGACCCTAAAATACCAAATTTTCGGGTGTTTTGAGCCTGAATTTGATATATAAACGGGTACAGAAGATGCATGCACATATCGAACTTTTGGGCACCTAAAATATCGATTTTCAGCATGTTTTGGCCTGTATTTTGAAAATACTTTAACTAGGAGTAATGTACAGATCGCTTCTGGGACTCCAAAATATTGAATTTTCGGGTGTTTTGAGCCTTAATTTGAGATATAAACGGGTACAGAAGATGCATGCACATATCGACTTTGGACACTTAAAATATCGATTTTTAGCATGTTTTGAGCCTATATTTTGAAAATATTCTAGCTCTGACTAGACATGTACAGATCGTTTCTGGGACCCAAAATTATCGAATTTTCGGGTGTTTTGAGGTTGAATTTGAGATATAAATGAGTGCAGAAGATGCATACACATGTTGACTTTGGGCATCTAAAATATCGATTTTCAGCATGTTTTGGGCCAGCATCTGAGTAGGCATGTACAGATCGCTTTTGGGACCCCAAAATATCGAATTTTCGGGTGTTTGGAGCCTGAATTTGAGATATAAACGGGTACAGAAGATGCATGCACATATCGACTTTAGGGCACCTATGAGATCGATTATCTGTATGTTTTGGGCCTGTATCTTGAAAATACTCTAACACGGAGTAGGCATGTACAGTCTGCTTCTGGGACCCCAAAATATCGAATTTTCGGGTGTTTTTGGGCCTGAATTTGATATATCGACTTTGGGCACCTAAAATATCGATTTTTAGCATGTTTTGGGCCAATATTTTAAAAATATTCTAGCACTAAGTAGGCATGTACAGATCACTTCTGGGACCCAAAATATCGAATTTTCGGGTGTTTTGTGCCTGAATTTGAGATATAAACGGGTACAGATGATGCATGCACATATCGACTTTGGACACTTAAAATATTGATTTTTAGCATGTTTTGAGCCTATATTTTGAAAATATTCTAGCACTGACTAGACATGTACACATCGTTTCTGGGACCCAAAGTTATCGAATTTTCGGGTGTTTTGAGGTTGAATTTGAGATATAAACGAGTGCAGAAGATGAATACACATGTTGACTTTGGGCATCTAAAATATCGATTTTCAGCATGTTTTGGGCCAGCATCTGACTAGGCATGTCCAGATCGCTTTTGGGACCCCAAAATATCGAATTTTCGGGTGTTTGGAGCCTGAATTTGAGATATAAACGGTTACAGATGATGCATGCACATATCGACTTTGGACACTTAAAATATCGATTTTTAGCATGTTTTGAGCCTATATTTTGAAAAAATTCTAGCACTGAGTAGGCATGTACAGATCGCGGCTAGGACCCTAAAATAGCAAATTTTCGGGTGTTTTGAGCCTGAATTTGAGATATAAACGGGTACAGATGATGCATGCACATATCGACATTGGACACTTAAAATATCGATTTTTAGCATGTTTTGAGCCTATATTTTGAAAAAATTATAGCACTGAGTAGGCATGTACAGATCGCTTCTGGGACCCCAAAATATCGAATTTTCGGGTGTTTTGAGCCTGATTTTAAGATATAAACGGGTACAGAAGATGCATGCACATATCGACTTTTGGGCACCTAAAATATCGATTTTGAGCATGTTTTGGGTCTATATCTTAAAAACATTATAACTAGGAGTAGGGATGTACAGATCGCTTCTAAGACCCAAAAATACCGAATTTTCGGGTTTTTTGAGCCTGAATTTGAGATATAAACGGGTACAGAAGAAGCATGCACATATTGACTTTGGGCACCTAAAATATCGATTTTCAGCATGTTTTGGGCCTGTATTTTGAAAATAATCTAACTAGGAGTAGGCATGTACAGATCGCTTCTGGGACCCAAAAATATCGAATTTTCGGGGGTTTTGAGCCTGAATTTGAGATATAAACGGGTATCGACTTTGGACACTTGGAATATCGATTTTTAGCATGTTTTGAGCCTGTATTTTGAAAACATTCTAGCACTGACTAGACATGTACAGATTGCTTCTGGGACCCAAAATTATCGAATTTTCGGGTTTTTTGAGGTTGAATTTGAGATATAAACAAGTGCACAAGATGCATACACATGTTGACTTTGGGCACCTAAAATATAGATTTTCAGCATGTTTTGGGCCTGCATCTGAGTAGGCATGTACAGATCGCTCCTGGGGCCCCAAAATATCGAATTTTCGGGTGTTTGGAGACTGAATTTGAGATATAAACGGGTACAGAAGATGCATGCACATATCGACTTTTGGTCACCTAAAAGATCGATTTTCAGTATGTTTTGGGCCAGTATATTGAAAATACTCTAACACGGAGTAGGCAAGTACAGATCGCTTCTGGGACCCCAAAATATCGAATTTTCGGGTGTTTTGAGCCTGAATTTGAGATAAAAACGGGTACAGAAGATGCATCCACATATCGACTTTTGGGCACCTAAAAGATCTATTTTCAGTATGTTTTGGGCCTGTATAATGAAAATACTCTAACACGGAGTAGGCATGTACAGATCGCTTTTGGGACCTCAAAATATCGAATTTTTGGGTGTTTTGAACCTGAATTTGAGATATCGACTTTGGGCACCTAAAATATCGATTTTTAGCATGTTTTGGGCCTATATTTTGAAAATATTCTAGCACTGAGTAGGCATGTACAGATCGCTTCTAAGACCCAAAAATACCGAATTATCTGGTGTTTTGAGCCTGAATTTGAGATATAAACGGGTACAGAAGATGCATGCATATATTGACTTTGGGCACCTAAAATATCGATTTTCAGCATGTTTTGGGCCTCTATTTTGAAAATACTCTAACTAGGAGTAGTCATGTGCACATCGCTTCTGGGACCCCAAAATATCGAATTTTCGGGTGTTTTGAGCATGAATTTGAGATATAAACGGGTACGGAAGATGCATCCACATATCGACTTTTGGGCACCTAAAAATCGATTTTCATTATGTTTTGGGCCTGTATATTGAAAATACTCTAACACGGAGTAGGCATGTACAGATCGCTTCTGGGACCCCAAAATATCGAATTTTTGGGTTTTTTTGGGCCTGAATTTGAGATATCGACTTTGGGCACCTAAAATATCGATTTTTAGCATGTTATGGGCCTATATTTTGAAAATTTTCTAGCACTGAGTAGGCATGTACAGATCGCTTCTGGGACCCCAAAATATCGATTTTTCGGGTGTTTTGAGCTTGAATTTGAGATATAAACGGTTATAGAAAATGCATGCACATATCGACTTTTGGGCACCTAAAATATCGATTTTGAGCATGTTTTGGGTCTGTAACTTGAAAACATTTTAACTAGGAGTAGGGATGTACAGATCGCATCTAGGACCCAAAAATACCGAATTTTCGGGTGTTTTGAGCCTGAATTTGAGATATAAACGGGTACAGAAGATGCATGCACATATTGATTTTGGGCACCTAAAATATCGATTTTCAGCATGTTTTGGGCCTCTATTTTGAAAATACTCTAACTAGGAGTAGTCATGTGCAGATTGCTTCTGGGACCCCAAAATATCGAATTTTCGGGTGTTTTGAGCCAGAATTTGAGATATAAACGGGTACAGAAGATGCATCCACATATCGACTTTTGGGCACCTAAAAGATCTATTTTCAGTATGTTTTGGGCCTGTATATTGAAAATACTCTAACACGGAGTAGGCATGTACAGATCGCTTTTGGGACCTCAAAATATCGAATTTTTGGGTGTTTTGAACCAGAATTTGAGATATCGACTTTCGGCACCTAAAATATCGATTTTTAGCATGTTTTGGGCCTATATTTTGAAAATATTCTAGCACTGAGTAGGCATGTACAGATCGCTTCTAAGACCCAAAAATACCGAATTTTCTGGTGTTTTGAGCCTGAATTTGAGATATAAACGGGTACAGAAGATGCATGCACATATTGACTTTGGGCACCTAAAATATCGATTTTCAGCATGTTTTGGGCCTGTATTTTGAAAATACTCTAACTAGGAGTAGTCATGTGCATATCGCTTCTGGGACCACAAAATATCGAATTTTCGGGTGTTTTGAGCATGAATTTGAGATATAAACGGGTACAGAAGATGCATCCACATATCGACTTTTGGGCACCTAAAAGATCGATTTTCACTATGTTTTGGGCCTGTAAATTGAAAATACTCTAACACGGAGTAGGCATGTACAGATCGCTTCTGGGACCCCAAAATATCGAATTTTTGGGTTTTTGGGGCCTGAATTTGAGATATCGACTTTGGGCACCTAAAATATCGATTTTTAGCATATTATGGGCCTATATTTTGAAAAATTTCTAGCACTGAGTAGGCATGTACAGATCGCTTCTGGGACCCCAAAATATCGATTTTTCGGGTGTTTTGAGCCTGAATTTGAGATATAAACGGGTATAGAAAATGAATGCACATATCGACTTTTGGGCACCTAAAATATCGATTTTGAGCATGTTTTGGGTCTGTAACTTGAAAACATTTTAACTAGGAGTAGGGATGTACAGATCGCATCTAGGACCCAAAAATACCGAATTTTCGGGTGTTTTGAGCCAGAATTTGAGATATAAACGGGTACAGAAGATGCATGCACATATTGACTTTAGGCACCTAAAATATCGATTTTCAGCATGTTTTGGGCCTGTATTTTGAAAATACTCTAACTAAGAGTAGTCATGTGCAGATCGCTTCTGGGACCCAAAAATATCGAATTTTCGGGTGTTTTGAGCCTGAATTTGAGATATAAACGGGTACAGAAGATCCATGCACATATTGACTTTGGTCACCTAAAATATCGATTTTCAGCATGTTTTGGGCCTGTATTTTGAAAATACTCTAACTAGGAGTAGGCATGTACAGATCGCTTCTGGGACCCAAAAATATCGAATTTTCGGGTGTTTTGAGCCTGAATTTGAGATATAAACGGGTACAGAAAATGCATCCGCATATCGACTTTTGGGCACGTAAAAAATCGATTTTCAGTATGTTTTTGGGCCTGTATATTGAAAATACTCTAACACGGAGTAGGCATGTACAGATCGCTTCTGGGACCCCAAAATATCGAATTTTTTGGTGTTTTAGGCCTGAATTTGAGATATCGACTTTGGGCACCTAAAATATCAATTTTTAGCATGTTTTGGGCCTATATTTTGAAAATATTCTAGCACTAAGTAAGCATGTACAGATCACTTTTGGGACCCCAAAATATCGAATTTTCGGGTGTTTTGAGCCTGAAATTGAGATATAAACGGGTACAGATGATGCATGCACATATCGACTTTGGACACCTAAAATATCGATTTTTAGCATGTTTTGAGCCTATAATTTGAAAACATTCTAGCACTGAGTAGGCATGTACAGATCGCTTCTGGGACCCAAAAATATCGAATTTTCGGGTGTTTTGAGGTTGAATTTGGGATATAAACGGGTGCAGAAGATGCATACACATATTGACTTTGGTCACCTAAAATATCGATTTTCAGCTTGTTTTGGGCCTGTATTTTGAAAATACTCTAACACGGAGTAGGCAAGTACAGATCGCTTCTGGGACCCCAAAATATCGAATTTTCGGGTGTTTGGAGCCTGAATTTGAGATATAAACGGGTACAGAAGATGCATCCACATATCGACTTTTGGGCACCTAAAAGATCGATTTTCAGTATGTTTTGGGCCTGTATTTTGAAATACTCTAACACGGAGTAGGCATGTACAGATCGCTTCTGGGACCCCAAAATATCGAATTTTTGGGTGTTTTGAGCCTGAATTTGAGATATCGACTTTGGACACCTAAAATATCGATTTTTAGCATGTTTTGAGCCTATATTTTGAAAATATTCACGCACTGAGTAGGCATGTACAGATCGCTTCTGGGACCCAAAAATATCGAATTTTCTGGTGTTTTGAGCCTGAATTTGAGATATAAACGGGTATAGAAAATGCATGCACATATCGACTTTTGGGCACCTAAAATATCGATTTTGAGCATGTTTTGGGTCTGTAACTTGAAAACTTTCTAACTAGGAGTAGGGATGTACAGATCGCTTCTAGGACCCAAAAATACCGAATTTTCGGGTGTTTTGAGCCTGAATTTGAGATATAAACGGGTACAGAAGATGCAGACACATGTTGACTTTGGGCACCTGAAATATCGATTTTCATCATGTTTTGGGCCTGTATTTTGAAAATACTCTAACTAGGAGTAGTCATGTGCAAATTGCTTCTGGGACCCACAAAATATCGAATTTTCCGGTATTTTGAGCCTGAATTTGAGATATAAACGGGTACAGAAGATGCATGCACATATCGACTTTGGACACTTAAAATATCGATTTTTAGCATGTTTTGGGCCTGTTTATTGAAAATACTCTAACACGGAGTAGGCATGTACAGATCGCTTCTGGGACCCCAAAATATCGAATTTTTGGGTGTTTTAGGCCTGCATTTGAGATATCGACTTTGGGCACCTAAAATATCGATTTTTAGCATGTTTTGGGCCTATATTTTGAAAATATTCTAGCACTAAGTAGGCATGTACAGATCATTTATGGGACCCCAAAATATCGAATTTTCGGGTGTTTTGAGCCTGAAATTGAGATATAAACGGGTACAGATGATGCATGCACATATCGACTCTGGACACCTAAAATATCGATTTTTAGCATGTTTTGAGCCTATATTTTGAAAACATTCTAGCACTGAGTAGGCATGTACAGATCGCTTCTGGGACCCAAAAATATCGAATTTTCGGGTGTTTTGAGGTTGAATTTGGGATATAAACGGGTGCAGAAGATGCATACACATATTGACTTTGGTCACCTAAAATATCGATTTTCAGCTTGTTTTGGGCCTGTATTTTGAAAATACTCTAACACGGAGTAGGCAAGTACAGATCGTTTCTGGGACCCCAAAATATCGAATTTTCGGGTGTTTGGAGCCTGAATTTGAGATATAAACGGGTACAGAAGATGCATCCACATATCGACTTTTGGGCACCTAAAAGATCGATTTTCAGTATGTTTTGGGCCTGTATTTTGAAATACTCTAACACGGAGTAGGCATGTACAGATCGCTTCTGGGACCCCAAAATATCGAATTTTTGGGTGTTTTGAGCCTGAATTTGAGATATCGACTTTGGACACCTAAAATATCGATTTTTAGCATGTTTTGGGCCTATATTTTGAAAATATTCTAGCATTGATTAGGCATGTACAGATCGCTTCTGGGACCCAAAAATATCGAATTTTCTGGTGTTTTGAGCCTGAATTTGAGATATAAACGGGTATAGAAAATGCATGCACATATCGACTTTTGGGCACCTAAAATATCGATTTTGAGCATGTTTTGGGTCTGTAACTTGAAAACATTCTAACTAGGAGTAGGGATGTACAGATCGCTTCTAGGACCCAAAAATACCGAATTTTCGGGTGTTTTGAGCCTGAATTTGAGATATAAACGGGTACAGAAGATGCAGACACATGTTGACTTTGGGCACCTAAAATATCGATTTTTAGTATGCTTTGGGCCTGTATTTTTAAAATACTCTAACTAGCAGTAGTCATGTGCAGATCACTTCTGGGACCCCAAAATATCGAATTTTCGGGTGTTTTGAGCCTGAATTTGAGATATAAACGGGTACAGAAGATGCATGCACATATCGACTTTGGACACTTAAAATATCGATTTTTTGGCATGTTTTGAGCCTATATTTTAAAAACATTCTAGCACTGACTAGTCATGTACAGATCGCTTCTGGGACCCAAAAATATCGAATTTTCGGGTGTTTTGAGGTTGAATTTGTGATATAAACGGGTGCAGAAGATGCATACACATGTTGACTTTGAGGACCTAAAATATCGATTTCCAGCATGTTTTGGGCCTGCATCTGAGTAGGTATGTACTGATTGCTTCTGGGACCCCAAAATATCGAATTTTCGGGTGTTTGGAGCCTGAATTTGAGATATAAACGGGTACAGAAGATGCATGCACATATCGACTTTTGGGCACCTAAAAGATCGATTTTCAGTATGATTTGGGCCTGTATTTTGAAAATACTCTAACACGGAGAAGGCATGTACAGTTCGCTTCTGGGACCCCAAAATATCGAATTTTCGGGTGTTTTGGGCCTGAATTTGAGATATCGACTTTGGGCACCAAACATATCGATTTTTAGCATGTTTTGGGCCTATATTTTGAAAATATTCTAGCACTAAGTAGGCCTGTACAGATCAGTTCTGGGACCCCAAATTATCGAATTTTTAAGGGGTTTTGAGCCTGAAATTGAGATATAAACGGGTACAGATGATGTATGCACATATCGACTTTGGACACTTAAAATATCGATTTTTAGCATGTTTTGAGCCTATATTTTGAAAACATTCTAGCACTGAGTAGGCATGTACAGATCGCTTCTGGGACCCAAAAATATCGCTTTTTCGGGTGTTTTGAGGTTGAATTTGGGATATAAACGGGTACAGAAGATGCATGCACATATCGACTTTTGGGCACCAAAAAGATCGATTTTCAGTATGTTATGGGCCTGTAATTTGAAAATACTCTAACACGGAGTAGGCATGTACAGTTCGCTTTTGGGACCCCAAAATATCGAATTTTCGGGTGTTTTGGGCCTGAATTTGAGATATCGACTTTGGGCACCTAAAATATCGATTTTTAGCATGTTTTGGGCCTATATTTTGAAATTATTCTAGCACTAAGTAGGCATGTACAGATCACTTCTGGGACCCCAAAATATCGAATTTTCGAGTGTTTTGAGCCTGAATTTGAGATATAAACGGGTACAGATGATGCATGCACATATCGACTTTGGACACTTAAAATATCGATTTAAAGCATGTTTTGAGCCTTTATTTTTAAAACATTCTAGCACTGAGTAGGCATGTACAGATCGCTTCTGGGACCCAAAAATATCGAATTTTAGGGTGTTTTGAGGTTGAATTTGGGATATAAACGGGTGCAGAAGATGCATACACATATTGACTTTGGTCACCTAAAATATCGATTTTCAGCTTGTTTTGGACCTGTATTTTGAAATACTCTAACAAGGAGTAGGCAAGTACAGATCGCGTCTGGGACCCCAAAATATCGAATTTTCGGGTGTTTTGAGCCTGAATTTGAGATATAAACGGGTACAGAAAATGCATCCACATATCGAATTTTAGGCACCTAAAAGATCGATTTTCAGTATGTTTTGGGCCTGTATTTTGAAAATACTCTAACACGGAGTAGGCATGTGCAGATCACTTCTGGGACCCAAAAATATCGAATTTTCGGGAGTTTTGAGACTGAATTTGAGATATAAACGGGTATAGAAGATGCATGCACATATCGACTTTGGACACTTAAAATATCGATTTTTAGCATGTTTTGAGCTTATATTTTAAAAACATTCTAGCACTGACTAGACATGTACAGATCGCTTCTGGGACCCAAAAATATCGAATTTTCGGGTGTTTTGAGGTTGAATTTGGGATATAAACGGGTGCAGAAGATGCATACACATGTTGACTTTGGTCACCTAAAATATCGATTTCCAGCATGTTTTGGGCCTGCATCTGAGTAGGTATGTACAGATTGCTTCTGGGACCCCAAAATATCGAATTTTCGTTTGTTTGGAGCCTGAATTTGAGATATAAACGGGTACAGAAGATGCATGCACATATCGACTTTTGGGCACCTAAAAGATCGATTTTCAGTATGTTTTGGGCCTGTATTTTGAAAATACTCTAACACGGAGTAGGCATGTACAGTTCGCATCTGGGACCCCAAAATATCGAATTTTCGGGTGTTTTGGGCCTGAATTTGAGATATCGACTTTGGGCACCTAAAATATCGATTTTTAGCATGTTTTGGGCCTATATTTTGAAAATATTCTAGCACTAAGTAGGCATGTACAGATCGCTTCTAGGACCCAAAAATACCGAATTTTCGATGTGTTTTCAGCCTGAATTTGAGATATAAACGGGTACAGCAGATGTATGCACATATTGACTTTGGGCACCTAAAATATCGATTTTCAGCATGTTTTAAGCCTGTATTTTGAAAGTACTCTAACTACGAGTAGGCATGTACAGATCGCTTCTGGGACCCAAAAATATCGAATTTTCGGGTGTTTTGAGCCTGAATTTGAGATATAAACGGGTACAGAAGATGCATGTACATATCGACTTTGGACACTTAAAATATCGATTTTTAGCATGTTTTGAGCCTATATTTTGAAAACATTCTAGCACTGACTAGACATGTACAGATCGCTTCTGGGACCTAAAAATATCGAATTTTCGGGTGATTTGAGTCTGAATTTGAGATATAAACGGGTACAGAAGATGCATGCACATATCGTCGAACTTTTGGGCACCTAAAATATCGATTTTGAGCATGTTTTGGGTCTGTATCTTGAAAACATTCTAACTAGGAGTAGGGATGTACAGATCGATTCTAGGACCCAAAAATACCAAATTTTTGGGTGTTTTGAGCCTGAATTTCAGATATAAACGGGTACAGAAGATGCATGCACATAATGACTTTGGGCACCTAACATATCGATTTTCAGCATGTTTTGGGCCTGTATTTTGAAAATACTCAAACTAGGAGTAGGCATGTACAGATCGCTTCTGGGACCCAAAATTATCGAATTTTCGGGTGTTTTGAGGTTGAATATGATATATAAACGAGTGCAGATGATGCATACACATGTTGACTTTGGGCACCTAAAATATCGATTTTCAGCATGTTTTGGGCCTGTATTTTGAAAGTACTCTAACTACGAGTAGGCATGTACAGATCGCTTCTGGGACCCCAAAATATCGAATTTTCGGGTGTTTGGAGCCTGAATTTGAGATATAAACGGGTACAGAAGATGCATGCATATATCTACTTTTGGGCACCTAAATGATCGATTTTCAGTATGTTTTGGGCCTGTATTTTGAAAATACTCTAACACGGAATAGGCATGTACAGTTCGCTTCTGGGACCCCAAAATATCGAATTTTCGGGTGTTTTGGGCCTGAATTTGAGATATCGACTTTGGGCACCTAAAATATCGATTTTTAGCATGTTTTGGGCCTATATTTTGAAAATATTCTAGCACTAAGTAGGCATGTACAGATCACTTCTGGGACCCCAAAATATAGAATTTTCGGGTGTTTTGAGCCTTAATTTGAGATATAAACGGGTACAGATGATGCATACACATATCGACTTTGGACACTTAAAATATCGATTTTTAGCATGTTTTAAGCCTATATTTTGAAAAAAATTCTAGCACTGAGTAGGCATGTACAGATTGCTTCTGGGACCCTAAAATATCGAATTTTCGGGTGTTTGGAGCCTGAATTTGAGATATAAACGGGTACAGAAGATGCATGCACATATCGACTTTGGTCACCTAAAAGATCGATTTTCAGTATGTTTTGGGCCTGTATTTTGAAAATACTCTAACACGGAGTAGGCATGTACAGTTCGCTTGTGGGACCCCAAAATATCGAATTTTCGGGTGTTTTGGGCCTGAATTTGAGATATCGAATTTGGGCAACTAAAATATCGATTTTTAGCATGTTTTGGGCCTATATTTTGAAAATATTCTAGCACTAAGTAGGCATGTACAGATCACTTCTGGGACCCCAAAATATAGAATTTTCGGGTGTTTTGAGCCTTAATTTGAGATATAAACGGGTACAGATGATGCATACACATATCGACTTTGGACACTTAAAATATCGATTTTTAGCATGTTTTAAGCCTATATTTTGAAAAAAATTCTAGCACTGAGTAGGCATGTACAGATTGCTTCTGGGACCCTAAAATATCGAATTTTCGGGTGTTTGGAGCCTGAATTTGAGATATAAACGGGTACAGAAGATGCATGCACATATCGACTTTGGTCACCTAAAAGATCGATTTTCAGTATGTTTTGGGCCTGTATTTTGAAAATACTCTAACACGGAATAGGCATGTACAGTTCGCTTGTGGGACCCCAAAATATCGAATTTTCGGGTGTTTTGGGCCTGAATTTGAGATATCGAATTTGGGCAACTAAAATATCGATTTTTAGCATGATTTGGGCCTATATTTTGAAAATATTCTAGCACTAAGTAGGCATGTACAGATCACTTCTAGGACCACAAAATATCGAATTTTCGGGTGTTTTGAGCCTGAATTTGAGATATAAACGGGTACAGATGATGCATGCACATATCGACTTTGGACACGTAAAATATCGATTTTTAGCATTTTTTGAGCCTATATTTTGAAAACATTCTAGCACTGACTAGGCATGTACAGATCGCTTCTGGGACCCAAAAATATCGATTTTTTGGGTGTTTTGATGTTGAATTTGGGATATAAACGGGTGCAGAAGATTCATACACATATTGACTTTTGGGCACCTAAAAGATCGATTTTCAATATGTTTTGAGCCTGTATATTGAGAATACTCTAACACGGAGTAGGCATGTACAGATCGCTTCTGGGACCCCAAAATATCGAATTTTCGGGTGTTTTGGGCCTGAATTTAAGATATATCGACTTTGGGCACCTAAAATATCGATTTTTAGCATGTTTTGTGCCTATATTTTGAAAATATTCTAGCACTAAGTAGGCATGTAAAGATCACATCTGGGACCCCAAAATAACAAATTTTGGGGCGTTTTGAGCCTGAATTTGAGATATAAACGGGTACAGATGATGCATGCACATATCGACTTTGGACACTTAAAATATCGATTTTTAGCATATTTTGAGCCTATATTTTGAAAACATTCTAGCACTGAGTAGGCATGTACAGATCGCTTCTGTGACAGCAAAATATCGAATTTTCGGGTGTTTTGAGACTGCATTTGCGATATAAACGGGTAAAGAAGATGCATGCACATATCGACTTTTGGTCACCTAAAATATCGATTTTGAGCATGTTTTGGGTCTGTATCTTGAAAACATTCTAACTAGGAGTAGGGATGTACAGATCGCTTCTAGGACCCAAAAATACCGAATTTTCGGGTGTTTTGAGCCTGAATTTGAAATATAAACGGGTACAGAAGATGCATGAACATATTGACTTTGGGCACCTAAAATATCGATTTTCAGCATGTTTTGGGCCTGTATTTTGAAAGTACTCCAACTAGGAGTAGGCATGTACAGATCGCTTCTGGGACCAAAAAATTTCGAATTTTCGGGTGTTTTGAGCCTGAATTTGAGATATAAACGGGTACAGAAGATGTATGCACATATCGACTTTGGACACTTAAAATATCGATTTTTAGCATTTTTTGAGCCTATATTTTAAAAACATTCTAGCACTGACTAGACATGTACAGATCGCTTCTGGGACCCCAAAATATCAAATTTTCGAGTGTTTTGAGGTTGAATTTGGGATATAAACGGGTACAGAAGATGCATGCACATATCGACTTTTGGGCACCTAAAAGATCGATTTTCAGTATGTTTTGGGCCTGTATTTTGAAAATATTCTAGCACTAAGTAGGCATGTACAGGTCACTTCTGGGACCCTAAAATATCGAATTTTCGGGTGTTTTGAGCCTGAATTTGAGATATAAACGGGTACATATGATGCATGCACATATCGACTTTGGACACTTAAAATATCGATTTTTAGCATGTTTTGAGCCTATATTTTTTAAAAATTCTAGCACTGAGTAGGCATGTACAGATCGCTTCTGGGACCCAAAAATATCGAATTATCGGGTGTTTTGAGGTTGAATTTGGGATATAAACGGGTGCAGAAGATGCATACAGATATTGACTTTTGGGCACCTTAAAGATCGATTTTCAGTATGTTTTGGGCCTGTATATTGAGAATACTCTAACACGGAGTAGGCATGTACAGATCGCTTCTGGGAACCCAAGATATCGAATTTTTGGGTGTTTTGGGCCTGAATTTGAGATATCGACTTTGGGCACGTAAAATATCGATTTTTAGCATGTTTTGGGGCTATATTTTGAAAATATTCTAGCACTGAGTAGGCATGTATAAATCGCTTCTTGGACCCCAAAATATCGAATTTTCGGGTGTTTTTGAGCCTGAATTTGAGATATAAACGGGTACAGAAGATGCATGCACATATCGACTTTTGGGCACCAAAAATTTAGATTTTGATCATGTTTTGGGTCTGTATCTTGAAAAGATTCTAACTAGGAGTAGGGAAAGCACAGATCGCTTCTAGGACCCAAAAATACCGAATTTTCGGGTGTTTTGAGCCTGAATTTGAGATATCGACTTTGGGCACCTAAAATATCGATTTTAGCATGTTTTGGGCCTATATTTTGAAAATATTCTAGCATTGAGTAGGCATGTACAGATCGCTTCTTGGACCCCAAAATATCGAATTTTCGGGTGTTTTGAACCTGAATTTGAGATATAAACGGGTACTGAAGATGCATGCACATATCGACTTTTGGGCACCAAAAATTTAGATTTTGAGCATGTTTTGGGTCTGTATCTTGAAAACATTCTAACTAGGAGTAGAGAAAGTACAGATCGCTTCTAGGACCGAAAAATACCGAATTTTCGGGTGTTTTAAACCTGAATTTGAGATATAAACGGGTACAGCAGATGTATGCACATATTGACTTTGGGCACCTAAAATATCGATTTTCAGCATGTTTTAAGCCTGTATTTTGAAAGTACTCTAACTACGAGTAGGCATGTACAGATCGCTTCTGGGACCCAAAAATATCGAATTTTCGGGTGTTTTGAGCCTGAATTTGAGATATAAACGGGTACAGAAGATGCATGTACATATCGACTTTGGACACTTAAAATATCGATTTTTAGCATGTTTTGAGCCTATATTTTGAAAACATTCTAGCACTGACTAGACATGTACAGATCGCTTCTGGGACCTAAAAATATCGAATTTTCGGGTGATTTGAGTCTGAATTTGAGATATAAACGGGTACAGAAGATGCATGCACATATCGTCGAACTTTTGGGCACCTAAAATATCGATTTTGAGCATGTTTTGGGTCTGTATCTTGAAAACATTCTAACTAGGAGTAGGGATGTACAGATCGATTCTAGGACCCAAAAATACCAAATTTTTGGGTGTTTTGAGCCTGAATTTCAGATATAAACGGGTACAGAAGATGCATGCACATAATGACTTTGGGCACCTAACATATCGATTTTCAGCATGTTTTGGGCCTGTATTTTGAAAATACTCAAACTAGGAGTAGGCATGTACAGATCGCTTCTGGGACCCAAAATTATCGAATTTTCGGGTGTTTTGAGGTTGAATATGATATATAAACGAGTGCAGATGATGCATACACATGTTGACTTTGGGCACCTAAAATATCGATTTTCAGCATGTTTTGGGCCTGTATTTTGAAAGTACTCTAACTACGAGTAGGCATGTACAGATCGCTTCTGGGACCCCAAAATATCGAATTTTCGGGTGTTTGGAGCCTGAATTTGAGATATAAACGGGTACAGAAGATGCATGCATATATCTACTTTTGGGCACCTAAATGATCGATTTTCAGTATGTTTTGGGCCTGTATTTTGAAAATACTCTAACACGGAATAGGCATGTACAGTTCGCTTCTGGGACCCCAAAATATCGAATTTTCGGGTGTTTTGGGCCTGAATTTGAGATATCGACTTTGGGCACCTAAAATATCGATTTTTAGCATGTTTTGGGCCTATATTTTGAAAATATTCTAGCACTAAGTAGGCATGTACAGATCACTTCTGGGACCCCAAAATATAGAATTTTCGGGTGTTTTGAGCCTTAATTTGAGATATAAACGGGTACAGATGATGCATACACATATCGACTTTGGACACTTAAAATATCGATTTTTAGCATGTTTTAAGCCTATATTTTGAAAAAAATTCTAGCACTGAGTAGGCATGTACAGATTGCTTCTGGGACCCTAAAATATCGAATTTTCGGGTGTTTGGAGCCTGAATTTGAGATATAAACGGGTACAGAAGATGCATGCACATATCGACTTTGGTCACCTAAAAGATCGATTTTCAGTATGTTTTGGGCCTGTATTTTGAAAATACTCTAACACGGAATAGGCATGTACAGTTCGCTTGTGGGACCCCAAAATATCGAATTTTCGGGTGTTTTGGGCCTGAATTTGAGATATCGAATTTGGGCAACTAAAATATCGATTTTTAGCATGTTTTGGGCCTATATTTTGAAAATATTCTAGCACTAAGTAGGCATGTACAGATCACTTCTGGGACCCCAAAATATAGAATTTTCGGGTGTTTTGAGCCTTAATTTGAGATATAAACGGGTACAGATGATGCATACACATATCGACTTTGGACACTTAAAATATCGATTTTTAGCATGTTTTAAGCCTATATTTTGAAAAAAATTCTAGCACTGAGTAGGCATGTACAGATTGCTTCTGGGACCCTAAAATATCGAATTTTCGGGTGTTTGGAGCCTGAATTTGAGATATAAACGGGTACAGAAGATGCATGCACATATCGACTTTGGTCACCTAAAAGATCGATTTTCAGTATGTTTTGGGCCTGTATTTTGAAAATACTCTAACACGGAATAGGCATGTACAGTTCGCTTGTGGGACCCCAAAATATCGAATTTTCGGGTGTTTTGGGCCTGAATTTGAGATATCGAATTTGGGCAACTAAAATATCGATTTTTAGCATGATTTGGGCCTATATTTTGAAAATATTCTAGCACTAAGTAGGCATGTACAGATCACTTCTAGGACCACAAAATATCGAATTTTCGGGTGTTTTGAGCCTGAATTTGAGATATAAACGGGTACAGATGATGCATGCACATATCGACTTTGGACACGTAAAATATCGATTTTTAGCATTTTTTGAGCCTATATTTTGAAAACATTCTAGCACTGACTAGGCATGTACAGATCGCTTCTGGGACCCAAAAATATCGATTTTTTGGGTGTTTTGATGTTGAATTTGGGATATAAACGGGTGCAGAAGATTCATACACATATTGACTTTTGGGCACCTAAAAGATCGATTTTCAATATGTTTTGAGCCTGTATATTGAGAATACTCTAACACGGAGTAGGCATGTACAGATCGCTTCTGGGACCCCAAAATATCGAATTTTCGGGTGTTTTGGGCCTGAATTTAAGATATATCGACTTTGGGCACCTAAAATATCGATTTTTAGCATGTTTTGTGCCTATATTTTGAAAATATTCTAGCACTAAGTAGGCATGTAAAGATCACATCTGGGACCCCAAAATAACAAATTTTGGGGCGTTTTGAGCCTGAATTTGAGATATAAACGGGTACAGATGATGCATGCACATATCGACTTTGGACACTTAAAATATCGATTTTTAGCATATTTTGAGCCTATATTTTGAAAACATTCTAGCACTGAGTAGGCATGTACAGATCGCTTCTGTGACAGCAAAATATCGAATTTTCGGGTGTTTTGAGACTGCATTTGCGATATAAACGGGTAAAGAAGATGCATGCACATATCGACTTTTGGTCACCTAAAATATCGATTTTGAGCATGTTTTGGGTCTGTATCTTGAAAACATTCTAACTAGGAGTAGGGATGTACAGATCGCTTCTAGGACCCAAAAATACCGAATTTTCGGGTGTTTTGAGCCTGAATTTGAAATATAAACGGGTACAGAAGATGCATGAACATATTGACTTTGGGCACCTAAAATATCGATTTTCAGCATGTTTTGGGCCTGTATTTTGAAAGTACTCCAACTAGGAGTAGGCATGTACAGATCGCTTCTGGGACCAAAAAATTTCGAATTTTCGGGTGTTTTGAGCCTGAATTTGAGATATAAACGGGTACAGAAGATGTATGCACATATCGACTTTGGACACTTAAAATATCGATTTTTAGCATTTTTTGAGCCTATATTTTAAAAACATTCTAGCACTGACTAGACATGTACAGATCGCTTCTGGGACCCCAAAATATCAAATTTTCGAGTGTTTTGAGGTTGAATTTGGGATATAAACGGGTACAGAAGATGCATGCACATATCGACTTTTGGGCACCTAAAAGATCGATTTTCAGTATGTTTTGGGCCTGTATTTTGAAAATATTCTAGCACTAAGTAGGCATGTACAGGTCACTTCTGGGACCCTAAAATATCGAATTTTCGGGTGTTTTGAGCCTGAATTTGAGATATAAACGGGTACATATGATGCATGCACATATCGACTTTGGACACTTAAAATATCGATTTTTAGCATGTTTTGAGCCTATATTTTTTAAAAATTCTAGCACTGAGTAGGCATGTACAGATCGCTTCTGGGACCCAAAAATATCGAATTATCGGGTGTTTTGAGGTTGAATTTGGGATATAAACGGGTGCAGAAGATGCATACAGATATTGACTTTTGGGCACCTTAAAGATCGATTTTCAGTATGTTTTGGGCCTGTATATTGAGAATACTCTAACACGGAGTAGGCATGTACAGATCGCTTCTGGGAACCCAAGATATCGAATTTTTGGGTGTTTTGGGCCTGAATTTGAGATATCGACTTTGGGCACGTAAAATATCGATTTTTAGCATGTTTTGGGGCTATATTTTGAAAATATTCTAGCACTGAGTAGGCATGTATAAATCGCTTCTTGGACCCCAAAATATCGAATTTTCGGGTGTTTTTGAGCCTGAATTTGAGATATAAACGGGTACAGAAGATGCATGCACATATCGACTTTTGGGCACCAAAAATTTAGATTTTGATCATGTTTTGGGTCTGTATCTTGAAAAGATTCTAACTAGGAGTAGGGAAAGCACAGATCGCTTCTAGGACCCAAAAATACCGAATTTTCGGGTGTTTTGAGCCTGAATTTGAGATATCGACTTTGGGCACCTAAAATATCGATTTTAGCATGTTTTGGGCCTATATTTTGAAAATATTCTAGCATTGAGTAGGCATGTACAGATCGCTTCTTGGACCCCAAAATATCGAATTTTCGGGTGTTTTGAACCTGAATTTGAGATATAAACGGGTACTGAAGATGCATGCACATATCGACTTTTGGGCACCAAAAATTTAGATTTTGAGCATGTTTTGGGTCTGTATCTTGAAAACATTCTAACTAGGAGTAGAGAAAGTACAGATCGCTTCTAGGACCGAAAAATACCGAATTTTCGGGTGTTTTAAACCTGAATTTGAGATATAAACGGGTACAGAAGATGCATGCACATATCGACTTTGGACACTTAAAATATCTATTTTTAGCATGTTTTGAGCCTTTATTTTGTAAACATTCTAGCACTGACTAGACATGTACAGATCGCTTCTGGGACCCAAAATTATCGAATTTTCGGGTGTTTTGAGGTTGAATTTGAGATATAAACGAGTGCAGAAGATGCATACACATGTTGACTTTGGGCACATAAAATATCGATTTTCAGCATGTTTTGGGCCTGCATCTGAGTAAGCATGTACAGATCGCTTCTGGGACCTAAAAATATCGAATTTTCGGGTGTTTGGAGCCTTAATTTGAGATATAAACGGGTACAGAAGATGCATGCACATATCGACTTTTGGGCACCTAAAAGAACGATTTTCAGTATGTTTTGGGCCTGTATTTTGAAAATACTCTAACACGGAGTAGGCATGTACAGTTCGCTTCTGGGACCCCAAAATATCGAATTTAAGGTGTTTTGGGCCTGAATTTGAGATATCGACTTTGGGCACCTAAAATATCGATTTTTAGCATGTTTTGGGCCTATATTTTGAAAATATTTTAGCACTGAGTAGGCATGTACAGATCACTTCTGGGACCCCAAAATATCAAATTTTCCGGTGTTTTGAGCCTGAATTTGAGATATAAACGGGTACAGATTATGCATGCACATATCGACTTTGGACACTTAAAATATCGATTTTTAGCATGTTTTGAGCCTATATTTTGAAAACATTCTAACACTGACTAGGCATGTACAGAATGCTTCTGGGACCCAAAAATATCGAATTTTTGGGTGTTTTGAGGGTGAATTTGAGATATAAACGGGTATAGAAGATGCATGCACATATCGACTTTTGGGCACCTAAAAGATCGATTTTCAGTATGTTTGGGGCATGTATTTTGAAAATACTCTAACACGGAGTAGGCATGTACAGTTCGCTTCTAGGACCCTAAAATATCGAATTTTCGGGTGTTTTGGGCCTGAATTTGAGATATCGACTTTTGGCACCTAGAATATCGATTTTTAGCATGTTTTGGGCCTATATTTTGAAAATATTTTAGCACTGAGTAGGCATGTACAGATCACTTCTGGGACCCCAAAATATCAAATTTTCCGGTGTTTTGAGGTTGAATTTGGGATATAAACTTGTGCAGAAGATGCATACACATATTGACTTTGGTCACCAAAAATTTTGATTTTCAGCTTGTTTTTGGCCTGTATTTTGAAAATACTCTAACACAGAGTAGGCAAGTACAGATCGCTTCTGGGACCCCAAAATATCGAATTTTCGGGTGTTTTGAGCCTGAATTTGAGATATAAACGGATACAGATGATGCATGCACATATCGTCTTTGGACACTTAAAATATATCGAATTTAGCATGTTTTGAGCCTGTATTTTGAAAACATTCTAGCACTGAGTAGGCATGTACAGATCGCTTATGGGACCCAAAATATCGACTTTTCGGGTGTTTTGAGGTTGAATTTGGGATATAAACGGGGGCAGAAGATGAATACACATATTGACTTTTGTCACCTAAAATATCGATTTTCAGCTTGTTTTGGGACTGTATTTTGAAAACACTCTAACACGGTGTAGGCAAGTACAGATCGCTTCTGTGACACCAAAATATCGAATTTTCGTGTGTTTTGAGCCTAAATTTGAGATATAAACGGGTACAGAAGATGCATCCACATATCGACTTTTGGGCACATAAAAAATCGATTTTCAGCGTGATTTGGGCATGTATATTGAAAATACTCTAACACGGAGTAGGCATTTACAGATCGCTTCTGTGACCCCAAAATATCGAATTTTTGGGTGTTTTGGGCCTGAATTTGAGATATCGACTTTGGGCACCTAAAATATCGATTTTCAGCATGTTTTGGCCCTATATTTTGAAATATTCTAGCACTGAGTAGGCATGTACAGATCGCTTCTGGGACCCCAAAATATCGAATTTTCGGGTGTTTTGAGCCTGAATTTGAGATATCGACTTTGGGCAACTAAAATATCGATTTTCAGCATGTTTTGGGCCTGTATTATGAAAATACTCTAACTAGGAGTAGTCATGTACAGATCGCTTCTGGAACCCAAAAATATCGAATTTTCGGGTGTTTTGAGCCTGAATTTGAGATATAAACGGGAACAGAAGATGCATGCACATATCAACTTTGGACACTTAAAATATCGACTTTTAGAATGTTTTGAGCCTATATTTTGAAAAAATTCTATCACTGATTAAGCATGTACAGATCGTTTCTGGGACCCAAAAATATCGAATTTTCGGGAGTTTTGAGGTTGAATTTGGGATATAAACGGCTGCAGAAGATGCATACACATATTGACTTTGGTCACATAAAATATCGATTTTTAGCTTGTTTTGGGCCTGTAGTTTGAAAATACTCTAACACGGAGTAGGCAAGTACAGATCGCTTCTGGGACCCCAAAATATCGAATTTTCGGGTGTTTTGAGCCTGAATTTGAGATATCGACTTTGGGCACCTAAAATATCGATTTTAGCATGTTTTGGGCCTATATTTTGAAAATATTCTAGCACTGGGTAGGCATGTACAGATCGCTTCTGGGACCCCATAATATCGAATTTTCGGGAGTTTTGAGCCTGAATTTGATATATAAACGGGTACAGAAGATGCATGCACATATCGACTTTGGACACTTAAAATATCGATTTTTAGCATGTTTTAAGCCTATATTTTTAAAACATTCTAGCACTGACTAGACATGTACAGATCTCTTCTGGGACCCCAAAATATCGAATTTTAGGGTGTTTTGAGCCTCAATTTGAGATATAAACGAGTGCAGAAGATGCATACACATGTTGACTTTGGGCACCTAAAATATCGATTTTTAGCATGTTTTGGGCCTGCATCTGAGTAGGCATGTACAGATCGCTTTTGGGACCCCAAAATATCGAATTTTCGGGTGTTTGGAGCCAGAATTTGAGATATAAACGGGTACAGAAGATGCATGCACATATCGACTTTTGGGAACCTAAAAGATCGATTTTCTGTATGTTTTGTTCCTGTATTTTGAAAATACTCTAACACGCAGTAGGCATGTACAGATCGCTTCTGGGACCCAAAAATATCGAATTTTCGGGTGTTTTGAGGTTGAATTTGGGATATAAACAGGTGCAGAAGATGCGTACACATATTGACTTGGGTCACCTAAAATATCGATTTTCAGCTTGGTTTGGGCCTGTATTTTGAAAATACTCTAACACGGAGTAGGCAAGTACAGATCGCTTCTGGAACCCCAAAATATCGAATTTTCAGGTGTTTTGAGCCTGAATTTGAGATATAAACGGGTAAAGAAGATGCATCCACATATCGACTTTTTGGCACCTATAATATCGATTTTGAGCATGTTTTGGGTCTGTATCTTGAAAACATTCTAACTAGGAGTAGGGATGTACAGATCGCTTCTAAGACACAAAAATACCGAATTTTCGGGTGTTGTGAGCCTGAATTTGAGATATAAACGGGTACAGAAGATGCATGCACATATCGACTTTTGGGCACCTAAAAGATCGATTTTCAGTATGTTTTGGGCCTGTATTTTGAAAATACTCTTACACGGATGAGGCATGTACAGTTTGCTTCTGGGACCTCAAAATATCGAATTTTCGGGTGTTTTGGGCCTGATTTTGAGATATCGACTTTGGGCACCTAAAATATCGATTTTTAGCATGTTTTGGGCCTATATTTTGAAAATATTCTAGCACTAAGTAGGCATGTACAGATCACTTCTGGGACCCCAAAATATAGATTTTTCGGGTGTTTTGAGCCTGAGTTTGAGATATAAACGGGTACAGATGATGCATGCACATATCGACTTTGGACACTTAAAATATCGATTTTTAGCATGTTTTGAGCCTATTTTTTGAAAACATTCTAGCACTGACTAGACATGTACAGATCGCTTCTGGGACCCAAAATTATCGAATTTTTGGGTGTTTTGAGCCTGAATTTGAGATATAAACGGGTACAGAAGATGCATGCACATATTGACTTTGGGCACCTAAAATATCGATTTTCAGCATGTTTTGGGCCTGCATCTGAGTAGGCATGTACAGATCGCTTCTTGGAACCTAAAATATCGAATTTTCGGGTGTTTGGAGCCTGAATTTGAGATATAAACGGGTACAGAAGATGCATGCACATATCGACTTTTGGGCACCTAAAAGATCGATTTTCAGTATGTTTTGGGCATGTATATTGAAACTACTATAACACGGAGTAGGCATGTACAGATCGCTTCTGGGACCCCAAAATATCGAATTTTTGGGAGTTTTGGGCCTGAATTTGAGATATCGACTTTGGGCACCTAAAATATCGATATTTAGCATGTTTTGGGCCTATATTTTGAAAATATTCTAGCACTGAGTAGGCATGTACAGATCGCTTCTTGGACCCCAAAACATCAAATTTTCGGGTGTTTTGAGCATGAATTTGAGATATAAACGGGTACAGAAG
The DNA here is from genome assembly GCA_033782935.1 of Petrolisthes cinctipes. NCBI lineage: Eukaryota > Metazoa > Arthropoda > Malacostraca > Decapoda > Porcellanidae > Petrolisthes > Petrolisthes cinctipes. The sequence continues at coordinate 5,429,581 of JAWQEG010000201.1, forward strand.
ATGCATGCACATATCATCGACTTTTGGGCACCTAAAATATCGATTTTGAACATGTTTTGGGTCTGTATATTGAAAACATTCTAACTAGGAATAGGGATGTACAGATCGCTTCTAGGACCCAAAAGTACCGAATTTTCGGGTGATTTGAGCCTGAATTTGAAATATATAAACGGGTACAGAAGATGCATGCACATATTGACTTTGGGCACCTAAAATGTCGATTTTTAGCATGTTTTCGGCCTATATTTTGAAAATATTCTAGCACTAAGTAGGCATGTACAGATCGCTTCTGGGACCCAAAATTATCGAATTTTCGGGTGTTTTGAGGTTGAATTTGGGATATAAACGGGTGCAGAAGATGCATACACATATTGACTTTAGTCACCTAAAATATCGATTTTCAGCTTGTTTTGAGCCTATATTCTGAAAAAATTCTAGCACTGAGTAGGCATGTACAGATCGCTTCTGGGACCCCAAAATATCGAATTTTCGGGTGTTTGGAGCCTGAATTTGATATATAAACGAGTACAGAAGATGCATGCACATTTCGACTTTTGACACTTAAAATATCGATTTTTAGCATGTTTTGAGCCTATATTCTGAAAAAATTCTAGCACTGAGTAGGCATGTACAGATCGCTTCTGGGACCCAAAAATATCAAATTTTCGGGTGATTTGAGCCTGAATTTGAGATATAAATGGGTACATAAGATGCATGCACAAATTGATTTTGGGCACCTGAAATATCGATTTTCAGCTTGTTTTGGGCCTGTATGTTGAAAATACTCTAAATAGGAGTAGGCATGTACAGATCGCTTCTGGGACCCAAAAATATCGAATTTTCGGGTGTTTTAAGGTTGAATTTGGGATATAAACGGGTACAGAAGATGCATGCACATATTGACTTTTGAGTACCTAAAAGATCGATTTTCTGTATGTTTTGGGCCTGTATTTTTAAAATACTCTAACACGGAGTAGGCATGTACAGTTCGCTTCTGGGACCCCAAAATATCGAATTTTCGTGTGTTTTGGGCCTGAATTTGAGATATCGACTTTGGTCACCTAAAATATCAATTTTCAGCTTGTTTTGGGTCTGTATTTTGAAAATGCTCTAACACTGAGTAGGCAAGTATTGATCACTTCTGATATCCCAAAATATCGAATTTTCGGGTGTTTTGAGCCTGAATTTGAGATATAAACGGGTACAGAAGATGCATGCACATATCGACTTTTGGGCACCTATAATATCGATTTTGAGCATGTTTTGGGTCTGTATCTTGAAAACATTCTAACTAGGAGTAGGGATGTACAGATCGCTTCTAAGACACAAAAATACCGAATTTTCGGGTGTTTGGAGCCTGAATTTGAGATATAAACGGGTACAGAAGATGCATGCACATATTGACTTTGGGCACCTAAAATATTGATTTTCAGCATGTTTTGGGCCTGTATTTTGAAAATACTCTATCTAGGTGTAGGCATGTACAGATCGCTTTTGGGATCCCAAAATATCGAATTTTCGGGTGTTTTGAGCCTGAATTTGAGATATAAAAGGGTACAGAAGATGCATGCACATATCGACTTTGGACACTTAAAATATCGATTTTTAGCATGTTTTGAGCCTATATTTTGAAAACATTCTAGCACTGACTAGACATGTACATATCGCTTCTGGGACCCAAAATTATCGAATTTTTGGGTGTTTTGAGGTTGAATTTGAGATATAAACGAGTGCAGAAGATACATACACACGTTGACTTTGGGCACCTAAAATATCGATTTTCAGCATGTTTTGGGCCTGCATCTGAGTAGGCATGTACAGATCGCTTCTGGGACCCTAAAATATCGAATTTTCGGGTGTTTGGAGCCTGAATTTGAGATATAAACGGGTATAGAAGATGCATGCACATATCGACTTTTGGGCACCTAAAATATCGATTTTGAGCATGTTTTGGGTCTGTATCTTGAGAACATTCTAACTAGGAGTACGGATGTACAGATCGCTTCAAGGACACAAAAATACCGAATTTTAGGGTGTTTTAAGCCTGAATTTGAGATATAAACGGGTACAGAAGATGCATGCACATATTGACTTTGGGCACCTAAAATATCGATTTTCAGCATGTTTTGGGCCTGTATTTTGAAAATACTCTAACTAGGAGTATGCATGTACAGATCGCTTCTGGGACTTAAAAATATCGAATTTTCGGGTGTTTTGAGCGTGAATTTGAGATATAAACGGGTACAGAAGATGCATGCACATATCGACTTTGTACACTTAAAATATCGATTTTTAGCATGTTTTGAGCCTTTATTTTGAAAACATTCTAGCACTGACTAGACATGTACAGATCGCTTCTGGGACCCAAAATTATCGAATTTTCGGGTGTTTTGAGGTTGAATTTGAGATATAAACGAGTGCAGAAGATGTATACACACGTTGACTTTGGGCACCTAAAATATCGATTTTCAGCATGTTTTGGGCCTGCATCTGAGTAGGCATGTACAGATCGCTTCTTGGACCCTAAAATATCGAATTTTCGGGTGTTTGGAGCCTGAATTTGAGATATAAACGGGTACAGAAGATGCATGCACATATCGACTTTTGGGCACCTAAAAGATCGATTTTCAGTATGTTTTGGGCCTGTATTTTGAAAATACTCTAACACGGAGTAGGCATGTACAGTTCGCTTCTGGGACCTCAAAATATCGAATTTTCGGGTGTTTTGGGCCTGATTTTGAGATATCGACTTTGGGCACCTAAAATATCGATTTTTAGCATGTTTTAGGCCTATATTTTGAAAATATTCTAGCACTAAGTAGGCATGTACAGATCACTTCTGGGACCCCAAAATATCGAATTTTCGGGTGTTTTGAGCCTGAATTTGAGATATAAACGGGTACAGAAGATACATCCACATATCGACTTTTGTGCACCTAAAATATCGATTTTCAGTATGTTTTGGGCCTGTATATTGAAAATACTCTAACACGGAGTAGGCATGTACAGATCGCTTCTGGGACCCCAAAATATCGAATTTTTGGGAGTTTTGAGCCTGAATTTGAGATATAAACGGGTACATAAGATGCATGCACATATCGACTTTTGGGCACCTAAAATATCGATTTTGAGCATGTTTTGGGTCTGTATCTTGAAAACATTCTAACTAGGAGTAGGGATGTACAGATCGCTCCTAGGAGCCAAAAATACCGAATTTTCGGGTGTTTTGAGCCTGAATTTGAGATATAAACGGGTACAGAAGATACATGCACATATCGACTTTGGACACTTAAAATATCGATTTTTAGCATGTTTTGAGCCTATATTTTGAAAACATTCTAGCACTGACTAGACATGTACAGATCGCTTCTTGGACCCTAAAATATCGAATTTTCGGGTGTTTGGAGCCTGAATTTGAGATATAAACGGGTACAGAAGATGCATGCCTATATCGACTTTTGGGCACCTAAAAGATCGATTTTCAGTATGTTTTGGGCCTGTATTTTGAAAATACTCTAACACGGAGTAGGCATGTACAGTTCGCTTATGGGACCTCAAAATATCGAATTTTCGGGTGTTTTGGGCCTGATTTTGAGATATCGACTTAGGGCACCTAAAATGTAGATTTTTAGCATGTTTTGGGCCTATATTTTGAAAATATTCTAGCACTAAGTAGGCATGTACAGATCGCTTCTGGGACCCAAAATTATCGAATTTTCGGGTGTTTCGAGGTTGAATTTGGGATATAAACGGGTGCAGAAGATGCATACACATATTGACTTTAGTCACCTAAAATATCGATTTTCAGCTTGTTTTGGGCCTGTATTTTGAAAATACTCTAACACGGAGTAGGCAAGTACAGATCGCTTCTGGGACCCCAAAATATCGAATTTTCTGGTGTTTTGAGCCTGAATTTGAGATATAAACAGGTACAGAAGATGCATCCACATATCGACTTTTGGGCACCTAAAAGATCGATTTTCAATATGTTTTGGGCCTGTATATTGAAAATACTATAACACGGAGTAGGCATGTACAGATCGCTTCTGGGACCCCAAAATATCGAATTTTTTGGGAGTTTTGGGCCTGAATTTGAAATATCGACTTTGGGCACCTAAAATATCGATATTTAGCATGTTTTGGGCCTATATTTTGAAAATATTCTAGCACTGAGTAGGCATGTACAGATCGCTTCTGGGACCCAAAAATATCAAATTTTCGGGTGTTTTGAGCATGAATTTGAGATATAAACGGGTACAGAAGATGCATGCACATATCTTCGACTTTTGGGCACCTAAAATATCGATTTTGAACATGTTTTGGGTCTGTATCTTGAAAACATTCTAACTAGGAATAGGGATGTACAGATCGCTTCTAGGACCCAACAGTACCGAATTTTCGGGTGATTTGAGCCTGAATTTGAAATATATAAACGGGTACAGAAGATGCATGCACATATTGACTTTGGGCACCTAAAATGTCGATTTTTAGCATGTTTTCGGCCTATATTTTGAAAATATTCTAGCACTAAGTAGGCATGTACAGATCGCTTCTGGGACCCAAAATTATCGAATTTTCGGGTGTTTTGAGGTTGAATTTGGGATGTAAACGGGTGCAGAAGATGCATACACATATTGACTTTAGTCACCTAAAATATCGATTTTCAGCTTGTTTTGAGCCTATATTCTGAAAAAATTTTAGCACTGAGTAGGCATGTACAGATCGCTTCTGGGACCCCAAAATATCGAATTTTCGGGTGTTTGGAGCCTGAATTTGATATATAAACGAGTACAGAAGATGCATGCACATTTCGACTTTGGACACTTAAAATATCGATTTTTAGCATGTTTTGAGCCTATATTCTGAAAAAATTCTAGCACTGAGTAGGCATGTACAGATCGCTTCTGGGACCCAAAAATATCAAATTTTCGGGTGATTTGAGCCTGAATTTGAGATATAAATGGGTACATAAGATGCATGCACAAATTGATTTTGGGCACCTGAAATATCGATTTTCAGCTTGTTTTGGGCCTGTATGTTGAAAATACTCTAACTACGAGTAGGCATGTACAGATCGCTTATGGGACCCAAAAATATCGAATTTTCGGGTGTTTTAAGGTTGAATTTGGGATATAAACGGGTACAGAAGATGCATGCACATATTGACTTTTGAGTACCTAAAAGATCAATTTTCTATATGTTTTGGGCCTGTATTTTTAAAATACTCTAGCACTGAGTAGGCATGTACAGTTCGCTTCTGGGACCCCAAAATATCGAATTTTCGGGTGTTTTGGGCCTGAATTTGAGATATCGACTTTGGGCACCTAAAATATCGATTTTTAGAATGTTTTGGGCCTATATTTTGAAAATGTTCTAGCACTAAGTAGGCATGTACAGATCACATCTGGGACCCCGAAATAACGAATTTTCGGGTGTTTTGAGCCTGAATTTGAGATATAAACGGGTACGGATGATGCATGCACATATCGTCTTTGGACACTTAAAAGATCGATTTTTAGCATGTTTTTGAGCCTATATTTTGAAAACATTCTAGCACTGAGTAGGCATGTATAGATCGCTTCTGGGACCCAAAATATCGAATTTTCGGGTGTTTAGAGGTTGAATTTGAGATATCGACTTTGGGGGCCTAAAATATCGATTTTTAGCATGTTTTGGGCCTATATTTTGAAAATATTCTAGCACTAAGTAGGCATGTACAGATCGCTTCTAGGACCCCAAAATATCGAATTTTCGGGTCTCTTGAGCCTGATTTTGAGATATAAACGGGTACAGAAGATGCATGCACATATCGACTTTGGACACTTAAAATATCGATTTTTAGCATGTTTTGAGCCTATATTTTGAAAACGTTCTAGCACTGACTAGACATGTACAGATCGCTTCTGGGACCCAAAATTATCGAATTTTCGGGTGTTTTGAGGTTGAATTTGAGATATAAACGAGTGCAGAAGATGCATACTCATGTTGACTTTGGGCACCTAATATATCGATTTTCAGCATGTTTTGGGCGTGTATTTTGAAAATGCTCTAACACGGAGTAGGCAAGTACAGATTGCTTCTGGGACCCCAAAATATCGAATTCTCGGGTGTTTTGAGCCTGAATTTGAGATATAAACGGGTACAGAAGATGCATCCACATATCGACTTTTGGGCACATAAAGGATCGATTTTCAGTATGTTTTGGTCCTGTATATTGAAAATACTCTAACACGGAGTAGGCATGTACAGATCGCTTATGGGACCCCAAAATATCGAATTTTCGGGTGTTTTGAGCCTGAATTTGGATATAAACGGGTACAGAAGATATCAAATTTTGGGCACCTAAAATATCGATTTTGAGCATGTTTTGGGTCTGTATCTTGAAAACATTCTAACTAGGAGTAGGGATGTACAGATCGCTTCTAGGACCCAAAAATACCGAATTTTCAGGTGTTTTGAGCCTGAATTTGAGATAAAAACGGGTACAGAAGATGCATGCACATATCGACTTTTGGGCTCCTAAAATATCGATTTTGAGCATGTTTTGGGTCTGTATCTTGAGAACATTCTAACTAGGAGTAGGATGTACAGATCGCTTCTAGGACACAAATATACCGAATTTTCGGGTGTTTTGAGCCTGAATTTGAGATATAAACGGGTACAGAAGATGCATGCACATATTGACTTTGGGCACCTAAAATATCGATTTTCAGCATGTTTTGGGCCTGTATTTTGAAAATACTCTAACTAGGAGTAGGCATGTACAGATCGCTTCTGGGACCCCAAAATATCGAATTTTTGGGTGTTTTGAGCCTGAATTTGAGATATAAACGGGTACAGAAGATGCATGCACATATCGACTTTTGGGCACCTAAAATATCGATTTTGAGCATGTTTTGAGTCTGTATCTTGAAAACATTCTAACTAGGAGTAGGGATGTACAGATCGCTTCTAGGAGCCAAAAATACCGAATTTTCGGGTGTTTTGAGCCTGAATTTGAGATATAAACGGGTACAGAAAATGCATGCACATATCGACTTTTGACACTTAAAATATCGATTTTTAGCATGTTTTGAGCCTATATTTTGAAAACATTCTAGCACTGACTAGACATGTACAGATCGCTTCTTGGACCCTAAAATATCGAATTTTCGGGTGTTTGGAGCCTGAATTTGAGATATAAACGGGTACAGAAGATGAATGCACATAACGACTTTTGGGCACCTAAAAGATCGATTTTCAGTATGTTTTGGGCCTGTATTTTGAAAATACTCTAACACGGAGTAAGCATGTACAGTTCGCTTCTGGGACCCCAAAATATCGAATTTTCAGGTGTTTTGGGCCTGATTTTGATATATAGACTTAGGGCACCTAAAATGTCGATTTTTAGCATGTTTTGGGCCTATATTTTGAAAATATTCTTGCAGTAAGTAGGCATGTAAAGATCGCTTCTGGGACCCAAAAATATCGAATTTTCGTGTGTTTTGAGGTTGAATTTGGGATATAAACGGGTGCAGAAGATGCATACACATATTGACTTTAGTCACATAAAATATCGATTTTCAGCTTGTTTTGGGCCTGTATTTTGAAAATACTCTAACATGGAGTAGGCAAGTACAGATCGCTTCTGGGACCCCAAAATATCGAATTTTCGCGTGTTTTGAGCCTGAATTTGAGATATAAACGGGTACAGAAGATGCATCCACATATCGACTTTTGGGCACCTAAAAGATCGATTTTCAATATGTTTTGGGCCTGTATATTGAAAATACTATAACACGGAGTAGGCATTTACAGATCGCTTCTGGGACCCCAAAATATTGAATTTTCGGGTGTTTTGAGGTTGAATTTGGGATATAAACGGGTACAGAAGATGGATGCACATATCGACTTTTGGACACCTAAAAGATCGAATTTCAGTATGTTTTGGGCCTGTATTTTGAAAATACTCTAACACGGAGTAGGCATGTACAGTTCGCTTCTGGGACCCCAAAATATCGAATTTTCGGGTGTTTTGGGCCTGAATTTGAGATATTGACTTTGGGCACCTAAAATATCGATTTTTAGCATGTTTTGGGTCTGTATCTTGAAAATATTCTAGCACTAAGTAGGCATGTACAGATCACTTCTGGGACCCCAAAATATCGGATTTTTGTGTGTTTTGAGCCTGAATTTGATATATAAACGGGTGCAGAAGATGCATGCACATATCGACTTTGGACACTTAAAATATCGATTTTTAGCATGTTTTGAGCCTAAATTTTGAAAACATTCTAGCACTGACTAGACATGTACAGATCGCTTCTGGGACCCAAAATTATCGAATTTTAGGGTGATTTAAGGTTGAATTTGATATATAAACGAGTGCAGAAGATGCATACACATGTTGACTTTGGGCACCTAAAATATCGATTTTCAGCATGTTTTGGGCCTGCATCTGAGTAGGCATGTATAGATCGCTTCTGGGACCCTAAAATATCGAATTTTCGGGTGTTTGGAGCCTGAATTTGAGATATAAACGGGTACAGAAGATGCATGCACATATCGACTTTTGGGCACCTAAAAGATCGATTTTCAGTATGTTTTGGGCCTGTATTTTGGAAATCCTCTAACACGGAGTAGGCATGTACAGTTCGCTTCTGGGACCCCAAAATATCGAATTTTCGAATGTTTTGTGCCTGAATTTGAGATATCGACTTTGGACACTTAAAATATAGAATTTTAGCATGTTTTGAGCCTATATTTTGAAAAGATTCTAGCACTGAACAGGCATGTACAGATCGCTTCTGGGACCCAAAAATATAGAATTTTCGGGTGTTTTGAGGTTGAATTTGGGATATAAACGGGTACAGAAGATACATGCACATATCGACTTTTTGGCACCTAATAGATCGATTTTCAGTATGTTTTGGGCCTGTGTTTTGAAAATACTCTAACACGGAGTATAGTTCGCTAGTGGGACCCCAAAATATCGAATTTTCTTGTGTTTTGGGCCTGAATTTGAGATATCGACTTTGGGCACCTAAAATATCGATTTTTAGCATGTTTTGGGCCTATATTTTGAAAATATTCTAGCACTAAGTAGGCATGTACAGATCACTTCTGGGACCCCAAAATATCGAATTTTCGGGTGTTTTGAGCTTGAATTTGAGATATAAATGGGTACAGATAATTCATGCACATTTAAGTGTCCTATATTTTGAAAATAATCTAGCACTAAGTAGGCATGTACAGATCACTTCTGGGACCCCAAAATATCGAATTTTCGGGTGTTTTGAGCCTTAATTTGAGATATAAACGGGTACAGATGATGCATGCACATATCGACTTTGGACACTTAAAATATCGATTTTTAGCATGTTTTGAGCCTATATTTTGAAAACTTTCTAGTACTGAGTATGCATGTACAGATCACTTCTGGGACCCCAAAATATCGAATTTTAGAGTGTTTTGAGGTTGAATTTGGGATATAAACGGGTGCAGAAGATCCATACACATATTGACTTTTGTCACCTAAAAATATCGATTTTGAGCATGTTTTGAGTCTGTATCTTGAAAACATTCTAACTAGGGGTAAGGATGTACAGATCGCTTCTGGGACCCAAAAATATCGAATTTTCGGGTGTTTTGAGCCTGAATTTGAGATATAGACTTTGGGCACCTAAAATATCGATTTTTTACATGTTTTGGGCCTTTAAATTAAAAATATTCTTTCACTAAGTAGGCATGTACAGATCTCTTCTGGGACCCCAAAATATCGAATTTTCTGGTGTTTTGAGCATGAATTTGAGATATAAACGGGTACAGATGATGCATGCACATATCGACTTTGGACACTTAAAATATCGATTTTTAGCATGTTTTGAGCCTATATTTTGAAAAAATTCTAGCACTGAGTAGGCATGTGCAAATCGCTTCTGGGACTCAAAAATATTGAATTTGCGGGTGTTTTGAGGTTGAATTTGAGTTATAAACGGGTGCAGAAGATGCATACACATATTGACTTTGGTCACCTAAAATATCGATTTTCAGCTTGTTTTCGGCCTGTATTTTGAAAATACTCTAACACGGAGTAAGCAAGTACAGATCGCTTCTGGGACCCCAAAATATCAAATTTTTTGGGTGTTTTGGGCCTGAATTTGAGATATCGACTACGGGCACCTAAAATATCGATTTTTAGCATGTTTTGAGCCTATACTTTAAAAACATTCTAGCACTGAGTAGGCATGTACAGATCGCTTCTGGGACCCAAAAATATTGTATTTTCGGGTGTTTTGAGGTTGAATTTGGGATATAAACGGGTGCAGAAGATACATACACATATTGACTTTGGTCACATAAAATATCGACTTTCAGCTTGTTTTGGGCCTGTATTTTGGAAATACTCTAACACGGAGTAGGCAAGTACAGATCGCTTCTGGGACCCCAAAATAACGAATTTTCGGGTGTTTTGAGCCTGAATTTGAGATATAAACGGGTACAGAAGATGCATCCACATATTGACTTTGATTACCTAAAATATCGATTTTCAGTGTGTTTTGGGCCTGTATATTGAAAATACTCTAACACGGAGTAGGCATGTACAGATCGCTTCTGGGACCCCAAAATATCGAATTTTTGGGAGTTTTGAGCCTCAATTTGATATATCGACTTGGGGCACCTAAAATATCGATTTTTAGCATGTTTTGGGCCTATATTTTGAAAATATTCTAGCACTGAGAAGGCATGTACAGGTCGCTTCTGGGACCCCAAAATATCGAATTTTCGGGTTTTTGGAGCCTGAATTTGAGATATAAACGGGTACAGAAGATGCATGCACATATCGACTTTTGGGCACCTAAAATATCGATTTTGAGCATGTTTTGGGCCTGTATTTTGAAAATACTCTAACACGGAGTAGGCATGTACAGTTCGCTCCTGGGAACCCAAAATATCGAATTTTCGGGTGTTTTTGGCCTGAATTTCATATATCGAATTTGGGCACCTAAAATATCGATTTTTAGTATGTTTTGGGCCTATATTTTGAAAATATTCTAGCACTGAGTAGGCATGTACAGATCGCTTCTGGGACCCCAAAATATCGAATTTTCAGGTGTTTTGAGCCAGAATTTGAGATATAAACGGGTACAGATGATGCATGCACATACCGACTTTGGACACTTAAAATATCGATTTTTAGCATGTTTTGAGCCTATATTTTAAAAAACATTCTATCATTGAGTAGGCATGTACAGTTCGCTTCTGGGACCCCAAAATATCGAATTTTCGGGTGTTTTGAGCCTTAATTTGAGATATAAACGGGTACAGTAGATGCATGCACATATCGACTTTTGGGCACCTAAAAGATCGATTTTCAGTATGTTTTGGGCCTGTATTTTAAAAATAGTCTAACACGGAGTAGGCATGTACAGTTCGCTTTTGGGACCCCAAAATATCGAATTTGCGGGTGTTTTGTGCCTGAATTTGAGATATCGACTTTGGGCACCTAAAATATCGATTTTTAGCATGTTTTGAGCCTATATTTTGAAAACATTCTAGCACTGAGTAGGCATGTACAGATCGCTTCTGGGACCCAAAAATATCAAATTTTCGGGTGTTTTGAGGTTGAATTTGGGATATAAACGGGTGCAGAAGATGCATACACATATTGACTTTGGTCACCTAAAATATTGATTTTCAGCTTGTTTTGGGCCTGTATTTTGAAAATACTCTAACACGGAGTAGGCAAGTACCGATTGCTTCTGGGACCCCAAAATATCGAATTTTCTGGTGTTTTGAGCCTGAAATTGAGATATAAAAGAGTACAGAAGATTCATCCACATATCGACTTTATGGCACCTAAAAGATCGATTTTCAGTATGTTTTAGGCCTGTATATTGAAAATACTCTAAAACGGAGTAGGCATGTACAGATCGCTTTTGGGACCCCAAAATATCGAATTTTTGGGTGTTTTGGGACTGAATTTGAGATATCGACTTTGGGCACCTAAAATATCGATTTTTAGCATGTTTTGGGCCTATATTTTGAAAATATTCTAGCACTGAGTAGGCATGTACAGATCAATTCAGGGACCCCAAAATATCGAATTTTCGGGTGTTTTGAGCCTGAATTTGAGATATAAACGGGTACAGATGATGGATGCACATATCGACTTTGGACACTTAAAATATCGATTTTTAGCATGTTTTGAGCCAATATTTTGAAAAATTTCTAGCACTGAGTAGGCATGTACAGATCGCTTCTAGAATCCCAAAATATCGAATTTTCGGGTGTTTTGAGGTTGAATTTGGGATATAAACGGGTGCAGAAGATGCATGCACATATTGACTTTGGTAAACTAAAATATCGATTTTCAGCTTGTTTTGGGCCTGTATTTTAAAAACACTCTAACACGGAGTAAGCAAGTACAGATCGCTTCTGGGACCACAAAATATCGAATTTTCAGGTGTTTTGAGCCTGAATTTGAGATGTAAACGGGTACAGAATATGCATCCACATATAGACTTATGGGCACCTAGAAGATCGATTTTCAGTATGTTTTGGGCCTGTATATTGAAAATACTCTAACACGGAGTAGGCATGTACAGATCGCTTCTGGGACCCCAAAATGTCGAATTTTTGGGTGTTTTTTGCCTGAATTTGAGATATCGACTTCGGGCACCTAAAATATCGATTTTTAGCATGTTTTGGGCCTATATTTTGAAAATATTCTCGCACTGAGTAGGCATGTACAGATCGCTTCTGGGACCCCAAAATATCGAATTTTCGGGTGTTTTGAGCCTGAATTTGAGATATAAACGGGTACAGAAGATGCATGCACGTATCGACTTTTGGGCACCTAAAATATCGATATTCAGCATGTTTTGGGTCTGTATCTTGAAAACATTCTGACTAGGAGTAGGGATGTACAGATCGCTTCTAGGACCCAAAAATACCGAATTTTCGGGTGTTTTGAGCCTGAATTTGAGATATAAACGGGTACAGAAGATGCATGCACATAGTGACTTTGGGAACCTAAAATATCGATTTTCAGCATGTTTTCGGCCTGTATTTTGAAAATACTCTAACTAGAATTAGGCATGTACAGATCGCTATTGGGACCCAAAAATATCGAATTTTCGGGTGTTTTGAGCCTGAATTTGAAATATAAACGTGTACAGAAGATGCATGCACATATCGACTTTGGACACTTAAAATATCGATTTTTTGCATGTTTTCAGCCTATATTTTGAAAACGCTCTAGCACTGACTAGACATTTACAAATCGCTTCTGGGACCAAAAATTATCGAATTTTCGGGTGTTTTGAGGTTGAATTTGAGATATAAACGAGTGCAGAAGATGCATACACATGTTGGCTTTGGGCACCTATAATATCGATTTTAAGCATGCTTTGGGCCTGCATCTGAGTAGGCATGTACAGATCGCTTCTGGGACCCCAAAATATCGAATTTTCGGATGTTTGGAGCCTGAATTTGAGATATAAACGGGTACAGAAGAAGCATGCACATATCGACTTTTGGGCACCTAAAAGATCGATTTTCAGTATGTTTTGGGCCTGTATTTTGAAAATACTCTAACACGGAGTAGGCATGTACAGATCGCTTCTGGAACCCCAAAATATCGAATTTTCGGGTGTTTTGAGCATTAATTTGAGATATAAACGGGTACTGAAGATGCATGCACATATCGACTTTTATGCACCTAAAATATCGATTTTGAGCATGTTTTAGGTCTGTATCTTGAAAACATTCTAACTAGGAATAGAGATGTACAGATCGCTTCTAGGACCCAAAAATACCGAATTTTCGGGTGTTTTGAGCCTGAATTTGAGATATAAACGGGTACAGAAGATGCATGCACATATTGACTTTGGGCACCTAAAATATCGATTTTCAGCATGTTTTGGGCTTGTATTTTGAAAATACTCTAACTAGAAGTAGGCATGTACAGATCGCTATTGTGACCCAAAAATATCGAATTTTCGGGTGTTTTGAGCCTGAATTTGAGATATAAACGGGTACAGAAGATGCATGCACATATCGACTTTAAACACTTAAAATATGGATTTTTTGCATTTTTTGAGCCTATATTTTGAAAACGTTCTAGCACGGACTAGACATGTACAGATCGCTTCTGGGACCCAAAATTATCTAATTTTCGGGTGATTTGAGGTTGAATTTGAGATATAAACGAGTGAAGAAAATGCATACACATGTTGACTTTGGGCACCTAAAATATCGATTTTCAGCATGTTTTGGGCCTGCATCTGAGTAGGCATGTACAGATCGCTTCTGGGACCCCAGAATATCGAATTTTCGGGTGTTTTGAGCCTGAATTTTAGATATCGACTTTGGGCACCTAAAATATCGATTTTTAGCATGTTTTGGGCCTATATTTTGAAAATATTCTAGCACTAAGTAGGCATGTACAGATCACTTCTGGGACCCCAAAATATCGAATTTTCGGGTGTTTTGAGCCTGAATTTGAGATATATACGAGTACAGATGATGCATGCTCGTATCGACTTTTGGGCACCTAAAATATCGATTTTGAGCATGTTTTGGGTCTGTATCTTGAAAACATTCTGACTAGGAGTAGGGATGTACAGATCGCTTCTAGGACCCAAAAATACCGAATTTTCGGGTGTTTTGAGCCTGAATTTGAGATATAAACGGGTACAGAAGATGCATCCACATATTGACTTTGGACACTTAAAATATCGATTTTCAGTATGTTTTGGGCCTGTATTTTGAAAATACTCTAACACGGAGTAGGCATGTACAGATCGCTTCTGGAACCCCAAAATATCGAATTTTCGGGTGTTTTGAGCATTAATTTGAGATATAAACGGGTACTGAAGATGCATGCACATATCGACTTTTATGCACCTAAAATATCGATTTTGAGCATGTTTTGGGTCTGTATCTTGAAAACATTCTAACTAGGAATAGAGATGTACAGATCGCTTCTAGGACCCAAAAATACCGAATTTTCGGGTGTTTTGAGCCTGAATTTGAGATATAAACGGGTACAGAAGATGCATGCACATATTGACTTTGGGCACCTAAAATATCGATTTTCAGCATGTTTTGGGCTTGTATTTTGAAAATACTCTAACTAGAAGTAGGCATGTACAGATCGCTATTGTGACCCAAAAATATCGAATTTTCGGGTGTTTTGAGCCTGAATTTGAGATATAAACGGGTACAGAAGATGCATGCACATATCGACTTTAAACACTTAAAATATGGATTTTTTGCATTTTTTGAGCCTATATTTTGAAAACGTTCTAGCACGGACTAGACATGTACAGATCGCTTCTGGGACCCAAAATTATCTAATTTTCGGGTGATTTGAGGTTGAATTTGAGATATAAACGAGTGAAGAAAATGCATACACATGTTGACTTTGGGCACCTAAAATATCGATTTTCAGCATGTTTTGGGCCTGCATCTGAGTAGGCATGTACAGATCGCTTCTGGGACCCCAGAATATCGAATTTTCGGGTGTTTTGAGCCTGAATTTTAGATATCGACTTTGGGCACCTAAAATATCGATTTTTAGCATGTTTTGGGCCTATATTTTGAAAATATTCTAGCACTAAGTAGGCATGTACAGATCACTTCTGGGACCCCAAAATATCGAATTTTCGGGTGTTTTGAGCCTGAATTTGAGATATATACGAGTACAGATGATGCATGCTCGTATCGACTTTTGGGCACCTAAAATATCGATTTTGAGCATGTTTTGGGTCTGTATCTTGAAAACATTCTGACTAGGAGTAGGGATGTACAGATCGCTTCTAGGACCCAAAAATACCGAATTTTCGGGTGTTTTAAGCCTGAATTTGAGATATAAACGGGTACAGAAGATGCATCCACATATTGACTTTGGACACTTAAAATATCGATTTTTAACATGTTTTGAGCCTATATTTTGAAAATATTCTAGTACAGAGTAGGCATGTACAGATCGCTTCTGGGACCCGAAAATATCGAATTTTCGGGTGTTTTAAGCCGGAATTTGAGATATAAACGGGTAAAAAGATGCATACACATGTTGACTTTGGACACCTAAAATATCGATTTTAAGCATGTTTTGGGCCTGCATCTGAGTAGGCATGTACAGATCGCTTCTGGGACCCCAAAATATCGAATTTTCGGATGTTTGGAGCCTGAATTTGAGATATAAACGGGTACAGAAGATGCATGCAAATATCGACTTTTGGGCACCTAATAGATCGATTTTCAGTATGTTTTGGGCCTGTATATTGAAAATACTCTAACACGGAGTAGGCATGTACAGTTCGCTTCTGGGACCCCAAAATATCGAATTTTCGGGTGTTTTGGGCCTGAATTTGAGATATCGACTTTGGGCACCTAAAATATCGATTTTTAGCATGTTTTGGGCCTATGTTTTGAAAATATTCTAGCACTTAGTAGGCATGTACAGATCAATTTTGGGACCCCAAAATATCGAATTTTCGGGTGTATTGAGCCTGAATTTGAGATATATAAGGGTACAGATGATGCATGCACATATCGACTTTGGATACTTAAAATATCGATTTTTAGCATGTTTTGAGCCTATATTTTGAAAACATTCTAGCACTGAGTAGGCATGTACAGATCGCTTCTGGAACCCAAAAATATCGAATTTTCGGGTGTTTTGAGGTTGAATTTGGGATATAAACGAGTGCAGAAGATGCATACACATATTGACTTTGGTCACCTAAAATATCGATTTTCAGCTTCTTTTGGGCCTGTATTTTGAAAATATTCTAACACGGAGTAGGCAAGTACAGATCGCTTCTGGGACCCCAAAATATCGAATTTTTGGGTGTTTTGAGCCTGAATTTGAGATATAAACGGGTACAGATGATGCATGCACATATCAACTTTGGACACTTAAAATGACGATTTTTAGCATATTTTAAGCCTATATTTTGACAAAATTCTAGCACTGAGTAGGCATGTACAGATCGCTCCTGGGACCCAAAAATATAGAATTTTCGGGTGTTTTGAGGTTGAATTTGGGATATAAACGGGTACAGAAGATGCATGCACATATCGACTTTGAACACTTAAAATATGGATTTTTTGCATTTTTTGAGCCTATATTTTGAAAACGTTCTAGCACTGACTAGACATGTACAGATCGCTTCTGGGACTCAAAATAATCTAATTTTCGGGTGATTTGAGGTTGAATTTGAGATATAAACGAGTGCAGAAGATGCATACACATGTTGACTTTGGGCACCTAAAATATCGATTTTAAGCATGTTTTTGGCCTGCATCTGAGTAGGCATGTACAGATCGCTTCTGGGACCCCAGAATATCGAATTTTCGGATGTTTGGAATCTGAATTTGAGATATAAACGGGTACAGAAGATGCATGCACATATCGACTTTTGGGCACCTAATAGATCGATTTTCAGTATGTTTTGGGCCTGTATTTTGAAAATACTCTAACACGGAGTAGGCATGTACAGTTCGCTTCTGGGACCCCAAAATATCGAATTTTCGGGTGTTTTGGGCCTGAATTTGAGATATCGACTTTGGGCACCTAAAATATCGATTTTTAGCATGTTTTGGGCCTATATTTTGAAAATATTCTAGCACTAAGTAGGCATGTACAGATCACTTTTGGGACCCCAAAATATCGAATTTTCGGGTGTTTTGAGCCTGAATTTGAGATATAAACGGGTACAGATGATGCATGCACATATCGACTTTGGACACTTAAAATATCGATTTTTAGCATGTTTTGAGCCTAGAAAAAATTCTAGCACTGAGTAGGCATGTACAGATCGCTTCTGGGACCCAAAAATACCGAATTTTAGGGTGTTTTGAGCCTGAATTTGAGATATAAACGGGTACAAAAGATGCATGCACATATTGACTTTGGACACTTAAAATATCGATTTTTAGCATGTTTTGAGCCTATATTTTGAAAATATTCTAGCACTGAGTAGGCATGTACAGATCGCTTCTGGGACCCGAAAATATCGAATTTTAGGGTGTTTTAAGCCGGAATTTGAGATATAAACGGGTACAAAAGATGCATACACATGTTGACTTTGGACACCTAAAATATCGATTTTAAGCATGTTTTGGGCCTGCATCTGAGTAGGCATGTACAGATCGCTTCTGGGACCCAAAAATATCGAATTTTCGGATGTTTGGAGGCTGAATTTGAGATATAAGCGGGTACAGAAGATGCATGCACATATCGACTTTTGGGCACCTAATAGATCGATTTTCAGTATGTTTTGGGCCTGTATTTTGAAAATACTCTAACACGGAGTAGGCATGTACAGTTCGCTTCTGGGACCCCAAAATATCGAATTTTCGGGTGTTTTGGGCCTGAATTTGAGATATCGACTTTGGGCACCTAAAATATCGATTTTTAGCATGTTTTGGGCCTATATTTTGAAAATATTCTAGCACTTAGTAGGCATGTACAGATCAATTTTGGGACCCCAAAATATCGAATTTTCGGGTGTATTGAGCCTGAATTTGAGATATATACGGGTACAGATGATGCATGCACATATCGACTTTGGATACTTAAAATATCGATTTTTAGCATGTTTTGAGCCTATATTTTGAAAACATTCTAGCACTGAGTAGGCATGTACAGATCGCTTCTGGAACCCAAAAATATCGAATTTTCGGGTGTTTTGAGGTTGAATTTGGGATATAAACGAGTGCAGAAGATGCATACACATATTGACTTTGGTCACCTAAAATATCGATTTTCAGCTTGTTTTGGGCCTGTATTTTGAAAATATTCTAACACGGAGTAGGCAAGTACAGATCGCTTCTGGGACCCCAAAATATCGAATTTTTGGGTGTTTTGAGCCTGAATTTGAGATATAAACGTGTACAGATGATGCATGCACATATCAACTTTGGACACTTAAAATGACGATTTTTAGCATATTTTAAGCCTATATTTTGACAAAATTCTAGCACTGAGTAGGCATGTACAGATCGCTCCTGGGACCCAAAAATATAGAATTTTCGGGTGTTTTGAGGTTGAATTTGGGATATAAACGGGTACAGAAGATGCATGCACATATCGACTTTGAACACTTAAAATATGGATTTTTTGCATTTTTTGAGCCTATATTTTGAAAACGTTCTAGCATTGACTAGACATGTACAGATCGCTTCTGGGACCCAAAATAATCTAATTTTCGGGTGATTTGAGGTTGAATTTGAGATATAAACGAGTGCAGAAGATGCATACACATGTTGACTTTGGGCACCTAAAATATCGATTTTAAGCATGTTTTGGGCCTGCATGTACAGATCGCTTCTGGGACCCCAGAATATCGAATTTTCGGATGTTTGGAATCTGAATTTGAGATATAAACGGGTACAGAAGATGCATGCACATATCGACTTTTGGGCACCTAATAGATCGATTTTCAGTATGTTTTGGGCCTGTATTTTGAAAATACTCTAACACGGAGTAGGCATGTACAGTTCGCTTCTGGGACCCCAAAATATCGAATTTTCGGGTGGTTTGGGCCTGAATTTGAGATATCGACTTTGGGCACCTAAAATATCGATTTTTAGCATGTTTTGGGCCTATATTTTGAAAATATTCTAGCACTAAGTAGGCATGTACAGATCACTTTTGGGACCCCAAAATATCGAATTTTCGGGTGTTTTTAGCCTGAATTTGAGATATAAACGGGTACAGATGATGCATGCACATATCGACTTTGGACACTTAAAATATCGATTTTTAGCATGTTTTGAGCCTAGAAAAAATTCTAGCACTGAGTAGGCATGTACAGATCGCTTCTGGGCCCCAAAAATACCGAATTTTCGGGTGTTTTGAGCATGAATTTGAGATATAAACGGGTACAGAAGATGCATGCACATATTGACTTTGGACACTTAAAATATCGATTTTTAGCATGTTTTGAGCCTATATTTTGAAAATATTCTAGCACTGAGTAGGCATGTACAGATCGCTTCTGGGACCCGAAAATATCGAATTTTCGGGTGTTTTAAGCCGGAATTTGAGATATAAACGGGTACAAAAGATGCATACACATGTTGACTTTGGGCACCTAAAATATCGATTTTAAGCATGTTTTGGGCCTGCATCTGAGTAGGCATGTACAGATCGCTTCTGGGACCCCAAAATATCGAATTTTCGGATGTTTGGAGCCTGAATTTGAGATATAAACGGGTACAGAAGATGCATGCACATATCGACTTTTGGGCACCTAATAGATCGATTTTCAGTATGTTTTGGGCCTGTATTTTGAAATTACTATAACACGGAGTAGGCATGTACAGTTCGCTTCTGGGACCCCAAAATATCGAATTTTCGGGTGTTTTGGGCCTGAATTTGAGATATCGACTTTGGGCACCTAAAATATCGATTTTTAGCATGTTTTGGGCATATATTTTGAAAATATTCTAGCACTAAGTAGGCATGTACAGATCACTTCTGGGACCCCAAAATATCGAATTTTCGGGTGTTTTGAGCCTGAATTTGAGATATATACGGGTACAGATGATGCATGCACATATCGACTTTGGATACTTAAAATATCTATTTTTAGCATGTTTTGAGCCTATATTTTGAAAACATTCTAGCACTGAGTAGGCATGTACAGATCGCTTCTGGAACCCAAAAATATCGAATTTTCGGGTGTTTTGATGTTGAATTTGGGATATAAACGAGTGCAGAAGATGCATACACATAATGACTTTGGTCACCTAAAATATCGATTTTCAGCTTGTTTTGGGCATGTATTTTGAAAATATTCTAACACGGAGTAGGCAAGTACAGATCGCTTCTGGGACCCCAAAATATCGAATTTTTGGGTGTTTTGAGCCTGAATTTGAGATATAAACGGGTACAGATGATGCATGCACATATCGACTTTGGACACTTAAAATGACGATTTTTAGCATGTTTTAAGGCTATATTTTGACAAAATTCTAGCACTGAGTAGGCATGTACAGATCGCTCCTGGGACCCAAAAATATAGAATTTTCGGGTGTTTTGAGGTTGAATTTGGGATATAAACGGGTACAGAAGATGCATGCACATATCGACTTTTGGGCACCTAAAAGATCGATTTTCAGTATGTTTTGGGCCTGTATTTTGAAAATACTCTAACACGGAGTAGGCATGTACAGTTCGCTTTTGGGACCCCAAAATATCGAATTTTCGAGTGCTTTGGGCCTGAATTTGAGATATCGACTTTGGTCACCAAAAATATCGATTTTTAGCATGTTTTGGGCCTATATTTTGAAAATATTCTAACACAAAGTAGGCATGTACAGATCACTTGTCGGACCCCAAAATATCGAATTTTCGGGTGTTTTGAGCCTGAATTTGAAATATAAACGGGTACAGATGATGCATGCACATTGCGTCTTTGGACACTTAAAAAATCGATTTTTAGCATGTTTTGAGCCTATATTTTGAAAATACTCTAACACGGAGTAGGCAAGTACAGATCGCTTCTGGGACCCCAAAATATCGAATTTTCGGGTGTTTTGCGCCTGAATTTGAGATATAAACGGGTACAGAAGATGCATGCACATATCGACTTTTGGGCACCTAAAAGATCGATTTTCAGTATGTTTTGGGCCTGTACTTTGAAAATACTCTAACACGGAGTAGGCATGTACAGTTCGCTTCTGGGACCCCAAAATATCGAATTTTCGGGTGTTTTGGGCCTGAATTTGAGATATCGACTTTGGGCACCTAAAATATCGATTATTAGCATTTTTTGGGCCTATATTTTGAAAATATTCTAGCACTACGTAGGCAAGTACAGATCGCTTCTGGGACCCTAAAATATCGAATTTTCGGGTGTTTTGAGTCTGAATTTGAGATATAAACGGGTACAGAAGATGCATCCACATATCGACTTTTGGGCACCTAAAAGATCGATTTTTAGCATGTTTTGGGCCTATATTTTGAAAATATTCTAGCACTAAGTAGGCATGTACAGATCACTTCTGGGACCCCAAAATATCGAATTTTCGGGTGTTTTGAGCCTGAATTTGAGATATAAACGGGTACAGATGATGCATGCACATATCGACTTTGGACACTTAAAAAATCGATTTTTAGCATGTTTTGAGCCTATATTTTGAAAAAATTCTAGCACTGAGTAGGCATGTACTGATCGCTTCTGGGACCCAAAAAAATCTCATTTTCAGGTGTTTGGAGGTTGAATTTGGGATATAAAAGGGTACAGAAGATGCATTCACATATCGACTTTTGGGCACCTAAAAGATCGATTTTCAGTATGTTTTGGGCCTGTATTTTGAAAATACGCTAACACGGAGTAGGCATATACAGTTCGCTTCTGGGACCCCAAAATATCGAATTTTCGGGTGTTTTAAGCCTGAATTTGAGATATAAACGGGTACAGATGATGCATCCACATATCTACTTTTGGGCACTTAAAAGATCGATTTTAAGTATGTTTTGAGCCTGTATATTGAAAATACTCTACCACGGAGTAGGCATGTAGAGATCGCTTCTGGGACCCCAAAATATCGAATTTTTGGGTGTTTTAAGCCTGAATTTGAGATATAAACGGGTACAGAAGATGCATCCACATATCGACTTTTGGGCACCTAAAAGATCGATTTTAAGTATGTTTTGAGCCTGTATATTGAAAATACTCTGCCACGGAGTAGGCATGTAGAGATCGCTTCTGGGACCCCAAAATATCGAATTTTCGGGTGTTTTGAGGTTGAATTTGGGATATAAACGGGTGCAGAAGATGCATACACATATTGACTTTGGTCACTTAAAATATCGATTTTTAGCTTGTTTTGTGCCTGTATTTAAAAAAAAACTCTAACACGGAGTAGACAAGTACAGATCGCTTCTGGGACCCCAAAATATCGAATTTTCAGGTGCTTTGAGCCTGAATTTGAGATGTAAACGGGTACAGAAGATGCATCCACAGATCGACTTATGGGCACATAAAAGATCGATTTTCAGTATGTTTTGGGCCTGTATTTTGAAAATACTCTAACACGGAGTAGGCATGTACAGATCGCTTCTGGGACCCCAAAATGTCGAATATTTGGGTGTTTTGGGTCTGAATTTGAGATATCGACTTTGGGCACCTAAAATATCGATTATTAGCATGTTTTGGGCCTATATTTTGAAAAAATTCTAGCACTGAGTAGGCATGTACTGATCGCTTCTGGGACCCAAAAATATCGAATTTTCAGGTGTTTTGAGGTTGAATTTGGGATATATACGGGTACAGAAGATGCATGCACATATCGACTTTTGGGCACCTAAAAGATCGATTTTCATTATGTTTTGGTCCTGTATTTTGAAAATACTCTAACACGGAGTAGGCATGTACAGTTCGCTTCTGGGACCCCAAAATATCGAATTTTCGGGTGTTTTGAGCCTGAATTTGAGATATAAACGGGTACAGATGATGCATGCAAATTGCGACTTTGGACACTTAAAAAATCGATTTTTAGCATGTTTTGAGCCTATATTTTGAAAATACTCTAACACGGAGTAGGCAAGTACAGATTACTTCTGGGACCCCAAAATATCGAATTTTCGGGTGTTTTGAGCCTGAATTTGAGATATATACGGGTACAGATGATGCATTCACATATCGACTTGGGATACTTAAAATATCGATTTTTAGCATGTTTTGGGCCTATATTTTGAACACATTCTTGCACTGAGTAGGCATGTGTAGATCGCTTCTGGAACCCAAAAATATCGAATTTTCGGGTTTTTTGAGGTTGAATTTGGGATATAAACGGGTGCAGAAGATACATACACATATTGACTTTTGTCACCTAAAATATCGATTTTCAGCTTGTTTTGGGCCTGTATTATGAAAATACTCTAACACGGAGTAGGCAAGTACAGATCGCTTCTGGGACCCTAAAATATCGAATTTTCGGGTGTTTTGAGTCAGAATTTGAGATATAAACGGGTACAGAAGATGCATCCACATATCGACTTTTGGGCACCTAAAAGATCGATTTTTAGCATGTTTTGGGCCTATATTTTGAAAATATTCTAGCACTAAGTAGGCATGTACAGATCACTTCTAGGACCCCAAAATATCGAATTTTCGGGTGTTTTGAGCCTGAATTTGAGATATAAACGGGTACAGAAGATGCATTTACATATCGACTTTTGGGCACCTAAAAGATCGATTTTCACTATGTTTTGGGCCTGTATTTTGAAAATACTCTAACACGGAGTAGGCATGTACAGTTCGCTTCTGGGACCCAAAAATATCGAATTTTCGGGTGTTTTGAGCCTGAATTTGAGATATAAACGGGTACAGATGATGCATGCACATTGCGACTTTGGAAACTTAAAAAATCGATTTTTAGCATGTTTTGAGCCTATCTTTTGAAAATACTCTAACACGGAGAAGGCAAGTACAGATCGCTTCTGGGACCCTAAAATATCGAATTTTCGGGTGTTTTAAGCCTGAATTTGAGATATAAACGGGTACAGAAGATGCACCCACATATCGACTTTTGGGCACCTAAAAGATCGATTTTAAGTATGTTTTGAGCCTATATTTTGAAAATACTCTAACACGGAGTAGGCATGTACAGTTCGCTTCTGGGACCCCAAAATATCGAATTTTTTGGGTGTTTTGGGCCTGAATTTGAGATATCGACTTTGGGCACCTAAAATATCGATTTTTAGCATGTTTTGGGCATATATTTTGAAAATATTCTAGCACTAAGTAGGCATGTACAGATCACTTCTGGGACCCCAAAATATCGAATTTTCGGGTGTTTTGAGCCTGAATTTGAGATATAAACTGGTACAGAAGATGCATCCACATATCGACTTTTGGGCACCTAAAATATCGATTTTAAACATATTTTGGGTCTGTATCTTGAAAACATTCTAACTAGGAGTAGGGATGTACAGATCGCTTCTGGGACCCAAAAATATCGAATTTTCGGGTGTTTTGAGTCTGATTTTGAGATATAAACGGGTACAAAAGATGCATGCACATATTGACATTAGACACTTAAAATATCGATTTTTAGCATGTTTTGAGCCTATATTTTGAAAACATTCTACCACTGACTAGACATGTACAGATCGCTTCTTGGACCCAAAATTAATGAATTTTCGGGTGTTTTGAGGTTGAATTCGAAATATAAACCAGTGCAGAAGATGCATACACATGTTGACTTTGGGCACCTAAAATATCGATTTTCAGCATGTTTTTGGCCTGCATCTGAGTAGGCATGTACAGATCGCTTCTGGGACTCCAAAATATCGAATTTTCGGGTGTTTTGGGCCTGAATTTCAGATATCGACTTTGAGCACCTAAAATATCGATTTTTAGCATGTTTTGGGCTTATATTTTGAAAATATTCTAGCACTAAGTAGGCATGTACAGATCACTTCTGGGACCTCAAAATATCGAATTTTCGGGTGTTTTGAGGTTGAATTTGGGATATAAACGGGTGCAGAAGATGCATACACATATTGACTTTGGTCACCTAAAATATCGATTTTCAGCTTGTTTTTGGCCTGTAATTTGAAAATACTCTAACACGGAGTAGGCAAGTACAGATCGCTTCTGGGACCCCAAAATATCGAATTTTCGGGTGTTTTGAGCCTGAATTTGAGATATAAACGGGTACAGAAGATGCATCCACATATCGACTTTTGGGCACCTAAAAGATCGATTTTCAGTATGTTATGGGATTGTATATTGAAAATACTCTAACACAGAGTAGGCATGTACAGATCTCTTCGGGGACCCAAAAATATCGATTTTTTGGGTGTTTTGGGCCTGAATTTGAGATATCGACTTTGGGCACCTAAAATATCGATTTCTAACATGTTTTGGGCCTATATTTTGAAAAAATTCTAGCACTGATTAGGCATGTACTGATCGCTTATGGGACCCAAAAATATCGAATTTTCTGGTGTTTTGAGGTTGAATTTGGGATATAAACGGGTACAGAAGATGCATGCACATTTCGACTTTTGGGCACCTAAAAGATCGATTTTCATTATGTTTTGGGCCTGTATTTTGAAAATACTCTAACACGGAGTAGGCATGTACAGTTCGCTTCTGGGACCCCAAAATATCGAATTTTCGGGTGTTTTGAGCCTGAATTTGAGATATAAATAGGTACAGAAGATGCATGCACATATCGACTTTGGACACTTAAAATATCGATTTTTAGCATGTTTTGAGCCTATATTTTGAAAACGTTCTAGCACTGACTACACATGTACAGATCGCTTCTGGAACCCAAAATTATCGAATTTAAGGGTGTTTTGAGGTTGAATTTGAGATATAAACCAGTGCAGAAGATGCATACACATGTTGATTTTGGGCACCTAAAATATCGATTTTAAGCATGTTTTGGGCCTGCATCTGAGTAGGCATGTACAGATCGCTTCTGGGACCCCAAAATATCAAATTTTCGGGTGTTTTGAGCCTGAATTTGAGATATATACGGGTACAGATGATGCATCCACATATCGACTTTGGACACTTAAAAAATCGATTTTTAGCAAGTTTTGAGCCTATATTTTGAAAAATTTCTAGCACTGAGTAGGCATGTACTGATCGCTTCTGGGACCCAAAAATATCGAATTTTCAGGTGTTTTGAGGTTGAATTTGGGATATAAACGGGTACAGAAGATGTATTCACATATCGACTTTTGGGCACCTAAAAGATCGATTTTCAGTATGTTTTGGGCCTGTATTTTGAAAATACTCTAACACGGAGTAGGGATGTACAGTTCGCTTCTGGGACCCCAAAATATCGAATTTTCGGGTGTTTTGAGCCTGAATTTGAGATATAAACGGGTACAGATGATGCATGCACATTGCGACTTTGGACACTTAAAAAATCGATTTTTAGCATGTTTTGAGCCTATCTTTTGAAAATACTCTAACACGGAGTAGGCAAGTACAGATCGCTTCTGGGACCCCAAAATATCGAATTTTCGGGTGTTTTAAGCCTGAATTTGAGATATAAACGGGTACAGAAGATGCATCCACATATCGACTTTTGGGCACCTAAAAGATCGATTTTAAGTATGTTTTGAGCCTATATTTTGAAAATACTCTAACACGGAGTAGGCATGTACAGTTCGCTTCTGAGACCCCAAAATATCGAATTTTCGGGTGTTTTGGGCCTGAATTTGAGATATCGACTTTGGGCACCTAAAATATCGATTTTTAGCATGTTTTGGGCCTATATTTTGAAAATATTCTAACACTGTGTAGGCATGTACAGATCGCTTCTGGGACCCCAAAATATCGAATTTTCGGGTGTTTTGAGCCTGAATTTGAGATATAAACTGGTACAGAAGACGCATGCACATATCGACTTTTGGGCACCTAAAATATCGATTTTAAACATATTTTGGGTCTGTATCTTGAAAACATTCTAACTAGGAGTAGAGATGTACAGATCGCTTCTAGGACCCAAAAATACCGAATTTTCGGGTGTTTTGAGCCTGAATTTGAGATATAAACGGGTACTTAACATGCATGCACATATCGACATTAGACACTTAAAATATCGATTTTTAGCATGTTTTGAGCCTATATTTTGAAAACATCCTAGCACTGACTAGACATGTACAGATCGCTTCTGGGACCCAAAATTAATGAATTTTCGGGTGTTTTGAGGTTGAATTTGAAATATAAACCAGTGCAGAAGATGCATACACATGTTGACTTTGGGCACCTAAAATATCGATTTTCAGCATGTTTTGGGCCTGCATCTGAGTAGGCATGTACAGATCGCTTCTGGGACCCCAAAATATCGAATTTTCGGGTGTTTTGGGCCTGAATTTGAGATATCGACTTTGAGCACCTAAAATATCGATTTTTAGCATGTTTTGGGCTTATATTTTGAAAATATTCTAGCACTAAGTAGGCATGTACAGATCACTTCTGGGACCTCAAAATATCGAATTTTCGGGTGTTTTGAGGTTGAATTTGGGATATAAACGGGTGCAGAAGATGCATACACATATTGACTTTGGTCACCTAAAATATCGATTTTCAGCTTGTTTTGGGCCTGTAATTTGAAAATACTCTAACACGGAGTAGGCAAGTACAGATCGCTTCTGGGACCCTAAAATATCGAATTTTCGGGTGTTTTAAGCCTGAATTTGAGATATATACGGGTACAGATGATGCATGCACATATCGACTTGGATACTTAAAATATCTATTTTTAGCATGTTTTGAGCCTATATTTTGAAAACATTCTAGCACTGAGTAGGCATGTACAGATCGCTTCTGGAACCCAAAAATATCGAATTTTCGGGTGTTTTGAGGTTGAATTTGGGATATAAACGAGTGCAGAAGATGCATACACATAATGACTTTGGTCACCTAAAATATCGATTTTCAGCTTGTTTTGGGCATGTATTTTGAAAATATTCTAACACGGAGTAGGCAAGTACAGATCGCTTCTGGGACCCCAAAATATCGAATTTTTGGGTGTTTTGAGCCTGAATTTGAGATATAAACGGGTACAGATGATGCATGCACATATCGACTTTGGACACTTAAAATGACGATTTTTAGCATGTTTTAAGGCTATATTTTGACAAAATTCTAGCACTGAGTAGGCATGTACAGATCGCTCCTGGGACCCAAAAACATAGAATTTTCGGGTGTTTTGAGGTTGAATTTGGGATATAAACGGGTACAGAAGATGCATGCACATATCGACTTTTGGGCACCTAAAAGATCGATTTTCAGTATGTTTTGGGCCTGTATATTGAAAATACTCTAACACGGAGTAGGCATGTACAGTTCGCTTTTGGGACCCCAAAATATCGAATTTTCGAGTGCTTTGGGCCTGAATTTGAGATATCGACTTTGGTCACCTAAAATATCGATTTTTAGCATGTTTTGGGCCTATATTTTGAAAATATTCTAACACAAAGTAGGCATGTACAGATCACTTGTCGGACCCCAAAATATCGAATTTTCGGGTGTTTTGAGCCTGAATTTGAGATATAAACGGGTACAGATGATGCATGCACATTGCGTCTTTGGACACTTAAAAAATCGATTTTTAGCATGTTTTGAGCCTATATTTTGAAAATACTCTAACACGGAGTAGGCAAGTACAGATCGCTTCTGGGACCCCAAAATATCGAATTTTCGGGTGTTTTGCGCCTGAATTTGAGATATAAACGGGTACAGAAGATGCATGCACATATCGACTTTGGACACTTAAAATATCGATTTTTAGCATGTTTTGAGCCTATAATTTGAAAACGTTCTAGCACTGACTAGACATGTACAGATCGCTTCTGGAACCCAAAATTATCGAGTTTTAGGGTGTTTTGAGGTTTAATTTGAGATATAAACAAGTGCAGAAGATGCATACACATGTTGACTTTGGGCACCTAAAATATCGATTTTAAGCATGTTTTGGGACTGCATCTGAGTAGGCATGTACAGATCGCTTCTGGGACCCCAAAATATCGAATTTTCGGATGTTTTGAGCCTGAATTTGAGATATAAACGGGTACAGAAGATGCATGCACATATCTACTTTTGGGCACCTAAAAGATCGATTTTCAGTATGTTTTGGGCCTGTACTTTGAAAATACTCTAACACGGAGTAGGCATGTACAGTTCGCTTCTGGGACCCCAAAATATCGAATTTTCGGGTGTTTTGGGCCTGAATTTGAGATATCGACTTTGGGCACCTAAAATATCGATTATTAGCATTTTTTGGGCCTATATTTTGAAAATATTCTAGCACTACGTAGGCAAGTACAGATCGCTTCTGGGACCCTAAAATATCGAATTTTCGGGTGTTTTGAGTCTGAATTTGAGATATAAACGGGTACAGAAGATGCATCCACATATCGACTTTTGGGCACCTAAAAGATCGATTTTTAGCATGTTTTGGGCCTATATTTTGAAAATATTCTAGCACTAAGTAGGCATGTACAGATCACTTCTGGGACCCCAAAATATCGAATTTTCGGGTGTTTTGAGCCTGAATTTGAGATATAAACGGGTACAGATGATGCATGCACATATCGACTTTGGACACTTAAAAAATCGATTTTTAGCATGTTTTGAGCCTATATTTTGAAAAAATTCTAGCACTGAGTAGGCATGTACTGATCGCTTCTGGGACCCAAAAATATCGAATTTTCAGGTGTTTGGAGGTTGAATTTGGGATATAAACGGGTACAGAAGATGCATTCACATATCGACTTTTGGGCACCTAAAAGATCGATTTTCAGTATGTTTTGGGCCTGTATTTTGAAAATACGCTAACACGGAGTAGGCATATACAGTTCGCTTCTGGGACCCCAAAATATCGAATTTTCGGGTGTTTTAAGCCTGAATTTGAGATATAAACGGGTACAGATGATGCATCCACATATCTACTTTTGGGCACTTAAAAGATCGATTTTAAGTATGTTTTGATCCTGTATATTGAAAATACTCTACCACGGAGTAGGCATGTAGAGATCGCTTCTGGGACCCCAAAATATCGAATTTTTGGGTGTTTTAAGCCTGAATTTGAGATATAAACGGGTACAGAAGATGCATCCACATATCGACTTTTGGGCAACTAAAAGATCGATTTTAAGTATGTTTTGAGCCTGTATATTGAAAATACTCTACCACGGAGTAGGCATGTAGAGATCGCTTCTGGGACCCCAAAATATCGAATTTTCGGGTGTTTTGAGGTTGAATTTGGGATATAAACGGGTGCAGAAGATGCATACACATATTGACTTTGGTCACTTAAAATATCGATTTTTAGCTTGTTTTGGGCCTGTATTTAAAAAAAAAACTCTAACACGGAGTAGACAAGTACAGATCGCTTCTGGGACCCCAAAATATCGAATTTTCAGGTGCTTTGAGCCTGAATTTGAGATGTAAACGGGTACAGAAGATGCATCCACAGATCGACTTATGGGCACATAAAAGATCGATTTTCAGTATGTTTTGGGCCTGTATATTGAAAATACTCTAACACGGAGTAGGCATGTACAGATCGCTTCTGGGACCCCAAAATGTCGAATTTTTGGGTGTTTTGGGTCTGAATTTGAGATATCGACTTTGGGCACCTAAAATATCGATTATTAGCATGTTTTGGGCCTATATTTTGAAAAAATTCTAGCACTGAGTAGGCATGTACTGATCGCTTCTGGGACCCAAAAATATCGAATTTTCAGGTGTTTTAAGGTTGAATTTGGGATATAAACGGGTACAGAAGATGCATGCACATATCGACTTTTGGGCACCTAAAAGATCGATTTTCATTATGTTTTGGGCCTGTATTTTGAAAATACTCTAACACGGAGTAGGCATGTACAGTTCGCTTCTGGGACCCCAAAATATCGAATTTTCGGGTGTTTTAAGCCTGAATTTGAGATATAAACGGGTACAGATGATGCACCCACATATCGACTTTTGGGCACCTAAAAGATCGATTTTAAGTATGTTTTGAGCCTATATTTTGAAAATACTCTAACACGGAGTAGGCAAGTACAGATCGCTTCTGGGACCCTAAAATATCGAATTTTCGGGTGTTTTAAGCCTGAATTTGAGATATAAACGGGTACAGATGATGCATGCAAATTGCGACTTTGGACACTTAAAAAATCGATTTTTAGCATGTTTTGAGCCTATATTTTGAAAATACTCTAACACGGAGTAGGCAAGTACAGATTGCTTCTGGGACCCCAAAATATCGAATTTTCGGGTGTTTTGAGCCTGAATTTGAGATATATACGGTTACAGATGATGCATGCACATATCGACTTGGGATACTTAAAATATCGATTTTTAGCATGTTTTGAGCCTATATTTTGAACACATTCTTGCACTGAGTAGGCATGTGTAGATAGCTTCTGGAACCCAAAAATATCGAATTTTCGGGTTTTTTGAGGTTGAATTTGGGATATAAACGGGTGCAGAAGATACATACACATATTGACTTTTGTCACCTAAAATATCGATTTTCAGCTTGTTTTGGGCCTGTATTATGAAAATACTCTAACACGGAGTAGGCAAGTACAGATCGCTTCTGGGACCCTAAAATATCGAATTTTCGGGTGTTTTGAGTCTGAATTTGAGATATAAACGGGTACAGAAGATGCATCCACATATCGACTTTTGGGCACCTAAAAGATCGATTTTTAGCATGTTTTGGGCCTATATTTTGAAAATATTCTAGCACTAAGTAGGCATGTACAGATCACTTCTAGGACCCCAAAATATCGAATTTTCGGGTGTTTTGAGCCTGAATTTGAGATATAAACGGGTACAGAAGATGCATTCACATATCGACTTTTGGGCACCTAAAAGATCGATTTTCACTATGTTTTGGGCCTGTATTTTGAAAATACTCTAACACGGAGTAGGCATGTATAGTTCGCTTCTGGGACCCAAAAATATCGAATTTTCGGGTGTTTTGAGCCTGAATTTGAGATATAAACGGGTACAGATAATGCATGCACATTGCGACTTTGGAAACTTAAAAAATCGATTTTTAGCATGTTTTGAGCCTATCTTTTGAAAATACTCTAACACGGAGTAGGCAAGTACAGATCGCTTCTGGGACCCTAAAATATCGAATTTTCGGGTGTTTTAAGCCTGAATTTGAGATATAAACGGGTACAGAAGATGCACCCACATATCGACTTTTGGGCACCTAAAAGATCGATTTTAAGTATGTTTTGAGCCTATATTTTGAAAATACTCTAACACGGAGTAGGCAAGTACAGATCGCTTCTGGGACCCTAAAATATCGAATTTTCGGGTGTTTTAAGCCTGAATTTGAGATATAACGGGTACAGAAGATGCACACACATATCGACTTTTGGGCACCTAAAAGATCGATTTTAAGTATGTTTTGAGCCTATATTTTGAAAATACTCTAACACGGAGTAGGCATGTACAGATTGCTTCTGGGACCCCAAAATATCTAATTTTCGGGTGTTTTGAGCCTGAATTTGAGATATAAACTGGTACAGAAGATGCATCCACATATCGACTTTTGGGCACCTAAAATATCGATTTTAAACATATTTTGGGTCTGTATCTTGAAAACATTCTAACTAGGAGTAGGGATGTACAGATCTCTTCTAGGACCCAAAAATACCGAATTTTCGGGTGTTTTGAGCCTGAATTTGAGATATAAACGGGTACAAAAGATGCATGCACATATCGACATTAAACACTTAAAATATCGATTTTTAGCATGTTTTGAGCCTATATTTTGAAAACATTCTAGCACTGACTAGACATGTACAGATCGCTTCTGGGACCCAAAATAAATGAATTTTCGGGTGTTTTGAGGTTGAATTTGAAATATAAACCAGTGCAGAAGATGCATACACATGTTGACTTTGGGCACCTAAAATATCGATTTTCAGCATGTTTTGGGCTTGCATCTGAGTAGGCATGTACAGATCGCTTCTGGGACCCCCAAATATCGAATTTTCGGGTGTTTTGGGCCTGAATTTGAGATATCGACTTTGAGCACCTAAAATATCGATTTTTAGCATGTTTTGGGCTTATATTTTGAAAATATTCTAGCACTAAGTAGGCATGTACAGATCACTTCTGGGACCTCAAAATATCGAATTTTCGGGTGTTTTGAGGTTGAATTTGGGATATAAACGGGTGCAGAAGATGCATACACATATTGACTTTGGTCACCTAAAATATCGATTTTCAGCTTGTTTTGGGCCTGTAATTTGAAAATACTCTAACACGGAGTAGGCAAGTACAGATCGCTTCTGGGACCCCAAAATATCGAATTTTCGGGTGTTTTGAGCCTGAATTTGAGATATAAACGGGTACAGAAGATGCATCCACATATCGACTTTTGGGCACCTAAAAGATCGATTTTCAGTATGTTATGGGATTGTATATTGAAAATACTCTAACACGGAGTAGACATGTACAGATCTCTTCGGGGACCCAAAAATATCGAATTTTTGGGTGTTTTGGGCCTGAATTTGAGATATCGACTTTGGGCACCTAAAATATCGATTTCTAGCATGTTTTAGGCCTATATTTTGAAAAAATTCTAGCACTGATTAGGCATGTACTGATCGCTTCTGGGACTCAAAAATATCGAATTTTCAGGTGTTTTGAGGTTGAATTTGGGATATAAACGGGTACAGAAGATGCATGCACATATCGACTTTGGACACTTAAAAAATCGATTTTTAGCATGTTTTGGGCCTATATTTTGAAAAAATTCTAGCACTGAGTAGGCATGTACTGATCGCTTCTGGGACCCAAAAATATCGAATTTTCAGGTGTTTTGAGGTTGAATTTGGGATATAAACGGGTACAGAAGATGCATGCACATATCGACTTTTGGGCACCTAAAAGATCGATTTTCATTATGTTTTGGGCCTGTATTTTGAAAATACTCTAACACGGAGTAGGCATGTACAGTTCGCTTCTGGGACCCCAAAATATCGAATTTTCGGGTGTTTTGAGCCTGAATTTGAGATATAAACGGGTACAGATAATGCATGCAAATTGCGGCTTTGGACACTTAATAAATCGATTTTTAGCATGTTTTGAGCCTATATTTTGAAAATACTCTAACACGGAGTAGGCAAGTACAGATTACTTCTGGGACCCCAAAATATCGAATTTTCGGGTGTTTTGAGCCTGAATTTGAGATATATACGGGTACAGATGATGCATGCACATATCGACTTGGGATACTTAAAATATCGATTTTTAGCATGTTTTGGGCCTTTATTTTGAACACATTCTTGCACTGAGTAGGCATGTGTAGATCGCTTCTGGAACCCAAAAATATCGAATTTTCGGGTTTTTTGAGGTTGAATTTGGGATATAAACGGGTGCAGAAGATACATACACATATTGACTTTTGTCACCTAAAATATCGATTTTCAGCTTGTTTTGGGCCTGTATTATGAAAATACTCTAACACGGAGTAGGCAAGTACAGATCGCTTCTGGGACCCTAAAATATCGAATTTTCGGGTGTTTTGAGTCAGAATTTGAGATATAAACGGGTACAGAAGATGCATCCACATATCGACTTTTGGGCACCTAAAAGATCGATTTTTAGCATGTTTTGGGCCTATATTTTGAAAATATTCTAGCACTAAGTAGGCATGTACAGATCACTTCTAGGACCCCAAAATATCGACTTTTCGGGTGTTTTGAGCCTGAATTTGAGATATAAACGGGTACAGAAGATGCATTCACATATCGACTTTTGGGCACCTAAAAGATAGATTTTCACTATGTTTTGGGCTTGTATTTTGAAAATACTCTAACACGGAGTAGGCATGTACAGTTCGCTTCTGGGACCCAAAAATATCGAATTTTCGGGTGTTTTGAGCCTGAATTTGAGATATAAACGGGTACAGATGATGCATGCACATTGCGACTTTGGAAATTTAAAAAATCGATTTTTAGCATGTTTTGAGCCTATCTTTTGAAAATACTCTAACACGGAGTAGGCAAGTACAGATCGCTTCTGGGACCCTAAAATATCGAATTTTCGGGTGTTTTAAGCCTGAATTTGAGATATAAACGGGTACAGAAGATGCACCCACATATCGACTTTTGGGCACCTAAAAGATCGATTTTAAGTATGTTTTGAGCCTATATTTTGAAAATACTCTAACACGGAGTAGGCATGTACAGTTCGCTTCTGGGACCCCAAAATATCGAATTTTTTGGGTGTTTTGGGCCTGAATTTGAGATATCGACTTTGGGCACCTAAAATATCGATTTTTAGCATGTTTTGGGCATATATTTTGAAAATATTCTAGCACTAAGTAGGCATGTACAGATCACTTCTGGGACCCCAAAATATCGAATTTTCGGGTGTTTTGAGCCTGAATTTGAGATATAAACGGATACAGATGATGCATGCACATATCGACTTTGGACACTTAAAATATCGATTTTAAGCATGTTTTGAGCCTATATTTTGAAAAAATTCTAGCACTGAGTAGGCATGTACAGATCGCTTCTGGGACCCAAAATTAATGAATTTTCGGGTGTTTTGAGTTTGAATTTGAAATATAAACCAGTGCAGAAGATGCATACACATATTGACTTTGGTCACCTAAAAAATCGATTTTCAGCGTGTTTTGTGCCTGTATTTTGAAAATACTCTAACACGGAGTTAGCAAGTACAGATTGCTTCTGGGACCCCAAAATATCTAATTTTCGGGTGTTTTGAGCCTGAATTTGAGATATAAACTGGTACAGAAGATGCATCCACATATCGACTTTTGGGCACCTAAAATATCGATTTTAAACATATTTTGGGTCTGTATCTTGAAAACATTCTAACTAGGAGTAGGGATGTACAGATCGCTTCTGGGAACCAAAAATATCGAATTTTCGGGTGTTTTGAGCCTGATTTTGAGATATAAACGGGTACAAAAGATGCATGCACATATTGACATTAGACACTTAAAATATCGATTTTTAGCATGTTTTGAGCCTATATTTTGAAAACATTCTAGCACTGACTAGACATGTACAGATCGCTTCTTGGACCCAAAATTAATGAATTTTCGGGTGTTTTGAGGTTGAATTCGAAATATAAACCAGTGCAGAAGATGCATACACATGTTGACTTTGGGCACCTAAAATATCGATTTTCAGCATGTTTTGGGCCTGCATCTGAGTAGGCATGTACAGATCGCTTCTGGGACTCCAAAATATCGAATTTTCCGGTGTTTTGGGCCTGAATTTGAGATATCGACTTTGAGCACCTAAAATATCGATTTTTAGCATGTTTTGGGCTTATATTTTGAAAATATTCTAGCACTAAGTAGGCATGTACAGATCACTTCTGGGACCTCAAAATATCGAATTTTCGGGTGTTTTGAGGTTGAATTTGGGATATAAACGGGTGCAGAAGATGCATACACATATTGACTTTGGTCACCTAAAATATCGATTTTCAGCTTGTTTTTGGCCTGTAATTTGAAAATACTCTAACACGGAGTAGGCAAGTACAGATCGCTTCTGGGACCCCAAAATATCGAATTTTCGGGTGTTTTGAGCCTGAATTTGAGATATAAACGGGTACAGAAGATGCATCCACATATCGACTTTTGGGCACCTAAAAGATCGATTTTCAGTATGTTATGGGATTGTATATTGAAAATACTCTAACACAGAGTAGGCATGTACAGATCTCTTCGGGGACCCAAAAATATCGAATTTTTGGGTGTTTTGGGCCTGAATTTGAGATATCGACTTTGGGCACCTAAAATATCGATTTCTAACATGTTTTGGGCCTATATTTTGAAAAAATTCTAGCACTGATTAGGCATGTACTGATCGCTTCTGGGACCCAAAAATATCGAATTTTCAGGTGTTTTGAGGTTGAATTTGGGATATAAACGGGTACAGAAGATGCATGCACATTTCGACTTTTGGGCACCTAAAAGATCGATTTTCATTATGTTTTGGGCCTGTATTTTGAAAATACTCTAACACGGAGTAGGCATGTACAGTTCGCTTCTGGCACCCCAAAATATCGAATTTTCGGGTGTTTTGAGCCTGAATTTGAGATATAAATAGGTACAGAAGATGCATGCACATATCGACTTTGGACACTTAAAATATCGATTTTTAGTATGTTTTGAGCCTATATTTTGAAAACGTTCTAGCACTGACTAGACATGTACAGATCGCTTCTGGAACCCAAAATTATCGAATTTAAGGGTGTTTTGAGGTTGAATTTAAGATATAAACCAGTGCAGAAGATGCATACACATGTTGATTTTGGGCACCTAAAATATCGATTTTAAGCATGCTTTGGGCCTGCATCTGAGTAGGCATGTACAGATCGCTTCTGGGACCCCAAAATATCAAATTTTCGGGTGTTTTGAGTCTGAATTTGAGATATATACGGGTACAGATGATGCATCCACATATCGACTTTGGACACTTAAAAAATCGATTTTTAGCATGTTTTCAGCCTATATTTTGAAAAAATTCTAGCACTGAGTAGGCATGTACTGATCGCTTCTGGGACCCAAAAATATCGAATTTTCAGGTGTTTTGAGGTTGAATTTGGGATATAAACGGGTACAGAAGATGCATGCACATATCGACTTTGGACACTTAAAAAATCGATTTTTAGCATGTTTTGGGCCTATATTTTGAAAAAATTCTAGCACTGAGTAGGCATGTACTGATCGCTTCTGGGACCCAAAAATATCGAATTTTCAGGTGTTTTGAGGTTGAATTTGGGATATAAACGGGTACAGAAGATGCATGCACATATCGACTTTTGGGCACCTAAAAGATCGATTTTCATTATGTTTTGGGCCTGTATTTTGAAAATACTCTAACACGGAGTAGGCATGTACAGTTCGCTTCTTGGACCCCAAAATATCGAATTTTCGGGTGTTTTGAGCCTGAATTTGAGATATAAACGGGTACAGATGATGCATGCAAATTGCGACTTTGGACACTTAATAAATCGATTTTTAGCATGTTTTAAGCCTATATTTTGAAAATACTCTAACACGGAGTAGGCAAGTACAGATTACTTCTGGGACCCCAAAATATCGAATTTTCGGGTGTTTTGAGCCTGAATTTGAGATATATACGGGTACAGATGATGCATGCACATATCGACTTGGGATACTTAAAATATCGATTTTTAGCATGTTTTGGGCCTATATTTTGAACACATTCTTGCACTGAGTAGGCATGTGTAGATCGCTTCTGGAACCCAAAAATATCGAATTTTCGGGTTTTTTGAGGTTGAATTTGGGATATAAACGGGTGCAGAAGATACATACACATATTGACTTTTGTCACCTAAAATATCGATTTTCAGCTTGTTTTGGGCCTGTATTATGAAAATACTCTAACACGGAGTAGGCAAGTACAGATCGCTTCTGGGACCCTAAAATATCGAATTTTCGGGTGTTTTGAGTCAGAATTTGAGATATAAACGGGTACAGAAGATGCATCCACATATCGACTTTTGGGCACCTAAAAGATCGATTTTTAGCATGTTTTGGGCCTATATTTTGAAAATATTCTAGCACTAAGTAGGCATGTACAGATCACTTCTAGGACCCCAAAATATCGAATTTCCGGGTGTTTTGAGCCTGAATTTGAGATATAAACGGGTACAGAAGATGCATTCACATATCGACTTTTGGGCACCTAAAAGATCGATTTTCACTATGTTTTGGGCCTGTATTTTGAAAATACTCTAACACGGAGTAGGCA
This sequence comes from Petrolisthes cinctipes, assembly GCA_033782935.1. Taxonomy (NCBI): domain Eukaryota; kingdom Metazoa; phylum Arthropoda; class Malacostraca; order Decapoda; family Porcellanidae; genus Petrolisthes; species Petrolisthes cinctipes. Next base: position 5,468,858 of record JAWQEG010000201.1, read on the forward strand.
TGTACAGTTCGCTTCTGGGACCCAAAAATATCGAATTTTCGGGTATTTTGAGCCTGAATTTGAGATATAAACGGGTACAGATGATGCATGCACATTGCGACTTTGGAAACTTAAAAAATCGATTTTTAGCATGTTTTGAGCCTATCTTTTGAAAATACTCTAACACGGAGTAGGCAAGTACAGATCGCTTCTGGGACCCTAAAATATCGAATTTTCGGGTGTTTTAAGCCTGAATTTGAGATATAAACGGGTACAGAAGATGCACCCACATATCGACTTTTGGGCACCTAAAAGATCGATTTTAAGTATGTTTCGAGCCTATATTTTGAAAATACTCTAACACGGAGTAGGCATGTACAGTTCGCTTCTGGGACCCCAAAATATCGAATTTTTTGGGTGTTTTGGGCCTGAATTTGAGATATCGACTTTGGTCACCTAAAATATCGATTTTTAGCATGTTTTGGGCATATATTTTGAAAATATTCTAGCACTAAGTAGGCATGTACAGATAACTTCTGGGACCCCAAAATATCGAATTTTCGGGTGTTTTGAGCCTGAATTTGAGATATAAACGGATACAGATGATGCATGCACATATCGACTTTGGACACTTAAAATATCGATTTTAAGCATGTTTTGAGCCTATATTTTGAAAAAATTCTAGCACTGAGTAGGCATGTACAGATCGCTTCTGGGACCCAAAATTAATGAATTTTCGGGTGTTTTGAGTTTGAATTTGAAATATAAACCAGTGCAGAAGATGCATACACATATTGACTTTGGTCACCTAAAAAATCGATTTTCAGCGTGTTTTGTGCCTGTATTTTGAAAATACTCTAACACGGAGTTAGCAAGTACAGATTGCTTCTGGGACCCCAAAATATCTAATTTTCGGGTGTTTTGAGCCTGAATTTGAGATATAAACTGGTACAGAAGATGCATCCACATATCGACTTTTGGGCACCTAAAATATCGATTTTAAACATATTTTGGGTCTGTATCTTGAAAACATTCTAACTAGGAGTAGGGATGTACAGATCGCTTCTGGGACCCAAAAATATCGAATTTTCGGGTGTATTGAGCCTGATTTTGAGATATAAACGGGTACAAAAGATGCATGCACATATTGACATTAGACACTTAAAATATCGATTTTTAGCATGTTTTGAGCCTATATTTTGAAAACATTCTAGCACTGACTAGACATGTACAGATCGCTTCTTAGACCCAAAATTAATGAATTTTCGGGTGTTTTGAGGTTGAATTCGAAATATAAACCAGTGCAGAAGATGCATACACATGTTGACTTTGGGCACCTAAAATATCGATTTTCAGCATGTTTTGGGCCTGCATCTGAGTAGGCATGTACAGATCGCTTCTGGGACTCCAAAATATCGAATTTTCCGGTGTTTTGGGCCTGAATTTGAGATATCGACTTTGAGCACCTAAAATATCGATTTTTAGCATGTTTTGGGCTTATATTTTGAAAATATTCTAGCACTAAGTAGGCATGTACAGATCACTTCTGGGACCTCAAAATATCGAATTTTCGGGTGTTTTGAGGTTGAATTTGGGATATAAACGGGTGCAGAAGATGCATACACATATTGACTTTGGTCACCTAAAATATCGATTTTCAGCTTGTTTTTGGCCTGTAATTTGAAAATACTCTAACACGGAGTAGGCAAGTACAGATCGCTTCTGGGACCCCAAAATATCGAATTTTCGGGTGTTTTGAGCCTGAATTTGAGATATAAACGGGTACAGAAGATGCATCCACATATCGACTTTTGGGCACCTAAAAGATCGATTTTCAGTATGTTATGGGATTGTATATTGAAAATACTCTAACACAGAGTAGGCATGTACAGATCTCTTCGGGGACCCCAAAATATCGAATTTTTGGGTGTTTTGGGCCTGAATTTGAGATATCGACTTTGGGCACCTAAAATATCGATTTCTAACATGTTTGAGCCTATATTTTGAAAAAATTCTAGCACTGATTAGGCATGTACTGATCGCTTCTGGGACCCAAAAATATCGAATTTTCAGGTGTTTTGAGGTTGAATTTGGGATATAAACGGGTACAGAAGATGCATGCACATTTCGACTTTTGGGCACCTAAAAGATCGATTTTCATTATGTTTTGGGCCTGTATTTTGAAAAAATTCTAGCACTGATTAGGCATGTACAGTTCGCTTCTGGGACCCCAAAATATCGAATTTTCGGGTGTTTTGAGCCTGAATTTGAGATATAAACCAGTGCAGAAGATGCATACACATGTTGATTTTGGGCACCTAAAATATCGATTTTAAGCATGCTTTGGGCCTGCATCTGAGTAGGCATGTACAGATCGCTTCTGGGACCCCAAAATATCAAATTTTCGGGTGTTTTGAGCCTGAATTTGAGATATATACGGGTACAGATGATGCATCCACATATCGACTTTGGACACTTAAAAAATCGATTTTTAGCATGTTTTGAGCCTATATTTTGAAAAAATTCTAGCACTGAGTAGGCATGTACTGATCGCTTCTGGGACCCAAAAATATCGAATTTTCAGGTGTTTTGAGGTTGAATTTTGGATATAAACGGGTACAGAAGATGTATTCACATATTGACTTTTGGGCACCTAAAAGATCGATTTTCAGTATGTTTTGGGCCTGTATTTTGAAAATACTCTAACACGGAGTAGGGATGTACAGTTCGCTTCTGGGACCCCAAAATATCGAATTTTCGGGTGTTTTGAGCCTGAATTTGAGATATAAACGGGTACAGATGATGCATGCACATTGGGACTTTGGACACTTAAAAAATCGATTTTTAGCATGTTTTGAGCCTATCTTTTGAAAATACTCTAACACGGAGTAGGCAAGTACAGATCGCTTCTGGGACCCCAAAATATCGAATTTTCGGGTGTTTTAAGCCTGAATTTGAGATATAAACCGGTACAGAAGATGCATCCACATATCGACTTTTGGGCACCTAAAAGATCGATTTTAAGTATGTTTTGAGCCTATATTTTGAAAATACTCTAACACGGAGTAGGCATGTACAGTTCGCTTCTGAGACCCCAAAATATCAAATTTTCGGGTGTTTTGGGCCTGAATTTGAGATATCGACTTTGGGCACCTAAAATATCGATTTTTAGCATGTTTTGGGCCTATATTTTGAAAATATTCTAGCACTGAGTAGGCATGTACAGATCGCTTCTGGGACCCCAAAATATCGAATTTTCGGGTGTTTTGAGCCTGAATTTGAGATATAAACTGGTACAGAAGACGCATGCACATATCGACTTTTGGGCACCTACAATATCGATTTTAAACATATTTTGGGTCTGTATCTTGAAAACATTCTAACTAGGAGTAGAGATGTACAGATCGCTTCTAGGACCCAAAAATACCGAATTTTCGGGTGTTTTGAGCCTGAATTTGAGATATAAACGGGTACTTAACATGCATACACATATTGACTTTGGGCACCTAAAATATCGATTTTCAGCATGTTTTGGGCCTGTATTTTGAAAATACTCTAACTAGGAGTAGGCATGTACAGATCGCTTCTGGGACCCAAAAATATCGAATTTTCGGGTGTTTTGAGCCTGAATTTGATATATAAACGTGTACAAAAGATGCATGCTCATATCTACTTTGAACACTTAAAATATCGATTTTTAGCATGTTTTGAGCCTATATTTTGAAAACATTTTAGCACCGACTAGACATGTACAGATCGCTTCTGGGACCCAAAATTATCTAATTTTCGGGTGTTTTGAGGTTGAATTTGAGATATAAACCAGTGTAGAAGATGCATACACATGTTGACTTTGGGCACCTAAAATATCGATTTTCAGCATGTTTTGGGCCTGTATCTGAGTAGGCATGTACAAATCGCTTCTGGGACCCCAAAATATCGAATTTTCGGGTGTTTTGGGCCTGAATTTGAGATATCGACTTTGGGCACCTAAAATATCGATTTTTAGCATGTTTTGGGCTTATATTTTGAAAATATTCTAGCACTAAGTAGGCATGTACAGATCACTTCTGGGACACCAAAATATCGAATTTTCGGGTGTTTTGAGGTTGTATTTGGGATATAAACGGGTGCAGAAGATGCATTCACATATTGACTTTGGTCACCTAAAATATCGATTTTCAGCTTGTTTTGGGCCTGTATTTTAGAAAATACTTTAACACGGAGTAGGCAAGTAAATATCGCTTCTGGGACCCCAAAATATCGAATTTTCGGGTGTTTTGAGCCTTAATTTGAGATATAAACGGGTACAGAAGATGCATCCACATATCGACTTTTGGGCTACTAAAAGATCGATTTTCAGTATGTTTTGGGCCTGTATTTTGAAAATACTCTAACACGGAGTAGGCATGTACAGTTCGCTTCTGGGACCCCAAAATATCGAATGTTTTGGGTGTTTTGGGCCTGAATTTGAGATATCGACTTTGGGCACCTAAAATATCGATTTTTAGCATGTTTTGGGCCTATAATTTGAAAATATTCTAGCACTGAGTAGGCATGTGCAGATTGATTCTGGGACCCCAAAATATCGAATTTTCGGGTGTTTTGTGCCTGAAATTGAGATATAAACGGGTACAGAAGATGCATGCACATATCGACTTTTGGGCACCTAAAATTTCGATTTTGAGCATATTTTGGGTCTGTATCTTGAAAACATTCTAACTAGGAGTAGGGATGTACAGATCAATTCTAGGACCCAAAAATACTGAATTTTCGGGTGTTTTGAGCCTGAAGTTGAGATATAAACGGGTACAGAAGATAAATGCACATATTGACTTTTGGCACCTAAAATATCGATTTTCAGCATGTTTTGGGCCTGTATTTTGAAAATACTCTAACTAGGAGTAGGCATGTACAGATCGCTTCTGGGACCCAAAAATATAGAATTTTCGGGTGTTTTGAGCCTGAATTTGAGATATAAACGGGTACAGATGATGCATGCACATATCGACTTTGGACACTTAAAATATCGATTTTTAGCATGTTTTGAGGCTATATTCTGAAAACATTCTAGCACTGAGTAGGCATGTACAGATCGCTTCTGGGACCCAAAAATATCGAAATTTTGGGTGTTTTGATGTTGAATTTGGGACATAAACGGGTGCAGAAGATGCATACACATATTGACTTTTGTCACCCAAAATATCGATTTTCAGCTTGTTTTGGGCCTGTATTTTGAAAATACTCTAACAAGGAGTATGCAAGTACAGATCGCTTCTGGGACCCCAAAATATTGAATTTTCGGGTGTTTTGAGCCAGAATTTGAGATATAAACGGGTACAGAAGATGCATCTACATATCGACTTTTGGGCACCTAAAAGATCGATTTTCAGTATGTTTTGGGCCTGCATATTGAAAATACTCTAACACGTAGTAGGCATGTACAGATCGCTTCTGGGACCCCAAAATATCGAATTTTTGGGTGTTTTGGGCCTGAATTTGAGATATCGACTTTGGGCACCTAAAATATCGATTTTTAGCATGTTTTGGGCCTATATTTTGAAAATATTCTGGCACTGAGTAGGCATGTACAGATCGCTTCTGGGACCCTAAAATATCGATTTTTCGTGTGGTTTGAGCCTGAATTTGAGATATAAACGGGTACAGAAGATGCATGCACATATCGACTTTTGGGCACCTAAAATATCGATTTTGAGCATGTTTTGGGTCTGTATCTTGAAAACATTCTAACTAGGAGTAGGCATGTACAGATCGCTTCTGGGACCCAAAAATATCGAATTTTCGTGTGTTTTGAGCCTGAATTTGAGATATAAACGGGTACAGAAGATGCATGCACATATCGACTTTATACACTTAAAATATCGATTTTTAGCATGTTTTGAGCATATATTTTGAAAACATTCTAGCACTGGCTAGACATGTACAGATCGCTTCTGGGACCCAAAGTTATCAAATTTTAGGGTGTTTTGAGGTTGAATTTGAGATATAAACGAGTGCAGAAGATGCATACACATGTTGACTTTGGGCACCTAAAATATCGATTTTCTGCATGTTTTGGGCCTGCATCTGAGAAGGCATGTACGGATCGCTTCTGGCACCAAAAAACATTGAATTTTCGTGTGTTTGGAGCCAGAATTTGAGATATAAACGGGTACAGAAGATGCATGCACATATCGACTTTGGACACTTAAAATATCGATTTTTAGCATGTTTTGAACCTATATTTTGAAAACATTCTAGCACTGAGTAGGCATGTACAGATCACTTCTGGGACCCAAATTTATCGAATTTTCGGGTGTTTTGAGCATTAATTTGAGATATAAACGAGTGCAGAAGATGCATACACATGTTGACTTTGGGCACGTAAAATATCGATTTTCATCATGTTTTGGGCCTGCATCTGAGTAGGCATGTACAGTTCGCTTCTGGGACCCCAAAATATCGAGTTTTCGGGTGTTTTGGGCCTAAATTTGAGATATCGACTTTGGGCACCTAAAATATCGATTTTTAGCATGTTTTGGGCCTATATTTTGAAAATATTCTAGCACTAAGTAGGCATGTACAGATCACTTCTGGGACCCCAAAATATCGAATTTTCGGGTGTTTTGAGCCTTAATTTGAGATATAAACGGGTACAGATGATGCATGCACATATCGACTTTGGTCACCTAAAATATCGATTTTCAGCTTGTTTTGGGCCTGTATTTTGAAAATACTTTAACACGGAGTAGGCAAGTACAGATCGCTTCTGGGACCCCAAAATATCGAATTTTCGGGTGTTTTGAGCCTTAATTTGAGATATAAACGGGTACAGAAGATGCATCCACATATCGACTTTTGGGCTCCTTAAAGATCGATTTTCAGTATGTTATGGGCCTGTATATTGGAAATACTCTAACACGGAGTAGGCATGTACAGATCGCTTCGGGGACCCCAAAATATCGAATTTTTGGGTGTTTGGGCCTGAATTTGAGATATCGACTTTGGGCACCTAAAATATTGATTTTTAGCATGTTTTGGGCCTATATTTTGAAAATATTCTAGCACTAAGTAGGCATGTACAGATCACTTCTGGGACCCCAAAATATCGAATTTTCGGGTGTTTTCAGCCTGAATTTGAGATATAAACGGGTACAGAAGATGCATGCACATATCAACTTTTGGGCACCTAAAATATCGATTTTGAGCATGTTTTGGGTCTGTATCTTGAAAACATTCTAACTAGGAGTAGGGATGTACAGATCGCTTCTAGGACCCAAAAATAACGTATTTTCGGGTGTTTTGAGCCTGAATTTGAGATATAAACGGGTACAGAAGATGCATGCACATATCGACTTTGGACACTTAAAACATCGATTTTAAGCATGTTTTGAGCCTATATTTTGAAAACATTCTAGCACTGACTAGACATGTATAGATCGCTTCTGGGACCCAAAATTATCGAATTTTCGGGTGTTTTGAGGTTGAATTTGAGATATAAACGAGTTCATAAGATGCATACACATGTTGACTTTGGGCACCTAAAATATCGATTTTCAGCATGTTTTGGGCCTGCATCTGAGTAGGCATGTACAGATCGCTTCTGGGACCCCAAAATATCGAATTTTCGGGTGTTTTGGGCCTGAATTTGAGATATCGACTTTGGGCACCTAAAATATCGATTTTTAGCATGTTTTGGGCTTATATTTTGAAAATATTCTAGCACTAAGTAGGCATGTACAGATCACTTCTGGGACACCAAAATATCGAATTTTCGGGTGTTTTGAGGTTGTATTTGGGATATAAACGGGTGCAGAAGATGCATTCACATATTGACTTTGGTCACCTAAAATATCGATTTTCAGCTTGTTTTGGGCCTGTATTTTAGAAAATACTTTAACACGGAGTAGGCAAGTAAATATCGCTTCTGGGACCCCAAAATATCGAATTTTCGGGTGTTTTGAGCCTTAATTTGAGATATAAACGGGTACAGAAGATGCATCCACATATCGACTTTTGGGCTACTAAAAGATCGATTTTCAGTATGTTTTGGGCCTGTATTTTGAAAATACTCTAACACGGAGTAGGCATGTACAGTTCGCTTCTGGGACCCCAAAATATCGAATGTTTTGGGTGTTTTGGGCCTGAATTTGAGATATCGACTTTGGGCACCTAAAATATCGATTTTTAGCATGTTTTGGGCCTATAATTTGAAAATATTCTAGCACTGAGTAGGCATGTGCAGATTGATTCTGGGACCCCAAAATATCGAATTTTCGGGTGTTTTGTGCCTGAAATTGAGATATAAACGGGTACAGAAGATGCATGCACATATCGACTTTTGGGCACCTAAAATTTCGATTTTGAGCATATTTTGGGTCTGTATCTTGAAAACATTCTAACTAGGAGTAGGGATGTACAGATCAATTCTAGGACCCAAAAATACTGAATTTTCGGGTGTTTTGAGCCTGAAGTTGAGATATAAACGGGTACAGAAGATAAATGCACATATTGACTTTTGGCACCTAAAATATCGATTTTCAGCATGTTTTGGGCCTGTATTTTGAAAATACTCTAACTAGAAGTAGGCATGTACAGATCGCTTCTGGGACCCAAAAATATAGAATTTTCGGGTGTTTTGAGCCTGAATTTGAGATATAAACGGGTACAGATGATGCATGCACATATCGACTTTGGACACTTAAAATATCGATTTTTAGCATGTTTTGAGGCTATATTCTGAAAACATTCTAGCACTGAGTAGGCATGTACAGATCGCTTCTGGGACCCAAAAATATCGAAATTTTGGGTGTTTTGATGTTGAATTTGGGACATAAACGGGTGCAGAAGATGCATACACATATTGACTTTTGTCACCCAAAATATCGATTTTCAGCTTGTTTTGGGCCTGTATTTTGAAAATACTCTAACAAGGAGTATGCAAGTACAGATCGCTTCTGGGACCCCAAAATATTGAATTTTCGGGTGTTTTGAGCCAGAATTTGAGATATAAACGGGTACAGAAGATGCATCTACATATCGACTTTTGGGCACCTAAAAGATCGATTTTCAGTATGTTTTGGGCCTGCATATTGAAAATACTCTAACACGTAGTAGGCATGTACAGATCGCTTCTGGGACCCCAAAATATCGAATTTTTGGGTGTTTTGGGCCTGAATTTGAGATATCGACTTTGGGCACCTAAAATATCGATTTTTAGCATGTTTTGGGCCTATATTTTGAAAATATTCTGGCACTGAGTAGGCATGTACAGATCGCTTCTGGGACCCTAAAATATCGATTTTTCGTGTGGTTTGAGCCTGAATTTGAGATATAAACGGGTACAGAAGATGCATGCACATATCGACTTTTGGGCACCTAAAATATCGATTTTGAGCATGTTTTGGGTCTGTATCTTGAAAACATTCTAACTAGGAGTAGGCATGTACAGATCGCTTCTGGGACCCAAAAATATCGAATTTTCGTGTGTTTTGAGCCTGAATTTGAGATATAAACGGGTACAGAAGATGCATGCACATATCGACTTTATACACTTAAAATATCGATTTTTAGCATGTTTTGAGCATATATTTTGAAAACATTCTAGCACTGGCTAGACATGTACAGATCGCTTCTGGGACCCAAAGTTATCAAATTTTAGGGTGTTTTGAGGTTGAATTTGAGATATAAACGAGTGCAGAAGATGCATACACATGTTGACTTTGGGCACCTAAAATATCGATTTTCTGCATGTTTTGGGCCTGCATCTGAGAAGGCATGTACGGATCGCTTCTGGCACCAAAAAACATTGAATTTTCGTGTGTTTGGAGCCTGAATTTGAGATATAAACGGGTACAGAAGATGCATGCACATATCGACTTTGGACACTTAAAATATCGATTTTTAGCATGTTTTGAACCTATATTTTGAAAACATTCTAGCACTGAGTAGGCATGTACAGATCACTTCTGGGACCCAAATTTATCGAATTTTCGGGTGTTTTGAGCATTAATTTGAGATATAAACGAGTGCAGAAGATGCATACACATGTTGACTTTGGGCACGTAAAATATCGATTTTCATCATGTTTTGGGCCTGCATCTGAGTAGGCATGTACAGTTCGCTTCTGGGACCCCAAAATATCGAGTTTTCGGGTGTTTTGGGCCTAAATTTGAGATATCGACTTTGGGCACCTAAAATATCGATTTTTAGCATGTTTTGGGCCTATATTTTGAAAATATTCTAGCACTAAGTAGGCATGTACAGATCACTTCTGGGACCCCAAAATATCGAATTTTCGGGTGTTTTGAGCCTTAATTTGAGATATAAACGGGTACAGATGATGCATGCACATATCGACTTTGGTCACCTAAAATATCGATTTTCAGCTTGTTTTGGGCCTGTATTTTGAAAATACTTTAACACGGAGTAGGCAAGTACAGATCGCTTCTGGGACCCCAAAATATCGAATTTTCGGGTGTTTTGAGCCTTAATTTGAGATATAAACGGGTACAGAAGATGCATCCACATATCGACTTTTGGGCTCCTTAAAGATCGATTTTCAGTATGTTATAGGCCTGTATATTGGAAATACTCTAACACGGAGTAGGCATGTACAGATCGCTTCGGGGACCCCAAAATATCGAATTTTTGGGTGTTTTGGGCCTGAATTTGAGATATCGACTTTGGGCACCTAAAATATTGATTTTTAGCATGTTTTGGGCCTATATTTTGAAAATATTCTAGCACTAAGTAGGCATGTACAGATCACTTCTGGGACCCCAAAATATCGAATTTTCGGGTGTTTTCAGCCTGAATTTGAGATATAAACGGGTACAGAAGATGCATGCACATATCAACTTTTGGGCACCTAAAATATCGATTTTGAGCATGTTTTGGGTCTGTATCTTGAAAACATTCTAACTAGGAGTAGGGATGTACAGATCGCTTCTAGGACCCAAAAATAACGTATTTTCGGGTGTTTTGAGCCTGAATTTGAGATATAAACGGGTACAGAAGATGCATGCACATATCGACTTTGGACACTTAAAACATCGATTTTAAGCATGTTTTGAGCCTATATTTTGAAAACATTCTAGCACTGACTAGACATGTATAGATCGCTTCTGGGACCCAAAATTATCGAATTTTCGGGTGTTTTGAGGTTGAATTTGAGATATAAACGAGTGCATAAGATGCATACACATGTTGACTTTGGGCACCTAAAATATCGATTTTCAGCATGTTTTGGGCCTGCATCTGAGTAGGCATGTACAGATCGCTTCTGGGACCCAAAAATATCGAATTTTCGGGTGTTTTGAGGTTGAATTTGTGATATAAACGGGTACAGAAGATGCATGCACATATCGACTTTTGGGCACCTAAAAGATCGATTTTCAGTATGTTTTGGGACTGTCTTTTGAAAATACTCTAACACGGAGTAGGCATGTACAGTTTGCTTCTGGGACCCCAAAATATCGAATTTTCGTGTGTTTTAGGCCTGAATTTGAGATATAAACGGGTACAGATGATTCATGCACATATCGACTTTGGACACTTAAAATATCGATTTTTAGCATGTTTTGAGCCTATATTCTGAAAACATTCTAGCACTGAGTAGGCATGTACAAATCGCTTCTGGGACCCAAAAATATCGAATTTTCGGGTGTTTTCAGGTTGAATTTGGGATATAAACGGGTGCAGAAGATGCATACACATATTGACTTTTGTCACCTAAAATATCGACTTTCAGCTTGTTTTGGGCCTGTATTTTGAAAATACTCTAACAAGGAGTAGGCAAGTACAGATCGCTTCTGGGACCCCAAAAGTTCGAATTTTCGGGTGTTTTGAGCCTGAATTAGAGATATAAACGGGTACAGAAGATGCATCTACATATCGACTTTTGGGCACCTAAAAGATCGATTTTCAGTATGTTTTGGGCCTGTATATTGAAAATACTCTAACACGTAGTAGGCATGTACAGATCGCTTCTGGGACCCCAAAATATCGAATTTTTGCGTGTTTTGGGCCTGAATTTGAGATATTGACTTTGGGCACCTAAAATATCGATTTTTAGCATGTTTTGGGCCTATTTTTTGAAAATATTCTAGAACTGAGTAGGCATGTACAGATCGCTTCTGGGACCCCAAAATATCGATTTTTCGGGTGTTTTGAGCCTGAATTTGAGATATAAACGGGTACAGAAGATGCATGCACATATCGACTTTAGGGCACCTAAAATATCGATTTTGAGCATGTTTTGGGTCTGTATCTTGAAAACATTCTAACTAGGAGTAGGGATGTACAGATCGCTTCTAGGACCCAAAAATACCGAATTATCGGGTGTTTTGAGCCTGAATTTGAGATATAAACGGGTACAGAAGATGCATGCACATATTGACTTTGGGCACCTAAAATATTGATTTTCAGCATGTTTTAGGCCTGTATTTTGAAAATACTCTAACTAGAAGTAGGCATGTACAGATCGCTTCTGGGACCCAAAAATATCGAATTTTCGGGTGTTTTGAGCCTCAATTTGAGATATAAACGGGTACAGAAGATGCATGCACATATCGACTTTGAACACTTAAAATATCGATTTTTAGCATGTTTTGAGCCTATATTTTGAAAACATTCTAGCACTGGCTAGACATGTACAGATCGCTTATGGGACCCAAAGTTATCAAATTTTCGGGTGTTTTGAGGTTGAATTTGAGATATAATCGAGTGCAGAAGATGCATACACATGTTGACTTTGGGCACCTAAAATATCGATTTTCAGCATGTTTTGGGCCTGCATCTGAGAAGGCATGTACGGATCGCTTCTGGGACCAAAAAATATTGAACTTTTGGGTGTTTGGAGCCTGAATTTGAGATATAAACACGTACAGAAGATGCATGCACATATCGACTTTTGGGCACCTAAAATATCGATTTTGAGCATGTTTTGGATCTGTATCTTGAAAACATTCTAACTAGGAGTAGGGATGTACAGATCGCTTCTAGGACCCAAAAATACCGAATTTTCGGGTGTTTTGAGAATGAATTTGAGATATAAACGGGTACAGAAAATGCATGCACATATTGACTTTGGGCACCTAAAATATCTATTTTCAGCATGTTTTGGGCCTGTATTTTGAAAATACTCTAACATGGAGTAGGCATGTACAGATCGCTTCTGGGACCCAAAAATATCGAATTTTCGGGTGTTTTGAGCCTAAATTTGAGATATAAACGGATACAGAAGATGTATGCACATATCGACTTTGGACACTTAAAATATCGATTTTTAGCATGTTTTGAGCCTATATTTTGAAAACATTCTAGCACTGACTAGACATGTACAGATCGCTTCTGGGACCCAAAATTATCGAATTTCCGGGTGTTTTGAGGTTGAATTTGAGATATAAACGAGTGCAGAAGATGCATACACATGTTGACTTTGGGCACCTAAAATATCGATTTTTAGCATGTTTTGGGCCTATATTTTGAAAATATTCTAGCACTAAGTAGGCATGTACAGATCACTTCTGGGACCCCAAAATATCGAATTTTCGGGTGTTTTAAGACTGAATTTGAGATATAAACGGGTACAGATGATGCATGCACATATCGACTTTGGACACTTAAAATATCGATTTTTAGCATTGTTTGAGCCTATATTTTGAAAACATTCTAGCACTGAGTAGGCATGTTCAGATCGCTTCTGGGACCCAAAAATATCGAATTTTCGGGTGTTTTGAGGTTGAATTTGGGATATAAACGGGTGCAGAAGATGCATACACATATTGACTTTGGTCACCTAAAATATCGATTTTCAGCTTGTTTTGGCCTGTATTTTGAAAATACTCGAACACGGAGTAGGCAAGAACAGATCGCTTCTGGGAACCCAAAATATCGAATTTTCGGGTGTTTTGAGCATTAATTTGAGATATAAACGGGTACAGAAGATGCATCCACATATAGACTTTTGGGCACCTAAAAGATCGATTTTCAGTATGTTTTGGGCCTGTATATTGAAAATACTTTAACACGGAGTAGGCATTTACAGATCGCTTCTGGGACCCTAAAATAACGAATTTTTGGGTGTTTTGGGCCTGAATTTGAGATATCGACTTTGGGCACCTAAAATATCGATTTTTAGCATGTTTTGGGCATATATTTTGAAAATATTCTAGCACTAAGTAGGCATGTACAAATCACTTCTGGGACCCCAAAATATCGAATTTTCGGGTGTTTTGAGCCTGAATTTGAGATATAAACGAGTGCAGAAGATGTATACACATATTGACTTTTGGCACCTAAAATATCGATTTTCAGAATGTTTTGGGCCTGTATTTTGAAAATACTCTAACTAGGAGTAGGCATGTACAGATCGCTTCTGGGACCCAAAATTATCGAATTTTCGGGTGTTTTGAGGTTGAATTTGAGATATAAACGAGTGCAGAAGATGCATACACATGTTGACTTTGGGCACCTAAAATATCGATTTTTAGTATGTTTTTAGCCTATATTTTGAAAACATTCTAGCACTGAGTAGGCATGTACAGATCGCTTCTGGGACCCAAAATTATCGAATTTTCGGGTGTTTTTAAGTTGAATTTGGGATATAAACGGGTTCAGAAGATACATGCACATATTGACTTTTGGCACCTAAAATATCGATTTTCAGAATGTTTTGGGTCTGTATTTTGAAAATACTCTAACTAGGAGTAGGCATGTACAGATCGCTTCTGGGACCCAAAAATATCGAATTTTCGGGTGTTTTGAGGTTGAATTTGGGATATAAACAGGTGCAGAAGATGCATGCACATATTGACTTTGGGCACCTAAAATATCGATTTTCAGCATGTTTTGGGCCTGTATTTTGCAAATACTCTAACTAGGAGTAGGCATGTACAGATCGCTTCTGGGACCCAAAAATATCGAATTTTTGGGTGTTTTGGGCCTGAATTTGAGATATCGACTTTGGGCACCTAAAATATCGATTTTTAGCATGTTTTGGGCCTATATTTTGAAAATATTCTAGCACTAAGTAGGCATGTACAGATCACTTCTGGGACCCCAAAATATCGAATTTTCGGGTGTTTTGAGCCTGAATTTGAGATATAAACGGTTACAGATGATGCATGCACATATCGACTTTGGACACTTAAAATATCGATTTTTAGCAAGTTTTGAGCCTATATTTTGAAAACATTCTAGCACTGAGTAGGCATGTACAGATCGCTTCTGGGACCCCAAAATATCGAATTTTTGGGTGTTTTGAGGTTGAATTTGGGATATAAACGGGTGCAGAAGATGCATTCACATATTGACTTTGGGCACCTAAAATATCGATTTTTAGCATGTTTTGGGCCTGTATTTTGCAAATACTCTAACTAGGAGTAGGCATGTACAGATCGCTTCTGGGACCCAAAAATATCGAATTTTCGGGTGTTTAGAGCCTGAATTTGAGATATAAACGGGTACAGAAGAAGCATGCACATATCGACTTTAGATACTTAAAATATCGATTTTTAGCATGTTTTGAGCCTATATTTTGAAAACATTCTAGCACTGAGTAGGCATGTACAGATCGCTTCTGGGACCCAAAAATATCGAATTTTAGAGTGTTTTGAGGTTGAATTTGGGATATAAACGGGTACATAAGATGCATGCACATATCGACTTTTGGGCACCTAAAAGATCGATTTTCAGCTTGTTTTGGGCCTGTACTTTGAAAATACTTTAACACGGATTAGGCATGTACAGTTCGCTTCTGGGACCCCAAAATATCGAGTTTTCGGGTGTTTTGGGCCTGAATTTGAGATATCGAATTGGGCACCTAAAATATCGATTTTTAGCATGTTTTGGGCCCATATTTTGAAAATATTCGAGCACTAAGTAGGCATGTACAGATCACTTCTGGGACCCAAAATTATCGAATTTTCGGGTGTTTTGAGGTTGAATTTGAGATATAAACGAGTGCAGAAGATGCATACAAATGTTGACTTTGGGCACCTAAAATATCGATTTTCAGCATGTTTTGGGCCTGCATCTGAGTAGGCATGTACAGTTCGCTTCTGGGACCACAAAATATCGAATTTTAGGGTGCTTTGGGCCTGAATTTGAGATATCGACTCTGGTCACCTAAAATATCGATTTTTAGCATGTTTTGGGCATATATTTTGAAAATATTCTAGCACTAAGTAGGCATGTACAGATCACTTCTGGGACCCCAAAATATCGAATTTTCGGGTGTTTTGAGCCTGAATTTGAGATATAAACAGGTACAGATGATGCATGCACATATCGACT
This sequence comes from Petrolisthes cinctipes, assembly GCA_033782935.1. Lineage (NCBI taxonomy): Eukaryota > Metazoa > Arthropoda > Malacostraca > Decapoda > Porcellanidae > Petrolisthes > Petrolisthes cinctipes. Next base: position 5,485,133 of record JAWQEG010000201.1, read on the forward strand.
TTGGACACTTAAAATATCGATTTTTAGCAAGTTTTAAACCTATATTTTGAAAACATTCTAGCACTGAGTAGGCATGTACAGATCGCTTCTGTGACCCAAAAATATCGAATTTTCGGGTGTTTTGAGGTTGAATTTGGGATATAAACTGGTGCAGAAGATGCATGCACATATTGACTTTTGGCACCTAAAATATCGATTTTCAGCATGTTTTGGGCCTGTATTTTGAAAATACTCTAACTAGGAGTAGGCATGTACAGATCGCTTCTGGGACCCAAAATTATCGAATTTACGGGTGTTTTGAGGTTGAATTTGAGATATAAACGAGTGCAGAAGATGCATACACATGTTGACTTTGGGCACCTAAAATATCGATTTTTAGCATGTTTTGAGCCTATATTTTGAAAACATTCTAGCACTGAGTAGGCATGTACAGATCGCTTCTGGGACCCAAAAATATCGAATTTCCGGGTGTTTTGAGGTTGAATTTGGGATATAAACGGGTGCAGAAGATGCATACACATATTGACTTTGGTCACCTAAAATATCGATTTTCAGCTTGTTTTGGGCCTGTATATTGAAAATACTCTAACACAGAGTAAGCATTTACAGATCGCTTCTGGGACCCTAAAATATCGAATTTTTGGGTGTTTTGGGCCTGAATTTGAGATATCGACTTAGGGCACCTAAAATATCGATTTTTAGCATGTTTTGGGCCTATATTTTGAAAATATTCTAGCACTAAGTAGGCATGTACAGATCACTTCTGGGAACCCAAAATATCGAATTTTCGGGTGTTTTGAGCCTGAATTTGAGATATAAACGGGTACAGATGATGCATGCACATATCGACTTTGGACACTTAAAATATCGATTTTTAGCAAGTTTTGAGCCTATATTTTGAAAACATTCTAGCACTGAGTAGGCATGTACAGATCGCTTCTGGGACCCAAAAATATCGAATTTTCGGGTGTTTTGAGGTTGAATTTGGGATATAAACAGGTGCAGAAGATGCATCCACATATAGACTTTTGGGCACCTAAAAGATCGATTTTCAGTATGTTTTGGGCCTGTATATTGAAAATACTCTAACACGGAGTAGGCATTTACAGATCGCTTCTGGGACCCTAAAATATCGAATTTTTGGGTGTTTTGGGCCTGAATTTGAGATATCGAATTTGGGCACCTAAAATATCGATTTTTAGCATGTTTTGGGCCTATATTTTGAAAATATTCTAGCACTAAGTAGGCATGTACAGATCACTTCTGGGACCCCAAAATATCGAATTTTCGGGTGTTTTGAGCCTGAATTTGAGATATAAACGGGTACAGATGATGCATGCACATATCGACTTTGGACACTTAAAATATCGATTTTTAGCAAGTTTTGAGCCTATATTTTGAAAACATTCTAGCACTGAGTAGGCATGTACAGATCGCTTCTGGGACCCAAAAATATCGAATTTTCGGGTGTTTTGAGGTTGAATTTGGGATATAAACAGGTGCAGAAGATGCATGCACATATTGACTTTGGGCACCTAAAATATCGATTTTCAGCATGTTTTGGGCCTGTATTTTGCAAATACTCTAACTAGGAGTAGGCATGTACAGATCGCTTCTGGGACCCAAAAATATCGAATTTTTGGGTGTTTTGGGCCTGAATTTGAGATATCGACTTTGGGCACCTAAAATATCGATTTTTAGCATGTTTTGGGCCTATATTTTGAAAATATTCTAGCACTAAGTAGGCATGTACAGATCACTTCTGGGACCCCAAAATATCGAATTTTCGGGTGTTTTGAGCCTGAATTTGAGATATAAACGGGTACAGATGATGCATGCACATATCGACTTTGGACACTTAAAATATCGATTTTTAGCAAGTTTTGAGCCTATATTTTGAAAACATTCTAGCACTGAGTAGGCATGTACAGATCGCTTCTGGGACCCAAAAATATCGAATTTTTGGGTGTTTTGAGGTTGAATTTGGGATATAAACGGGTGCAGAAGATGCATTCACATATTTACTTTGGGCACCTAAAATATCGATATTCAGCATGTTTTGGGCCTGTATTTTGCAAATACTCTAACTAGGAGTAGGCATGTACAGATCGCTTCTGGGACCCAAAAATATCGAATTTTCGGGTGTTTAGAGCCTGAATTTGAGATATAAACGGGTACAGAAGATGCATGCACATATCGACTTTAGACACTTAAAATATCGATTTTTAGCATGTTTTGACCCTATATTTTGAAAACATTCTAGCACTGAGTAGGCATGTACAGATCGCTTCTGGGACCCAAAAATATCGAATTTTCGAGTGTTTTGAGGTTGAATTTGGGATATAAACGGGTACATAAGATGCATGCACATATCGACTTTTGGGCACCTAAAAGATCGATTTTCAGCTTGTTTTGGGCCTGTACTTTGAAAATACTTTAACACGGATTAGGCATGTACAGTTCGCTTCTGAGACCCCAAAATATCGAGTTTTCGGGTGTTTTGGGCCTGAATTTGAGATATCGAATTGGGTACCTAAAATATCGATTTTTAGCATGTTTTGGGCCCATATTTTGAAAATATTCGAGCACTAAGTAGGCATGTACAGATCACTTCTGGGACCCAAAATTATCGAATTTTCGGGTGTTTTGAGGTTGAATTTGAGATATAAACGAGTGCAGAAGATGCATACAAATGTTGACTTTGGGCACCTAAAATATCGATTTTCAGCATGTTTTGGGCCTGCATCTGAGTAGGCATGTACAGTTCGCTTCTGGGACCACAAAATATCGAATTTTCGGGTGCTTTGGGCCTGAATTTGAGATATCGACTTTGGTCACCTAAAATATCGATTTTTAGCATGTTTTGGGCCTATATTTTGAAAATATTCTAGCACTAAGTAGGCATGTACAGATCACTTCTGGGACCCCAAAATATCGAAATTTCGGGTGTTTTGAGCCTGAATTTGAGATATAAACGGGTACAGATGATGCATGCACATATCGACTTTGGACACTTAAAATATCGATTTTTAGCATGTTTTGGGCCCGTATTTTGCAAATACTCTAACTAGGAGTAGGCATGTACAGATCGCTTCTGGGACCCAAAAATATCGAATTTTCGGGTGTTTTGAGCCTGAATTTGAGATATAAACGGGTACAGAAGATGCATGCACATATCGACTTTGGACACTTATAATATCGATTTTTAGCATGTTTTTAACCTATATTTTGAAAACATTCTAGCACTGACTAGACATGTACAGATCGTTTCTGGGACCCAAAATTATTGAATTTTCGGGTGTTTTGAGGTTGAATTTGAGATATAAACAAGTGAAGAAGATGCATACACATGTTGACTTTGGGCACCTAAAATATCGATTTTCAGTATGCTTTGGGCCTGCATCTGAGTAGGCATGTACAGATCGCTTCTGGGACCCCAAAATATCGAATTTTCGGGTGTTTGGAGCCTTAATTTGAGATATAAACGGGTACAGAAGATGCATGCATATATCGACTTTTGGGCACCTAAAAGATCGATTTTCAGTATGTTTTGGGCCTGTATTTAGAAAATACTCTAACACGGAGGAGGCATGTACAGTTCGCTTCTGGGACCCCAAAATATCGATTTTTCGGGTGTTTTGGGCCTGAATTTGAGATATCGACTTTGGGCACCTAAAATATCGATTTTGAGCATGTTTTGGGCCTATATTTTGAAAATATTCTAGCACTCAGTAGGCATGTACAGATAGCTTCTGGGACCCCAAAATATCGAATTTTCGGGCGTTTTGAGCCTGAATTTGATATATAAACGGGTACAGAAGATGCATGCACATATCGACTTTTAGGCACATAAAATATCGATTTTGAGCATGTTTTGGGTATGTATCTTGAAAACATTCTAACCAGGAGAAGGGATGTACAGATCGATTCTAGGACCCAAAAATACCGAATTTTCGGGTGTTTTGAGCCTGAATTTGAGATATAAACGGGTACAGAAGATGCATGCACATATTGACTTTGGGCACCTAAAATATCGATTTTCAGCAAGTTTTGGGCCTGTATTCTGAAAATACTCTAACTAGGTGTAGGCATGTACTGTTCGCTTCTAGGACCCAAAAATATCGAATTTTCGGGTGTTTTGAGCCTGAATTTGAGATATAAACGGGTAAAGAAGATGCATGCACATATCGACTTTGGACACTTATAATATCGATTTTTAGCATGTTTTTAACCTATATTTTGAAAACATTCTAGCACTGACTAGACATGTACAGATCGTTTCTGGGACCCAAAATTATTGAATTTTCGGGTGTTTTGAGGTTGAATTTGAGATATAAACAAGTGAAGAAGATGCATACACATGTTGACTTTGGGCACCTAAAATATCGATTTTCAGTATGCTTTGGGCCTGCATCTGAGTAGGCATGTACAGATCGCTTCTGGGACCCCAAAATATCGAATTTTCGGGTGTTTGGAGCCTTAATTTGAGATATAAACGGGTACAGAAGATGCATGCATATATCGACTTTTGGGCACCTAAAAGATCGATTTTCAGTATGTTTTGGGCCTGTATTTAGAAAATACTCTAACACGGAGGAGGCATGTACAGTTCGCTTCTGGGACCCCAAAATATCGATTTTTCGGGTGTTTTGGGCCTGAATTTGAGATATCGACTTTGGGCACCTAAAATATCGATTTTGAGCATGTTTTGGGCCTATATTTTGAAAATATTCTAGCACTCAGTAGGCATGTACAGATAGCTTCTGGGACCCCAAAATATCGAATTTTCGGGCGTTTTGAGCCTGAATTTGATATATAAACGGGTACAGAAGATGCATTCACATATCGACTTTTAGGCACATAAAATATCGATTTTGAGCATGTTTTGGGTATGTATCTTGAAAACATTCTAACCAGGAGAAGGGATGTACAGATCGATTCTAGGACCCAAAAATACCGAATTTTCGGGTGTTTTGAGCCTGAATTTGAGATATAAACGGGTACAGAAGATGCATGCACATATTGACTTTGGGCACCTAAAATATCGATTTTCAGCAAGTTTTGGGCCTGTATTCTGAAAATACTCTAACTAGGTGTAGGCATGTACTGTTCGCTTCTAGGACCCAAAAATATCGAATTTTCGGGTGTTTTGAGCCTGAATTTGAGATATAAACGGGTAAAGAAGATGCATGCACATATCGACTTTGGACACTTAAAATATCGATTTTTAGCATGCTTTGAGCCTATATTTTGAAAACATTCTAGCACTGACTAGACATGTACAGATCGCTTCTTGGACCCAAAATTATTGAATTTTCGGGTGTTTTGAGGTTGAATTTGAGATATAAACGAGTGCAGAAGATGCACACACATGTTGACTTTGGGCACCTAAAATATCGATTTTCAGTATGCTTTGGGCCTGCATCTGAGTAGGCATGTACTGATCGCTTCTGGGACCCTAAAATATCGAATTTTCGGGTGTTTGGAGCCTTAATTTGAGATATAAACGGGTACAGAATATGCATGCACATATCGACTTTTGGGCACCTAAAAGATCGATTTTCAGTATGTTTTGGGCCTGTATTTTGAAAATACTCTAACACTGAGAATGCATGTACAGTTCGCTTCTGGGACCCCAAAATGTCGAATTTTCGGGTGTTTTGGGCCTTAATTTGAGATATCGACTTTGGGCACCTAAAATATCGATTTTGAGCATGTTTTGAGCCTATATTTTGAAAATATTCTAGCACTAAGTAGGCATGTACAGATAGCTTCTGGGACCCCAAAATATCGAATTTTCGAGTGTTTTGAGCCTGAATTTGAGATATAAACGGGTACAGAAGATTCATGCACATATTGACTTTTGGGCACATAAAATATCGATTTTGAGTATGTTTTGGACCTGTATATTGAAAATACTCTAACACGGAGTAGGCATGTACAGATCGCTTTTGGGACCCCAAAATATCGAATTTTTGGGTGTTTTGAGCCTGAATTTGAGATATAAACGGGTACAGAAGATGCATGCACATATCGACTTTGGACACTTATAATATCTATTTTTAGCATGTTTTTAACCTATATTTTGAAAACATTCTAGCACTGACTAGACATGTAC